>BSBM01000156.1:2370000-3015000 GCA_027924585.1 Larix kaempferi
ATTTTGGCTGACTAAGAGGATATACAACTTGCTGCAACCTATGGTCTACTAGCATCAGCATCAGGTAATTTCCTTGATTATTTATTTTATTTAATTATTATGTGGAAATGTACTCTGAAACCTTCTTACCGATTTTTTTTACTGTGAACATATTCTTATGCGGAAACCACAAATTGTTGAAGGGAAATATTGATATGTTAGTTATTCTTTTAAATATGAATGTATGATTATCGGTATGCTAAACATCATTTAAAAACATAGAAATTTAAAAGCATAGAAATATTGATATGTTAGTTAGTCACACATACCTGAATGAATTAATACATAAGAAATTAACTTAGAAATTTACTTAGTGCTCTGCTGTAAAAACCAGAGCACTACAATCATCATCATTAGCAGCAACAGCTTCATCATCATCATCATCATCGTAGTCGTCGTCATCGTCGTCGTCGTCGTCGTCGTCGTCATCATCATCATCATCATCATCATCATCATATAACAAGTATGCGTAATAAAATTTATAACAAGTATGACTAATAAAATTTAGATATAACAATTTTTTTTTGCACTCGACATTCTATTCTCTTCATTAGTTTGACCTAATTCAAAGCTAATAAACCCTTCCTTAGTTAGATAGTTAACTAATTTGTTTGTTTCCTTGGGAACATGGTAAAGTTTAAGCACTTTTTGTTTATCACGGGTACTTAAGTTTGGTCCCTCTTTCATTGAAGCATTTAGGCACTTTTTTTTTTATTATAGGTACTTTATATCTTCTATTATATTAGTAAAATGGATAATTAATGGTATTGTATGGTCATCTTCATTAAAGCATTTAGGCACTTCTTGTTTATTATAACTAATTTAGAGTTATATTAAAAAAAAAATCATCTTATAAATTAGTAATTTGGTATCAAATCATGCATGATGTATGAAATAATAATGAGAGTTATATTTATATATATGTATCATAAATTAATAATTTGATGTCAAATCATGTATGATACAATAAAAAAATATAAAAACAATAATGGTCGTTATATTTAACAAAAATATTAATATAATAGTGGAGAACCTCTTATTAATATTATATGAAACATTTGTTAAATCCATTAGATTGGATTATACCATCACTTTCTATCATCTTTATAATATTCTCATACTTTTTGTTGGAAAATATAATTAAATACAATTACAATGGAGTCAATTGGGTGTATACCAGCCTGTTCACATTTTGCAAAAAACCTAAAAATTGCTAAAGACTATGCAATTGAATGGTCGATTAGGAAAAAAGAAACATAAGAGAAACAATTGATCAAGATTGAAAATGGTCTATTGGAGAAGTATAAAAGCTCGGGCTTCATATTCATGTATGATTCTACTAAACTGGACATTTTAGCTCTGGAACAAAGAAAAACGAAAATTTTATACTCAAAGGAATATGAACTCAAAATGAAAAGTAGGGCAGTATGGTTAGAAAGGGACGATGAGAACTCAAAAATTTTCCATCAATTTGCTAATTACAGGAAAAACATAAACTCTATCTAGAATATATCATCAGATACGGGTGAGTAGGTTGAAGGTTTTACTAATATTGCATAGGAGGGTGTCAAGTATTTTCAAAATATGTTCATAGATGATGATAAGGTTCAATTATCTGATATTATGCGAATTGCCCAATTATTCCCTACAACTATATCTGAGGATGATAATGTTATGTTAATGGAGGAGATTACAGTGGATGAATTGAAATATATTCTGAATTTGTTTAAAAAGAAGTGTATCCCAGGTCTGGACATGTTTCCCATTGAGTTTTACATTGTTCTTTTTGACACACTGGCTAATGATCTTCTTAGTGTGATTGCAGAATCAAAATGTAGTGGGAAAGTTTCAGTTGTTTTTAACTCAACCTTTCTAGCCTTAATTCCCAAATCGAATGAACCGGGTTGTTTCGAAGAGTTCAGACCTATAGCACTCTGTAACAACGTTACAAGATCATATCAAAAGTAATATCGATTAGAATCAAGAAAATTTTAAGTAATTACATTAGTGATTAATAGTTCAGTTTTATGCCCGGAAGACATATAAATGAGGCAATCGGTGTTTCCCAGGAGGGTTTACATACTATCAGAAGTAAAAACTATAAGGTTGTTGTATTAAAGCTTGATCTGTCAAAAGATTATGATAGAGAAAAATGGACTTATATTAGAGTGGTACTGTCTCAGATGGGGTTTGATGTCCCTTTTATCTCATGGGTAATGGGATGCCTCTCTTCTGTCTCCTTCTCTATACTTATAAATGGTTCTGCATCAGATTTCTTTAGACCAGCCCATGGACTTAGGCAGGGATTCCCACTAGCACCTCTTTTATTCCTTATAATCATAGAAGGTTTTAGTAGGGTAGTGCTTGAAGCTAAAAATAATAGTGAGATGAAAGGAATCTCTTTTGGGGGAAATATCTCTATATCCCATATCTTATTTGTTGACGACATCCTCTTATTCTCCAATGGATCCTTACGGGATTTGAAGAAAATAAATGAAGTCATCTGTTGTTTCTGCTCAACAACTAGAATGTTGGTTAATATTGGGAAATATTCCTTATTCTTACATGGAATGGATACACAAGAGACTTCTACAATCAACAACATTTTCCCTTATCATAAGTCTCAATTGGAATCAAGTTTAAAATATTTGGGCTTCATACTGAAACCAACGACTTATCTTATAAAGGATTGGGACTGGATGATAGCAAAATGTGAAGCCATAATGTATAATTGGAGTAATCGGTTGCTCTACAAAGGTGGGAAACTTATTCTAATAAAATCAGTACTAGAGTCCATACTAGTGTATTGGATGTCTTTTTGGATCCCATCTGGAGTTTTGGAAAAAATCAGGAAACTCTGTTATAAATTCCTTTGGTCTGGAAAATTAGAGAATGGTATGATTTGGATCAAATGGAAAGCATTGGGACTTCCTAAGAAAATTAGAGGTTGGGGATTTAATATCCCTGCACTTTTCTCTTCTGCTATGGTTGAAAAAAATGTTTGGAACCTTATCACAGGAACTGGACTATGGAACAAAGTGGTTATGCGTAAGTATATCTATCCTAATACTCTTTTTGATTGGATACACAAACCTTTAAATCCCTCAAGGAAGGTCTCCATCTGCTGGAAAGAAGTCTTGAAATATTTTGATATCATTGGAATGAGACTCTCATGGAAGGTCAGGGATGGAACCTCAATACGGTTGGGAGATGACCCCTGGGTGGGATGTAGTCATAGATATGCTCTCCTACGTAATAATATAAACAAAATTATGTCAAATGGTTTTTATTTTCTTAATAATATTGTTGATTACTCAAAGAATACCTTTAGAGGTCAAGGTTGATTGAATGCGGAGAAGTGGAACTATCCGGGTCTGATATCAAAATTTAATTTTGACATTGTTTCTATTTTTAATAACTTATCATCATCCAGTTGAGATGATATGTCCACATTAAATAGAATGTTTGTTTTTCATAGATAAAAATTCCAAAATATACAACTTGCAGTAACAACATTCAAATGTATTTATCATCATTCATCACTTTAACTACTATAGTTTCTCAATTTTGTTATGTGCATCATTTCTTCATCACCTTCAGGGAATATTGTTCTTGATTTATTTGAAATTTTTTATTGATTGACTTCATTTCATTCCATATTTTCATGTTCCATTTACAAGCATAAAAATAAAATGTAATATGTATATATATATATGCATTTATAGATAATATAATATGCATAACTACTTAAATGAAAAAGTGTACCAATTCGATGTTTTAATCATAAACTCCGTGCATATTTTCGAAACCATTCCTCATGCCGTGTGTCAATAAATACTCTACTAGCTCCACTCCATACTTCGTTTCATGTGAATTTCATACGCGATGATAAATCATAGATATAATTAAAGTTTTCTTATTGTTTCATTAATTATAAAATAAGGGACATAAAACAACATAGCTACTTACAAATTGTTCAATTAACCCTTGATACCCTAACATATACTCACAACCCTTACTTAGTCCAATGGTAATCAAACGATCATATAGTTCTTCTCCATATGTTAGAACCTATTATAAAACATCCATGCATAATTTTAAATTAATTAAAGTATAAACATCACACCAAATATGAAATCTAAAGAAAACCACTTGTACTCACAAACTTTGCGATCAACCCTTTTTTTTCTGTGTCCTCCCATCTTATGTGTTCAATGGGTTCTGTTTTCTCTTATTTTATGCTACAACAAAACAATTGAAAATTAGTGTTCTATGCAATTATTAAACTCCTTGCATAGTAAAAATAAATCAATGATTACATATGTTTAATTGGGACGGCTCTCGTTGCGATGTGGCTATATTAATTTCTTTGACCATCATGGTACACCTTTTTTGACATCGCTACCAGTGTCTTTAGGATATATTTCTTTGGAATTTTAGCAATCTCCGTGATAAACCAAAAGCATAATGAAAAAATCGATAAATATTTATATTAAAATAAGCATAGACAAATTATTAACAAAGTGATTTTTTGGACTAGTATATACATATTATAGAAAAACATTTTTAGTGATGATACTTTCTTAACAATTTTTTTTTGTTATTGTATGTTTTTTTCCACTGCAAGTCTTATTGGTATCAGT
The DNA here is from genome assembly GCA_027924585.1 of Larix kaempferi. Lineage (NCBI taxonomy): Eukaryota > Viridiplantae > Streptophyta > Pinopsida > Pinales > Pinaceae > Larix > Larix kaempferi. Next base: position 2,374,683 of record BSBM01000156.1, read on the forward strand.
GCACACTACTCCATAAACACTTCCTATAATTTACTTATAACCTAATTCTTAGAGTCATTGGATTGATTTTTGTACTAAAATTGAAAGTACATTTATACTGCCTTTCCAATATATCCCTCAATGTTTTATAAATATTCCCCCCTCTCATTAACTTCAAATGCCACTCCAGTTGAATTATTGACCAATTCATTGTAATTTGCATTCTTCTTAATTTTTATCTTCTTAGGGTGTCATATTTCATCACTGTATGTCCCTGCACAACATTCAACAAATTTGAAATCTGAAGTTTGAAATATGTTAGCAATTATTGCTGAGAAGCATTGTTAGTAAGAATACAAACACAAAGCTTATGGTTATCACCTTTAGATCCACATAATTCCTTTATTTGCAATAAAATCCCCCCCTCATTAAATTATGACGACAGTGAGGACATGTTGGCTTCTAATTGGATCACATCATGATCTTGGTCCAAGAGCGACCCAAAGTTCCATATACTAATATATGTTATTTTTTTAGCATTAATTCAATATACTCTAGGATATTTACTAAGAGAATAACATGTACAGTATATCAATGAATATCAATCATAGCAAGCATATTAATCATCACAAGATGCAAAACATAAGAGACAATAGACACACAAAGTTTCCGTGGGGAAAACCCTAAGGTGAAAAACCCCACAACTTCCTCAAAGATAGATAGAGCAATAGTAGAACCAAAGTAGAACCAAAGTACACAGAGATAGAATCCTCCTAGTAGCTGATACTCCTCCTCACATGTGCACCACTTTCCAAGTGAGGGAAGAGTGAGTTGTGAATTGATCCAAATAGAGATCGGGAGATCTCTATTTATACTTGTCCTGACTGCCCAATAACCTTATGGGGTCGACTTGTCTAGCTTAGTACAATAACCCAATATTAACTTAATCAAGGCCAACCCCACACATGGTGGTCTAATAACGCATCGGTAAGTTACGACACTTGCGACACATGTCAATAGAAATGACGACACTTCTGTATAGAGGAATAATAACATCTCTACAGGAGTACAATATACATATATGAAATACATGGGTGAAATACATTATGAAGTTACATATACATCAACACTCCCTCTTAACTAGGAAGGTATTTCTTGACACAGATCTGCTATCACAAGTCTTCTTCTTTGGATCATAATCAGCGAATCATCATCCTCGAATCATTGTCATCGTCACTACTGCTGCTATCTCAATCAATCTCTGAATATAATAATCATAGGAAGTTCTACAGAGCCAGTCCTTTTTCATACTGGATGTAGGCCCACCACCTGTAGGTCTTCATCATCACTGGCCATACTGTGGAATCCTCGGGACTTATTATGTGCATCACAAACCCTCGCAAGAGCATCCTTGGACTTATTACGGGCACACAACCCAACCTATCATATGTCCCAGGTCTTATATGTGAGCCTCATCACAAACCCTCGAAAGAGCATCCCAGGACTTATTACGGGCACATAGCCCAACCTATCGGATTTCCCAGGTCTTACATGTGATCTCCACTACAAACCCTCGAAAGAGCATCCCAGGACTTATTACGGGCACATAGCCCAACCTATCAGATCTCCCAGGTATTACATGTAGTCACCACCACAAACCCTCGAAAGAGCATCCCAGGACTTATTATGGGCACACAACCCAACCTCTCAGATCTCCCAGGTCTTACATGTGGTCACAGGACAAACCCTCGAAAGAGAATCCCAGGACTTATTATGGGCACACATCCCAACCTATCGGATCTCCCAGGTATTACAAGTCCTCCTAGAGCAATACCTTGAAAGAGAATCTGAGGCCTTTTTCATCCTATCCAGATCTCCCAGGTCTACTTACATGCTCATCTGCACAACCTGTCCACGGCCACAGAGTATTAACCTAATACTCACCATACATCATCCTGATGTACATGATCATCCTGATCATCAACACTGCATCATCCTGGTGCATGTCATCTGGAGCAACATCATGAATCTTGTCATCCATGATCATCCTGATCATACAATACATCTACCTAATGCATACCAAGTATCTACCTGATACATATCATCATACATGATCCACCTGATACATACATAGATACATGATCCACCTGATACATATACAGATACATGGTCCAAGCATCCAACATGATGCATATACAAAATACATACGAATGATCCAACTTATCATATCCAACATCCAACATTATGCATACATACATAAATGATCCAACTGATCATATCCAACATCCAAAATGATGCATACATACATAAATGATCCAACTGATCATATTCAGCATCCAAGATGATGCATACATACATAAATGATCCAACTGATCATATCCAGCATCCAACATGATGCATGCATGCATAAATGATCCAACTGATCATGCAGAGAAGAAACTAGAACATCATCCTGATGCTCATCATCCAGTGCTCACATCCATAGCCATGTGAAAGATCCTCCTTCCACCATGCTTGGAATGGATTCAGCAAAATGTCTCCATCACTTCTTCCTCGAAGTGTCGTCGATATGAAGAACACCAAGCCTCTCTCTGAAGTACTCGAACTTCACTTTGGCTAGTGGCTTTGTCAGCACATTTGCAATCTGCTCATCCGTCGCAACATACAATAGCTTCACTGCTCCTCTTTGCACCATATCCCTGATATAGTGGTATTTGATCTCTATATGTTTCGACCTGTCGTGGAACACCGAATTCTCAGACAGCTTCACACAACTCTGGTTGTCACAAAAGATACTAGTAGCCTCCAGCGGTAGATCAAATAACTCAGACAGTAGCTTTTTAAGCCATACTTCCTCACAACTAGCCGAACAAGATGCAACATACTTTGCTTCAGTTGTACTCAGTGCTACGCAGGACTGGTTCCTACTAAACCAAGAGATCACACCTGATCCCATACTGAAGTAGCACCCAAAATTGCTCTTCCTATCTGTAGCACTTCCTGCCCAATCTAAATCACATAACCCTACAGGTTAAACTTTTGATTCACATCATACTTGAGCCCATAATCAACTGTACCCTTCAGGTACCACAGAATATGCTTTACAGCAACCAGGTGAACACTCCTCGGATCCATCAGGAACTGGATCAATGTGTTCACCGAAAAACAAATATCTAGTCTCATGTTCGTCAGGTACATCAAGGACCCAATCATTTGACGATACATCGTGACATCAACTAGATCAGATGAAGCATCACACTAGAGCTTTAGGTTCGATGCCATAGGTGTGGCCATGGCCTTGCAGTCCATCATCCGAAACCTCTTCAGGATCTCTGCTGCATGCTTCCCTTGTCCAAGGAAGATCCCATCTGCACTCTGCCACACCTCCATGCCTAGAAAATAGTGCATCATCCCCAAGTCCTTCATCTCAAACTCGGTAGCAAGATTCCTCTTGGTATTGGCAATCAATCTATCTTCACCTGTTACAAATAGGTCATCTATGTACAACAATAGTATCACAAGACTACCTTCCTCAACCTTGTAGTAACGGTTAGAATTTGCTTTACTCTTGGTAAGGCCCAAAATAGATAGAAAACTGTCCATCCTACCATACCAAGTCCTAGGAGGTTGTTTTAAGCCATACAAGGCTTTCTTCAATCTGTGTATCTTCCATTTCATCACTATAGCTAGAGCAAGTAATGATCTGATGGAAGTGTACCTGGCTACAGGAGCAAAAGTTTCTTCATAATCTATTCCCTCTTTCTGAGAGAAGCCACGAGCTACAAATATTCCCTTGTATTTCTCTATGTTTCCATCTGTAGCATGCTTGATCTTGTAGATCCATTTGGAAGTCACAACAGGCTTCCCTTCAGGTCTTGGGACAATATCCCAAGCATCATTCTTCATTATTGATTGGTATTCTTCGACCATGGCATCCTTCCATTCTTTCTTTTCCATTGCTTCTTCGTAATTGGAAGGTTCTTTGTTCATGATATCACAGAGTAAAGCAACATAGCTGGTATGTGATCTAGTTCTCTTCGTTCCTCTGTGTTCTTCTTCTGGAATGCCATATCTTTCTACATCTTGAATGAGCTCTCTATCCCATGGAGGTTTCCTCTTGTAAGAGTTATTCTCGCGGGGTGGATCTATAGGTTCTTGTGGATCTTCAATTTCACGATCTGCATCTGGAATTGCTTCAGTCATAGTAGTATCTTGAAATCTAGTTTCCTTAGGTTCTTCATAATCTTTAGCAGGTGTCTTCCTTGATTTTATGAATGCTGAGTTTTCATCAAATGTCACATCCCTACTGGCATCAATCTTCTTGAACCCTGGAAAGTATATTCTATAAGCCTTCGAGCTTTCACTGTAACGCATAAAGATACCCTTCTTTCCTGAAGGATCTAGCTTGGTCCTCTTTTCCTTTGGGACATGAGTGTATACTGGACAACCAAATATTCTGAGATGGCTGACTTCATGTTTCTTACCAGAGAAGACTTCTTCTGGTGTCTTGTTGTCCAATATCTTGTGGGGTGTTTTGTTCTGTACATATACAGCTGTCCTAGCTGCTTCTGCCCATAGATGCACAGGTGGATCCTGGTCATGCAGCATTGCCCTTGCTGCTTCCATGATTGTTTGATTCTTTCTTTCTGCAACTCCATTTTGTTGTGGATTGTAAGGATCATTCAACTCCCTCTTAATCCCTGAATCACTGCATAGCTTCTTGAAGTCACCTGAAGTGAATTCTCCACCATTGTCAGATCTGAATGTTTTGATCTTCTTATTAGTTTGTTTCTCCATCAAGGTTTTTAATTCCTTGAATTTATCAAACACTTCATCTTTGTTCTTCAAGAAGTAAACCCAAGTCTTCCTGGAGAAGTCATCAATGAAAGAGACATAGTAAACATACCCACTCAAAGAATTGGATGACATCGAACCGCATACATCAGAGTGGATAATTTCCAAGATACCTTTTTCCTTGCTTTCACTGCTTGGAAATGCCTTCTTTATGTTCTTTCCTTTTGAACATCCTTTGCAAACACTTTCATGCTTGGTCTTGATTTCAGGAATACCTTCTACAACTTTACTTGCAATTGGTAATGCTCTGTAGTTCATATGTGCAAGTCTTCTATGCCAAAGTTCACTTGGTTCCATGGAATCATGCATTATGGCATGTTCAGGTTGTCCCTTCAATTTATACAATCCTCCCTCTTGCTCTCCAATCACCACTGCATCATCTATGGTCTTTCCCTTTGGCCACATTAAAACTAGGCCATCCACAAATGCAACCCTCATACCTTTTGCATTGAATGTAGATATGGAGAGTAGGTTTTTCTTGAGCCCAGGTACATAAAGAACTTCTTTCATCTTCAAATATTTTCCAGAATCTAGGTTGTAGGAGGCTTCACCACTTCCTTTGATATGGTATTGATAGTCATCCCCAAGTTTCACTTTATTGGGTGATTCACGTTTAGATAAATTTACAAAAGATTCTTTAAACCCAGTCATGTGCTTAGAAGCCCCACTATCAATAAGCCAATCATTACATCCATGAGAATTAGTACCTATGAGAGCAGAGATTAGAACATACTCTTTTTCGCTTGATGAGTCATCATCATCACTTTCTGCTCTAGCCTTCTTCTTTGGAGGTTCATCATCCTCAGCAGCATGAGCATGATATCTCTTCTTGTTGAAGTTGTTGTTGTTGTCTTTCTTCTTCTTGGGACAATATGAAGCAAAGTGTCCCTTCTCATTGGAATTGAAGCATCTGAGATCTTTCTTATCCTTATAATAATGGTGATGTGAAGTTTTTCTGAAGTGGGATGGCTCTCTCTTGGACTTCCCTTTCTTGGTGTGAGCTGTGAGAGCTTGATCTTCATTCCCCATATTTTCTTCTCGTGCCACAAGCCTTGCTTCTTCTTGAGAGCATTCCTCCCATAGTCTACTGAAAGAGATCAATTTCTTTCTTGCACAAATTCCTTGAATAAAAGAGTCTCATGACCTAGGTAGGCCATTCAGAGTGGTCATAACAACTTCACCATTGTCTACTACTTCATCCACAGCTTCAGGTTGTTCCTTGATTAGAGATACCTTGGAGAAGTAAGATTGAATGGTCTCTCCATTCAATAGATTGACCCCTTTAAATTGATTCCGCAGAGTCATCTTCCGATTTATGTTCTTCCCTTCAAATAGCTTGGTCAAAGAGTCAAACATCTCCTTGGGTGTCTTCAGAAATGACACATGTGGTATGAGATGGTCTTTGATAGAATCAACAATGATTCTTTTTTCCTTGACCAAGTTCTTCTTATGCAATATATTAGCCTCTTCATCCTCTGGGATAGGGATCTCTTCTTTTATATATAAGTCCAACTCATTCTCTTCCAGGATTAACCCAATCCTATACTTCCAGGCTCGGAAGTTATCAGCCCCTTCAAGCTTGTCCTCAAGCTTGGTGTGGTGAGACATCTTTAAAGAGTACTTCAAATGGAAATAGAAAAGATTTAGTTCTTACCACTTGATTTGTTGAAAACTGGATCTGGTCCCGGATTAGGGTTTGTCAGAGAAACCCTAAAAATTCCAAAATGTGAATTTCATCTTTCTGAAAGGATAGAAAGATGCACCTTGATGAGCTGATCAGCCTAGTATACTCATAATTTGATTTCTGCAAAGTTTCACCCTTCATAAGTGCCTTTTAGTCTTCCCGGATGCACTAAGGAGGACCCTGAATTAGGGTTTGAGTTTCCCATAGATTTACCCAGCCAAAAATCTAGATCCAAAGCTCTAAACTTCGATTTTTTCAAGGAGCTTCCAACTATGTATTCAGATTTCAGAAATTCCTATTTTTTTGGAAATCCTAATTTTTAGGGCCAAAACTGAAAGTGCTTAGAACTGAATTCTGATTGGACAACTAGATTCAACTTGCTAAGGAGAGTCAATCTATCATATTACTTTTCCAAAATCTGTGGAGAGAAACCCAATAAACAAGAAACCCTTGTTTCCATCACTGCATAATGTCTTCTTCTCAGGTTAGCTCTGATACCATGTTAATTTTTTAGCATTAATTCAATATACTCTAGGATCTTTACTGAGAGAATAAAATGTACAGTATATCAATGCATATCAATCATAGCAAGCATATCAATCATCACAAGATGCAAAACATAAGAGACAATAGACACACAAAGTTTCTGTGGGGAAAACCCTAAGGTGAAAAACCCCACAACTTCCTCAGAGATAGATAGAGCAATAGTAAAACCAAAGTACAACCAAATTACACAGAGATAGAATCCTCCTAGAAGCTGATCCTCCTCCTCACATGTGCGCCACTTTCCGAGTGAAGGAAGAGTGAGTTGTGAAGTGATCCAAATAGAGATTGGGAGATATCTGCTTATACTTGTCCTGACTGCCCAATAACCTTATGGGGCTAACTTGTCCATCTTAGTACAATAACCCAATATTAACTTAATCAGGGCCGACCCCACAAATGGTGGTCTAATAACCCATCGGTAAATTACGACACTTGCGACACTTGTCAATAGAAATGATGACACTTATGTATAGAGGAATAATAACATCTCTATAGGAGTACAATATACATAGATGAAATACATGGGTGAAATACAATCCGAAGTTACATATACATCAACAATATATATAATCAATAAGTTAACATTACCAAAAATAAAATCTTATTGCGAAATAGAAAACAAAAGGAAAGAAAGGAGAACACTATGGTTTACAGTAATGAAGGTAATTCTAAAGGAAGAAGAACACGAGGGTTTACAACATTGAAGGTAACTCTTATGTCCTCTATTTTATTTCAAAAACATATAAAATTTATGCCATTTTAAAAATCTATTTAGGGGAATCTTACCCCAAATGTCTCCTCTACAAAGTTGTTTTTGTTCACGGTGATTCCTTACAAAATTTCTCTTTAAAGAAATCTAACTCTCCAAACTCTTATGTGGTAAATGTCTCTTGCATAAGTCTCCACAATATTTTGGCCGAAAAAGGATTAGAGATTATTATTTTCTTTTGATTATAATCTCACTGTCTTAAAATTGAGTTCACACTCTCGTTTTCTGTCACATCCCTGTCCATCAATCCAACCAATAGAGGAGGATATTTACGAATTTCAATCTTATAAATTTTTCCCCATGGCCATAATACAAATTTACAAATAAGGAATGTATGTGCACTTTTAGAATGAAAAAAATAGTATAATTAAAACTCTATATACACATACATCATGCATAAACAAGCATACTCATCATAGGAAGTAAATCAAAACTTTCCACATTCATATACAAATAGAATACTTATCTTTTAAATGAAGAGATCTAGATAACTAGTTGTGTAAGGTCCATGTTCCACCCAACCATAGGTATCAACTGTTAATACCACCCCCGAGCTAGGCTATTAATCTAGTAGGGTGAAGAAAACAACCATATTATGCACTCCTTCCTTATCCCAACCTATTTTTTCTCATGCTTAGCCAATCTTATCATCCTAGAGCACTACAAGAATATCACTCATCCATTAAAATTTTTTCCACTTCCCCACACAACACAAGGAATTAATTTCCCTTCACTTCTCTGTTGGAATTGGTTTAATACTGAGAAGGGGGGTGAATCAGTATTAGCACATTTGTGAGAATTTTTTAACTTCTTTAATAGATTAGTCTGAACTTAGTCTCGATCTTCAATTATGCATCCAACATTAATAAAACATTCATCCATATATGCACCAAGAAAAAGAACACAAAACACACATAATTTTGACATGGAAACCCAAATGGGAGAAAACCACAGAATTCTCTTTTGTATTGAAAATATTACATTCAAGGAAGCACAACTTCCTGTGTTTACTAGCACCAACTGGAAGGAGGCACCACCCCCCTAGTTTTATAGGCACTAACTTGAAGAAAGCACCAACTCCATGTGTTCTCCAACAACAACTGGAAGGAGACTACGACATCCTGTTCCTTGCCTCGTCCTACTGCTGCGATATAAAAAATTAGATGTTTCCTTCTTGAGCTTCCAACATGCACACACTTATGATATTCTGATGTTTGTTCGGTTATCCAGATGGGACAAGTGTATTTTCCGGATTGATTTTATGGTTGTTGTTCAAAATTCAAAATAAACAATTATATTAAAAACAAATATAAAAAATAACTACCAATTGATGCAAGGATAACTCATAGCTCATGCATGGATAACATGTATTTTCAGACAACCCATTTAACTAAAGAAGGTAATAGGTAGTTGAGACATAGACAACATGTGATTACAACAAAGTATGGAGAACAAGTAACATATAACTTGTTCCTGGCTATTAACTTGTGACCTATCGGTGTTCACCGAACACAATAACCTATCCATAGTAGGAAATTAAAACCCACAACTCATTCATTCAATACACAACCCATCTATCATAAGGAAACTGAAATCCATAGGAAATCCATGACAAAAATCCAATCCCAACTCTAATCTAACGTAAAAAATCAATCCTAAATTTAAGATAACAAATTCAATGCCACGGTAAAGAGTAACAACATAATAAATAATAAATGTTTCCCCAAGAATTACAGTGACAAGCCTAAATACACTGAAATGAAATGTCATGCGCAAACAAAGATAAATAAATGTAGTAATTCACAAACTATAGGAAACATTAAAAAATAACTAACCATAAAGAAATCGAGGTGAGAGCATAAAAGAAGAGACAAGTTTGGACCAACGAGAAGGTGCGTATAGTTGGCATGTGCACACAGCTGGCATGTGAATACTGAATCCACTTGAGTTCAATTGACATGAATGATTGAAATTGAATCATCCCCTTTGACACTAGTTGACATCAATGACAACCAAAGTTCAACATTCTCTATGGTTCCCTTGCGAAATCTAATCTTTACAGTGCTTCCAGTTTGTGCAACAAGATGTATCACATAGATCAAATTTTCATGATGCAAATGAAAGTCATATTTAACTACCGAATAGGCCTAGTCTAGATTAGGCATGGTTATAAAGTGTTGAGATTATGTATAAAAAACCATTTATTTTTGGACAATATTGGACTAGAAAGGATATTTAGTACATCCATACTTGCAACACTCATAATGGTTTCTAATAGTGCTATCACAATGATCTTTATCATGGTGAACATGACTTATAAAAATGAGACAAAGTTGTGACATGAATGCATATGATATTTAACTAAAATCAGAACAGTTAATGCAAATTATATTTAACATGAATGAAAATTTGACCATTTGAATTGGGATTAAGAGTTGCATATTTTCACTTGAAGTTACCACCAAATAGGTATCTGTCAAATCTATCTTCTGAGAGTGAGAATATTTCAAGAGAAATATGGGAAAGTGAGATGCCACTAGATATAGTAGGGTGAGATCAAGTACTAGAGGTTGGAAGATAAGAAGAAAATTTCACAAGCGCGTGGAATTTTTTTATGTTGAAGGAAGCACTTGTTTTTATGACAAAGAGACAAAATATATCATTGAGGTCCCCTCGAGGTACATGCATCTAGTTAAACGATGGGAACATAAACAACTTCTAGAATTGGATATTGATTTTTTTCTCAATGAAAGAAGTTATCACATTATGCCATCACCTATATACATGGACCAGAGCTATTTTCCATGGATGCCATAAATGTATTATATGGCGGAGTAAATGAATTGATGTAGTATGTTGGATCATGTTACAATTATGGAGATTGGATTATGCTTGCACAATATATGAAAATCATGTGTAAATATGCAGCAAATTCTACAAATTATATACAAATAAAACACTCTAATCAAAATAAATGTGAGACTATATATATTGATGGATGGAAAAAGACTTCCAGAAATATTGCAAAGTTTTTAAATAGTACATGACTAGGGACAACTAGAAAGCCACCCAATTTCATATTTCATGCACATGAAGGAAATGGGGTAGTGGTATGTGCAATAAAAACAATAGCATTAGGGGAGGATTTGTTGATAAATTATGACTTGAATCTAATATTAGAAGAAGATATGACTTCTATCATTGGGGTATGCATGTTTTATTATTTGCATATTGAATTGTGAAACATTTCATTCTTTACATATCTCTTTGTGTATTTTGTTGTAAATAATATTCTTTTAAATGTTTTGGTAGGATAATTTACAGAAGGAACCCATGTAGACTATAGAGCCACTTGTGGGTGATGATGATGACTTTCTTGATGTTTGTTGAGGGGAAAATTCCTCGTATAGTGTAGGGATCACTATACCAAATCAAATGGATAAATCACTATCCTAACTCCCTCTATGATCATAAATCTAGATTTACGCAATCAATGAAAGAATGAAAAAAGGATACCAATCATTCAAGAGTAAGGAACAGAAGTTACCTTGATTAAGATGATTGTCCTATGACTTTCTCCCACTCTGTAATTCTAATGTGGATCCAATTTTCCCAATCGGTAACCTACACACAAAAATCATACCTTTCTCATTCTTTGTGGCATAACAATAATATAGATCTAAATATAAATCAAGCAAATATTGAAAAGTAATCCTAATTAATATACCAACAAGATTAACCCTTATAATAAATGCACATTAAAGATAAATCAAGCATTGAACATAAGATTAGAAAGGTAAAGAGGATAGTTCTCTATTAAACAAATAACAACAATCAAGCTTATACTTGATGAGTCACTAACACCTTTTGAAACCGTTATCTAGGTTTCCTTAAGGCTTGAGCCACTCATGCTCTTACCACCCAAGACATCGATCCTCCTTCTTGAATAGTGTGGAGAAGCTATAAGGGAAGGAAAACTTCTTCACTCAAGGGAATGCAATTGATTTTAGAGAGAAATATCTCTTCAAAGGGGAATGACCATAAAAACTCAAGGGATCGGGATTAATTTATCCATCATAATGCTAATAAGAGTTCTTCCTCGCCCTAATCTCCCATGGATGTATCTCTTATACACTATTTGGGGACAATTTTTGAGTAGTTTCAAGGATATTACTACCAAAAGACAACATTCCACAGTTTAGCTTCACAATTTTCATGAAATTTCATTTTTTTAGGATTTTCAAGTCACTTACCGTGTCATACTTGTACATGTTTAAAAAATTAAAAGAAATTTAATAACATAAGTAACCCACTCACCATAATATAAAACAACATTGAATGTACATGGGAAAAAATGCAAAAAAAAGGCCATTTTATTGTTGTTATTGGATCATCACTTCTTTGAGAATCGTGTTTGTTATTATTGCTCTGCATCGACAAAGATTTCTCAATTTGTTTGGTGGTGGAAATCTGAAACTAGCAATGAGTACCATGATTCCCATAAATCTACAATATTTTTTTTCAACGTCAAAGGGATGAGGCCTAGTCATGGACCTAGAGCTTTCCATAGTTTCCACATCCCTTATGTAGATCAATGGCACATTTCTCTGGATCATATTCCAAAAAAAAGAATCTCAAAGGGAAATTTTTTGAAAGGAAGATCCATCCTTTAATAAAGAAACAAAAACAAAACTTTTCCTGAAGTTGAGATCCGTTATGTTCTCCCCGAACAAGGATTCTACCTATCAATAAATTCCATTTAGTGATCTGCCCCCCCAAAACACTAAAAAAATATCAACAATGGTGGTATACCTCAATTCCACTCTTACTTCCTCTAAAAGTTTCAATCTCAAAGGATTTCCCATGCTCTTGGTGGCTTGTTGCCTCATCGCCATTGTGATAACAATACTTAGAAAAATTTTCAAGCTTTCTACCTCGTAGCTCAAGGTAACATGTATGCATGAAGGAATCCACGTAAGGAGAATGAGGAGGCATCAAGATCTGGTGTCTCATGGTCACAGGCATGGAGGCACTAAGGTGCTAGTGGTATTTCTATGAAGAGGTTGTCACATATCTCCTAGACCTTGTTCTCGTACCATAATGAGTCGTGCGAGACCTCCATCACAACCATGTCGCCTAAACCTTTCCATATTCTCATGTATTTCCCCATTTTTTTATCCATGACGAGGAGCCACATTTGAAACCCATTGTTTTAAGTTGATTACATGTTAATCCCAATCTAGACTTAGGATATAAAGTATTATTGATTTTGATACTTTCCTAAGTGTTTTGACTAGGTAGTTGGCAACCTATTGTCTCTTTTGGCTCACAAATTGCCATCTTATGCATAGGATTGCACTTAGAAAGATTTTGGATAAGATTTTTCTTCTTTTATGACTATCCTGAATTAGTAAGAGCGCTTTCCTGCCTTTACACAATTTTGTTCTACTTTTTCTGCTTTTCAGCACGATAAAGATAAGGATAAGTGATTTTATAGCCTTGGCAAGTTGTTGTCTTTTTGTCCAACTAATCCTCCATCTTTTTCTCACCAAAATCCATCATCACATTCCTTTTTCATCACTTATTAGCTTCCATAATTGATTTTTCTAATTCATGAGGTCCTTGACTGATTTGGAAAGTGATTTTGCCACCTTGGGGTTTTTTAGCTTTTAGTAAACCTTCCTTTTGTGAGCTTTTCAAACTTGCCTCCAAATAATTCAAATTATCTCTTGAGGATGTATTATATATTGTATTCATATTATTTAATAATATAGAGATGAATTTTACATCATTTAAGTTCTCTCTGTTATGTTTCTGCTTCAATATTTCTTCTTATTTTTGTGAGGACTTATTTGCTTCTAGATCTAGGCTTATTAGAATTATATCATGGTCTTTAACCTATTTAGAATTCCTACATGGTATCAGAGCCATAGAATTATCACATGGTATCACAACTTGGGGAGCTTTTGATTAAATTAGTCTTCTAGTATAAGATTTCAAAAAGTTAGTTTTGCAGGTATTGAAGACCAATGACATAAATCTATTATTGAAGAAGAACTCATATCTTTCCATCTCTCATCATTATTCTCCTCTCATACTTCAGATATTGGGGATCCTTTTCCACTCATTGGTGTGCAAGAAGGTGATCTAATGGTTAATATTTGGAAGTCCAGTATACAGTGTGAGGTTGTTAGTTGTGCTTTCACTTCCACTGTCCATGCTCCTATTAGTTCCTACATTATTGCCAGCACACTTTCTCAAGAAGTTGGAGACACCTCTAATTTCTCTCATATGTCTTCTAATTCAAATTCTGAAGGTCATCATCCAGTTGTTGCAACTCATACACACTCAGAATTAAAGCAAATTTGGGGTCTAAAATGGGCCTTATAAGAAAACAAGCCACCTCATAAGAAAAAAATCCATTGAATTCAAGAACCAATAGAATTTCAAGAAAAGAGTCAACCATAATGGTTGAGTTGGCATATTTGACATTAAAACAACTTTTTAATTCATATTTTCAACATATCTCTATGTCATTTTACTCAAATTTCGAGCGGGAGCACTCGTTGGATGTGGAATTAAATTACGCATTCAATGAGTACCCACACTACATACTTCTGAGGGACCCCACCCCACGAAAAATGAGAAATACATTAAAAAACATGTTACTTTCAAAAGTAACATGTTTTTTTTATGTGTTTCTAATTTTTCGTGGGGTGGGGTCTCTTAGAAGTATGCAATGTGGGTACTCTTTGGATGCATAATTTAACTCCACATCCAACGAGTGCTCCTACTCCAAATTCAAGTAAAATGACAAGGAGATATGTTGAAAATACAAAGAAAAAAGTAGTTTTTTTTCTTTTTTTTTCTTTTTTCTGTTTTCCTAAAAAATTCATAAATATTATTTTGTTATTTTCCTTAGGAGGCCCATTTTATACCTCAAATTTGCTCTAATGACCTCTCTTTGGGTTGTTTTTTGGTGTGTCGTTGGATGTTATAGAGGCATAATTATAGTTTGGAGTGTTTGGATTCGCTCTTATTTTCATGCTTCTGATCAAATACATGATTATTGGAACATGTTCTCAGAGTTGCATAGAAGATGGAGGACATCATCAAGTCTCATTTGGACCTAATCTCAGGAATTTCAAGTCTGGTGAGCACCAACATTCGCTCTACTATCAGTGGATTTTAGTTGTTCTACATGGCTACACTGTCCATCATGCAACTGTTTGTGTTCCTAATTAAGTTGAGCACAATACTCTAGTTATTTCCAAGAAGAAGATTCCTCCAGACATTTGACCAAGTTCACACCAACTTGGAGTTTGGAGATACTTATTATGGTGTATTCCATGTTGATTTTGAGGGGAGGTTTTCTTCCCAAGTGATTTTCCTTCTTTCCTCACCTTTATGGAATAATAAATTTTTGTAAAGGGTGACCATAGGCCACAGTTTCCTGGGTCCTCATCATATTTTACTAACACTAAGTCAGGATTAAGGGGGGGTGTTAGAATATTAAAAACCCATCTAGACTTAGGATATAAAGTATTATTCATTTTGATACTTTCGTAAGTTTTATGACTAGGTAGTTGGCCACCTATTGCCTCTTTTGGCTAACAACTTGCCATCTTATCTACAAGAGCGACGCACTTAGAAATATTCTGGATACAATTCTACTACTTTTATGACTTTCCTGAATTAGTAAGATTGCTTTCCTGCCTTTACACAGTTTTGTCTTACTTTTTCTGCTTTTTAATGGATAAGGATAAAGCTAAGTGCTTTTATGGACTTGGAAAGTTGTCTTCCTTTTGACCAACTCATCCTCCATATTTTTCTTAACAAAATCCATCATCACATTCATTTTTCAGCACTCATTAGCTTCCATAAATTATTTTTCTAATTTGTGAGGTCCTTGACTGATTTGGAAAGTGATTTTTCCACCTTGGGGTTTTTCAGCTTTTAGTAAGCCTGCCTTCTGTGCGCTTTTCAAACTTGCCTCCAAGGCATCTGAATTCTCTCTTGAGGATGCATTATATATTGTATTCATATTGTTGAATAATATAGAGATGAATTTTACATCAATTGACTTCTCTCTCTTATGTTTCCGCTTCAATATTTCTTCTTATTTTTGTATATCTCCGAATAAATTTTTGTGAGGACTTCTTTGCTTCTAGATCTAGGCTTATTAGAATTCTATCATGGTATTGAACCTATTTAGAATTACTACATGGTATCAGAGCCATATAATTATCAGAATTATTAGGCTAGACAAAGGTCATGAATTGAGGTTGCATGCAGTCATATCCCTATGGAAATATGAACAATTAATTTAATTTAGGTTGCAAACAATCAAAACCCTTGTGAACTATGTACAATTAATTTTGTATATGAGAGCTATAAAAATTAAACCCTCCTGGAATACTTCTATCTATAGTTTGTAGTTGTCACACACTCGGTGACCTCACAATGCCTTTGGGGCCATGGGATACTCAATCAATTGGTCGAATTCGCCTCTGATATTGAATTTCATTTTTCTATTGATTTAGTTAACCATTTACACTGGAATTAAACATGTACATAATCATTAAGAATTACTATTGTAACATCCCCAAATTTCACAAAAAATTAAAATTTCCAAAGTAGTATTAAATGCTTGTCTTTGTTAAGTGGAAGTATCATTAATGTTATCTTAATTTATTTATCCATAGACTAATTAATTTCTATGACAACACCTACTTAAATGGTCATCGGTGATTGAATGGGTTACATTGCTTATAAGCAAAGATTACTCAATGGTCGTAATTGTTGTTAATACGTATTAATGTATGGAAAATCATGCTAGTTATTTTAATGTTGTAACATCATTATGTACTCATCATTCGTTTGTCTAGAAGCATCGTTAATACAATGTTTACAGGTTATGTCAATGTCTGAAAATTGATTTATTTAATTGTTCAAAGTGCACATCATCATTTATATCATCCGTACTTATGTTGTACCTTTGACTATGGTTACTAACTGTTTGTTTTCCTTTGTAATGAAGGGGTCCTATGGTACCCCAAGGCTTACTTAGCTATTTATAGCTAGCGCTCTTAAAAATTCTGTTATAGATCACAGGTAAGAGTTGAGACTTTCTTCTGAAGCATAATCGATGTATGTTAATTGACTTATTGTACTTCAATTTGTCTTTGATGTTAAGTACACTGTATAGATAGCTTTAAAATTTTCAAGGGTAAGACCTACCCTAGCTATGATTACAATTATTTAGGATTTATTTCAATAGGATGCCAAAAAGTATGTATTCATTTTTTTTTTCTAGATTCATACATTTTACATAGCTTGAGAATGTCCTATACATTCCCTATGGTTTTCATAATGTTTAAACTTCTCACTTTAATGTCAAAGCTTAAGTGTATTCGAAATCCTATCTAAGTGTTTAATTATGCAATCCCTGACATGGCCATGCTATGACCATGATTTAACTATTGTAATTTGCAAGGTTTATATAACACGGTCTACCCATATATTATAGATCATATATTATTTAATATAATACAATGTTACAAACTATATACATATATTCCAGCTGCTATACGTTATGAACTAAATGTGAAATGCTATAAACTATATTCTATTGTTATAAAATATATACTACATGCTTTACACTATATGTCTAGCGTGGACCGCGATATTAACCATGGTGGACTCTACGTTGGAAGGAGTACAAAACTTGTTAGCTGTAACTTTAAATACAATTTAAAAGGTTTGGTGGATCACGTGATAGCATGCCCTCATGGCAGACCCGACTTCATTAATCACTTGATGGATTTGGGTTTTGGGCTAAAACCTAACCCTGCATTGATAGTCTATCAATGCTAGAATTCATTTCTCTTTGTAATGTGATTCTTTTGGGAGAGGCCGACAGGCTGATGAAAACCTGGGGGTTTTGAACTTGTGAACCCTCACAGGGTTTGATGGTGAATCTCGTCAAAACTTGGTTTTCTTGGTGACTGCCTACATGACCACGATGGAGAGTTTATGGTTCATTTTTAATGGTGATGCCTGATTTTGAAGGTAAGCTTATTATAACAGTGTTTTAACAGTTGGTTTGGTTATTTTAAATTGAACTGTAATAGCAACATTTAACCCCATTCTTTTATTGTTGTTTACTTTGGAGTGACAAGTTCTTCCTCTTGGCTGGGTTTGCAACTAAACCTTAGGAAAATACTTCATTTGTGGTTTCGACGAATGCCTTGGTAAGCCTCGGCGACTCTTTGGAAACCCTGAGATGTTGCTCTATGGTGATGGCAGTGCAAAAATAATATCGGCCTTGGATCTTGCTGAGATGAGTATTTTTTAATTGTAAATTTTGTTTCCTACTTTGCAAGCCATATGGCATTATGTTATGATAGAGAGGGTTTGACCCTCGAGCGCTTTGAGCTCACGTTGGTTTCTCAACGTTTTCTTATGAAATACTGTTCTGTAAAAGATGTTCTATGGATTTAATAAAAATGGTTTTCTTGGATTATAAATTAAAGTTTGTTCTACTATTAAGGAATGCTCTCGTCATTCTCGTAAATGAAAAGGATAGATGTGATAACGTTAATGGTGATATTAAAATCCAGTGATGGAATATATTATAGGTTTTTACCCTAACCCTGATCAGTATGTTTTCAGGTTTAATTTTTCGGTAATTAATGTGAGATTAAAGGATTTGAACCTCAGTTCTGTTTTATGAGTATTTTATTTTTAAGATTTGTTAACAGTTTAAATCTCGAGTTTGGGCATGACAATGTTCGAGCTTCGAGCTTCTTGTTTGGTACTGCCCACAAAGATGAATCCTACAGTAGTAGGGTTTGATCGTGGTATGGATTTGCTTGTTTGTATTTATACAAAAGATTAGGCTATGGATACCCATTCCTATTACAACAACACACTTATTTATACAACTATTGATAAACTTTGGGCGAGCCCAGTTACGGGTCTCGAACCCGAGTCCTTATTCACTTCTTTGTTTTGGAAAAGAATACAATGTGATTACGGTCATATTAGCTGTGGAAAGAGAACAGGGTTTTCAACCCTGGAGTAGTCGATAGACTCTTTATAGTTACTATTGCTTAGTTAAATCTTAGTATCTTTTAATGGTTCGAATAAATGATAATTCTTTTCGATAGTGTTTTTACAAGATATCTGTGTAAATATTTAGGTGGATAAATATGGTTTAGATTAGTTGAAAGTATGTAAAAGATTATTTCTTCCAGTACAAGAAGATTTACGGTTTTGTTATTTGGTTAAAGTAGATACCCAACCTGTAAAATGAAATTACGATACTACTAGGGTTTTGCAACAAAAAATGTTTATAAAAAGAATTAAGTTAAAAATGTTTCTCTGTATTTATTTATAAGATATTTTGATACTGATGTTTGCAACACTACAGTTTATAATTCATAAAAGGATAATGCTATGAGCGTATGTTGATTTGAAGTTTATTATTTCTGTATAAAAAATGAGATGCTTATAATATTAAACTGTTTGTGAGATATTCCTGAACTTTGTCCTATATTATAATGTTTATAAAGTAGGTTTTACATTAGAATTTTGTGTACGAGTGAGGTTTGATTTTAAGTATAAATTTTGTATTTATAAAAAAGATTATACAGATGTGTAATTGTGTTGATAGTTATGTTGCTAAGCTATGTGCAGAAATATCTAGGTTTCCTAGTTAGGGTTTTGTGATGTTTTACTGAAGCTAAGACATAATAGTTGTACTGAAATAAAAAAGAATCTATAAATGATATTCAATCACTCAAATCTATCTTTACTGTATCATCAATCCAATCCATTTTAAAATTGACTTCTCTATACTAGAGTATGGCACTTAATCAGTGTGTGGAAAAATACAGAGAAGCATTTCTAATCTATCACTCATCATTTAAACTTAAAATTTAACTATCCATTTAGCATTTTAACCTAGCAGGTAAATGGATTTTCAGAGTAGATAATATTGTAGAAATAAAACATTTAGTAACAGTCAAAGATATCTAAGATCTAATAGAAAAATGATAACATAATTACATTATTTTCTTCGGTAATATATTTGGACAAAAAGTAAACAAGATAACACAAATAAAACCTGATAATCTGTAGAAGAGAGAAACAACTAAAGGATCCCGTTCCACCCAACCTTTTCCTGAAGACAACCAAGTTACTTGTCTCAAGACCCCCGAGCCTGTTTACTGAGCCACCAGGACGAAGATGCTGTGTGTAGTATGGAATAAATTCCTTTGGAACTCAGCAGTAGTACATAATAGTAATACTTCTGCCTTTAGCAATATTGAACTCAACAATGTGGTTGCATTAGTTCAGAGTGCAGTCTTATCTCACTCAATCACTTACTAGCCTTCCCCTCATCGAATCTCTTGTGCTCTCTTGTCAATCTCTTTCAAAAAATTTCACAAGGTAAAGGACGAACAACCTCCTGCCAAATTTGATGGGTAGATAAAGCATGCCTAGGTCTTTGGTCAATTTATTAGTTAATGAGCCACCTGCTCAGTTCCACTTTCTTTGGGAACATGACCATAAAATAGGGAAGTTGCCCCTTGCAACAGCTAGAAGTGAATTGAGGATGCTGCCAAGTGTCAGTTTGCTCTCACCCAAGTCCATTCCTCCTAGTGGGTCAGTGAACACTCATTCAATAGCCTCCTTTGGATATTTGTCTCCTCTTTTATTTATTAATAATAAAATATTCAAAGTAATTAATTACAGTCATCCTTGACCCCACTTGGTCAATAGTCATAAAAGTTTACAATAAAATAAAACATAATGTTTTTCTCATAACATAAAATGTTTAGAATTTTGGTATGTGACAACTATAAACACATATATAAAAATGTTACAGGCTATTTCTACATGAATGCATGAACACACAATGCCAAAAATTCTATGAATTTAATTAATCAGATAATAATAATTACGTTAAACACATAACATAGATAAATACAAACATTGCATACACAAATGGACACTTATATGATAATATAGTCCAACTGATTGCATACCAAGGATGTTCCTCGTAGCCGTAGGAACTCTATTATACCAATTCGCTCTATAACATAGGCCACCCCTGATTTGGGGCTATCAATCCACAAGATGGTACCAATTTTCCCTGATACAACTATCTTAATCTGCTAGCACTCCTCCCCCATCAACTTGCACAACCCAAGGATTGGGGATTATTTCTATGATTTAATAGTCCCTTAGGTTCCTTTCTCTAAGGTACAGTCCCTTGGGATTTTTACTCCAATTCCCTTCCAGGGCTCCAGCACAAGACGACTAGGGTCACTTCGTTGTGGGATTCTAGGCAACTCTATTGTTCTTGCATATGGGTTCAGGATCTAGCACAGGTGACGAATCTAGGCTATGGTACTTCTGATGGTAGCTTAGAGCTAGTAGCTTGTGATGGGTGAATGAAAGAAAAATGATGGAAGAGTGAACTAGTTCTCAATAATTTATATGCATGTTAAGAACTAGCCAAGTTGCATGTAAGGCTAAGGAGAGATGGAAAAATGGCACTCATGGGAAGTTCACCTTTTTCCCTCAATAATCCCAAGGTTTAAGATAATTACCTAGGTCAATGCTAATGCACTTTAATTAAAGAGGCTTTTATCACAAGGATAAAGAAGGAATAATAAGGATAGTGACTTAAATTATAATCCACTAGGGTAATTTACTTCTTAACCCCCTTCTTACTCTCCCTCTTGTGGAATTACACCTCC
This sequence comes from Larix kaempferi, assembly GCA_027924585.1. NCBI lineage: Eukaryota > Viridiplantae > Streptophyta > Pinopsida > Pinales > Pinaceae > Larix > Larix kaempferi. The sequence goes on from BSBM01000156.1 coordinate 2,396,287, forward strand.
CATCTCTTCTTTGTCCTTCTTAGTCAGCATTCTAGTGATGGATTTTATATTAATATAGAATGTACATAATTACATCATATGGCAACATTAGACCATCCATGCTTGGCTATTAGAATATATTTACCATCTAGACCTTAGTATATACCTTTATATTTGCTTTTTCTGCTTCCTAATGGTTTTAAGACTAGTTTAGTTGGCTTCCTAGTGATAGTTTATCCACAATAGAATCCACTTCCTGTTTTTACTATGCTTTTATGAGCTAAAGCTCAATTTCATCTTTTATCCTGCTTTTATGAGTTAAAGCATCCTTTTTCTCCTTTTCTCTTGGATTATGATGAACAAGTACCACTAGATGAATTGGGCAAGTTTGCCACTTTTTTTCCTCAATCTCTTCCTTCTTTTTCTCTTAAAATCCACTCACTGGTTGTTTTTTTGTTACTCATGGTCTCCCTAGACCCACCTAGCCAATTCGTGACCATTTACTACGAGTTGGAGATTGACACTTGTCATAGATGGAGAATTTGGTCAAATCTAAGCCTGCCACATGTGAGACCTTCAAATGTCTTTAGAGGCTCTCCATTTTTAGTTATTGTAATATATTTGGAAAGGAAACATATTTGCAAAGTTTAGATGAATAACATTTGTTCAATTGGAGTTTGTTCTATCTATCAAATTTTGTCATTTTTTTGTCTTCTCTATGCATATTTTTTAAAACAAATTGTGAGGAATTTTTCTGTTGCTAGAACCAACTGTGATAAAAATTTCACACTAGCTTCTAGCTATTTCATTAATATTTACATTATTACATTATGGGGTAAAAAACATAGTGTTATAAAAGCAACATGTGTAGACGTCATGATTCAAACATGTGAGGGCACTTTTGTAGCATGCATGGACTACATGATTCGAACTTGCATGAGTAAAGATCAAATGATTTCTAGTCATTCCTGATAAGCACTCATGCATTCCCACTTAGTTCTTAATAAATGAAGTTGATAAGATAATATGTCAAGAGTCGAAAGAAGACATAATAAAGTTAGTTCAACGAATATCAAAATAAAATGAGAGATAAATAATTATTAGCACTAGAGGTAATTCGATAGAGCTTCCTAAGCAAAAATTCATAGCCATTGTATGTCATTGGATTTATTTCTTCCTACAAAAATACAATAGGGATCAATTCTCAACTTCTATCTAGTGTTTGTATGTGATATTTCCTGTATAAGAGATGCACTAACTAACTAACTAAATGCATTAAGTTTTAATTCATAACTTCTATTTACATTTAATTCATAATTAATGTTTGTATTTTTGAGAATGAAGATGATGCTGGGCTAGTGCAAGGTAATGATACCCAATTATGACATGTTAGTTGCAATGACATTTGGAAAAACATAAATATTATCATTAAAATGAATTATTAGAGGTACCAACAAAACTTTTTCAGATTAGGTGTAAAAAGATGAAACATAGAAAAACAGATGACCTTCCAGAATATATAACTTTTATTTATGGAAAAGTGGTATAACTACCCCAAAATGTCATTATTCGAAGATTGGTATGTTAATTTATTTTCTGAAACATAATGCACATGTTTTTTTTGGTCCACCTGTTTGCTATGTAAATTTTCAATTTACGAGAAAACAAATATGCAAAGGCATATGCAACATACAAATATTCTGCGGGGCTATTTTTCCAAAATTTTAAAAGTTAATTATATATCTATTTTTTTAAATTACCGAAGTCAGTGAATCCCTAAAATGACATGGTCAAGTGTTGAGCCACCATATCATGGTGTAAAAATAATCAAAATACTTTTTTTTTAGGTTGTAGGTAGGTATTTTCGTACTCTTGTGCGGGTTCTTTTCCGTTTTCAAAATAGGTAAGCCAATCAAAGGTTATAGGCCAAATAAACTACCTATGTGTTTTTACAAATTTGACATGAGTGTAGTTAAAAATGAATTAAAAATAGAAAACAACAACAAATCTATTCAAAAATTATATATTTGGAATCTGCACACAGAGCTCGACAAGTGTGAGCAATTTCATCTGCAGTGCACTCATGGATCATATGCAGAACTAGTTGTGAAAAACATGAAGTTACAACATTTGATGTGTTCTGCCATAAATCAGACATAAATCAGACTGAGCCTCAAGGTGCAATCCGAAGCTAATTCCAAGCCTGCAAGGGCGCCAAAAACAATTTGAATTTAGACATGCGTGCACGCAAATGTGGCACGCACGCATAAATGCTTGCACGCGTGTCTATAGGCGTGCACGTAGATTTATATGCATGCACGCATTATTTGCACACACATTTTATTTTTCAAAAACAAGGTATCCCTTTATATGTTTTCTTTAATTTCCTTTCTCAAGCGGATACATAAAGTTGACAAAGGAAATTAAAGAAAACATATAAGTTGTAGCAAAAAAATAACAAGGTAGAAACTGAACTGAGGAGATTCGAACCTGCGACCTATGTCTAGTCCAAAGGCTACCACCTTCAATATTGAAGTGCAGCTGACAATGGAAGACACAAGTGTAGTTTATTACCACCATGCAAATTTAATTTGACCTTATCAATCAATTCCCATCACCATTTCCTCTCATACGATGTCCCACAGCCATTTCTCTCGCCACCCACTCTTCATTCATTCTGCATGCATTTCACTATGCAACCATCTCATATTTGCATTGCGTTTTCCCTCAATTAGTTTCTCAATTCATTATGACCCACGCCCATCGTCCGAGGAGTATTTCCAACAGTTTTGAGTTTTAGCTTGGCAATGGTGATGATTCATGGTATTACGTTTCCCTTCGGCTGCAAGATGGAAAACCCATAGTTCACTATGAAGGTTTGTCTGAAAAATGTGACGGTTTGGGTTCCGTGCCCCCAAGGCAAATGATGATGAATATGTTGTTGATGATGATGATGGTGATGATGATGATGATGAGATGATGATGATGATGATGATGGTGATGATGATGAAGATGTTGATTATAATGAAAATGGTGATGAAGATGTTGATTATAATGAAAATAGTGATGAAGATGATGATGGTGATGAATATGATGATGATGATCATCATCTTCTTCATCATCATCACCATCATCCTCATCATCCTCATCATCCTCCTCTTCATCATCAATTTCATCTCCCCCTTCCTCATCAACATCATCATCATCATCATTATCATCAACATCATCTTCATCACCATAATCATCATCATCAACATCTTCATGACCATCACCATCACCATCATCATCATTAGCATCATCTCATCATCACCATCATCATCACCATCATCATCACCATCAACATCTTCATCATTATTGTCATCTCCCCCTTCCTCATCAACATCTCCATCATCATCATCTTCTTCCACATCATCATCATCCTCATCATCATCATCCTCCTCTTCATCATCATTGTCATCTCCCCCTTCCTCATCAGCATATCCACCATCATCATCTTCTCCATCACCATCATCATCATCTTCATCACCATCATCATCATCATCAACCTCTTCATCATCATCACCACCATCATCATCATGGTGATGAATTGATGATGGTGAAGAGGTTGATGATGATGACGATGGTGATGAAGATGATGGATAAGATGATGATGTTGGAGATGTTGATGAGGAAGGGGGAGATGAAAATGATGATGAAGAGGAGGACGATGATGACGATGATGAGGAGGATGATGATGATGATGGTGTTGGCAATGATGATGATGATGATGGTGATGGTCATGAATATGTTGATGATGATGACGATGGTGATGAAGATGATGATGATGATGATGTTGTTGATGATGATGACAATCGTGATGAAGATGATGATGAGGATGCTGATGATGATGGTGATGGTGATGGTGATGGTGATGATGATGACGATGATGATGATGATGATGAAGAGGATGATGGTGATGAGGATGATGATGGTGATTATGAGATGATGATGATGATGATGGTGATGGTGATGAAGATCTTGATGATGATGACAATGGTGATGAAAAAGAAGATGATGATGATGGAGATGTTGATGAGGAATGGGGAGATGACAATGATGATGAAGATGTTGATGGTGATGATGATGGTGATGGTCATCAAGATGTTGATGATGATGATGATGGTGATGAAGATGATGATGATGATGATGAAGATGTTGATGATGATGGCAATGGTGATGAATATGATGATGAGGATGAGGATGATGATGGTGATGATGATGGTGATGATGATGAGGAGGAGGAGGAGGATGATGGTGATGAATATGATGATGGTGATGATGAGATGATCATGAAGATGATGATGATGATGGTGATGGTGATGAAGATATTGATGATGATGACGACGGTGAGGAAGAATAAGATGATGTTGATGATGATGATGATGAAGATGATGATGGAGATGTTGATGAGGAAGGGGGAGATGACAATGATGATGAAGATGTTGATGGTGATGAAGATGGTGATGATGATGATGATGATGGTGATGGTGATGGTGATGATGATGATGATGATGATGGTGATGATGATGATGGTGATGAGGATGAAGAAGAGGATGATGATGGAGATGAAGATGTTGATGATGTGATGATGGTGATGAATATGATGATGATGTTGATGATGTGACGATGGTGATGAAGATTATGATGATGATGATGATGGAGATGTTGATGAGGAAGGGGGAGATGACAATGATGATGAATATGTTGATGGTAATGTTGATGGTGATGATGATGATGATGATGATGATGAGATGATGATGATGATGATGATGATGATGATGATGATGATGGTGATGGTGGCGATGATGAATATGTTGATGATGATGGTGATGATGATGAATATGTTGATGATGATGACGATGGTGATGAAGATGATGATGAGGATGATGATGATGATGGTAATGATGATGATGATGATGACGCTCGTGATGGTGATGATAATGATGGCAATGAGGATGAAGATGATGATGGAGATGATGATGATGATGATGACGTTCGTGAGGGTGATGAGAATGATGGGGATGAGGATGAAGATGATGATGGAGATGTTGATGAGGAAGGGGGAGATGAAAATAATGATGAAGATGTTGATGGTGATGATGATGGTGATGATGATGATGATGATGATGATGATGAGATGGTGATGATGATGATGGTGATGATGATAAATATGTTGTTGGTGATGACGATGGTGATGAAGATGATGATGAGGATGATGATGATGGTGGTGATGATGATGATGATGATGACGATGGTGATGGTGATTAGAATGATGGTGATGAGTATGATGATGATGATGATGGTGATGAAGCTGATGATGATGAAGATGATGATGATGATTCATCTACATCATCTTCATGATAATCCTTATCATCATCATCGTCCTCCTCTTCATCATCATTATCATCTCCCCCTTCCTCATCAACATCTCCATCATCATCATAGTCTTCATCATCATCATCATCTTCATCATCATCTTCATCACCATTGTCATCATCATCAACATCTTGATCACCATCACCATCATCATCATCGCATCATCACCATCATCGTCACCATCATCATCACCATCATCATCACCATAAACATCTTCATCACCATCATCATCATCATCTCATCATCACCATCATAATCACTATCAATATCTTCATCATCATTTGCATATCCCCCTTCCTCATCAACATATCCATCATCATCATCTCCTTCATCATCATCAACATCATCATCATCAACATCATCTTAGTCACCATCGTCATCATCTTCTTCATCCTCATCACCATCACCATCATCATCATCATGGTGATGAATTGATGATGGTGATGATGGTGATGATGATGAAGATGTTAATGATGATGATGACGGTGATGAAGATGATGTTGATGATGATGTTGGAGATGTTGATGAGGAAGGGGGGGATGAAAATGATGATGAAGAGGAGGACGATGATGATGATGATGACGATGATGAGGATGATGATGATGATGATGGTGTTTATGATGATGATTATGATGATGATGGTGATGATGGTGATGAGGATGAGGATGAAGAAGATGATGGAGATGAAGATGTTGATGATGATGACGATGGTGATGAATATTATGATGATGATGATGGATATGGTGATCTGGTGATGATGGAGATGTTGATGAGGAAGGGGGAGATGACAATGATGATGAAGATGTTTATGGTGATGATGATGGTGATGATGATGGTGATGATGATGATGATGAGATGATGATGATGATGATGATGGTGATGATGATGATGATGAGATGATGATGATGATGAAGATGTTGATGATGATGGCAATGGTGATGAAGATGATGATGAGGATGATGATGATGATGATGATGATGATGATGATGATGATGATGATGAAGAGGATGATGGTTATGAGGATGATGATGGTGATGATGAGATGTTGATGATGATGATGATGATGGTGATGGTGATGAATATGTTGATGATGATGATCATCATCATCTTCATAATCATCACCATCATCCTCATCATCATCATCGTCCTCCTCCTCTTCATCATCATCATCATCATCATCACCATATTCATCATCATCATCATCATCATCATCATCATCATCATCATGATCTTCATCATCATCACCATCATCATCATCTTCATCACCATTGCCATCATCATCATCATCAACGTCATGATCATCATCACCACCATATTCATCATCATCATCATCATCATCATTATGACCATATTCATCGTCATCAACATCAGCGTCATGAGGATGATGATGATGATGGAGATGAGGATGATGGTGATGAGGATGACGATGACGATGGTGATGAAGATGGTGATGATGATGATCACGATCATGATGGTGTTGATGATGAACAAGATGATGATGATGGAGATGAGGATGATGGAGATGAGGAGGATGTTGATGAGGATGATGATGATGATGGTGATTAAGATGATGATGATGATGATGATGATGATCATGCTCATCATAATCAACATCTTCATCATCATCATCATCATCATCATCATCATCACCATCACCATCATCATCCTCATCACCATCATCCTCATCATCATCATCATCGTCCTCCTGTTCATCATCACCATCATCATCATCATCATCCTCACCATCATCATCATCATCATCCTCATCATCATCATCATTCTCCTCTTCATCATCATTGTCATCTCCACATTCCTCATCAACATATCCATCAGCATCATCATCTTCATCATCATCATCACCATGTCCTCATCACCATCGTCATAATCATCTTGACATATTCATCATCATCATAATCATATTCACCATCATCAGCATCATCTGCATCATCGTCCTTGTCTTCATTGTCATCTCCCCCTTCCTCATCAACATCTCCATCATCATCATCATCATCATCATCATCATCATCACCATGTCCTCATCACCATCATCATCATCATCTTGACATATTCATCATCATCATCATCACCATCACCTTCACCATCATCATCATCATCTGCATCGTCCTCATCATCTTCATTGCCATCTCCCCCTTCCTCATCAACATCTACATCATCACCCCTAAACACCTAGAAGCACTTAAATGCACTTAGGGATTATGGGTTAGAATAGGGGCTAAAGGATTTTATGGGGGAGGGGCCCTAGGAATAAACTGACACATTTAGATTTGTTGGGTAATAAATGTAGTGAACATTACCCACCGAACTATACAACGTTTAGCAGGGGCGCGAACGCTAATATGATGAGTGATCCTCACACTATTAATAAAGGTGTTGATATGATTGAAAAAGCTAGTAATGTTGAATGAAGTTGAAGAAACCCATTTTTGTGGTGATATTGCTGCATCTGTAGCTGCTAATATAGAATCCCTCTTGGTCGAGGACAACATATTACTGAACATACGAGGATCTTTTAAAAGGATTTTTTCAGCAACAATCTGAGACCAAGTAAAAATTATTTTCAAAGGCAGTTGTCCAATTTTGTTGGCTAAGTTATAAGAAGAAATCAATGGAACCACCAAAAGAAAGATGTGGGTGCTATGATTCATGCAAATCAACTGTAAGTTGTCACAAAGCATGCTTCCTGAATTTGACTGAGTGTAAAATTATGGCAGGTGCTGCAAATGTACTTGATGGTCTTTGTCACCCAGCACCCCATATTCACATTACATAAAAATTTGTACAAGAATTTATTGTATAGACAACACATAGAGTATAATATAGAAGAGAAAAAGACAATATAAACCAAATATAGACATGGAATCAACATTCTATGATTTCCATGAAGAAAGAGATGGGAAAAAATATTGCAATCTATGCATATGAATAACATATTTGTACCATATTCATGAGCACCACTGAGCCTCTTTCACTTACTTGTCTTCTAGAATAAAAATCATTTGCCACTTAGATGAAAAAAATGGGGTAATAGTAAGAATAAACATGAACAATATCAAACAATCCCCAAATTTTGTATTTCTCTTAGAGAACCTATGCCCATCTAATTTGTTAGGAACCCGTGTCAACCCTGTCAACCCTTCTCTTTACTTTGTTAGTATATTGTTGTTGGACACATATGCTTTGTAAGTCGTTCCGTAGTATTTGTTGATCCATAGTTTATATTAGCCCATGGTATTGACCCATAGTATTGGATGCATATGCTTTGTAAGTCATCCTGTAGTATTATATGTTCCATGGTTTTGACTCATAGTATTGGGCATAGACTTAGTATATAAGTGTGTGTTGAGGTCATTGAAGGCACCGTGAAGTTAATTGTATTGAGCTTGCTCAAAGGAGGTTTCCCCCTCGAAGTGGCCCGTGATCAATATAAAATGGATTCTGAGTTCTATTATTTATGATATCTCGTGTATTTGCATTAATTAATTATTGCAGGTTCTTCACATCTGGTATCAGAGCACTTTCTTGGGCTCGCTGGGTGGAATTTCTGCCAAATTTTTTTTTTCTGCATCTATTGCAAGTTCGGATTTGGGAATAATCCCTATCCACTTAACTGTGGGAATTACTTGGGCATAAGCCCTAAAACTCATTGTGAGGAGTACGACAGGAACCCCAAAGTAGCTGGCCCATTAAGAGGACCTGCCAATGAAAAGGGAAATGACCCCTACCCGATTAACTAGTTCTCACCCGTGAGGTAAACCAAGAGTTGTCGTTTGTGGAAAAGCAGTTATCAGTTTCACCTGAACCGTGGAGTGAGGGGTACTGCTCCAATACACAAGCTGTCAGACAACATTGGTGGCCGAGTGAATCCCCTGAACCGATAGGAAGCTGGACATACCTAGGGTCCATATGTATTTTTAGCTGAAATGTTGCCAATCACTTCCACTCCAGATCCAGCCATTTCAAATCTATTCTAATAGTTGTTCGAGATCCAGTCGTAGTTTCAGATCCAACCATTTTTTGATCCCTTCCGCGCCGTTTTTCGGCCATATCTCCCTTGTTTCAACTCTATTTTCCTTGAAACTTCGCTGACATCCCTGCAATCCCATTCTGCATATTTCATTCCTGAAGACCCTATCCCAAATTCTACTTCCCAAGACCAGAAATCCCACATTTGCCTATTTTTAGGGTTTTCCATAACTCCTTCAATTTTCACCCAAACACCTTCAAATTTTGCCACCGTGTTCCTTTCCTAATTCTGCTTCTTTGTCCCTCTCTACCAAATTTTCTCATTCTTTCACCCTGCTTCTGAAATCCCCATTTTTTGCCTTCCTGTTCATCAGAAAGTGTCCAAATCCTAGTCAAACCCCAATTACCAATCCGAGTTTTCCCAAATCCAAATTTTCCTTTACTAAATAAGCTTTTGTTTGTGTTTTTCTATCCCTTTCCAAAAAAAAAAAAAAAAAACTCCTGGTTGTGGCTGCCACCCGCGCAGGAGTAAAAACCATGGAGGAAGTACTTGCAGCCATCCAAACCAAACTCCAAGATCTGGATGAAAAATTTCTCAGCCTCCATCTTCGGCATTCAACCATGAACAATAACCGACATCCAAAATCTTTTGCAACCACCGGGTTCTCTTCTTCCAGTAATTTTCGTGGGCCGAAGCTTGATTTTCCTCACTTCAATGGTACTGATACGACTGGATGGATATACCGAGCAGAACAATATTTTAGTCTGCATAATACTTTTGATGTCTAGAAAGTTCCACTTGCATCCTTTCATTTGGAACAGGAAGCCCTTCAATGGTACCGTTGCTACATCAAAGCTCATCCTGAGCCAAATTGGACAGATTTTTGCCAACTCCTTTTGCCACGATCCTAGTGCTTTTGACGACTTCACAAGAGCACTCACTAAACTTCACCAAACTAGCACAGTGAGAGAGTATCAGACGGAATTTGAGAAACTAGCCAATCACACAGAAGGATTGTATGATGATTTCTACAGGAGTTGTTTTATCAATGGTCTCAAGGATGAATCTACTCAGAGGTCAAAATGTTATGTCCCAACACAATGATGGAAGTCTTAGGGTTGGCTAAGCTGGCCGAGGACAAGATCGCGGCTCAACAACGCTGCAAACCCACCTTTGTTCCCTTCAAAAATATGCGTTCCCAACGACCTCCCATCACGCGTACTCCTCGACCAACTCCTATCAAGCATTTGTTTGAAACAGAGATGCAGGCACGCCGAGAAAAAGAGCTTTGTTATAATTGTGATGAGAAATTTACTCGGGGACATAGATGTGTTCAACAAAAGTGTTATCTCTTAGATGTGGATTCTCCACCTGCCTCTAAACTTTGTGAAGAAGCTCTAGATATAGTAGATGATCAGGTTGACATTCAGCACCCGCCTGTTGACACCCCATCCCAGGAAGACCCACCCGAGATCTCTCTCCATTCTATAACTGGCGTCAACATCCCACAAACAAGGCGGGTCAGGGGATACTTCAAGAAGCTCCCTCTTACCATACTCATTGATTCTGGTAGCACTCATAACTTCATTGACCCTCGGATTTCCAAACAGGTTGATTGTTTTGTCCATCCTTGCTCCCACTTTGAAGTCATGGTTGTCAATGGGGGCACCTTACCTTGCAAGGGGAAGTGTCACAATGTGCATATCTCTATGGAAGATTATAACCTACGCTCTAACATGTTTTCCTTGTCCTCAGGCAGATGTGATGTGGTTTTGGGCGTTCAATGGTTACGCACACTTGGCCCCATATTATGGGAGTTTGCTGAACTTTGGATGTAGTTTTCAATTAATGGGGCACAACACAAATTTATGGGATTACAACTAGGATCTCTCTGCATCATCAGTTCACATCGCCTGGAAAAAATCCTTAAGAAGAATTCACATGGTGTCATCGCTCAGCTTCATTCCATTCAGATGCACCCATCAACAGTCTCCACTACTTCCTTGGATAGATATGCAGGTGTCTTTGCTAAATCAATGAGCTTGCTGCCTTCAAGAGACCTTTCCGGTTAGAATTTAGCCGCATCTACCTCTCAGTAGGAAATGATGGCTATTTTGCATGCAGTACAGAAGTGGCAGCCATACCTATTAGGGAATTATTTCTGCACCAAGACTGATCTCCAGGGTCTGGAAAATTTTCTGGAACAATGGGTCTCCTCCCCAACACACCTAAAATGGGTTATCCAACTCATGGGTTATCCGTATGCGATCACCTACAATAAGGGTAAGGAAAATATGATGGAAGATGCTCCTTCTCGCATTATTGATGACCCAGTGTCTCTTACAACTATTTCGCTGCTTGTTCCAAATTGGTTGCAATATGTTCAACTCTTCTATGAACTCCATGCTTCTTCATTAGTAGGGCACTCTGGTTTCTTCAAAATGTATGACTGGGAACAATGTAACTTCTTTTGGCAAGGACTGAAAATGACAATTCAACAGATGGCGACTCACTATGATACTTTCTAGGTCAACAAGAGTGAAACAAAACTCCTTTCAGGACTGCTCAAACCCTTGCCCATCCCTACACAGATTTGGCCAACTATTTCTATGGATTTCTTAGAAGCGCTTTGGTGGTACAATACCACATCTACAAGGACACCATATGAAACAGTCTATGGACAGACACCGCCATTTCTTCTTCCATACACCCTTAGCAGCTCCCCAGTTCAGGCAATTGACTTGGTTCTTCGAAACCGCGATCAGATTCTTTTCACTCTGCAGGACAATCTTCACATGGCCAGAATTCGACTACAACAACAAGTCAATCAACACCATTCTGAGCGCACTTTTCACGTAGTTGATACGGTTTTTCTTTGTCTACAACCTTCCAAGCAATCCTCCCTGAAACTACAAAGGCGTCAGTGGCCCGAAATGCAACCCGAGGATGCTATCGGGGAACCACTCATTCAGATTCTGCATCAATTTCCCCAACCAAAGCTTTGAGGACAAAGCTTTTTCTAGGGGAGAGGGGATGTTAGGAACCCGTGTCAACCCTTCTCTTTACTTTGTTAGTATATTGTTGTTGGATGCATATGCTTTGTAAGTCATCCCGTAGTATTTGTTGATCCATAGTTTATATTAGCCCATGGTATTGACCCATAGTATTGGACGCATATGCTTTGTAAGTCGTCCTGTAGTATTATATGTCCCATGGTTTTGACTCATAATATTGGGCATAGACTTAGTATATAAGTGTGTGTTGAGGTCATTGAAGGCACCGTGAAGTTAATTGTATTGAGCTTGCTCAAAGGAGGTTTCCCCCTCGAAGTGGCTCATGATCAATATAAAATGGATTCTAAGTTCTATTATTTTTTATATCTCGTGTATTTGCATTAATTAATTATTGCAGGTTCTTCACATAATTCCTGATTAGATGGAACAACATCTTTACCAACATTCTCTATAAATATAATTGAACATGAAAAATTAATCATAAAATGCACTAAAACCCATGTTAACTTACTTCAAAAAAACCCTAAACATAGATAATTAGCCTTGCAAAATTTACACTTCTGAGAAAGCAATTTCTAATCGAGAGACAGGGCGATACCCATTTCATCAAAGATATTCAAATCGAATAAAGAAATGGAAAATTATTCATTTCCAAGTGTAATAACCGAGAATTGATTTAATAGGTTATGGTTATGAACCTACCTTTGGCTTCAACTGGTTAGCTACAAAAGGATTGTCTGGTATATAATATCATTTCTCAATCGACTCTTTGGAAAGATCTCTACCTATATCACTTATTATTGGATCATTCAAGAACACTTGATTATTTTTTAATATCACTCAATACATATATGGAGAAGTAAAAGAAACCCCTATAAATTTTTTCTAGTCACCATGGAAGATCCATTGTTTCACCAAGCCACCCCAGGAGATCCATCCTGAAGTCTCTGAATTGTATATTGAAAGTACGAAGAACTGTGAAAGGCAATTTCTAATTTAGACATAGAAGAAATTTTCCCCAATTTCTTCCTCCCTTCAATTTGTTAATATTATTATAATATTGATTAATATAATATATTTATATATTAAAAATTTGTTATATTAATATTATATATTATATATAATAAATCTAATTTATTAATAATTTTAGTCATTTTATTTAGTCATTTTTAGTTGTGTTGCTTTAATTTAGTTATTTTTAACTTAAAAACAATCACATGACTAACTTTTATAGTCACATAGTCATGTATCTTACTTTTTCTACTAGTGCATGAAGTGACTATGGAGTGTGATGTGATGCATATGTGAGGATGCCATACCTTCCCGCGGATGTTTTCCTCTTTGCGGTTTTACCACGTATATATGTTGTATCATTTATTTTATGTTGTCTCTTGCTTACTTACTTTTATTATTGTTGCTTGTATGGATAGAAGGCTAGAGTAGTAGATTCTTGCTATTGATTTGCATGTTAGTAAACATATTGTTGTATGTCCATGCATATTCTCAATATTCTAACAAGATTGAGATGATACTAGGCTATGCACTAGTTTATTGTTCAGTTGCTAATATAATTATTTGGACTCATGATTAAGGGGGCAATTGCTAGCTTGTGAAGCCCTATATAATCACATATTCCTAGATCTCCTCTATATGTTTTTTTTATCCTTATCTCTTCATGTGATGTTATTCTTATCACTCATGAGTTGTCAGCGTGAGGACAAATCTAGATCTAGAGGTGGTTACATATATGTACTATATATTGATTTCCTTGGGACGAATATATTATTGAGATTGGATAAATCCTCTTTAACCATCATCGTTTGTTGTGTTTCAATGACAATTAACAAGTATTTCCTTGAGGCATGATTAGACAATGATGAAGAGGGTGATCCAAGATTTGGCACTAAAGTTCAGTGTTCAGAAGATTGATACAGCAGAGTGACAATTGGAGAATCCTAACTTTTACTCGGATGAACATGAATTCCTTAAGGTCCTCTTGAAAGGATTACCTTATTGCAAACTCAACGGTGCAATCTAGAGTTGAAGAAATGTTGGTCTTCATGATAGATGAATTTTTCAAAAAGGATAAATATATGGTCTAATGCTAGTCATAATTGCATTGAGATGCTAAGAAATTCAACCCAAACTTGGTAAGACAATTTAACAACACTATCAACAAAAAATTCTCAAACTAGGTAGAAAAAAACTACAATATTAATGTAAACCAAGGGCCCTTGACCCAAGATTTTCATCCATGCATTTCGTCATTAGTTAATGCTAACATAATCCATTAATGAGATGGGAGGAATGGATGCACTAGAAATATTAAGGATCCCAAAAATCCTTGAACCATCCTAAAATAACAATATCAAGGCACGAGAAATGAAGCCCACATAAAACTAATTTAATAAACTATTATATTTAGACTTAGGAAATCATTTCAAAGTGCCATTACATTGTGATACACATTGAGAACAAAATTTTGAGTAGTCTTTGGCACTATTAACACTTTCCAAACCTATGGCAATGCCAAGCTAAAAAATGGCTTCAATGAGGATTCCATAGTGCCCTCACTCACCTTATTATGCAAAAACATTAAGGTATAATTCTATATGAAACCGGAAGATCGTAATGTTTGAAGAAATGATTTTTTTTTCAAGTAAAAAATCCACCTTCGTGTCATTTGATCATCCAAACTAGAAGATGTCTCAACCGAATTGCCCTACCAACGAACCTTATCCTTAACCAATCCTTGAAAAGATAAATATTCTAGTAGATAAATATTCTAATAGATGATCCCTTCTCTCAATAAAGTAGCTTATTTGGGAATAACAACATAATTTAAATGCAGTGATTTAATGTGGATAAAGTCAACGTTTCTAGTAATTCATTTTCCATACGGCTCTATTTTGTTTCCCTACCGATATATGAAGTGACATGTACGTTTCGACAACTACTTCCTTCCTTCGAAGTGAGTCTAGTCGACTCCCACTGGAGTCTTGTCATCATTGAAAGTGAGTCGAGTGATCGACACTCACATAAAATGACAAAGATTCGGCGAAAACACGTACCATGAAAAACACTTAAAGTCAAGCGAAATGGAATCTTGCATGAGATTTCAATTTCTTTGTTTGACAATTGCCAAACTAAAGTTGCTGATTCATGAATTGAAGAAGGAGAGTGGAAGTTGTGTCGGTGAACAATTTCACTGTTTGAAAAGTGCGACATATGATGTTGGTTCATCAATGGAAGGAGGGAAACGGTAACTTCGATCGGTGAACACATTTTCAACGCCTCATGAAAGTCCGCCGCAATGCAGACGACTTTATATCAACTACGTTCACATTTTGACTTCATTCTGATAATGATTTCGTTTTGCTGCCCCGCAGATCCCAATGCAATGCGTTTAAAATCAAATCGTAGCTAAACAACTAGTCTCTTCATTACTGCTTCAGATCTCTGCAGAATAAAATTGAATTTTGGGAACGCTATTTCAGTGTCTGATGCACTGCAGGCTTTCCATGAGAATCCCAATGAAGATAAACTTCCGTGGAAGGGATTATGCGTGCTCGCTCCTCGGCGGCCAAACTATGATTGTTGTTTTCTTGATCATCGTTACTCTTTATGCAGAGACTTGCGAGGCACAGCTAACTATGTGCAATCACAACATCAACTATACAAGAGGCAGTAAGCATGAGAGCGATCTAAATACAGTGCTGAATACTCTGGTTCAACACACGTCTCAAACTGGGTTTAACACTTCTGTGTATGGCCAAAGTCCTGACCAAATATTTGGTCTCTTACAATGTAGGGGAGACACGACCGCGAACGGATGCTACAATTGTTCCGAAAGAGCAAGGAACACCATTCAACAAAGTTGTGGGAATGCCGTCGGCGGTAGGATTTGGATGGATGGCTGCTTCTTACGTTACGAGAACTATAGCTTCTTCGGAAAACTGGACTCTTTTGGAATGTATACTTATGTTACATCTAATGTCTCTAACCCTGATGTCTTTGATGCTGCACTTGACAGGCTATTGAGAAACTTATCAGCTGAAGCAGCATCTCGATCTAAATTATATGCTTCCGGATTCTCTACAGATTCCTTGTCCCGAAAGATTTATGGTCTGGTCCAGTGCTGGAGAGATACTTCTAGTTACGACTGCACAACATGTCTGTCAGATACAATCAATTCTATTTTCGCAACTTATCCCGGAAATCCGGGAGTTCAGGGTTTGATGGCAAACTGCATAGTTCGTTATGAAGTATATCCTTTCTTTAGTTCGACTGCTTTTCCACCATTGTCTTCCCCTGCGGTGGCCAATACACCACCGAAGCAGATCACAGAGTCGAGTGATAATAGTACACAGATCAGCCAGTCAGATGAGAAGTCTTCAAAGAAAATAACCCTAATTTTAGGTATCGTATGGGGCTTTCTTCTTGTATAGGTTGTAGCTGTAGCTGTAGCTTCCAGATATACCAGTAACTTGTGACTCAACAGGGGTCGAGACATCCAGAACCCCACAGGGATGAGCCTCTATCCAAAGGTTACCTACCCTTCGAGCCTTGTCACAAAGTGCCAATAAACAACCCATATTTTAACAAGAAAGTAACCCTTATTTGTTTCCTTTCTTTCAAGAATCTTTGGAAGCCTCTGCCTTCTTGGTTTGTGGGGCCTCATGAGGCTCCTCGATCTTCCTCTTCTTCGTCGAGAAGTTTTCAAAGTCCAGGGACCTTGAATGTTGAGGACCTTTTATATGTGAAACTATTGTTGCTGATCATTTTGCTGCTGTCGTTGCTCAATTTTTGCATTAGTCATGTTTTCACTATTCAGTCGTATATCCTTGATCTGTAAGCTCTATGAATTCTTGTTTGCTCCCAAGATTGGTATGGTTCCATACAGTTTGACTTTGAGTTTGTGGAGTGGGAGTGCCGCTTTCTTGTCGCCTCGTGGGCTGGTTGATGGTGCCTCTCTGGCTGCTTTTCTTCTGCATATTGACCACGATATCATGCTATCCAATAGGAAGCACTCTATGAAATGTGTTTATATAGGAAGCACTCTATAAAATGTTAATAGGCATTTACTTTGAATTTCGACATCATAGAGGTTGTATGGCTATTTCTTATATTGGTTTGGGCAATCTATGAGCATATTTTCTGTTGTTAAATGGAAATGATGGTCTTATTATATAGCTCTATTTCAATGGAAATTTTGTTAAGATTTTAATTATGACTAAACCGATATGATCTAGACATCTTTCATGCAACGCTGTAAATGATTGCAGTGAGGTTACAGGCTATGTTGACGTGGGTAACTCGGCAGGTAACCTTAAAATCAGAACTTAAATATTTGATAATGTCATCTTCTAAATACAAATATTTATGCTTCATATATGTTGACAGCATGTGTATTGTTTATGCTTCGTTTTTATATATTCTACAAGTTAGTTTTAGCCGTAAACATTTGGCATCCCAATCAGAGAACATGAAAATGACTATCATATGCATTATGAATTTTGGTTAGAAAGGAATTAGAAGATTTAGAGTAGTATAGTACTTAAACATAGACATATGAAAAAATAAATATAGGTAAAATTGGGTTATAATAAAAACTTGGAAGAACTTGACTGATTTCAAAAGTATAGAGAAAGAATCGGTAATTCGGAGGCATTCTACAGCCCAGTATGAAGGAGATCTTGTTAGTAGAATGTTTGTTGATATTGTATACAAAGTAAACAAACAGGAATAATACAAAGTAAAAAGTAATAAATAAAAATAATACAAAGTAAAAAGTAAATATGAGACTTAAACTAGAGACTTTACTTTTTACTTTTAATACAAAGTAAAAAGTAAATATGAGACTTAAACTAGAGACTTTACTTTTTACTTTTAATACAAAGTAAAAAGTAAATATGAGATTTTAGAGTGTTTGTTGAGTTTGTCGAGTAACAAAATAATACAAAGTAAACGAAAAAGAATAATACAAAGTAAAAAGTAATAAATATTATGTCGGCCATAAACAAAAAAGAATAATACAAAGTAAAAAGTAAAAATGAGACTTAAATAGAGACTTTAGAGCTTAGGATTAGGTGGCTTAGGTATTGCACTCAAGGAGCTATTCAAGGAGAGGTTTGCACCTGGGGAGATTTGATCCCTCTCGGCACTTGATAGAGCCTAGGATTTGGATCTATGCTGGTTATGATAACAATTTAGGACTTGATAGACCCTAGGATTTGGATCAGTGCTCGTTATGATAACAATTTAGGATTGTAATTCCTAGTATGTTAAGCTAATTGTTATTATTATTGTGGTACAAGGTGTCAGAGCAAGGCTTTTTAAGGACCAAGAGGCATTATTATTATTTTTGTAAATAATTAATTAATTAAAAACAATTGGCACACTCGAGACCACATAAGAATATGGGAGGCCTAGATCCACAAGGTGGGGGGGAATGGGGACATTCCTAGCTCTTTAGAACTTGTTTGGTTGAGATTGGTCCTTTTTTGTGTTTTGTTGACTTTATTAGTTGAGGGTCACCCAAATATTGTACAACTGACCCAATTTTGATTTTTTTAGCCTATGTTGGTACTATTGAGCCTAATTCATGGTTTAGTGGGCCTTTCTTGGTGAATGCACCCTCCTTGATGCTTGAATGGATCCCACTTTTCATTTGAGCCCCTTTGGTGGTTTTGTAACTCCTTTTTGGTGGCTACACTTGGTTTTGTAAACCCCATTTGCACAAGTGCGCCCTCACTGGCTATTTTTAGCATGCACACCTCAAAAGTTGGATAACTCATTGTGTAACTAATCCTTTTCTATTTTGGGAAGATGCCTTGGTTTGTGTAACTTCTTACCTCACTAATTTTGATTCCTCTCCATGGATGATGTGCCCACACATAAATTTGAGTTGGGTAGAGTGGTTTAGGGTCACTCTCCTTGAAATTCGAAATGTTTGGGTTGGATTAGAGTTAGCTTCTTGTGGTTCAGTTAACCCCCTTGGTTTGAATCATGTTGGATTACCTTGGTTTGATTTTACCCTCTTGGGTTGGAATTACCTTCTTCAGTCCATAAATCCATGGTCAATATCCTTGGTTTGGGGATGGTTTCTGGTTCCTTGGTTGTTGATGGTTGATTATTCTTGGTTGTTCATTCCATTGATGGTGAGGGCTTGGTAGGATTGAGAGATTGGGAAACCATGTATGCTCTAATATGTGGATGAACTTTATGCTTGAAGCATTGTGATATTATATGGTGTTTGTAGTCATGTTGGAAAACTCTAGTAGAGTTCCTCCATGTCCACTGCTTATATCTATCATGGACCTGTACATAAATGTTGATGGTCAATGGAGATCTCCTAAGCGAACTAGGGAGTGAAGGGATTCGCATTGCACCTGGTAGTGAGGTGGAGGAGTGTAATGTAACCAATCCTTAGAAACCAAAAAATTTGAACAAACTTGGTCCTAATTCGAAACTAGGCAAAACTAGCTAGATTCTGCCATAAAAAGACATTGTTTCCAAATGGTTCCAAACACTACCAAAGCAATTCGAATTCCCCCAAAAATGTTATGTGGGGTTTCCACACATACAAATGCATCCAAATAACCTAATAACACTTCCAAATGACTCGTTATGATAGTTAAAAGAAAGGAACTTTAGTTGCAAAAACTAGTTATTACAGATTTCTTTACATAGGAAGCTAGTCATGAAATTTGGAACAATTCACGAGGGGAATATTGGTGCTTTTTTATTAATTATTGGAAAAAACTTGAGTTTACATCAATGCATTTTATGACAGTATAAAATACAAAGAGAGAACTTTTGCAAATGGAGAAGAAGAACTACCCAAATTTCAACAATGAGAAAGGTGAAGAATGCTGCTCCAAAAGTGAGAATTGCCTTCCCAAATAAGCCTACCAAGACCCAAATTCGACCCCAATCAGAAGAAAATACTCCAAGAGTGTGCCCTCAAACCAATATCATATATATATACTTGCTTCAGAACCTACTCCAAGAGGTATCTCCAACTGTTAATGTGCCCTCCTCAAGTAAGGACCCACAATTCCAATACCAACATGTCCGGAAGGCACGATAAAATTCTACTGCTACAACATGAAAACCAAAACTCCCATAGATGAATTTGAACCAACTATTTATTATGGGTGATATCTCCTCCATTGAATCTCCATATATAAATCAGAATGACGTCTCCTCTCATGGCTGCTGGGGTGGAATCTTGCACCACCGAAACTAGCTACAATTGCAAGGGGCACATCTCCCAAGCATCAAAAGCTCACAAGCTCTCCAATTCAAATGGTAAAATGATCAAAATTCCTTTCCCTTGGAACATAAACCTATTTTATAGAATTGTTGAGGCCCTTTCCCTCTCATTTTCAAAATCCCCCCCAATAATAATAATAAAATTTGGTTTAGTGGAGAGAATAATCATTCATGATATTTTTAATTCCATTCTAATGTTATTTGGCCACATGAGGACTTATGCAACGTTAGGAATTCAAATAAGGAGGGATTTACATTCATTTTGTGGGCCTATTCCACCTCAAGTTCTACCCTTATCCATTTTTAGGCCCTCCCATTTTCATAGAGGTTGTCATAGTGTCATAAATGCGATCTTAGTGTCATAGATGCTTGTCATAGATTCCTTGGGATTTACACTCCACTAGTGTGCCCTCTTGGTCTATTTTTAGCCCAGAGATGATTCATGAGATTCCTTGGGGGTTACACTTCTACTATTGTGCCCTCCTTGGTCTATTTTTAGCCCAGGATGTTACAATTCCAAAGATGCCTTCATGATTGGATTCCCTCCACCTTGGATGGGAGTTACTTCACAAGTGGAGTACAATCACTCCCCTATCCGCCCTATTAGGATTATTGGACTATTTCCATCTCATTAACAATTATTTGTCCGTATGATTATTGCAAAATGTATGGCCTACATAGCCCTCCTTCTTTATTTATTTTAATGTGCATAATGACTATAGACAAATTAATTCCCTAATTAATTTTATTTACACTCAAACCCATGGGAATTGGATGGGTTAGTGGAATAACCATAATGGAGCTATGGATGGGACATTAAAGTCCTTCCTACCCAAGATTTCTTGTCCTCAAGCAATTGCAATTTTAGGTGCTGCACTACTTGTTCATCCTCCCATGTAGCCTCCTCACTTGGTAAATTTTTTCCACTAAATTAGATACTCTCTAAGGGTTCTACGCCTTAGTATTCTTTCCTTTACCTTCAATATCATTTTTGGAATCAGTTGCAATTGTCCTTCATCATCTAGTATTGGGATTTTGGTGTGACGTTCACCTATTTTCCATATACCTTTTTGAGACATGAAACATGGAATACATTATGTATCTTGCTCCCTTCTAGAAGCTTCAAATCATATGCTAGTTCCTCAACCTTTCTCACAATCTTATAGGGTCCATAGAACCTTGCCTACATATTTTCAACTCCCTTCTCCTCGAGTGATGACTATTTGTATGGATGCAACCTCAAATATACCAAATCATCCACCTGGAAACTACGCTCTATCCTATTCTGTCATGCATATAATTTTTGCTAATTTTGAGCAGTTTGGAAGTTATCCTTGAGTTGTTTTAGAATGTATTGACTCTCTAGAATACAATATTTTTCTTTTGGGGATCTACATTCTCCTAAAATTTGATCTGCGAAGGTAGGAGATTCATAACCATACATTGCTTTAAATGTTGACATTCCAATGGACATTTGGTAAGTTGTGTTGTAGAAGAACTCACCCAAATGCAACCATTTAATCCAAGGTTTTTGCTTATTTGTCGCATAATTCCTCAAGTATCCTTCTAGCTATTTGTTAACCCTTTATGTTTTTCCATCGGTTTGGGGGTGGTAACTAGTACTGAGAGTCAAATTTGTTCCTACCAACCAAAATAGCTATTTCCAAAATGCTCCTATAAACTTGCTATCCCTATCACTAATAAGAGTTCTTGGAAAACCATGCAATCTGAAAATTTCTCTAAAGAAAAATTCAACCACTTGAGAAACAGTATAAGTAGATGTGAAAACAAATAAATGATCAAATTTAGTGAGTCTATCCACTACCACATATATGCAATCTTTACCTTGTACCTTCGGTAATCCAGTGATGAATTCCATTGAGATACATTCCCATTTTTTATCCGGAATGGGTAGAGGTTGTAGTAGAATAGTGGGATGTGTATGCTCCACTTTATTTTGTTGACATGTGTGCCACTCCCTCACATACTTCAATACATCATTTTTCATTCCATTCCAAGTGAATATTTCTCTTATTTGGATATATTTCTTCAAATACCTAGGATGGCCAGCTAGTGGAGAGCTATGCGATGCTTCCATAATCCTTTGTTTCAAGGCTGATTTAGGCACTAAATAGATTCTATATTTGTAGTAAATAACCTCATTGATGTGTTTGTAATGTTCATCATCTATCAATCCATCCAACAACTTGCGAGCAAATTTTTCTTTTGAGTACTATACCAAGGGTTGAACCTTCCAATATGTTGTCATTTCCATTAAGGAGAGAGATGGTTTTCTAGAGAGAGCATATGTAAAAATATGTTTTTTCCTTTCATATATTCTATGTAAAAATCATAGGTTTGGACCTAGCTTACCCACTTTTATTGTCTATCATTTAGCTCCTTTTGGGTTAGGAAATGCTTCAAATTGTTGTGATATGTTTTGACCACAAATTTTCTACCCACTAAATATTGTTAGAACTTGGAAAAGGAATGCATAATAGCCAACATTTCATTGTCATAAATAGAATAGTGGCACTCACGGGGATACAAATTCCTACTTTCAAAGGAAATAGGGTGTTGATTTTGCAATAGGACAACTCTAATTCCTTTAGCTGAAGCATCACATTCAAGCACAAATTGTTGAGTGAAATATGGTAAGGAAAGTACCAAAAAAATACTCATCACTTACTTCATCTTTTTTAAGGCCTTTTCATCTTCCTCGGACCAACCAAAGGTTCCTTTCTTGGTAAGATTAGTCAAAATTGCTTCCAATTGTGAGAATCCCTTGACAAATTTTTTGTAGTATGTGAAAATTTCAATGAACCCTCTCAAATCTATTACATTTTTGGGGGTTGGCCAATCAATAATGGATTTTATTTTATCCATGTTGACTTTAACTCCACCTTGTCCATACACATGACCAAGATACAATATCTTAGTCATTCCAAACTCATAGTTGGACAACTTTGCATATAAGGACTGTTCTACCAAAATGGTTAGCACAACTTCCAAAAGATGCAAATGTTCTTCCCGAGTCTTTCTATAAATTAGAATATGATAAAAAGTACTAAAAAAAAACTTACGGAGATGCTTGTTGAATATTTGATTCATGCAATATTGGAATGTAGCAGGTGCATTAGTCAAGCCAAAAGGCATGACTAGGAAATCAAAGTAGCCAAAGTGACAACAGGAGGCTATATTTTGTACATATTCCTCTCTCATCTGAATTTGATGATACACGGAATGAAGATCAATCTTTGAAAATAACTTGGTTCCATGTAGCTCATCCATTAATTCATCAATCCGAGGAATGGGTATTGGTTCTTAATAGTTTTCTTGATCAAAGCCCAGTAGTCATGCACATCCTCATTGTTCCATCTTTCTTCTTTACCAAAACCATTGAAGATGCAACGGGACTTGAACTTGGACTTATGAGACCCAAATCAAGAAGCTCCTTGATGGCCTTTTCAATTTCATCCTTAAACCTCTTGGGGTACTTGTATGGTTGGTTGATGGTGGGTTGAGTTCCCACCTCCAACTCAATGGCATGCTCCACTCCTCTATCTGGTGGCATACCCTAAGGAAGGTCTCCAAAAACCTTCTCATGTATTTGAAACAACTTAGTTAAGTCTTTTGGATATCGAGTGGTGTCTACTGTAGGTTTCTTAGTGGTGATCAAACATTCTACTTCCCATTCTATGTCTCCATTCCTTAGGAAAACCCTCTTATTATGTGAAAACACCACTTTATTGGGGTAAGTGTTCATGCCTCTTAGTGTTATTTGCTTCTCATAAGATCCCTTAAAGCTCATTTCGGGCACCCTATATTTCATGGAATTCTCACCAATGGAAAAAATCTGTTGCACCCCCAAACCTATGTTTGTATCAGCAACATTCACAACATAAAAACTATCTTCACAACATAGTTTCCTATGGTGAGTTGAAGTTTTGGAATCCACTTACAACAGTCTATGTATTTGTTACCTAGGATAATCATAGTGAATCCATCAAATGTTTTAATAGGCATTCCTCCTTTCCACCAATGCAAAATCAATGAAGTTGTGAGTGGCTCCTCCATTAACCAACACTGTGACTCTTTGGCCTTGCACCACTCCCTTGAATATGAGAGTGTGGTACTAAGGGATTCCTGAAAGAACCGCAATAACTCCCTTCCCTAACTAATTTTGGGGTTGTTCCTCTTATGTTGTCACATATCCATCTCCTTGCATTGGATCATGCCCTCCAATATCTTCTTCCTCCTCACTTTCGGAAAAAACTTCTATGTAGTGGGCCTTCCCTTTTGCACACTTATGACCTGGAACCCATGGCTCTTAACATGTGAATCAAAACCTTTTCCTCCTTAGTTCATCTCAAAGGATTCCATCTTTCTTGGTTTTCTTGGTTGAAGTCCTTTGGAAAGGACTGCTATCTTTCAACTTTGTTGGGAAGTTTGTTTTTGGAGGAAATGTTGTTCTCGTAAATGTATCCTGAAGGTATTGAGTTCTTCTAATGGTATCCAAAAAATTTGAAAGTCTATAGGCCTTCACCAATCCCTTTAATGGTTCTACTAATCCTTCAGTGAATAGAAATTTTAAACGGGCTTTCGAGATGTCTATTACCATGACTACAATATTTTCAAAATCTGAAATATAGGCCTCTGGTGTGCCTATTTTCTTCAGATGATACAACTCTCTAAAAGGAATTTCAGAGTCCTTTTTGTCAAATCTATCAGTGAGTCTCCTTGTGGGTTCTTCATAGGAAGTGATATTCGCATGACCCAATGTTCTCATGCCATGGTACCACCAGTAATTTGCCTTTCCATCTAGATGCAAGGTGGCTCTTTTATTAGCATCAATTTTTGGCATGGAATTCAGTTGGAAGTGTGTGTCAATTTTTTGCACCCATGACCTAGCAGTAGATTTGGAAGACTCAACAAAACCTAGAAGAGTAACGTTTCCCAAGTGTGTGTTGCAACTCAAAATTTTGGACTTGTATATTGTTGAATTCATTGGGTTTGCTCCGATATTTGAAATTTTTATATTCAAAGAAGGACATGGAAGCCTTAAAGTATGCACTCATAGCCTTATAGACCTTAAAATAAACCTCCAAAGAAACATATGGTTCATTTGGCATTGCTGCTCCCATGGTTGGTGGTCCTAGGAATTTTGGCGTTTTGGGTCTGGATGAATCCTAGAACTCACGAGCACAATTATGTGGACCAGTTCTTGAGAAAATTGTTTCCCCATGAGGTTTCAAATGGTTCTTATTTCCATCTTGGTATCCATTGCTACTACCTTCACTAATTTTTGTCCCAAATGCATAGGTTTCCAATTTACCCATAAACTCCCTAGTCTCCTATTGGATTTGCCTAACACTCTCTAGACCCTTGGACACTCTATCTCAATTTTATAAAATAATTTGCATGATCATATCCTACTTCTCCTCATGTGTGATTTTTTTTTACAAAATCCATTCTTTTCTATGTCGTCGATTCTTCTTCGATTAACCCTTGGGTCAAATCTGTTAGCCAAGCTTCAGTATTCAAAGGGCTTCTAAGAGGAATATATGGGATCTACCGGTAAATCATTTAACCTATTATAGACCCACAACCTTCCAATACTATTCCCTAATACCATTGTAATGTACCCAACCCTCGGAAATAAAATAAAAAATTGAACAAACTTTGTCCTAATTCAAAATTAGGAAAAACTAGTCGGATTTTTCCATAAAAAGATACTATCTCCAAATGGTTCCAAACACTACCAAATCAATTCGAATCCTCAAAAAATGGTTTTCATGGTTTCTAAAAATCCAAATTCATCCAAATGATCCACTAACCACTTCCAAATGACTTGTTATGATATTTAAACAGAAAAGAACTTTAGCTGCAAAAACTAGTTATTACAGATTTCTTTACATAGGAAACTAGTCAAGAAATTTGGAAGAATTCACGAGGGGAATATTTGAGTTTTTCATAAATTCTTGGACATAAATTGAGGTTACATAAATGGATATTATTACAGTATAAACATCGTATAGATAGATTCTACAAATGGATAAGAACAAATACTCAAAGCTCAACAATGAGCAAGGT
This sequence comes from Larix kaempferi, assembly GCA_027924585.1. Lineage (NCBI taxonomy): Eukaryota > Viridiplantae > Streptophyta > Pinopsida > Pinales > Pinaceae > Larix > Larix kaempferi. The sequence continues at coordinate 2,423,050 of BSBM01000156.1, forward strand.
GAAGAATGTTGCTCCAAAAGTGAGATTTGCCTTCCAAAATGTGCCTCCCAATACCCAAATTCGACCCCAATAATAATAAAAGCGTCCAATAATTCACCCTCAACCAAATAATAGATATATACTTAATTAATAACTTTCTCCAAGAGGGATATCTAACTCTTGATGTGCCCTCCTCAAGCAAGGACCCACAATTCCAATACCAACATGTCCTGAAGGCACCATAAAATTCTACTGCTACAACTTGAAAACCCAAAAATCCTATAGATTAATTCAAAATAGATACTGATTATGGACCTAATATCCTCTATTTAATCTCTATAGAGAAATCATATTGAGCTCTCCTCTCATGGCTAGTTGGGGTGGAATCTTGCACCACCAAAATTAGCTACAATTGCAAGGGGCACATCTCCCAAGCATTAAAAGCACACAAGCTCTCCATTTCGAACTGTAAAATGATAAAAATACATTCCCCTTGGAACCTAAACCTATTTTATAGAATAATTGAATCCCTTTCCCCCTCATTCTCAAAATCCCCCCAATAATAACAATAAAATTTGGTTTAGTGGAGAGAATAATCATTAATGATATTTTTAATTCCATTATAATGTTATTTGGCCACATAAGGACTTATTCAACGTTATGAATTTGAATAGGACTGTATTTACATTCATTTTGTGGGCCTATTCCACCTCAAGTGCCACCCCTTATCTATTTTTAGGCACTGCCAATGTCATAGATGTCATAGAGGATGCCATAGTGTCATAAATGTTTGAACATAGTGTCATATATGCTTATCATAGTGTCATAGATTCTTTTCATAGATTCCTTGGGAGTTACAGTCCACTAGTGCGCTCTCTTGGTCTACTTTTAGCCTAGAGTTGATTCATTAGATTCCTTGGGGGTTACACTTCCAATACTATTACCTACTTGGTCTGTTTTTAGCCCGGGATGTTACAATTCTAAATATGCCTTCATGATTGGATTCCCTCCACCTTGGATGGGAGTTACTTCACAAGTGGATCCCAATCACTCCCCTATGCACCCTCTTAGGCTGATTGGACTATATCCATATCATTAAAAATTATTTTTCCATTATTATTTCAAAATTTGTGGCCGACATCACCCTCCTTCTTGATTTATCTTTAATGTGCATAGTGACTATAGACAAATTAATTCCCCGATTAATTTTATTTCCACTCAAATGCATGGGAATTGGATGGGTTAGTGGAATAACCATAATGGAGCTATGGAGGGGATATTAAAAGGAGAATGTAGGTGGTGAGGAATTAATTTTTTTCTTATAAAATAGATACTTGATCTATTCTTGAGTGCACCTCTTGTTGTGGATTAGTGGCCTCAGCTTGGGGGTGGCATGTCCAAGAGGATTTGGCTTGGTAGTGCCTATGGCAGGGTGGAACATGATTTGGATTATGCCAGTTGCACATTATTAAGATAGGTGGTTTAATTTATGTAAATTAATATGTTTATGTTATGTTTCCATTGCTTCTTTAGTGCCCTTGGTGGTTCATCTATTCATATTTAAATGTATATGGTTTTGTATCAATGATTGGATACATCTTTGATGGTTTAACTGTTGGAAACTTGTACATGTTCCTTGACTATGAGATATGATATTGATGGAAGCTTGAAATATATTATTTATGTATTTTATTTCTATATCTTACTCTGCAAATGTTCCCTCTATGGTTGATTGTATTAATAGATAAATTTGTAATTGCAATTGCTTGGTTTTTGGAACTCTAGTTGAGGAATCTTGCTTGGAAATTGGTGTTTTTCTTTCCTATTTGAGATATGATTTTAATGGAAGCTTGAAATATGATATTTATGTATTTATTTTCTATATATTACTCTACAAGTGTTCCCTATATGGATGATCATATCTGTAGATGAATTCACAGTTGAATTGGCTTGGTTTTTGGAGCACTAGTAGAGGAATCTTGCTTGGAAATTGAAGTTTTCTCCTTGTTTTGAGATCTGATCTTAATGGAAGATTTAAATATGTTTCTAATAGTATTATTTGATGTAGTATAATTTTCAATTTCTCCCTCCATGATTTATCAGATCTTCTCTATGATTATAGTGATGTAATTACTAAGTTTTGATCACTAGTCGATGTGTTTTTCTGCTTGGGAATTGGATTGAATTTGTAGTTTATGTTCAGATCTGATTATCTAATGTTGTATGGATGTACCTGATAATGAGATTGAACCCTTGATGGATTTATAGAGCCTTTATAATATGATATTATTTTTATTTAAATTTATATTTGGTTTTGCAAACATTTGCATGCTTACCGGATGATCAGCTAGTGATTTCTATAACTATTTGTAGATCTGATTTATTGTATGAATTAGGAGATGTATATGGATGCTCTATAATTTTTTTTATAAATTATTAAATGGATGTATATTTTAAATACATACCTAATCCAATGAGTATTTCAAAACTATTAAATAATGTATCATAAATTGGATTGACGAGAGTGTCATAAATTGCATAGTTTTACAAAAAAAACTTAGATCTAGTTTGTAATTGTTTGCAAACAATTCCATAATTATAATTAGTTAGAATTATTGGGTTGATTATGGTCACATTTAATTTTTTAATAATGCTAAGGTCCAAGTTTATTAAAGTTTGTAAATCTGGTTGCATTATCATGCATGCAAGGTGTTGCATCTGCATGAGCTTTTAGGGAGTTTTATAATTGTTTTTGAAATATCGCAATTATTTTAAAGGTGGTCTGTTTGTTTTAATTGGATAGATGGTATATTATCCTATCATTTGCTTGAACTTATTCTATTGTTCTATACCATTACTCAACCTTCCCTTGGGTTTACATGTGCCCGTGACCTTGGTTTCAGGGTCGAGTACATTACAAGTGGTATTAGAGCTTAGGTTGTCCAACACTGTGGCTATTGGGGCTTCTACATAGTTATAAATATTTTTTATATATGAATTTGGAATTTATAAATGAGTTTTATGAAATAAATTTAACCTCTCTTATGTTAATGGTAGAATTAGAAGCCTCACTTTGGAGATCAGTTCGGTTGTATCCTTTTAAATTCTGAAGTTAAGATATTTAAGCTTAGGTTATTATATTTTGGCTTGATGAAATTTGATTTTCATATGAAATTGCATTCTTATTTGGAAGCCTCTATGACTGTACTAGGATTGAATTAGGTACTTGTTTAAAAAGGATTGAAAATTTCATAATCAAGCCTCCTTCAAATTTGCACTCTTAATTGGAACTGGCAATTGAAAAATTGAAACATTTTGAATCTAACTTTGGGAACTATGAAAAGATGTATTTAAATGATTATGGAATGAGTATACACTACAAAAATATTCATGGGATATTTTCCCTTTGAAAAAAATTAAAAATTAAATCATTCTACCACAGTCAAAGCATAATAGTAGTTTCTAAAAAATAATTGCAGTCTAGTAATCCAAATAAGATGAGACTCAACGTTTAATGGCTTAGAATGGATTAATGTTGAAGTGTGGTAGTGATCAGAGTCACTTGTTCAATCGTTTGATTTTTACTCTTTCAATATGCATGCATTGGCCTTTCTCACTATTTTGTAAAGAAGTTTTATGAAATGTATTTAATGAATGAATTTGTTTGCTAACAATGATTGAAAATGATCACATCACAAATTCAGTATTAGTTAACCAGTAAAGAACTAAGACTCAACAAGAACAAGTTTTGTGGATAAGCATAATATCTTATTGGATCAACAAAACCTATATATATAAAGAGAAGGTTATGGTTTAGTGATGTGTGTTTAGCTGAAATACCTCTTTTGTGAAATATCATAAATTTCAGTAAATTGAATTGCCAAGTTGAAGAGGGTGTCTCCCTAAAGGGAACACAACTACAGCCTTGAAATGGTTTAATTATTTCATTTGTTCAACTATTGTATTGCATTACCCTATGTTTGGTTTCCTTTTGTTGTTCTGCTTGGATTCCTTGGATGATTGCTTAGTTTCCTTCTTTGGTTTGCTTGGTTTTCTTATATTTATTTTAATAGTTGGATTACTTGGATTCTTTTTCTTTGTTTCTTGGACTCCTTTGATGTTTGCAATCAATATTCAATCAAATTAGATTTCCTAAATGTATGCATAAAATATATTATTTATATATTACTGTTTTCTAGCTATTGAGTAGTGTTTCCCTAGAGACGAGCATTGTTCCTCTATCTATTCTTTTGAAATGTTGATTTCCCTTCTTGGATGATCCTTGTGACTATTTGAATTGATCTTTGAATTGGTTTGGATTTTACAATAAATTTTGGAATGCTCTAATTGTTTGATTGATAATAAATTTTTCTAGTGTATGATTATGTATAAGTATATGTAATTAATATTAATATATGATATCTATATAATAACTATAACTGATATCTATATTGGTATGATATCAGGTAAAATATCTACTTGGTATGATATCTATAAGTGGTATGGTATCCAAATTTATAAGATGAGGGATGATATTTGTGTGTGTGTGTGATATCAATATAAATTATTTAGAATTTAAATATAAATCAATATAAATCATAATTTCATATTGATATCTAACTAAGGTATAACAATATCAAATAACAAATGTCACCCAACTTAAGTATTAAAAAATATCCGATGATATAATAAGTATCAACATCATTTGTGGGTGAATGGTATAATTTAATAATAAGATGTGATGACATATATGTAAATATAGATAATAGGATATATAATATTTACATATTTGTGAATGTCATAGTATACATGCTTTATATAAATATGTATATGTTGTAAATTTAGATGTGATTGTTATTGATTGATGTATGTGTGCTACTTAGGAATGATATTAAAGTTGCATGAGTGTTCTCTCAATTGTCATTTGATAATTAATGGTTTGATCTACATGTGCCTAGATAAATGGTTACTTACGATGCATTGCATGTTTCTTACCTTACATATTTACTTCTCAATGGATCGATTGGTAAGTACTATACATTGCATATATAATGTTTAGTAGACTGACTGGTCAATACACTTTCACCTTACATTGCCTCTTTTACTATTAAGGTGATTATATTGGTTGATGTTGCTGCATTGCCTCTTTTATTGTTCAATGATTTGATTGGTTGATACTTGTGAATTGCCTCTTTTATTGTTTAGTGATTTGATTGGTCGGCGCTTGTGCATTGCCTCTTTTACTATTTAGTGACTTTACTGGTTGATGCTTGTTTATCGTGCATTGCCTCTTTTACTGCTCATTGAATAAATTAATTTTGAAATGATTTTTTTGTACGATTGATTTAATGGTACATCACATGTGGTATGATTGATATGGTCGTTAGTCGTTAATAACGTCAATTTCATTAAATTTGGACATATTTGACAATTTTTGGTCTAAGAAAGTGTGAATTTAGGCTTTGAAAGTGTCAATATCAACCTTTCTAAAGTGCAAAAACAAGTTCTAAAAGTGGAAATATTGTCTTTGAAAAGTGCGTTTTTCTATTCGAATAGTGTGTTTTTGAGTACTTATGAACCTTAAAATTGTAGTTTTTTGTTATAAAACTATGAATTTCAATTCAAAATGTGTGAATTTTAAATTAAAAAACTATGAATTTCAATGAAAAAAGTGTGAATTTCAAATAAAAAATACAAATTTTGATTTGAAAAGTGTGAATTTCAAATCAGAAAATGAAAATTTTCATTTGAAAAGTGTGAATTTAAAATAAAAAAATGCAATATATGATTTGAAAAGTGTGAATTTCAAATAAACAAATGCAAATTTTTATTTGAAAATTGCAATTTTCATTTTAAAAGTTCAAAATTTCAAGGTGAAAAGTCCAATGTCTAAAATATTCACTCATTGTTTGAATAGCCAGTCAATTGGCTAAGTTATAACATATAAAAATGGTTTGTCCCAACTTTTGTTTTTCGACAAGAAGGATCGGCCACCCCTTCTTTTCATAGTTAATTGTGAAAACATTTATCCAGCAATTCAGATATATTCATAATGGACAACACAAGAAGGTTTGATCGACCCTTGTTGCAGTGTCGAACTATTATGAAAATAATATTGGGAATACGAAGGGCCGGTCGACCTTTCAATTACGAGGCAATTTTAAAAATAGAACACCTTGGAAGTTTTAACATATAAAAATGGTTTCTCCCAACTTCTGTTTTTTGACAAGAAGAATCAACTGCCCCTTCTTTTGATAGTTAATTGTGAAAACCTTTATCCAACAATTCAGCTATATCCATAGTAGAGAATACAAGAAGGAGCGACTGACCCTTCTTGCAGTGTCAAACTATTATGAAAAGAATATTAGGAATAAGAAGGGTCGGCTGACCCTTCATTTACGAGGGAAATGTAACAATAGAACACCTTGGAGAAAGAGCAGCCACTCTTTCTTTGAGAATATTTCCAAGTTCCAATAAACTCTTTGAAGCAAAACATCTAAATTTTGTTGTTTAAATGTTGATATCTAGTATCCCAGGGTCACATGTGGAACGATCATATTGTAACATGTGGAATATTTGATTTGGCACATTGAGTATTAGAAATATAGTTTGATTATAATATTGGCTCGTATAGAATATTTTCTCCTCTGAGCACCATTGAATCCATGCTACGTTTTATTCTCTATTAAACACTATGTTTTAAATATGTTTGGGCGAACTGCAAGAGGAAGTGAATAATTATAGTAGCATTTGTGCTCTCGCACTATCACTGCCTCTCTAGTTTCTGGTACACCCTATTATCTTGGTCATTCACGTTGATCTAGATACTTGGAATCTTTGAAACCTATGGATTGGAAATATTGACACCTAAATCCTCCAAAAATAAAGGTATCGAAGGCAAAGACCATGTTTTGATGTTTTGTGCCTATGTTTCATGTTCTAATCGGCCATCAAACCCAAATGGTTTCATGTGCCCAGCTTATGAGATATTGAAAAATATAAATACCTGGAAATTGAAAAACTAGATTTAAATCTTCTGTTACAAATTTATTATTAAGACATAAAAATCAGTAGAAGTTATTCCTGGCAATTGAATTTACTTCGATATTTCAACTTTTACAGAGCTTGGGCTCTTAATACATTTCATGACTACGATCCTGAGCTCACAAACACAGACTCTTCTACTACAGGATTTATATTAAAAAATTTCTTACTAATTAGACATAAAAATCAGTAGAAGTTATTCCGGGTTAAAACAGTGCAACTTCACCGCATTACACATAGATGAAATTTACTTCGATCTTTCATCTTTTACAAAGCTTGGGCTCTTAATACATTTCAAGACTATGAGCTTGAGCTCACCAACATGGACTCTTCTACTACAGAGAATTTATAGAATTTATTTTGGCTTCAACTAGAAGCTATACTTTATTTTTGCTTCCACTAGAAGCTATGAGTCACATTAAAGACAAATCCTAGTCTTGGGGCTTCGACAGTTGTCGAAATGCCCATATATCATGCTGTGGTGAAAATTTGTCAGGGAACTGCTTTCGAAATGATCATATATCACAAAGATAGTGACGATAAGACTCCGTGACTTCCTTTATATTTTTGATAAAACAACAAAGGAAATGGACGAGAGGCGGTAAAGAAGAGTGCCATGACTTCCCGAAGATTTCATTCGGTTGCGATACTAGGTATGATTTAGTCTTTATATAGTGAATTTGTGAATTGACTTGGATGTTACGGATGGGGAAGGATAATTATGGAGGGATGGTGGTCATAGATATGATCTGTACCGAATGTATAGATATGATCTATACCGACTGTAGTAATTGTACATGTATCACTCCAATACATGCCTTGAGAAAGGAATGTATGCTGACATGGCAATGGTTTATACGATGAAATTCTGAAATGACGGTTATCACGTGTGTAAAGAAAATATCATATCATGCTTCAGTCGAAATTATGTCTTATCACAAACACCAAGATCACCGCCATCATTTACCATTAGTGCCATCGGGATTCGGGACAAACATTTATTATATGTTCTAACTAAGCTTGTGATTTGGTTTCTTAAATGTAGGGAAATATTATTTTATATTATGTTAATTGTAATGTTGTGATTTCTCTGTTATTTAATTCTATAATATGCATGTTTGAAAAGAGAACACATAAAATTCTGAGAACTGTTTGAAAAGAAAGCACATAAAATTTGAATATTTTAATGCCCCTCAAAGGGATTTAGACTTTGAAAGTGTGAATATCAACCTTTCTAAAGTGAAAAAACAGGTTCTGAAAGTGGCAATATTGGATTTGAAAAATATGTTTTTCTATTCGAATAGTGTGTATTTTTACTACTTATGAACCTTAAAATTGCAGTTTTTTTTTATAAACTAATGAATTTCAATTTAAAAAGTGTGAATTTCAAAACTTAGCCAAATTTTTGTTCTTAATATGCAAAACAAAGCAATCTTTTCCTCATTTTGGCAGGCTTGTATTTCACACCTGTGAACTCTAGAGGCAACTCTAATCCTATAAATAGATAGCCAATTCGTCACTTAGCATGTGAGCTCAACACTTAGCCAAATTTTTGTTCTTTATATATAAAATATTTTTGTTCTTAATATGTAAAATACTTTTGTTCTTAATATGTAAAATACAATGATCCATATTCAGAAAGACATATTCATCATTTGACCATATTTCTCTATAAAAGACTTCTCTATAATTATATTGAAGCATATAGATGGATTTATTCAAAAGGCTATGCACAACCATTAATTACAAAAAGGAGAGCCTCAAAGCATAAATAGCTTTCCCAGTATGGCTCTGTAAATTTAAAAAATTCCAAAATTGATGTAAAAACTCATCCAAGTAGGGATCTCTTCTACAAAAAATTCTGCCACTGAACATAGATTTCCTCAGCAATTCTCATGTCCATAGAGGGGGATTCCTCGCAGTGGCTGCACTGTGACATTCTGGCCATCTTAAATATTTCATCTTTTATAAAATCCACTGTCCCCATAAGTTCAAACAAATTGCATTCCAAATCATCAATTCTAGAGTCGTGACACATTAATTGCTGAGAGATATACCTCATGTGGTCGGCTAACTCTATATGTGCTTTGATTCCCAAGCAAACTACCTCCTAAAAATTTAGCAGGTATTTTTTGAAGTCTTCCACACTGGACCTTAGGAGCATCATTCCATCAGCAAGGCCTGCCATTGAATTGAGAGAAGTGGTCAGATAAGGGACCAAATCGAGGGATCTGCTCAAAGTTTGAAATAAAACTTCGATCCGCCAACAGTTCCAATTTTTTAATCCACCAATTGTCTTATGAGCACGAGAGACTCTGTGACCACCACAGGTTATATTCTCCTCTTGCTCCTTGGTGGTCCATAATGCTCGTTGAACTGAAATTTACTTTTGGAAGTAATTGTAACTAAGTAACTTTACATATTTATGTTAGTATCATTATAGTAGCATTATACAAAAACTATTCTATTTTTTAAAATAGAATCATTCTTATTTTTATTTTTTTAATAGAAACATTCTTTCTTTCTTTTTTTAAATAGAAACATTCTTTCCTTTTGTTTTTTAAATCAAAGCATTATTTCTTTTTTCTTTTTTTTAAATAGAATGAAATATCCTAAAACGAATGAAAGCCCTTATTATCGAAGCATTCTTTCCTTTTGTTTTTAATCAAAGCATTTAAAAATAATTTTTTTTAAATAGAAACATTCTTTCCTTTTGTTTTTAATCGAAGAATTTATTATTATTTTTTTAATTAAATCCCTTCATGCTAGAAGGGCGATATGAATATATAACCTTCAACCTAAAATTAAGTTCATCCCTTCAAATTTGTTTTTTAAACAAAAAAAGAAAAACTTTGTATTATATACTGGTAAAAGAGATTACATCCGTCTTCTTTTCACATTACACTTGTGAGACAAAAACTGCCATATAGAGAAATTCCCATGTCTAATATCAACCTTGGAAACTGAACATAAAGCCTTACTATCAACCTTAAAGAGTCAACATTTTAAGGTGAAAAGTTATAACATATAAAAATTATTTGTCCCGACTTCCGTTTTCCAACAAGAAGGATCGGTCACCTCTTCTTTTCGTAGTTAATAGTGAAAAGATTTATCCAACAATTCATCTATATCCATAATGGAGAACACAAGAAGGATCGACCAACCCTTCATACAATGTCAAACTATTATGAAAATAATATTGGGAATAAGAAGGGTCGGTCGAGCCTTCAATTTCGAGGGAATTGTAAAAATAGAACACCTTAGAATTTATAACATATAAAAACAGTTTGTCCTAACTTCCGTTTTGTGATAAGAAGGATCAGTCGCCCCTTCTTTTCGTAGTAAATTGTGAAAAATTTTATCCAACAATTCAACTATATGCATAATGGAGAACACAAGAAGGATCGACTGACCCTTCTTGTAGTGTCGAAATATTATGAAAATAATATTGGGAATACAAAGGGTTGACTGACCCTTCTTGCAGTGTCGAACTATTATGAAAATAATATTGGGAATAATAAGGGTCGATCGACCTTTCAATTACGAGGTAATTGTAAAAATAGAACACCTTGGAAGTTATATTATATAAAAATGGTTTGTTACGACTTCCGTTTTACAACAAGAAGGATCGGTCACCCCTTCTTTTCATAGTGAAATGTGAAAATCTTTATCCAACAACTCAACTATAACCATAATGGAAAATACAAGAAGGGTTGACCGACCCTTGTTGCAGTGTCAAACTATTATGAAACGAATATTGGGAATAGGAAGGGTCGACCGACCCTTTATTTAGGAGGGAATTGTAACAATAGAAAACCTTGGAGAAAGAGTGGTCGCTCTTTCTCTGAGAATATTTCCACTTGCCAGTAAAGTATTTAAAGCAAAAATTCTATAAATTTTGTTGTTAAGATGTTGATATCTGGTATCCTAGGGTGACACATCGAATGATCATATTGTGACATGTGGAATGTTTCTGTCTCGGTAATCGCAGTTAGAATCATTCCAACCAATGGCATCATTATCTGCATTGCCGTCACTGTTAAATTCCTTTTATAACACAGTATCCTGCTTAAATTTTAATTAGAATTATGGTGTGTCTTGGAAGGCATGCATGTGTTGCTTTTTTTAAAAATTATACATGGAATCAGTGTTGAATATAATTGTCACTGATTTTGTATCTACCCCATTGCAATAAAAAGTAAAATGTTTCTATTTAAAAAAAGAAAAAAGAAAAAGTAAAGTGTTTCTATTAAAAAAAAACAAAAATAAAGAATGTTTCTCTTTAAAAAGTAAAATGTTTCTATTTAAAAATAAAAATAAAAGAATATTTCATTTGTAGCCGAAAAATTTGAAAAATTGGGGGTTGGAAAGAATCAAAATGGAAGAAACAATTTTATCGTGGATGCCCAACTAGGAAATCCACTAGCTCTTTCTAATATTGAAAAATTATATTTACAATTAATTTCCAAGCTCCAACTTGATATTCCAATAGAATGATGTAACAGTTCGATGCAAAGATTACATGTTTGAGGAATAATGACTGATTATTTTTGCGGTTTCAAGGGATGAGTCTAGTGATTCTATGTCTACAAGTTAAAAATACAATAAAAATTTAGTCTTTTATTACTTTTGCAAAGGAGATGATCTTTTTTTTAAAAATTAAGCATAGGTCTAATCTATTACTGAAAACAAAATAATGGTACAGAATGAGGAGCATACAACCAGAAAAGATCAAAATAAGGAGCATACAACTAGGCTAAACGACCCATGAAGTAGAGGAAACTGCAGATAAAACCGAAGATTACAATAGACTGAAGATATCATGGCCGATAGATAGGTAACCACCGAAAGAACTAAGAGGCCCTGAGTCTCAAACGACCCCAACATGATCAGAAGAGCAAGGAAAACCTTAACCAAAAAGTAAGAGGGCTCTAGCCGAGCAGCCCCTATAACAAAACCATGCTAAAATCTGGATTCTGCACTGAGATTGAACTTCCCAAGACATGGAAAAATCCACAGGAAAAATAGAAAAGAGTTCATACCATAAAATAGCCACGAGCCACTAGCGCGGACGCTGACCAGCTAGATCGGCACGAACGAAGACCACAAAGACCAATCAGGGAGTAGGGTGGTCCCCCCTGTGGGTAAACTGGTTCTTTACGAGGGAAGTCCCTCGAGGTATCCATATAATCTTCCAGAGAAAACTTGAGCAAGCGAACACAGACCGAATTAGTTTGTTTGCCGCCTTTTATAATTTTGATGGCTTCACGGAGGCTGTGAGCCAGCTGGTTCTTTGCTTGAAAATCGCGAGCCAACAAGATCCTAACCACCAAGAAGGGGTTGGCGATTAATTTCCGGCCCAAGTGGTCTTCATATTCACAGATGAGGGATACAGCATGGCGTGCTATCTGCACCTCTATCGGAGCAGGCGTCTCTGCTAGATACTGAGCCCCCCCAATTGAAGCTCTGCGGGGCAGACTCTTCCAGATCCATGGTCTCCTGTTGAGACGAGCCTTCTCCCTAAGAGCGAATTTCACCCCCAGGTCGTGAAGACCCTCCACCCCTACTAGATCCATTGCGACTACGGGGAGCCATGATATATCGATTCAAAAAACTCAACCACTAGAAATCCACCCAGAAGTTCAGCCAACCTTTAAATTGCAGCTCTCTCGAGTCCGTTGAGAATATTTATAGGAATTTCTATGGAAAGCAGGGTGGAGAGCCTACTTGAATCCTAGATATTTTCATAGAATCCCACACATACGAGAGGATTTCCATTGATGGCTTTGTAGAGATCGAATGACTCAAAATCCATGTAAATGGCCATCTCGTACAATTGAAAATCATTTTGTAGTACAATGATGGAAACGAATTGTGTAAACTGGCATAGGCATAATGATTGAGGGTGTAATTTATTGGAGGCATGATGTTACAGGGCATCTGGATGACCCTTTCTATGTGTCATCCTCCACTACCATCCCTACAAACGAGTCTACATCCATCTGAATAGTACTGTCATGATGGTTGATAGGGTGAGATCACGCAGGTAGATCATCCAAGTAAGGTTCAACCATGTTTTTGATATCACGGAAAGCGAATTTCATAGATTGCTGGAAAGTAGCCCCAACATTCCTCAATACGAACGGAATTTTCCTATAGGAAAAGGTCCCCCAGAGACATATGAAAGTTGTTGTATGTTGGTCTTCAGCTTTGATTTGAATTTGGTTATATCCTGAAAAACCATCCATGAAAGAAAAAATTTCATGGCCTACACACGCATCGATAATTTGATCAATATAAGTTGTCCAATAGTTTTCTTTTGGACAAGATTTGTTAAGGTCCCTAAAATATGTGCACACACAGACAATACCTTGATTTTTATCAACTGAAACTAGTTTTGACACCCATTCTGTCATGTCGATAGGATAAATGAAGCCTCCCTTGAGGAGATTTTCAACCTCAACCTTGATGGCCGCAAGTTTCCTAGGGTTAATTGGGCGAATATTTTTCCAAACTAGTTTCACATTAGGATACATCGTAATGATGTGTTCTATGATAGGTGGGTCGATTCCTGGGATCTCCTCATATGACCATGAAAAAACATCGTGAAATTATTGAAATAAGTTGGTGTACAAACTGATCTCTTGCGGAGAAAAATTTGCTCCAATGAAAATATTTTCCATGACATTAGGTTCGATGGAAATACTGATTGGGATAGTTGTTGAAATATTTTCCATATTACCTTCAGCGAAAATCCCATGTTTCCTTAAAGGTTTAGTGGTCAAGTCAACATTTCTACCAGGTCTCAAAGAAAACTCTCCATTCTCGATTTTGTTCAAATCTGGAAGAAAGTAGGATTGGTGATGCATATGTTCCCAAGGATGATCTAGACCCACCATAGATTCCAAAATAGCTTCATTTGATGGAAAAACATTGTCTAAACAATCAAAGGGATGGGTAGAGTCTACTACCCATGCAATTGCATAGTTGATATTTGCCTCCGTAGAGACCAAATGAGTCGAGATATAATCCATCTCAGAGTTTTGTGATGCTTGGTAGGTCCTTTCTACAATGGATAGGGGCACAATTGGGTCTTCTTGAGTAGGAAGAATCCAAGGATCAATTGTTCTAGAAATTGTGAAAACCTCCTTAGATGACATGCTATCACTACTCATTGAACCAATATAATCAACAGGAAAAGGTAAATCAAAATTTCCCATTACTAATGAGTACATACCTACTCCTAAGTTCTCACTAGGAGGATGAGCTTGATCAATCCAAGGGATATTCGAATCCGAAGGATTTGTTTTGTTTTTCTGGGCGAAGGATAGTTGATCAATCATGACAATATTTCCTTCATGGGGGAATATAAACACCCGAAAAAACATACGAAGGAATGGCTTGCATTGCGTACGTCCAACTTCTTCCCAAGAACAAATTGTAATTTAGAGAAGCATATACAACTTCTACCTCCACTGACACTACTTTTGCTTCTAGCTGGATTTCGAATGATGCTAAGATTCCATGTGGACGAAAATATATATTCCATCAAAATCGGTAAGTAATGTGGTCGAAGGGGATAAATTAGGAGAGCGAAGGGCTTGCCAACAAGAGATAGACATTACACGCGTTGACGCACCTTCATCTACTACCATTCGTCCAATGGTTTTTGAGTGATGGAATCCTTCGATTTGGAAAGCTACGTGATAGGGAAACCGGGATTTTATATTTAACATATAAAATCTAGCCAACATATTGGAAGAATCCAGACTTCCTATTGCCGCTAAAAGTGCATTCTGTTGTGATGGGAAACTTTGTAGAACTTCTAGAGAAGACATGGCACATGGCATTTAGGCTAATTCTGTAACATCCCTCCTTTCAGCCTTAGTAATTTTTATAAATCTATATTGTAAATATGTTTATGGTTCTGGTGAGGAGCTCAAGGCCAAGGCCCCACCAATGGACCTTGAAAGTATCGTTATTTCCTTTCCTAGGTTGTAAGTTATAAATCGTAAACTTATAAATAACGCAAACTAAAATGATAGATATGATGAATTGACTAGAGGGAAGTAGCGGAATGGTTAGGAGAAGTCGTCCTGACCTACAAGGACAATGCTAAACCCTACCATCAGTAGGAAATATGATATCTATCTATATATAGTAGCATAAAGCTAAGTAACAATTGATGATCCTTAGTGAATGTCTTAATTCCGACACGAGAGAGTGCTCGAGAAATATAATTACCACTTAAAAAGCCCAGAATTAATACTAATGATAATACTATTTCCATGCTTATCACTATTGCCATGACATGATAAGTGAATGAACATATCTATATATTAATCCTACCCCTACAAAAGGATGTTAGAGAAACCCCTAAAGCTAAAAGAAGCTTAACATATTGAGCTGTTATATTAATAAAATTGTTAAAGTATGTGATAAATATTTAACCCCTATCTGTTAGTAGTAAAGTCAAGTAGAGTCATTTGGTCGTACTCTTACTAAATGACTTAACTGGAATAAAGGGATTATCCTAAATGTCTTTTTGAATACTTATAGAAAATACTTAAGGGTATGATTAAACAAGCATGAAGGAAATCCTTTCCACATATTAGAGACTCTTGAATAATAATATAATTTATGTCTTGATGACACCAAACAAGCTATCAATATTTATATATTTATATGACTATAAATTATGAAAATTTGTATACATATATAGGTGTTATATATATACAAAAGATTTACTATAAATAGCTGTAATTATAAATTAATACAATAAAAGTAACTTATATTTACATGAATACACATATGTGTGTTGCGAATAGTTGCAAAATAGGTATTGAAATATATATGTTATATATTTTACTTAGTTATGATGAAATATGTGTTTCATCCACCTATTAATATGCATCAAGCACATAGGTAAGCCTTTATAATTTAAGTGATCCGGATTTGTGTGGGAACGAAACAAAAGATAGCATATACAAAATCATATACAGAGATATATATTCACATACACAGATATATGGCAAGAAACACAGTGATATAGTAAACACATATTCTATTAAATATCGAAAATAGAACAGGCTACAAATACAAGAACTAGAATGGTAGTAGCTATCTCTGAGAAGAGATGTGGCTGCTGTGCTCATTTGTGCCAAGATGAATACAAAGAGAGGCCAGAAGGGCCTATTTATCATAAGAATGAGGGAAAGAATCCCAAACATCCAAAAAACTACCCCTAGAAGATGAACCATCATAAAGTTTGTGGCCCCAAGGTGGTTAGTTGAACAGTCAACTTCCGGGAGTCATAAAATTTGCATACGATCTCCGTTTGGGGCACTCGGTAGCTCATTGGAAAGATCTATCCAAGGACTACGTTGACCAATATTTCCCAGAAAACGTCATTTAGGGCCTCAAAATGGCCCCGGAAGTTTGGGACTCGAAAAACTGTAGAAAAATTACTAGAAAATTGGCAAAATGGGAAACTGTTTTGAGCCAGTGGAATAGGTGGGTGGCCACCGATATCCATCTGGATCAATCCTCCCCGCTTAGGAAGCAATGGTCTCCATTACGTCAAATCCGTTCATATGTCGAACTATGTGTTGATTTGAGCTCCTGGTGTGGCGTTTGCTGAAGCGAAAAGGTTGCTTTTCTTTGAAATCTTCAAAGGGTTGTAATTATTGTTGTTGGATGCACTGGAGCTGTTCAACAGTTTTGGTTGTTGTGGTATCCTTAATTTGCACTGGTGTGGATGGTTTCTTTTTGGAGGAGCACCTTGAATGCGTGGCCTTGCACTGTAGAGGTACTCGAATAGGCGATGCTGCACTGAATTTATGTTTTTCTTATTTCTGTTGAGTAGAGGGATAATGGCCAGAGGTTGTGGATGTCTCTACGATTTGATGTTCTCCTTTAGTTGAAATTGCGAATAGGAAAAATTTCCCAGTGTGGGAGATTATCTCCCTGCCCTGCTTGTTCGGGGAAGGTGAAACTGTCTCTGGTATCCAATAGAGTTGTCCTCCCACAGTGACAATGACACTACAAGGTCGTTATTCATATACAACATGACGCTTCCACTTATTATGGTTGTCCTAAAAGAACATCACATACTTCAAGTGGTGCCACATCACACAATACCTCATCCTTGAAGGGCTTGATTCCGTATGGTAGGAAACATTGATGAATGACATGGATCCCTTGTCATTGGCTAAGCCAACCAATGGTGTATGGTTGCGGGTGTGGTGTTATTGGTAGCTCCAATTTCTTGATGACTTCTGTTGATATCAGGTTATTTTGGATGCCACTGTCCACAACAAAGTGTAGGTGAATTCCCTTCACCCACATCTGTGAGTGGAAAAGGCGCTCCTCTGCCTCCGAATCTTAAGGTTCCTCTAGTTGAATCTGTGTGGTGGCAACAACGGCACTGGGTTCTGGATCAATGATCTGCTTCCCTTTTTGCGCAGTTGCGAAATTAGGTTCTGAGTCAGAATCAAAACTGGGATCTGATTCTAAATCTTTGATCTCAGCCACCAATGATTGTTTTGAGTGACATTCATCAGTGTTGTGCTAGGGGATTTTGTGGATCTCACACCAATTCCCAGTGTCCTTCTTTTTCTTTTTGTTACCCTTCTTCGCTTGTGGTTAGGACTGGTTGTCCTTTCCCTGCCCCGTGTTCTATGAGCCAGAGTTTCCCTTGCCATGCTTCTACGCAGGTCCAAAGTCACGCTTGTTCATTTGCTGAAATTTCTGCTCAATTTTGACAACATATCGATAGGCAGATCCGAGTGAATATATTTCCAAGAAATCCATCTCTATTCGTATGTACTGGTGTAGGCCACTGCGATATTTCAGGACTAGGTGCCACTCGGAGACCTTGATACCTAGCTTTTTGCACAAGGTATGAAATTTGTCGGTGTACTCCGACACCGTTTGGTCCCTCTTTTGATGCAGAATGGTCCATTTTTTGTACTGGTCATCATAGTTTCCCATAGGGTAATATTGTTGCTTAATGACATCTATGAAAGAGTCCCAAGTGGGATCGTAATCAAACAATCCAGACTCGTCTGATTATTTTTTCTCACAATAAGTTTCCCACCAGCCTTGAAGAGCGCAAAGACGATCTTTTCTCTATCGGAAAAATTGTGGACATATAAATACCCTTCTAGTAGATTCAACCATTTATCTAGGGCATCGGCATCGATCTGGCCTTCAAATAAAGGGATATAAATATTAACTTGTACCTTGAAGGGAGTTACATCTCTGAAACGGCTGCTCGTTGAAGGTTTATCTATCGCCGTCGACATGCACCGAAGGATTTGGGTGAAATTATCCATCATCTCGTTCCTCTGTTGCGCAAGGGATTCCTCGAGCAACAACTTGATAGGATTTATGCTCCATCATCTCTCTTTTCATCCACCATGGGAGGCCATTTTGGGTGGCGAGAGTGATCTTCCCCAAGTGAAACTAGTTCGAGACCCAACTCTCTGTATCCTGACCTCGTAGGGGACACGTACCGAGAAATAATCAAAGAGCATATTGCTCTGATACCACTGATCCGGATTTGTGGGGGAACGAAACAAAAGATAGCATATACAGAGATATATATTCACATACACATATATATGGCAAGAAACACAATGATATAATAAACACATATTGTATTAAATATAAAAAATAGAACAGACTGTAAATACAACAGCTAGAATGGCAGTAGCTATCCTTGAGAAGAGATGTGGCCGCTGTGCTTATTCATGCCAAGATGAATACAAACAGAAGCCGGAAGGGCTTATTTATCATAAGAATGAGGGAAAGAATCCCAAACATCCAAAAACCTAACCCTAGAAGATGAACCGTCATAAAGTTTGCAGCCCCAAGGTGGTTAGTTGAACAGTCAACTTCCTGGGGTCATAACTTTTGCATACGAACTCCGTTTCGGGCGCTCGGTAGCCCGTTGGAAAGATCTATCCAAGGAATATGCTCACCAAGATTTCCCAAAAAACATCGTTTAGGGCCTCAAAAAGGCCTCGTAAGTTTGGGACTCAAAAAACTGTAGAAAAATTAATAGAAAATTGGAAAAATGGGAAACTGTTTTGAGCCAATGGAATAGGTGGGTAGCACCCAATCCATCTAGATCATTAAGCCATAATGCTAAAAGTTATAAAAGAACTTTGGGTGCATACTTTGGCATGTTTTAAAAAGAACGTGGGTTTCAAGGGATTTACGCCTTGAATAGGGCAGGAACTCCATTCATCATTTATAGCCTTAAACCATACGATCTCTTCATAATCTCTACAAACCTCAAATTTATTCCCTAGCGGGAGTGGAACACTAGCTGGGATGAACGTACTATTCAGAATATAGTGGACTAGTAGCGCATAAGGAAAAATCTTTCACCATTTGGCATAGCCTCAAAACTTAACTTCCAAGTGGCAGGGTATCCAAGGTACCTGTTTTAGAATGGGCAGGAGATCTATGCAAAGGAAGCCATGCTCTAGAAAAGTGGGAAAATCAAGAAGGACAGGGGGCGAAATTCAATGAGGGAGTTCTGTAAGCAAAGTCGCAGCTTAATTCGAATCATCGGACCACGAGCTAGGGTGGTGGTTGTATAGTTACATGAACCTTGCCATCGATAAGGGGGGGACTGGCTAGTTTTGAGAGGGATAGGACGTCCTTGGATCTCTGTAGAGAAAGGGGATGGGATCACGATGATAGGAGGAAGTACTGTTCCCTGCAATGGAACCTCTGGATCTTTACAATTTGGCAAGAGACAATGGGATATTTTCACTAGGAGGATACCTTGTTCTCTGTATTAGTGAAAGAATGTTAAATATCTGAAATAATCATTTTCGGTGAAGGATGCGATCCTCATTGTTCGCAGCTATGTTCGAAGAAGAAATCTGGCTACTGTGTTTTACTTACTGATTTACTGTGTTGATCGACCCTGCAGAATCTAGGTAAGTTGACTATAGTCATGCTAATTGAATATAGTTGAATTTCAGTAATATTTAAAGTCTGAATATTTAAGATGCTAGCATTACACCCGATTTATTTTGGTATATATGTTTTACCCTCCTAGTTATCTAGATAAATTGGATCGATCACTTTGCAATACATCACAGGGTTGTGATTATTGCCACATCGCAACTCTGCAACACAGTATTGCACTTTTCTATACCATTACTTGTTGTGGTAATCCCCAGTACTATCACTGTCTCAGTTATAACTCCCTGATCGCCATAATTCGTCAGAGGAGATCGATGTATACACCGATCTATGTATGCAATTATTTAGCCTTGAGCGACAATTATAACATTTCGATTTCTGTTTGATAAAATACTTACACTTTGTTGATGCATACATTGTTCTAATCCTTCTCACACAAATGAGATTTATATGGATCTATTTACATAAAGCTAGGAGCCTGTGTAGTCATTTATCTGCAGAATACTACCTAGAAACCATTTGATGACAGAGTTGAAACACTATGTAGAATGCGAGCTAAATTCGTTGTGGATAGAGTAATAATATTCCGAAAAATATGATCTGTGATAGAGTTTGTATTTGGTTATATTGCACATATTTATAGAAAACACAATCTGCACACTTTTATCTTGACATAGTCTGTATCCCAGATGCCATGCATATCTATAAAAATGGGGTTTAGGAATTTATAGTGAACGAAGTTAGAAACTGATCTATGAATTAGGCTTTAGATGGAATCTCTGGCTGAAGCGTGTTTTTAGATATGTTTTCTTAGTTTAATTTATACAAGAGATATATACCCTGTTTTCCAGAGCCTGATCGCTAACAAAGCATGAGAGATGGAATCTCTAGCTGAAACGTGTTTTAGATGTGTTTTTCCTTTTGAGCTATGTGGTTTTAGCGTTTGGTATGTTATTGTCAATCTGCCTTTGATAGGGTTCAGAAATTCACCATTTCTCATGTTGCACGAATGAAAAATTCAAGTTATTGTTTTCAACGAAATTTAAATTTATACATAGGAAAAGTATGTGTGAACCACTCTTAGCAGGATTCTAGAGTTCAATATATTAATAAAGTGTAAATTGACTAGGTTCTCACAAAATGTGATGACGGGTACACTCGGTAGACGTTTTTGGTGAAAATCATAATTATTAGTCTTTACCACTTTATAGATTATTAAAGTGAAGAACCTATATTTTATTTACTCATGACCTAAAAGAAGGGCTTTGTAATAAAGTTGTACATGCATGTATGATGGAAAAATGTCATTTATGTATATTTTATTCCTTGTAATAATGTGTGTATATTTATATATATTAAATGAATATCATTGTGAGCAAGGGTGGAGTCTAAGTAATCTTGCTGGTAGTAATTATTATATGCTACAGTGTTAACTCTTAGGATAAGGTAGAAGAACTTACTTCATAACTTGAGTAAGGTATGTAACTTCTAAGCTATTAAAGGTCATTATATATAGTTTTACACTTATAATGTTCTATGTGGTAGAGGCTTAGAAAAAGAAGAAAGATATTTAGTGCAACAATCATGTTGTTAGATGTAATCCCTTGAAATTGAAGAATAATAAAGCGACATTGCTTTGTGGACGTGGCCCTAGATTGGGTGAACCACGTAAAAAACATGTTTTTCTCTCTGATGTGTCTCTATGTGTGTAATCTTCTTGATATTGCATTGATGTGTATCATTGATTTTCAGTTATATCCTTTTATGTGTACCCTTATGCATTTATTCATTAAGAACTAAGATGGCTTGTTGTTTATATCATAGTGCAAGTGTAAGTGTTGATAGATGATAGTGTCCTTGTTAATTCATGTTAACCATGTGATAGTCTGGTGAATGTGTCTCTTGTTTAAGCATTTCAAATTACCACTAAGAGGTAAGAACTTTATGGAGGTATTCAAAGGTAAATTTAGTGCTCTTCAAGAAAAAAACTAATAGAACTATGTTAAATAATATATTGGATTACGTGAAGACAATTACTATATATGAAAAGTATAATAGAAGTAATTAATTGTGTTCCAATCGACAGGTGTTGTTTGAAATCCATTTCTTTTGTGAGCAAGTTTTACCAGAGTAATGATAGTAGAAATGATTAGGCATGGTCAATATTTCTGATGGATAATTAAGCAACATTATGTTCAAAAGAAATTAGTGTATTTCATATCCTATTTTTATTGTCTATGGTGAAAATTAAAAAAAAAAAATTAAACTCTAAAAATTGGGTTCGTTATATATGGTATCAGAGCGTTAGGTTACAACAATCGGGCCTATTGGGATCAACATGGAATGAGTAAAGCATGAAGGATGATAAACTAATCAATCAAGTTGTTTTTGTTTTGTTTTGGATGCATGGACTAGAATGGATGAGGGGTTAATGTCATCCGAATTAAAATTCAAGTTCTCCAAAAAGAGTAAAGATAAGTATTTTCAACATTGCTTTTCCTTACAAAATTATGAGCCAGGTATGTTTTCCTTTGACGTGAGTTTTCCCTTGTTATATACAAGATATAGATACTCGCATTATTGTATGGTATTATTATGGAATGTTCTGTCTTGTTGAGAATGATTTCCGTTTATGTGCAAAGGGTTATGAGATTTACATAAAGTAGGAATTACTTATACTTAGTTGATTTTATTTAAATGAGGCCAGTGAGAGAGTGATATACTCCATTGAAATCTATAATAGGAAAAGGATAGGTAATACTTTAAACAATGCTATAAATAAGAGAAAATGATTTCTTTCCCAAATGAACGATTCACTAAGTAAAGGGTTATGTTACAAAATGGTACAATCAATGCTATCATGTAAAGCACATTCTAGGACATAGTCATAAATATCAAACTAATCGATGTAAGTACATTGTGATGCACCTGCAATAATTAATTAATAAGAATATGCGAAATAGCAGAAATGGCATAACTCATAATCACTTTTATATTGATCACGGGCCACTTCGAGGGGGCAACCTCCTTTGAGCAAGCTCAATACAATTAACTTCACCGTGCCTTCAATGACCTCAACACACACTTATATACTAAGTCTATGCCCAATAGTATGAGTCAAAACCATGGGACATATAATACTACGGGACGACTTACAAAGCATGTGCGTCCAATACTATGGCTAATATAAACTACGGATCAACAAATACTATGGGACGACTTACAAAGCATATGCGTCCAACAACAATATACCAACATAGTAAAGAGAAGGGTTGACATAGGTTCCTAACATCCCCTCTCCCTTAGAAAAATCTTTGTCCTCGAAGCTTTGGTTGGAGAAATTGCTGCAGAATCTGAAGGAGTGGTTCCCCGGTAGCATCCTTGGGTTGCATTTCAGGCCACTGACGCCTTTGGAGTGTCAAGGAGGATTGCTTGGAAGACTGTAGATGAAGAAGAACCCTGTCAGCTACGTGGAAAATGCGCTCATAACGGTGCTGATCGGCTTATTGTTTCAAGCGAATTTTGGCCATGTGAAGATTGTCCTGTAGAATGAGAAGAATCTGATTGCGGTTTCAAAGAACCGAGTCAATTTCCTGAACTGGGGAGCTGCTAAGGGTGTATGGAAGAAGAACTGGTGGTGTTTTTCCATAGACTGCTTCATATGGTGTCCTTTGAGATGTGGTATTGTACCACCAGAGCGCTGCTAGGAAATCCATAGAAGTAGTTGGCCAAAGCTGTGTAGGGATGGGCAAGGGTTTGAGCAATCCTGAAAGGAGTGTCGTTTCACCCTTGTTGACTTGGAAAGTATCATCGTCAGCCACCATCTGTTGAATTTTCATTTTTAGTCTCTGCCAAAAGAAGTTACATTGTTCCCGGTCATACATTTTGCAGAACCCAGAGTGCCCTGTTGATAAAGAAGCATGGAGTTCATAGAAGAGAGAGCCCTGTTGAACATATTGCAACCAATTTGGAACAAGCAAAGAAAGAGTTGTAAGAGAAACTGGGTCATCAATTGTGCAAGAAGGAGCATCTTCCACCATATTGTCCTTACCCTTCTTGTAAGTGATCACATAGGGATAGCCCATTTCAGGTGTGTTAGGGAGGAGACCCATTGTTCCAGAAATTTTTCCAGACTCGGGAGATCAATCTTGATGCAGAAATAGTTCCCTAATAGGTATGGCTGCCACTTCTGTACTGCATGCAAAATAGCCATCATTTCCTGCTGAGAGGTAGATGTGGCTAAATTCTTACCGGAAAGGTCTCTTGAAGGCAGCAAGCACATTGGTTGAGGAAAGATACCTGCATATCTATCCAAGGAAGTAGTGGAGACTGTTGATGGGTGCATCTGAATGGAATTGAGCTGAGCAATGACACCATGTGAATTCTTCTTAAGGATTTTTTCCAGGCGATGTGAACTGATGATGCAGAGAGACCCTGGTTGTAAGCCCATAAATTTTTGTTGGGCCTCGTTGACTTTAAACTGCATCCAAATTTCAGCAAAATCCCATAAGATGGGGCCAAGTGTGTGTAACCATTGAACGCCCAAAACCACATCACATCTGCCTAAGGACAAGGCAAACATGTTAGAGTGTAGGTTATAATCTTCCATAGAGATACGCACATTGTGACACTTCCCCTTGCAAGGTAAGGTGCCCCCATTGGCAACCATGACTTCAAAGTTGGAGCAAGGATGGACAAAACAATCAGCCTGTTTGGCAATCCGAGGGTCAATGAAGTTATGAGTGCTACCAGAATCAATGAGTATTGTAAGAGGGAGCTTCTTGAAGTATCCCCTGAGCCGCATTGTTTGTGGGGTGGTGACGTCGGTTATAGCATGGAGAGAGATCTCAGGTGGGTCGTCCTGAGATGGGGTGTCAACAAGCGGGTGTTGAATGTCGACCTGATCATCTACTGTATCTGTAGCTTCTTCACCAAGTTCTATGGCAGGCGGAGAATCCACATCCAAGAGATAGAGCTTTTGTTGAACACATCTATGTCCCCGAGTGAATTTATCATCACAATTATAACAAAGCCCTTTTTCTCAGCGTGCCTACATTTCTATTTCAGACAAATGCTTGATAGGAGTTGGTTGAGGAGAAGGCATGATGGGAGGTCGTTGGGAACCCATATTTCTGAAGGGAACAAAGGTGGGTTTGGAGCGTTGTTGAGCTGCGATCTTGTCATCGGCCAACTTAGCCAACCCAGGACTTCCATCATTGTGTTGGGACAAAACATTTTGACCTCTGAGCAGATTTCATCCTTGAGACCACTGATAAAACAACTCCTGTAGAATTCATCAGACAATCCTTCTGTGTGATTGGCCAATTTCTCAAATTCTGTCTGATACTCTCTCACTGTGCCAATTTGGTGAAGTTTAGTGAGTGCTCCTGTGAAATCATCAAAAGCACTAGGACCAAATCGTGGCAAAATGAGTTGGGAAAAATCTGTCCAGTTTGGCTCGGGATGAGCTTTGATGTACCAACAGTACCATTGAAGGGCTTCCTGTTCCAAATGAAAGGATGCAAGTGGGACTTTCTGGACATCAAAAGTATTATGTAGACTGAAATATTGTTTTGCTCGGTATATCCATCCAGTCGGATCAGTACCATTGAAGCGAGGAAAATCAAGCTTCGGCCCATGAAAATTGCTGGAAGAAGAGAACCCGGTGGCTGCAAAATATTCTGGCTGTCGGTTATTGTTAATGGCTGAATGCTGAAGACGGAGGCTGAGAAATTTTTCATCCAGATCTTGGAGTTTGGTTTGGATGGCTGCAAGTGCTTCCTCCATGGTGTTTGCTCCTGCATGGGTGACAACCATAACCAGGTTTTTTTTTTTTTTTTGGGTGGAATGGGTAGAAAAACACAAACAGAAGCTGATTTAGTAACATGAAATTTGGATTGGGGAAACAATCTGATGGGTAATTGGGGTTTGACTAGATTTTGGACACTGTCGAAAGGACAAGAAAGCAAAAAGGGGGATTTAAGAAGCGGGGTGATAGAATGAGAAAATTCGGCAGAGAGGGACAAAGAAGCAGAATTCAGAAAGGAATTCTGTGGTAAAATTTGAAGGTGATTGGGTGAAATCTGAGGAAGTCATGGCAAACCCTAAAAATAGACAAATGTGGGATTTCGGGATTTGGGAAGGGGAATTGGGGATAGGGTCCTCAGGAATGAAAGATGCAGAATGGAATGACAGGGGTTCCCCGAAAATTTCAAGGGAAACAAAGTGAAAACAAGGGAGATATGGAGAAAAAACTGAATTTTTTTTCAGAAATGGATCGGCAACAACGACATGGAAGGGATCCGCAACAGATGGATCTGCAATGGCGCGGAAGGGATCGAAAATGGCTGGATCCGAAACAACAATTGGATCTGGAATGAATTTCAGAATAGATCTAAAACAGCTGGATCTAGAGCGGAAATGATCGGCAATAGTTCAACTGAAAATAGATATGGACCCCAGGTATGTGCGTCTTCCTAACAGTTCAGGGGTTTCACTCGGCCACCAATGCTGTCTGACGGCTTGCGTATTGGGGCAGTACCCCTCACTCCACGGCTCAAGTAAAACTGATAAGCGCTTTGCCACAAACGACAACGCTTGGTTTACCTCACGGGTGGAAACTATTCAATTAGGTAGGGGTCGTTGCCCTTTTCGCTGACAAGTCCTCTCAATGGGCCAGCTACTTCGGGGTTCCTGTGGTACTCCTCACAATGAGTTTTAGGCTTATGCCCAAGTACTTCCCATAGGTAAGCGGATAGGGATTATTCCGAAATCCGAAGCTGCAATAGATGCGAAAAACAAATTTGGCAGAAATTACACCCAACGAGCACAAGAAAGTGCTCTCATACCAGATGTGATGCACCTACAATAATTAATTAATAAGAATATGCAAAATAGCAGAAATGACATAACTCAGAATCACTTTTATATTGATCACGGGCCACTTCGAGGGGGCAACCTCCTTTGAGCAAGCTCAATACAATTAACTTCACCGTGCCTTCAATGACCTCAACACACACTTATATACTAAGTCTATGCCCAATACTATGAGTCAAAACCATGGGACATATAATACTACGCGATGACTTACAAAGCATATGCGTCCAATACTATGGGTCAATACTATGGGCTAATATAAACTACGGATCAACAAATACTACGGGGCGACTTACAAAGCATATGTGTCCAACAACAATATACTAAAATAGTAAAGAGAAGGGTTGAAATAGGTTCCTAACATACATTTGTTAAAATGCCGGTTAGTGTGGGTAAGATATGCATATTAACTTAATAATTAATTTCACCTTGCATAGGAATATCAAGTAGAACTACAAATTAGTTGTTGGTATTTGATTTTCCTTTAAGAATTACTAAGTGCACTACCTACGAGCTACATTAGGTAAGAGTGTAGTATTATTAGTATACTCCAAAGAAGTAAGCTTGTTTGATTAGGTAAAGTCACTTGAACATCTTCAATTATAAATTGGTATTGCATAGTTGTTACGACAGTTTCGTGTAATACTATATCATAAAATTATTGCATTCTGTAGATATTATAGAAGATGAATGAGTAAAATACTTGTTATAGTTACGTATTAATAAATGCATTCTTTGGAATAAAGAGTTGGTCCTCAAGTATCAATGATAGAATGTACATCTTCTTAGTTAGGTTTTGATCGTATGCTTATTGCATAAATAAATGTTGACTTGTTTTCATTCTCTTTTGTGTATCCAAAAGTATGGAGTCCGTAGCCTAAGAAATTATTATTCTTGAGTATTGATAGCCAGAATGAATCCGACACATCTTAGGTTCATAGGTTACAAGTTATGTTTAAAGATGTGAACGAATTCATGTGGCAAGATGACTGATGTGTTTTTTTGCTTATGAAAATTGTCATTTTGTTAAATGTTAAGATTTTATTACTTAACATCAATTATACTTTAGAACTTCTTATCGTTATTAGAATTTTAAGGATAAGCTTAAAGATGTATTATTGTATAGCAGTGTTTCCTAGGAGTTTAAATGAACTTATTTTAGAATGCATACAATTATAATTATTTTCTTCATAGATAGACTCTTGGTAGGGTTTGTTATATCTTCTAATAAAGATTGATGTGCATTAAGTTAAAAGATCTTGTTAATAGTAGGAGTTTGATTATAGGAAAAGAAGAATCCTAATATTTTTGTGAATGATTAAGCATGGGATCTTTTAACATCTAAAGTTGATTGAGAAAAGAATATTTACATGATAAGTCTCAATTTGAAATGAATCTATATGTAACTAAATCTTTAAACTATGATACTAACATGTTTTCAGCAGATTTGACCTCACACTCACATTAAGGATATTGAAGAGTTAATATCGGGATGAACTGAAGAATATGCACAAGTTAATTGAATGAGCATGTGTGTAATGCTATGGAACTAATGTGTTCAATTGTTGAGAAATTGAAGCAAATAAATTTTTCTTTATACTAACATTTCAGGAAGTGATCTTAACTACGAATGATGTCATGATCAAAGAGGAATGGTGATTATAAAATCACTTATATAGATAACTGAACTAAATCGCTCAAGAATAAGTAATGATTTACTTTACATTTTATTTACAGGGTTTTATGAATCACGATTGGTGGTAAGACTTATGATTGATAATGTGTAATCATCAAAATGCATAGAATATGATAAGTAAAAGGTGAATATATTTTAATATTTTGTTGCTATTATGTTGCATGTGGTATGCAAGAAATAATAAATGATTGTTACTAAGTAAATTCCCTGAACTCAAACGAGAAGGTTTGAGGGGAAAATAATATTTCCTGGACTGAAACGAGAAGGTTTGAGGGGAAAAGAATATTTTCTGGACTCAAATGAGAATGTTTGAGGGGAAAAGAATAATTTCCTGGACTCAGTAAGAGGGGCTGCATCTTGCACTCACTTACTAGCTATTATTATGGGACAACTTCCCTAAAAATGTGGTCATGTTCCCCATGGAAGTGGAACAGAGCAGGTAGCTCATTGAACGTTATACTGAGCCAAAAGACCTAGGCAATCTTTATATCCATTTAATTGAGTTGTTGAATCACAACTTTTTCCTTGTGTTGTTAGAGCGGAGCACACAAGAGATTCGATGAGGGGATGCTAGCTAATGATTTGTAGAGTAATACTGTCATATTCTCCCGCTAAGTTTGCAGAGAGCGTGTTTTGTATGCAAGTCTCCATGATTGTTGAAGTACAAAAGCATGTTTTGTATGCAACTCTCCATGATTGCTGAAGTACAAAAGAGTGTTTTGTATGCAAGTCTCATTGATTGCTGAAGTACAAAAGAGTGTTTTGTATGGAAGTCTCCATGATTGCTGAAGTACAAAGAGATTGTCTTGTGCTGCTGAGTTTGCAGAAAGTATTCTAACTGCAAATTTGATGATCAACAAAGTTTTGTTGAAAGATTTGTTTTATGATATCACAAATATTAATGGCTTGTCTTGTAACTAGACTATCGAATGTCATTATGTGTGAATGTTATGAATGCTAGAATAAGCAAATATGCCCTCAAGGATGAGGATGAATGATAAATGTTAAACATTTACTGTTTGAAATTTTGTATAATTATGTTATGATGAAAAATGTTGGAAGATCTTGTATGATCTGTACAAATGTGCAGGTTGTGAAAGAAGCACGAACCATAAAGACATATGAAAATCGTGAGAGTTCGAAGATAATCAAGAATACCAAGGAAGAGGACCAAAAAAGAAGAACAAAGCCAACCGAAATGATGAAGCTCAAGAGGGAAGATAAAGCACTGAAAAATATGAACATCGATGACGGTGTTATTCTTAATGGAAGGAGGATGTAACATCCCTCCTTTAAGCCTTAGTAATTTTTATAAATGTATATTGTAAATATGTTTATGGTCCTAGTGAGGAGCTCAAGGCCAAGCCCCCACCAGTGTACCTTGAAAGTATCATTATTTCTTTTCCTAGGTTGTGAGTTATAAATCGTAAACTTATAAATAATGCAAACTAAAATGATAGATACAATGACCTCACTAGAGCAATGTAGAGGAATGGTTAGCAGAAGTCATCCTGACCTACAAGGACAATGCTAAAACCTACCATTGGTAGGAAATCTTATATCTATATATCTATATATCTATATATATATATCTATAGATATATATATATATATATTGCTAGTTTTTCAGAATTTACTTCAATCTGATCTAGGATCTTAACTGAGAGAACAACATGTACAACATATCTACAGCATATCAATCATAGACACAATAATGCAAGCACACAAGAGACACAGAGTTTCACCGGGGAAAAAAAAGAAGGTGAAAAACCCCGCAACTTCCTCAGATATAGATAGAACCATGATACAAAACCCAAGCATAAGAGATATACTCCTAGCAGCAGCTTTTCCTCCTCCAATAGTGCGCCATTCTCCAATGAGTGTATGAGTGAGAAGTGAGTGATCAAATAGAGTGCCTCTCGCACTCTATTTATACTTGACTTGACTTTCCTAATAATTTTTACTAGGTCGGCCTTAACTTAACCACATAACATAATGCTGACAGGGCCAACCCCCAATAGGGTGGTCTAATAACCCTTTTACCCACATGAATTATACAGGGTTGATCCCATCAAGGTGGTCTAATAACCCATCATGTATAAGTTATGAGACTTACAATATAAATGACGACACTTCCGTATAGAGGAATAATAACATCTCCATAGGAATACAAACACTTCCGTATAGAGGAATAATAACATCTCTATAGGAATACAATATACATAGGTGAAATACATTACAAAGTTACAATTACATCAACACTCCCTCTTAACTAGGAAGGTATTTCTCGACACAGGCCTTCTAGCACAAGTCTTCTTCTCTGGATCATCGTCACTGGATCATCGACATCGAATCATCATCATTGTCACTTCTGCTGCTCTCTCAATCAATATTTGAACTACTCGTCATAGGAAGTTCTACAGAGCTAGTTCTTTTTCATACTGGATGTAGGCCCACCACTTGCAGGTCTTCATCATCACTGGCTATACTGTGGAATCCTCAGGACTTATTACATGCATCACAATGCCTTGAAAGAGTATCCCAAGACCATTTATGTGTCGAAGCATGACCAACAAGATGTCCCAGGTCTACTTATATGTGACCCTCACCACAATGCCTCGAAAGAGCATCCTAGGACTTATTAGGGGCACATAGCCCAACCTGTCGGATCTCCCAGGTCTACTTACATGTGGTCACCACAATGCCTCGAAAGAGCATCCCAGGACTTATTACGGGCACACAGCCCAACCTGTCATATCTCCCAGGTCTACTTACATGTGGTCATGGAAATGCCTCGAAAGAGAGTCCCAGGACTTATTACGGGCACACAGCCCAACCTATCGGATCTCCCAGGTCTAATTACATGCTCATCGGCACAGCCTGTCCACAACCACAGAGTATCATCCTGATCATAAAATCATTCACAAAGCACAACCCAGATGCACATCACAGAGCACTTACATTCACTAGCATGGGAAGACACACTTCAACTATCCGTGAAAGGCTCAGCACTTATATCTACGCCATGGGAAGACACACTTCAACCATGCGAGAATTTCATCGCACTTATATCCATAGCCATGGGAAGACACACTTCAACCATTCTAGGAATGGCACAACACTTATATTGCAAACATGGGAAGACACACTTCAACCATGCTCGAATGGAACAACACTTATATCACAGCCATGGGAAGACACACTTCAACCATGCTCGAATGGCACAGCTCTTACATCAATGTCCATGGGAAGACACACTTCAACCATGTCGAAATGGCCCCAACACTTATATCGTAGCCATGGGAAGACACACTTCAACCATGCTCGAAGGGCCCCAACACTTATATCATAGCCATGGGAAGACACACTTCAACCATGCTCGAATGGCCCATGTGCATCTGTGTCTTCGGAACTCATCACACATAATCCAACTGATTATGTAATGTATCCACCTAATACATATCATCACATATGATCATTCTAATCATCATCATAGCATCATCCTGATGCATATCATCTGGAGCAACATCCTGAAGCTCATCATCCATGATCATCCTGATCATACAATGCATCCACCCAATGCATACACAGTATCTACCTGATACATATCATCATACATGATCTACTTGATCATACATTGTATCCACCTGATACATAAACAGATATATGATCCACCTGATACATATAAACATACATGATCCACTTGATACATATACAATACATGATCCAACTGATCATAACAAGCATCCAACATGATGCATATACATATGATCCAACTGATCATAACAAGCATCCAACATGATGCATATACATAGAAGTAACTAGAGCATCGACCTGATGCTTATCATACAGCTCTTACATCCACAGCCATGGGAAGGATTCTCCTCTGACCATGCTTGGAATGGCTCCTGCAAATGTGTCCATCACTTCTTCCTCGAAGTGTCGTCAATATGAAGAACACCAACCCTCTCTCTAAAGTATTCAAACTTCACTATGGCTAGTGGTTTCGTCAACACATATGAAACCTGCTCATCCATCCCAACATACAGGAGATTCACTGCTCCTCTCTGCACCATATCCCTGATATAGTGATATTTGATCTCAATGTTCTTCGACCTGTCATGGAATACCAGGTTCTCAAACAGCTTCACACAACTCTGGTTGTCACAAAAAATACCAGTAGCCTCCAACGAGAGATCAAATAGCTCAGACAGTAGCTTCCGGATCCATACTGCCTCACAACTAGCTGAACAAGCTGAAACATACTCTTCTTTAGCTGTACTCAGTGCTATGTAGGACTGCTTCCTGCTAAACCAAGAGATTACACCTGATCCCCTACTGAAGCAACACCCAGACGTGCTCTTCCTATCTGCAGCATTGCCTGTCCAGTCCAAATAAACATAACCCTGCAGATATAAATTTTGATCCGCATCATACTTGAGCCCATAATCAATTGTACCCTTCAGGTACCTCAGAATATGCTTTATAGCAACCAGGTGAACACCTCTCGGATCCATCAAGAACTGGCTCAATGTGTTCACTGCAAAGCAAATATCTGGTCTAGTGTTCGTCAAGTGTACATCAAGGACCCAATCATCTGACGATACACTGTGACATCAACTGGATCAGATAAAGCAACACACAAAAGCTTCAGGTTCGATGCCATAGGTGTGGCCATGGCCTTGCAGTCCATCATCCTGAACCGCTTCAGGATCTCTACTGCATACTTCCTTTGTCCAAGGAAGATCCCATCTGCACTCTGCCACACCTCCATGCCTAGAGAATAGTGCATCATCCCCAAGTCCTTCATCTCAAACTCGACAACAAGCTTCCTCTTCGTGTCAACAATCAATCTATCCTCACCAAGTCCTAGGAGCTCTCTTCAAGCCATACAAGGCTTTCTTCAGTTTGCACACATGAGTCCCTCTTTCTGGGAGAAGCCACGAGCTACAAACCTCGCTTTGTATTTCTCCATGCTACCATCTGCAGCATGCTTGATCTTATAGATCCACTTGTAAGTCACAAAAGACTTCCTTTCAGGTCTTGGGACCACATCCCAAACATCATTCTTCATGATTGACTGGTATTCCTCGATCATGGAATTCTTCTCGACTCCTGGGAACTTCAGATTCTTCAATATCTTCAATAGATAGCTTTGTTGTTGGAACACATGTTGTAGTCCTTCTTTTGTAGGTGATGGTATATGATCTTTCCTACAAGACATGTTAAATTGCATGATTAGAAAACATCTCATAGTTTTCAAAACAAATTCTTACATGTAAATAAATATGTCATTCAGTCATGCAACTATCTTATCCAATGCTTCAATACAACATTTATCCATATCCTGTAACTTTCTAGATGCCTTCCAATCTCTACCAGAACATTGTTAAGAGTGTGCACAACTCCCAACATGTCAGCAAAGAGGTTTCATTCTAGATAAGTAGCAATGGAATGTTGTATAGTTCCATAGGCCACTTACCCATCACATGCATATTAGTACTATACTATTCATTAATGCAATTATTCTAATATGCTGAATACACACCCTAAGTCTAGGAACATAAGCATATACATCATTGAAAAATATTATTTAAAAAAGCAAATATGCAAGAAATGACAATTCAAATACTTATCTTTGTTTGGTTTGTAGGGTGGACTCCCTCTCAATATTTGCTTCATTGCAGGAACTACTGGAGTGTGCTCCCTCTTGATCTTTGCTTCATGGATTACCTGTCCTTGAACTTATATCCATCCTCGATCACTTATACATACTTACTAATATCATGAGTGTGTTATCCTCGAGGTCTCATACATACATTCATTAGTATAATCTCAATACTATCAAAACACAATAATCTTAAACATGTATAGTCATGATCATTTCAAACACAGATAATAAACATTAGTATTCAAGGTTTCAGGGAATACTTCTTTTACTCATGCATATTCTTATTTGACCAAAGGACTTTTCTGGTTAGTCATATCATCAATCAAGGTAAGAGACATAATATGCATAAACCCTTGATTACTTACATTTCGAACTTCATGAATAATCATTATCAACCATACAACAATATAAGATCCTAACACAAGGTAGGATTCTAACTTGATATAGGAAAAACATACCTGGTTATCATATTTGCTAGTTATGTCTAGAAATGTCTTCTTGTCCTCTTCAATGACTTGTACTAGTAACCTACATATCTCATAGGTTAATCATTATAGAACCAAGTTATACATACCTCGCAAGTAGATCTTCTATGTGATCCATGACAATGGATGAATCTTTGTCTTCATGTCAACATGGTCATATATTCTTGAACTAGAACATGATTTGTCTTTCTTGATGTACCTTTCATGTTAGCGGACAACATCAACCTCATACAACACCATAGTGCATTAGTACAATCATAAGTGTCAAAACCCTAATCAATGAATATCTGCATTCATAATTTTATTAAGGTGATACAACAAGTCTAAAGTTAATCAAGATTGTACTAACCTTAATGAAGACAAACATACCATAAACTTAATCATGAACAAATCTCGAAACATACCTGGATAAGTCATACCTATCGAGATTGCTTGTAAGCTTCTTATGTAAGGCCTTAGCCTCATCTCCCTCTGAAACAAGAACTTCTTCACTTATGCAGGTGACCAATCCATTCTCTTCTAGGATTAACCCAATCCATTTGAATTGCAGAAACTGGATCTGGAGCTGGATTAGGGTTTGTCAGAGAAACCCTAAAAGTTCAAACTTTAAGTTTCAAACTTTTGAAAGGATAGAAACATGCACCTTGATGAGCTGATCAACCTGGTATACTCAGAAGTTGAAAACTGCAGAGTTTCACCCCTAAAATTTTCTTTTCAATCTTCCAGATTCACTAGGGAGGACCCTGAATTAGGGTTTGAGTTTCCCACAGCTTCACCCAACCAAATAGTTTGATCCAAAGCTCTAAACTTCAATTTTTACAAGGAGCTTCCAACTATGGTCATAGATTCTAGATGGAATCTCTGGCTGAAGCATGTTTTCAGATGGAATCTTGACACAGTTCGTATCCCATATGCCATGCATATCTGTAAAAATGCAGTTTAGGAATTTATAGTAAACTAAGTTAGAAACTCATATATGAATTAGGTTCTAGATGGAATCTCTGGCTGAAGCGTGTTTTCAGATATGTTTTCTTAGTTTAATTTATAGCAGAGATATATACCCTGTTTTCCAAATCCTGATCGCTGCCAAAGCGTGAGAGAGGGAATCTTTGGATGAAACGTGTTTTAGATGTGTTTTTCCTTTTGAGCTATGTGGTTTTAACGTTTGGTATGTTAGTGTCAATACACCTTTGATAGGGTTAAAAAATTCACCATTTCTCATGTTGAACGAATGAAAACTTCAATTTATTGTTTTCAATGACATTTAAATTTATATATAGATAAAGTATGTATGAACCACTCTTAGAAGGATTCTAGATTTTAGGATATTAATAAAGTGTAAATTGAATAGGTTCTCACAAAATGTGATGACAGGTACACTCGGTGGAAGATTTTGGTGAAAATCATAATTATTAGTCTTTACCACTCGATAGATTATTAAAGTGAAGAACCATTATTTTATTTACTCCTGACCTAACAGAAATTCTTTGTAACAAAGTTGTACATGCTTGTATGATGGAAAAAGGCCATTTATATATATTTTAATCCTTGTAATAATCTGTATATATATATATATATTAAATGAATATCCTTGTGAGCAAGGGTGGAGGATAAGTAATCTTGCTTGTAGCAATTATTATATGCTACAGTGTTAACTCTTAGGATAAGGGAGAAGAACTTAATTCATAACTTGAGTAAGGTACGCAACTTCTAAGGTATTAAAGGTCATTATATATAGTTTTACATATATAATGCTCTATGTGGTAGAGACTTAGAGAAAGAAGAAAGAGCTTTAGTGCAATAATCATGTTGTTGGATGTAATTCCTTGAAATTGAAGAATAATAAAGCAACATTGCTTTGTGGACGTAGCCCTAGATTGGGTGAACCACATTAAAAAAGGTATTTCCTGTGATGTGTCTCTATGTGTGTAATCTTCTTGATATTGCATTGATGTGTATCATTGATTTTCAGTTAGATTCCTTTTATGTGTACCCTTATGCATTTATTCATTAAGAAATAAGATGGCTTGTTGTTTATATCATAGTGCAAGTGTAAGTATTGATAAATGAGAGTGTCCTTGTCAATTCCCGTTGACCATGTGACAGCCTGGTGAATGTGTCTTGTTTAAGCATTTCAAATTACCACTAAGAGGTAAGAACTTTATGGAGGTATTCAAAGGTAAATTTAGTGCTATTCAAGAAAACAAACTAGTACAACTATGTTAAATAAGATATTGGATTACGTGAAGAAATTACTATATATGAAAATTATAATAGAAGTAATTAATTGTGTACCAATCGGCAGGTGTTGGTTGAAAGCCCTTGGTTTTGTGAGCAAGGTTTATCAGAGTAATGATAGTAGAAGTGATTACGCATGCTCAATATTTCTGATGGATAATTAACCAACATTATGTTAAAAAAAAATTAGTGTATTTCATATCCTATTGTTATTGTCCATAGTGAAAAAAAAAAAATAAACTCTGAAAATTGGGTTCATTATAGATTCCTCTACAACAGAGTAGTTTGGTGTAGCCCTTGCATTAGGGTTGTGCGATGCCCATTTATAGTCACCT
This sequence comes from Larix kaempferi, assembly GCA_027924585.1. Taxonomy (NCBI): domain Eukaryota; kingdom Viridiplantae; phylum Streptophyta; class Pinopsida; order Pinales; family Pinaceae; genus Larix; species Larix kaempferi. Next base: position 2,460,319 of record BSBM01000156.1, read on the forward strand.
TTCGGTATCTTCGACATAGGATCTATAGGTATCTCTATATGTAGAGGAACATATGTTTCTGGAATTTCTTTATCTTTTTGTGTCATATCTGGAGTATAATTCCTGGATCTCGTTTGCAATAGCGCGTGTGAATTAACCATATTGAGGTAGTATTAATCATCATGTGTGGCACGAGAAGTGCCCCCAACATTAGAACTACACAAGGGATTTGTCCCTTGGGAAAAGGATCCTTCAAGACAGCCGGTTTATTTCGACTTAACAACTTATGGGATTCATCCATTAGAGGGAATTGATGAGTGAGGTGATAATATTTACAAATTTTGCAAGGAAACTTCACCTTCTTCTTTTCTATTTCTCCCTCCTCGCCATTCTCGGTGGTTTTGGGATTTTGTTAATTTCCTTCCCCTTTCTTTCCCTTTTTCTTATTGTTGGGTTTTTGAGGACCCTTTTGATTGGACTGCACATTTTTTACATTTTCTTTCTTTGAAGGGGATGATGCAACAGTAGTTGCTTCTGTAGTAGAATTATTTATAGAGAGTGCATGAAACTTCTTAGTCAAAGCTTCTAATGCAGATGAATCAGTTGAACCTACAATTCCATCAACATTTGATCCAAATATAGGCTTACCAAGATTGATGTTTGACCTAAGTGCATATGGAATGATTTCATAAAGGATCCTGGACTTAGCATAAATCAAGTCAAGTTGTTTGGTCCTTAGAATGTATTATTCCTCAGAAGTAACCCCGGAAGTCGACACCTCTTTAGATATGTAAGGTAATAGTGATTTCAGAAACCACTCTAATATAAATTCTCGGGGTATATCAGCTTTAATGAGTTGTTTCCGTCTTGCACTCCTGAATATGGTCAGACAAATGAGTGGATTTGTTCTTTCTAAAGGTATATAGAAGATTCGTACCAACATCATACCGGACGGGAAGCTAGACATGATTTAGGAAAACCGTCGCTAAATCACAAAAGTTGTTATAAGCTGCTATCGGTAACTCAATATACCATTTGGCTGCAACACTAGTTAAGGTCCTCTGAAAGAGACTCAATATAATCGAGTCATCATTTAGCGAGTTCGAGGAACACCACAGATTAAATGTTGTGACATGGTCCCCTGGGTCTTCACCAGTTTTTCCTTCAAACATTGGAATGTTTGAGGGAGTTTGGTTTGGACTGGAGGCCAAGTAGGATTATGTCACACTGGGTCATTCATTAATTTCGAAATATCTGGTAGATTGAAATTTTCCATAAAAGGTAAGCGCGGCCATGGTGATGGCATTTGATTTTGAGGAATATGGTTAGAAAAACCATGACTCCCATAAGGTTGGTTGGAGTTTCCCCTAGCCATCGTTTGTGGTGAAAAAGTGTTTTGGAAATTTCTTCGGCCATAAGATAGCATATTACTTGCTTGTGGCCCACTCATTGTTGCTGAGTGTAAGTACCTCCAAATGGAGTGTGAGTATAAGCGTTACTTCCTCCTCCACAAAAAAGTGAAAAAGGAGTACTTCCTACAGGCACATTGGAAGTTTGAACATTTGTAGAATGTAAATTAAATCTTGTAAAGGGATTGAAACTAGGAATTTGTGCAACAGAAGGGGTAGGAATTGAGCCCACAAATGGTGCAGAAGCAGCAGTATGTCCTCCATGCCAAGGAAAACCTTGATTGAAAGGAGATGAGCTAGGATTAACTTGAAACTGTTGGATGAAAGGATAAGATGTACATGGTACTTTAGGTATCCCTGAAAAAGGAATATGGGATGAACCAATAGTGGATCCAAAGGGAGCAGATGTCAGTGCAGACTGAGTTCTAGATGTCCCTAAAGATACAACATTGAAACTGAAAGAAGTGCTTAGAGAAGAAGACATCTACAATGAGATTGGTAGAGGGGTATTAATATGTGGAGGAGAAAACCTCTAGGTATGATAACCGATGTGGGAGTATTTGAAACTCTCAATCCATTTCCTACATTATCCATAGTAATTACAAGTGTGAATCTATATACACTTAACTCAAGTGACCCTAAAGGAACAATTCTTTCTAATAATGGATCATCTAGTCCAATTAAAGGAGGGTTGAAATGTATTGCAAATTATTCTGTTGGAAATTCTTTAGCCTCTATAGTCTCTGGGACCAATGAAGTTTGAGAAATGAGCCGGGGTTCTCTAGGATTTTCAGTTGTACCAACTAGTTCAAAAGAACCTCTTAAATCAGTTTTGCACTACTGATGTGGTAGTGGAGGCTCTAAAGTGAGTGGAGGAAGGTTTCTCAACCTTCTAGAAGTACGAGGAGGTTGTTCCTCCACACTTGCAATCAAAATATTCTAAGTATTAAACCTAGGGGGCACTAGAAAAACAATAAGCATACAACACACCACTACAAAAATTTCCTATATTGATCCAGACCAAGTAAGCGGATAGTCTCCCAAAGGGAATTCTGGGATGATTAGGGCCTAGAACAATCCAGTGGAGTAATGAAGAAAAATTACCGGGGGTCCACAATACAGAGTCTTTGGGTGCAAGCATTTGAATCACCAACTGCCCTCCCAAATAACTACAATGGATTTCCTCCCACATCTATCAAAGGTATAGTGGAAATAGCCTTCCACCATCCCCTGTGTAGAGTCCTAGTGTTCAAGATACTAAGGCTACTATCAATGCAAAAAGTGTCTGTGGGGACAGTCGTAGGTCGAACCAATACTCATGGGCAGGATAACTAAGCCCGAAATCCAAGAGCACACAAGGTATTAATGGATCCCCATACACGTATCAGTTCTGGTAGATTCTTAATTGAGAAGAGGGGGGGTATCCCCAACTAATCAACCTCACATGACCTCGTTCTTAAATTTGGTTTTAGTGGAGCTTCTTGGCACTCCTTTTACAAAGGTGGGTTTACCCAAAGATAGTCTTACTGTGATTTTGAGTTCGAAACATTTTTTGATAGTTTAAGATGATCTGATCCAAAAACTTTGCCTAAGCTAGTTGATGTATGTGTCCCCTAAAAACAAAAGTTACTAAATAGGTTTTAACTTTAAAAAATTATTTTTAATATTTTTTACTTACTCAAAAGGGAGTGAAATGTGTCGAAGATGGTTCCAACTCTCAAATCAAAGTGTAAGAAATGAAAAGTCTATCCACAATTTCTGTTTCTCTTATCTTTTGAAACTAAAAGCTTGGAGAATAAACCTAAAATTTAAAAAAGTGTTTTTTTTTTCAATGAGTTTAACATAAACAACTAAAATCTAGAAAAAAGAAATGCTCTTGCTCAAAGGAAATACTTGCTCTTTAAGTTTTAACTTTAATGAAAGAAATAGAAAATAAACATAAACAAGACAAGAACATTGTGAAAATGCAAGTATACAAAACTATAGCTAAATGTATCAAACTCAGAAACCTACTCTCAATAGAAATCTGAAGATAACAAACCCAAAGCGTTTCTTCCAAGAAGCAAGAAGTAACTTAGTTTGGTAAAAAGACACTAACTAGTCCACTGATATCAAAGAAAAAACATAGAATCAAAGAATCTAATAGACTACCCTTGCACAAACCAGTGAGCAGAAAAGGAAATATCCAAGCATCAACCAAACACAAAATGGATTTGAAAGACTTAAGTATGTCCAACAAGCAAACCAAATAAACCAAAATAAATCTTAGAAAGAGAAAACTTGTGAGGAGGGGATTATTTTATGGGAGGACGTCCATGACTTTTAGGTTATGGAATAGTGCTCTGTTAGAATTTATGACCACTAAACATAATCATATGTTTTTTTCCCCGGTGTATCTCTTTTTATCTTTGATGGTGATAGAAAATTTCTGCTTTTTTTTATATGTAATTATGAAAGATAGAGGTATATCTTGTTATGAGACTGTTTTTGGTATAGTCTTTAACTTTTGTACGATTTGATTAAGCTAATTTGAATACCAACAATATGTTTTTTTCTGGTGGAAAAAAAGGGGATATGTATATCCCACAAACTATGGTATAAGGACCTTAGAACATATTCCATGGGGGTCAGACTAAGCCCGATCCCTTTTAATATTCCAACAACCTTTCTTCAAAGTTAAAAATTATTTTCCATATTTATAACAAGAAACAATTGTAGAAGGAATGGTAAAGGCGTTGGAGTGTTAGAGGTGAGGTCGCAGGTTCGATTCCTGTAGCCATGTAAACAATATTTTTTGTAGCACAAAACCACATTGTGGCCAATCAGACTGCCACGTGGCATCCTCTGATTGGTCCACATATATGCCACATATACCACAAACCTGCCATGTTCCATCCTGCAATAGGTCAACATCACATCTCTATTGATTGTACCTTCCAACTATGCATTCCACGTGGCGCTCTATGGTGGTGCCACATCATCTTCATACAAACCATGTGTCACCCTTACAGTGGTGCCACATGGCACCCCTTTTTTCTCAACTATACTTGTTTTTCCAAAAGTTCAAAACTGAATAACTTTTTCCCAACCATTAAGTGCTAAGGTTAATTCCCTTGTGTGAGAAGGACCTAGGATTGGACACAAAGAAAACCTATAAGATACTTGGAGCGATCTGCTTGGAGAACTTGTGTGAGGCAAGCATGGAGAAAGATCAAGGGTGAACTTGTTTTTGTTGATTCTAGCTCATTGTTGAGACTTTGGAGTGGCTAGGGGTAGCTTGATGTGATTCCTTTCTAGGACATATATTCTCATTAGGGTTTGTTGTTGATGTTGGATTCCCTAGCTAGGGTTTGGATACATTGAAGAGTTCTATCTTGTGATAAGCTTGAAGCACATATTGTACCATATTGTAATACACTCCTAGTATTACTTGTAACTTCATTTGTTGTATATATAGTGTACTTTACTGTAAAAAATTTGTGTACTTGTAGATCTTATTTTGAGCCTATATACTAATGGTGATTGAGTAGCTTTAGCATTGTTCATGTATGTTGATTTAACATACCAATGAACAGGTTTTGTTGAGTGATTTGAATAATAAATAGAAGCTATTGAGGTTGTAACAAATTTATTATTTATAAGTTATTTTCAGATTTTTCATAGGTTGGGGATGGTGTCCTTAGGACTGGAAATCTAATTCCCTTGAAGTACATAATTCTGATGTTTATTTTATTGGACTACCTTGTGTATTTGGTTACACATAAGTGAAATATATGATCTTGTCATTTATATTTCAGCTTCAGCCATAAGGCTGAAAGTTCACAAGAAATAGATCCGGGTAATATCAATTAATTGAGGTCAACTTTCAAAATTTGTCTTAAGCAGTCATTTTCAAAATTTCCCATATTAATTTCTTTAAGAAGCTATACAAAGATCCATTGTCATTGAAGTGATAAAATCAGCTGAGTTTTTTCCTAGCTTTGTAAATCGAGAAGAAAATGAAGAATCAAAGGCATAAGTTTCTAGAGAAGAACTAAAAGCAGTAGTTTTATCCTTTCTAAATGATAAAATATTGATCCTTGATAGGTGGATTGATTTTTATCAATTTTTTTATGAATCGATGGAAGATGACATGCTTTATGTGGTAGAGAAATCAAGAAGATTCTTGATCTCACAAAGTTTTAGGAGCTCTAAATGCTACCTTCTTAGTACTAATTCCAAGCAAATACAATCTAGCTTCATTCGATGAGTTCATACCAATTTCCTTATGCTACTCAATATATAAAATTATTTCATAAGTTATTAGCATAAGGTTAAAACTAGTTCCCTCCAATGTTATTTCCTTGGAATAGGTTGGTTTAGCGGAATGTTGACAAATTCATAATGTAGTTGGTATTGCTCAAGAGGAATTGCATTCTATAAAGACAAAGAAAATCCCATCTGTGGTAATTGAGATTGATTTACCTAAGGTTTATGTTGAGTTAATTGGCTTTCTCTTAGGCCAAGTTTAGTTCAAACAAGATTTAGACTTCTTTCAGCAACTGGATTGAATGGTTCCCAAAATATTCCTCTTTTGTACTATTGATAAATGGCTCAACTTCTAGTTTCTCTATTCCTACCAAGAGGTTTTGATAGGGATTCCCCTTGTCTCTATTGTTTTTCCTCCTCATTGTTGAAGGCCTTAGTACAATTAATGAATCCTATAAGACAAATGGAAAATTGAAGGGATTTCAAAGAAAAAGACGGATATCCAATCTCACACCTTCTTTTTATAGACAGTGTACTACTCTTTAGAGAATTATCTATCAGATAGGTAGGGTCCTTGAATAATTCCCTTGATATGTATAGCATAGAAACATGAATAGAAATAAATATGGAAAATTTATCTATCTCCTTCCTAGTTAAGTAAAAATCAAATGAGAGGAATTAATATGATTTTTCCTTTCCAAGATCTGGATTTAAACAAAGGTCTAAAATATTCAGGATCCATTTTAAAACTCACCAACAATGGAGAAAAGGATTGGGGATGGTTATTTGTAAAAGTGGAGAAAATATGATTAAAGTGGTGTAATCACGAGTTATCCAAAGGAACAAGATTTGCATTAATAAATTCGTTTGGAAGACACCCCACTCTATTGGCACTCAATAACATACATCCCTGTGGGAATTCTAGAAAACATTGGAAGGAAATGTTCAATTTTATTTGGAAGGGGGAATTAGTGAATGGATCCTATGGTAAAATGGTACAGATTGGGAAAACCCAAAGTTATGGTGGATGAGGCCTCAAAAAAATCCACTACTTTAGAAAATAACTTGCTTCCACAATCCCATTGAAAATACTCAAAACACATTCTTTATGGAAAAATGTTATAGTTTCCAAAGACATTGAGCTCCTCAAGATTGAAGAGTGGATAATACAGATATCAAAATATGATACAAATTCATACATTATGTGGAAATATTTAATATTGGCCTTCCCCTTGGTAGAATACTAGCTAGGATGGAATATGGGGAATAGAAACATTGTTAGATTCATATCGATCCCTAGGTTAGCAATGATGGAATCTATAGACTAAACGAAGGACTTGTTGACAAGCTAAGGAAGCAAGGTATCATTCCTCTCGTTGATGTTGCAATCCATAATAGAGGTAACCTTTGGAATTATGGATATTCGGAAGTAGGGATGATTGGGTTGGATAGACAAAATTTTGATCAGTGGAATGAGTATGTAAGGAGATTGAGGACTAACTACATATTTCTAATTACAACTAGTTTGGAATATAAATCTATGTTTCATAATGGAGAAATAGGAACAAAATGGTGGTGGAAACCATTGTGGAAAATTAAGACACCAATAAAATCCATACTGATGATGTGGATGGCTCTAAACAATAAGGTCATAATTGGGAGCTACTTCGAAGGAGATCATGGAAAGTACCAAGTATTTATATGCTATGTCGAGGTGATGAATAAAATATCAAAAACTTACTAATGGAATGCCCTTTTTTCTAACGAGGTTTGGAAGGAGGTATATACTATGACATGGGGTATATGTAAGTGGTAAGGTCCTTCCCTAGTGGATGGCTTGAAATCGCTTGAAAATCTAGGTGGATCACAAAGCACTTTCCTGTATTGTCTCATGGCTAATCTAGATCACTAGGAATGAGATATTATCTCAATATAAACTATTTAATCCTTTGAAAGTGATTCACAAGATGAATTTCATTTACGAAGATATATAACTTCCTCCAAAATAAATAGTGCCAAAGAAAGTAGACCCTCGTATTATTGACAAGTCCAATAATTGGGGCTTCTCCACTGGAGCTAGTCACGGGAATCTAGAATTAAGTGGAGAGAGATGTGTCAGATATTAATTGGATTTTAAGTATTGAGGTTGGCCAACAAGTATCTACAAATATGGTAGAATCAGAATTCCACTTTTCATGTTATTAAAGACATTACACTCTACTATCCCAACAAAACTCTTTCCACCATGTTCAATACCAAAATCAACATAATCATCAACAACAAGAACATGGTGATCTCTTCTTCTTTTCATAACTGTTATAGCTTGAAATGACACCTCTCCGTCCGTGACGACACTTGCTTCCCTTGGTCGCATGATGACACTTCTTGAGATCATGTTTCAGTCACACAACAGGACACTTGTGGATGGAGGAGTCATTTGGGACATTAAAAATGGTTGAAATTACCTCATTCTTGACGCATTTGATGATTACAACCCTTGGGAACATTTTTCCAGGCCAAACCATCTCCTGAAAATTAGCAGAAAAGCCTGTTTTTGGAAATTTTTTCACATGGACGCTGGTACACATGCATGATAGTAGCGTGTATACCCTACTCTGCTTCATTAAAGTAGTGCCCACCTCCACCTGTACGCTACTTTGTCTACTGTAGAGTAGGGTACATTCCTGTACAAGTCAAAATCTCTAAATTTTGGGAAGTTAAGTTGGTTGGGGAACCTCCTACTCGGTTATAACTTATTTTCCTATTCTTCATTGACTATATAAGGAGGGTAGAACGGCCATGTGAAGGAACCAAGTCTATAACATTGTTATGTTGGAGGAATGGAGACCTTCATCCCCCTCTCTTGTGCTTAGTTTCTGATAAACCCTAGCACTACTGGTTAGAGGCTAGTATCCTTGGAGAACGGAAGCAGGAGACCTTGAATCTAAGTTTAATGAAGTGCCAAGCTTGAAGGAAGGTATAACTTTATGTACTTGCTTTCATTCACTAATAAAGATCAGACGTTCTTTCATTTCCAATTATGACGTATTTGTGTGTCTCAGATTTGATTACTATTTGATTACTATTTGATTATAGTTTGATGTCTTCTTCTGTTATGAATATCAATCTTATATATGTAGTCAAATGTGTTTGAGAAAGGTATCAAGTTGTTTTGCAAGTCTGGGCATTGCGACTCTGGATAAGCATTGAAGAGCGAGGGAGGCAAAACTAGGATCAACCTTCTGAATAAGGTGCATACATATCTAAACCCTAATCTTTTCAATTATTTGTTGTACTTGAAGAATGCTTGTAAGTCTATCTTTATCACCGTATGTTGGTAGTTTCTCCCCTGAATTATCGGTGCATTTTCCTCACAACAGAATGGCGACTCCACTGGGGAAAGCCTAACTGCTTAGGGGTATCCAAGGTCATTTCTTCAGTCTTGTTTGATGGTATTTGTTCATTTTCTTGATTAGGATCAGTTAGTAGGCTCTGTTTGACCCTCCTTGGCTCTTACAGACCCTTCCTAGCCATTCAGACCCTGGTGGACCCAAGTTGTGGGGTTTTAACCCCATTTTTTCAACTTTTCCCACCTATACGCTACTGTTGTGAAGCACAGTAGCACCTGTATGCTAGTTTTCCTCTACACAGTAGCACCCACCCCTGTTATGGGTGCTGGTATGCCTCATACATAGTAGCACCCACAATCTGGGTTTGATTTTTTTGAGTTTTTGGGTTGTGGACCCAAATTTGGGGGCTGTGGCTGCATTTTTTGAGGTCCCCGATGACCCTAGGTCTGTGTTAAACCACCGTAAGTGGTCTCCCATCCTTGTACTGATCCTACATTCATGATTTGAACCTCTTTTGCGTTTTGGGCTTGTTTGGAAAGTTTTGGGGCTTGTTGACCCAAGTTGGGGGGTTGTGGACCCGTTTGGTGTTTTGTACCCTATTTTGAGTCGAACTGAACCTGCTTGCTCCATTTCCACTGGATTGGAACCTACTGAGTCTGCTTGACCCTGTTTGTATCTATTTGAGTGAAATTTCTCTTTAGATTGGTTTCTTATCCTCCCTTATGCTTTTAGTTTTCTTTTGTAGTTAAAGCTCGAGTGTTTTGGATGTTGTTCAAGACCTTGTTTGCATTGTTTATGTGCAGACCTGAATTTACCAAACCATACTTCTTCGTAGGTCATTTGCCTCATTTGGGTCAAAAAGTAGTTTTTGTACTCTTTTCCCAAGGTTTGGCATGCTTACATCAATAAGAATTTGAAAGTCATATTTGGTAGCTTTTACTGTATCAATAAAGAAAACTTGAAAGTTTCTTTGCTTTGCTTTGATAATAGGTTAGTTTCAGTTTTGTTTCTTACCTTTGAAAAGCATAAAGAATTTTGATTCATTTTCTAAATAGAGTACCTTGCAAGTGGCTTAAAAGATTTTAGAGTGCTTTGCATAAAAAAGAACAAGTTTTCTTTTGCATACCTATTTGCTTGAGTAGCTGCATTCTTAGGTTTTGAGTTTAATTTTGTACATTTAGACTTTATTTCTACCCTTTTTGCATTCGAAAGATTAAAAATTGCATTTGCATATGCATTCTAGATCGTAATTTTAAGACTTGCATTGAAAAGAAAAGATTTGTTTAGAGGTAAATATTTCATTTTCAGTACTCTATCTCTATTATAACCACTCTCACACATCCACTACCTATTTGAGTAGGCAAGTAACCTTTAAAATGAACTCTAATAAAATGTACTAGTAACATTTTCTTTTCTAGGTTACACTACACCAACTAGTCTTGGTTAGGATCTTGGGTTTAAAACACCTTAAACCACCCAAGATCACACATTACGCGAAAATCGTAGTTCAACTATCGCAGGTAAACCCACTCCATTCAAAACTTGCCTGGGATCTATGCAGTAGGTATTGTGAGATCAGATTGTTGGGAATACACCTCCTACTTTCTGTTTCGAGCATATACCAGGATTGGATCGCGTTTTGGGACTCTTTTGAGTTTCAGGCTCAGTTACCCTGCCCACGCCTTCTGATTCGATTAGAGACTGTTCCCCCAGGAGTTTTTGGTGTGGTGGTATCCTTAGTATCTGACCATAGGTTCATACACAGGTGACGGCGGAGGTTTATATCTGCTGTACCTAGGACAGACATGGGAGGAAATCCCTTGTAGGTCTTTGGGAGGGCGGTTGGGTTATTCTAGTGCTTGCACCCTTATTCATTGTATTGTGGACCCTGGGTAACTGTTCTTCATCCTTCGTTGATTTGTTTTGTGCCCTCATCATGCCAGACTCTTCTTCATAAGTCATCTGTTTTCCTGGTTTGATTTAGCTAGGACCTTTTTTAGTGGTGTACTCTTTGTGCTACTTGTCTTAGTTTTCCTTAGATAACTTCTTGTTCATTTGAGCAGGAAACTATGTCTAGCGTTCTGGTGAGTGCCAATCAAGGTACCTCTGTTCCGAGGGATCCTTGTGCTGTTCCATTCATTGGAAACATTGGCACTCCATTAATGGCTACTCTGAATCTTCCTGGATTCACCATAGGGATGCCGGTTTGGTTGTTTTCCACTCCGAATGCCTTGGATGCTCCTGATGCTTCTTTTGTGAGCACCTCAAATCAAGGGCATCAGAACCCTGTGCCTTCTTTTCCGGTAACATCTTCTCCTCCTCCTTCTACCTCATGTGGTGAAAGTAGCAATACTAGTAACCAGCAATCTAAAAGGAATAGACAGAGGAATAATAGGAAGAAGATGCCAAGACAAGGGGGTAGCAACCCAGCCTCTATAAGTCATGCTAGGGGCAAGCACCCTGCCTCTGCAAATCATGCATGGGGAACCTACCCAGCCTCTGGAGGTCATGCTGGAAGAAAACTTTTAGTCATCGAAAATCACACTAAACATTTGTCTTCAACCACTGCCATTCATGTTGAGGACACGTCATTGATCACTTCTAGTCATATTAATGACAAGTCACCAGTTCCTGTGAGTCATACTGGAGACACCAGATCAACCATTGCAAGTCATGCTGAGGGAGTTGACATTGTCGACAAACCCAAAAAACAGAAGTGTAAGTTCCCTTGCAATTTTTGTGAGGGAGACCACCTTACTTACTTGTTCCCTGTACTTCCAGAAGTGCAAAAAGTGTGGTCCTTAGTTCAAAAGTCTTACGATTCTAAGCAACCAGCCTCTGTAATTCATGCTGGGGGAAAGTTGTCAGCCAATGCTAGTCAAGCTGAGAGTACTGACGTTGTAAAGGAGTCTCGACCTATAGGACGGAATCCAAAGTTCCCTTGTAAACTTTGTAAGGGAGATCACCTTACTCACCGATGCCCTGCCATTCCAGAGGCACAAAGAGTGTGGTCCATGTTTGAAGGAACCTTTGTTCCTGAGTTGTCTATAGATTCCCTACAGTCAGATCAACCTTTGGTTGATAAAGTGGTTGAACCAATGCAATCTTTGGTCCACCCCACTCTTCCTTCGGAGAGTGAAGTGATTGAATAGATGCAATCTTCGATCGATCCCATCAGTCCTTCGGAGATTGATGCACCTACTGCTGAAGTCTTCTACATTACCAGTTTGGATGTTTCTGAAAAAGGGGGTACTTCATCTGTGCCATGTGAACCCCTACCAAGCCCTAGGATCATTTCCTTTGACTGGAATAGTCTATCCGAGCCTCGTCTTCCTTCTTTGACACCTTTCCAAATAAAGGTTGATATCGGGAACCATACGGTTGATCGATGCATTGTTGATGAAGGTGCTTCTGTTAGTATCTTATCCGCTTATGCTTGGAGAGATTTGGGTTTCCCTAATGTTATTCCAGCTGCTAATTGGTCGTTTACCTTCGATAAAAGACCTAGTGAACCGTTTGGATCCATCCATCAGGCACCTACTACTTTGGGTGGAAAAACAGTCTTAGTTGATTTTAAGGGTTTAAAGGACCTTGTGGACTTTGATATGATCCTTGGGCGTGATTACATTTATGCTATGCATGCTGTGGTGTATACGGTTTTTCGTATGATGCATTTCCCTCATAACGAAAACATTGTCACCATCGACCAGCTCGCATTCGTTGATCCTCCTTATTACCCAACTGTAGACCAGTCAAGTCCCTCATCATTAGGCACTACTATGTCACCTGGGAATTTTGTGGCATATTGTTCTTTGAGTTCAACTGCTACTGAGAAGGAGTCTCTGAGTTCATTCTTATTTTCTCGGGACTTAGTCCCAGCTTTTGACCAAGTGACACCTCCATTTGAATGTTTAGATATGTATTCTATCTGGGATGATATGCTTCCTTCTGATGAAGTTTTCCTAGATTCTATAGTATAGTCTTCCATTCACTTGGATGTTGATCCAATCGTAGTTATGTACAGCCCCGGTTTGACCTTAAAGTCTAATCTTCCTACTGTTGAGTCTTTGGACTCTCCTATAGATCCGCAAATCGGTCTTCCTGCTGAGTTTGATTCTGCTTCTAGAATTTTCAACTCCCGTGATGATGAATTTGTTTTTACAAATTCCATCATATCCTTCAACTTTGATCTTCATCCTGAAGTTGATCTTGTTGATTGTAAGTCCTCGGGCTTGGGTACCATAGAGTCTTCATTTGAAAACTCTTCCTTGTTTATGCTTGTTGTTGATGATAGTGAAGTCGAAAGTATTTCTACCATAGTGACTTGTATTGGGTCTTTCCTTACATATGTTTTAGATATGATCCTGGTAATAATGTTTCTTGGAGACAGGATTCTTAGCTGGATTTATACTCGCTTTCTGGTCCTTTTCGACACCTTGTGCGATCATATCAGGTATATTCGGAATCTTGCATGTAGGTTTAGGCTTCCCCGTTGTTATGTTGCATTTGAACCTTTTTCCATTCGAATTCGCCATAGGGGTGAACCTGTTGGATATTGGTGTGTTAGCCATCTCTTTATGCATTGTGTGCCTATCCGACAGCAGATCCTACCTAACATGGGTCACTCTAGTCAGCACCCTTATGCAATTTTGGTGCCCATGCTGAGTTTTTCTCATAGGCTTGGGAGCCTTTTTAGATTTACCATGACTTTGAGAACAAGCCTCATATCTTTCTTCCTCATCTATTTTTGGCCATCTCTGATAAGGCTCCCATCTTTATGGTCAAGTTGCATATGCATCTATTATGATCCTGCTTGTGCTAATGAGCCTGATGCTGGATTCCATGCTTTTAGCTCGTTATATAAGCCTCCATCTCTGATCTCATTTCCGCTAAGCCCTGTATCATTTTGCCTTCGTAATTTGACACCGTTTACCTGGAGGAGACACACACTGAGTGTCTTTATCTTGCTCATGTTCCTTGCATTAAGCATAGCTCTGTTCCATGCGCTTGGAGCTAGTTTCACATGTGCCTGACACTCGTCTCCTCCCATTTCGAGCATTTCTTCCACCCTCACTTCGAGCTCGTTAAAAACAGTAAGGAGGCTACGAGCATTTCTTCCACCTTGACTTCGAGCTCGTTAAAAAAAGTAAGGAGGTTATGAGCATTTTTCTATCTCCTTTGAGCTCGTTAAAAATAGTAAGGAGGTCACGAGTTTATTTTTTCGGGCTCGTTAAACCTTTACGAAAAAGATCCCTATGGAGTTATTTTAATCCCTTTTCGGACTCCTTAAATAGGAAAAGTTTGCCGAGCATAGTTGTCTCTTTGGGTTCGTTAAAATAACTGAACCGACATCCACTCAGGTATAGAATTACCCCTTTTCCTGGCCTAGGTGGATAAATTACAGAAAAGGTATACTCTAGGTATACTCCTGTATGCGGTAGAAGAGTTCTTCTTCCCTTGTTTTATACTTTTTAGGGGGGGGAGACTAACTGTACGAAAAAGGACCTTTTGGAGCCTTTCTTTAGGGTTTTCAGGCTCTCTAAACATGAAAACACCAAGCGAGCATTCACCTACTCGGGCTCAATGTGAAATCCACGAGAGGGTAAATAGAGGATTGTTTAAGTTTTTCAGACTCTATAAACAAGAAAACACCGGTGAGCATTAATCTACTTGGGCTCGATATTAAAATCCATGAGTAGGTGTATAGAGGGTTGTTTATGTTTTTCAACTCTATAAGCAAGAAAACACCGCCGAGCACAAACCAATCTGGGCTCGATATAAATCCACGGATAGGTGTATGGAGTTTTGTTCTAGGTTTTTCAGACTCCTTAAATATGAAAATACCGTCAAGCATGCTTTAGTTCTTTGTCAAGCTCGTTAAAAAATGAAAAAAGAAAGGGAAGGGAAGAATGTTAAAATATATTTCAATATGATGGAAGCAAGTCTACTATCTCCTTGAACAAAGCACCTGTTTTGAGTCTATCAAACAAGTTGGGTTCTAGTGTTGGCCTTAGGGTAAACCTGATCTCAGAGTTTCTTACTCCTCCGTTTGGTTAGTCTTCCAATCATATGGAGAATCTGTTAATGTCTCCTACATTGCAGATTTGCATCATGGTCTCTTTGTGTTCAAAGCTTCCTAAGTCAATCTTGTGTCGTGCTCACTGTTCAAGGATATAACCTGTGTCGGCCATTATGGAGTTGCCTTGACCTCATGTGTCGGCCATTCCTTGGTGTCAGTATGTTTCATCATGTATTCATTCCTACTCAGAATTAGCTCATACCTGCTGAGTGTCCCTTGTGTTGGATGATGGAGGATGCATTAAGGCCTCCCTTCCAACGGACTTATTCCCATCGACTTCAACTCATTGTGCTCTGGGAATGAAGTTTAGAGTTTCAATTAGTATCTCGGGGATTGCAGTCATTAGTGGCAGTTTCCCTCGCTATTGGATAGATGGGAATACATAAATGTCTCCTATCCGATGGATTCTTCAAGTGTTTGACGGAAAGATCATCTATTCGCACTTGCTTGAATGTACTAGGTACCTTGGGTTCCATTTTCATTATTGGTGGACACCCTCGCATTTGTTAACAGTATACATCAATGACCAGTAATTAAATGATACCTCCCATGTTCAACATCAACTCATTTATTCGCATGGATAGGTTTGTACCTTGGGTTGTTTTTGGATGAAGACCTTGGGATCCTTGATAGCATCACCTCATTTATGTTATCGCCCAAGTTGCGCATGACTGAGCCACACTCTTTTTGGCTCTTGATGAGACATAGATCCAACTTGTTCTCTATGGATATGTTCTCCAGTTTTGACATAGATCCACCTTGTATTTATGTGGCTATGTTTACACTTATGTTCCTCATGGATCCGCGCTTGTATTTAAGTGTCCATGATATATGCATCAGTATTTGGATCTTTATTGTATCCTCTTGGAGGTCATGTTCCACTATTTGAACATGGACAGTTACCCCAAGGATAAGTTTGTCTGACATTTCCTTTTCTTTCAGGTACTTCATTTGAGCCTATGATTCTTGGTTTCTCCGGTTCCTCCATGATTTAACTCTTTGTTATTTATAATGTATTTCGACCATCGTTTCTCACACTCCCTCTGACCTCATACATTAGGGGGCATCTGTTATAGCTTGAAATGACACCTCTCCGTCTGTGACGACACTTGCTTCCCTTGGTCGCATGACGACACTTCTTGAGATCAAGTTTCAGTCACACAACAGGACACTTGTGGATGGAGGAGTCATTTGGGACATTAAAAATGGTTGAAATTACCTCATTCTTGACCCATTTGATGATTACAACCCTTGTGAACATTTTTCCAGACCAAACCATCTCCTAAAAATGAGCAGAAAATCCTATTTTTGGCCATTTTTTCACATGGACGCTGGTACACAAGCATGATAGTAGCGTGTATACCCTACTCTGCTTCATTAAAGTAGCGCCCACCTCCACCTATATGCTACTTTGTCTACTATAGAGTAGGGTACATTTCTGTACAAGACAAAATCTCGAAATTTTGGGAAGTTAAGTTGATTGGGGAACCTCCTACTCGGTTATAACTTATTTTCCTATTCTTCACTGACTATATAAGGAGGGTAGAAGGGCCATGTGAAGGAACCAAGTCTATAACATTGTTATGCTGGAGGAATGGAGACCTTTATCCCCCTCTCTTGTGCTTAGTTTATGATAAACCCTAGCACTGCTGGTTAGAGGCTGGGATCCTTGGAGAACGGAAGCAGGAGACGTTGAATCTAGGTTTCATGAAGTGCCAATCTTGAAGGAAGGTATAACTTTATGTACTTGCTTTCTTGCACTAATAAAGATCAGACATTCTTTCCTTTCCAAATATGACCTATTTTTGTGTCTCAGATTTGATTACTGTTTGATTATAGTTTGATGTCTTCTTCTGTTATGAATATCAATCTTATATATGTAGTCAAATGTGTTTCAGAAAGGTATCAAGTTGTTTTGCAGGTCCGAGCATTGCGACTCTGGATAAGCATTGAAGAGCGAGGGAGGCAAAGCTAGGATCAACCTTCTGAATAAGGTGCATACATCTCTAAACCCTAATATTTTCAATTATTTGTTGTACTTGCAGAATGCTTGTAAGTCTATCTTTATCACCGTAAGTTGATAGTTTCTCCCCTGAACTATAGGTGCATTTTCCTCACAACAATAAAATTTGTTCTAGTACTACTATATTTCCCTCTTACACTTTTCCTTGTCTTTCTTGGCACTAAGACTTTCACATCATAATGAACATGAGAATTACATGCCTCTGGCATTTTCTGTTTTTATTGGAACTTGTCAACTATGTTTGACCTTTGGTGACCTGTTTTTATTCTCACTCGAAAATACGGTGTAGGTTTATTATCTGAACTAACTCGGTCCTCTTGTTCACTGATTTCTTTGGATAAAGCTTCTTTTTCTTGCTCTAGCTTTGTTTCTTCAGGAGTTTGGATTAACTGAGTGTTTGGGATCTTCATCTTCTTTTGTAATGCTTGAATCATATTATATTTATCTATCAACGATTGTTTACTTTCCTTGCCTCCACCATCACTCGCAACCAAGTCAAATTGTAATTTTTTGACTTGCTGTTAGTGAGCTTTATTTTCCAATCTTTCTTGTTTTAATTGACTATCCATTTTACTTACAATACCTTCTAATTTAGCAACTCTCAAGTTTTCTTGTACAAAATCCTCATATATCACCTCTCCTATCTGCTTGAGTAATTGGATCTTATCATGAATTGTTATTTTCTTCAAATTAACCTTTATCTTGGTCATTTTTTCTTCAGTCGATACTACCAAGTTTAAAGTATTTTCTTTGATATCTCTACTTGTTACTAAAGTAACATCTGAACTTGTCAAATCTCTAACTTTTGGAAATAAACCATAAATCAACTAGGAAGAAGCTTGTTTATTTTTACCGTATTGCTTATACATTTCAAGTCTGGATTGAAATCTACTTATATCTCCACCTTCCTTTACTTCTTGAAAATTATATTCCTATGCCTGGACCTCTGGGGCTGAAAACTGCTCTTTTTCACAACTTTCATTATCTGTTGAAATAACCAATTCTTGCTGTGTCTCAATTTTAAGTCTCTTTTCTCTATCTCTTTCTTCACCATCTACATCCATTATTTCTTGCAAAAAAAAATTTCTCCAACTTCCACAGTATTTGGTATACAATCTATCTCTATTGTTGATTCTATTAAAATAAAATCTTCCACCTGTAAATTTGCTACTGCTTCTTATAGGTCAAACTTGCACCTCTCCGTTTGTGATCACCTTAAGCTATTGATCACACAAAAGGACAACTTGGATGGAAAAGCACGTTGACCTTAGATGAGACCTTGATCTACTCCACCTCCTTGCAAGCTGGAAAACCCCTAAAAAACATTGTTTTCAGACATGGGTGCTACTCTACCTTAACAAACTAGCGCCTATACCCTACTCCAGTGTACAATAGTAGCGCTCAACCCCTCATGGTCCTCTTTAATAGAGTAGTGTACAACATTTCAAAAGTGATGAGCGCTAGTTTCAAAACACTATAGTAGCGCCCTAGGCGCTACTCCATTGTGAAATAGTAGCGTACACCTCAAAAGATGATTAAAAATAATTAATTTCATGAATGAGGATTAGTTGCAGTTGGTTTCCCAACTTCCCCAACTTCCTCTACAACTACCTCTTGACCTGAACTACCTCCCTTGTCCTATAAACACAATGAGGAATGAAGAGAGGGGTTAGACATGAAAGTTATAGAGAGATTCTTTCATAAGAAGAAGCTTGTATTGGAGGAGGTTATGCTGGAAGATTTCCAAGCCAGAGAAGAGAAGTAGCCCAGGATCAGGTTGCATGAACACACTGCGAAGTCAGGTATATTGTGTATCATTCACTTGTTTTTGATAATAAAGGTTGAAGCATCTTTCTCGTCCCAAATCAAGTACTTATTGGATTATGTATGTATTTGGATTATGTTGGTTAATATTTGATGTGTGAATCATTGCTCTATTGCATCATTGTTATATTGGCCAAGATACCTTGAGAAAGGTGTTTGTTTTGTAGGTTTATAGAACGGGAGATTGGATTGAGGATCGAGCACAAGATCAGATAAAAGCTAGGATCAGACTTCGTTCAAAAGGTATGTCCTCAAGACTTATAATCTATTTCCATTCATAAACATCTCTGTAATGCAAGTAATGTGCTTACCTGTCAACCCCCTTAAGTTGATAGTATCCATTTCCTTACTATAGGGTAGTTTTCCCCACCAACAGACTGGCGACTCCACTAGGGAAGGTTATTATTCTGCTCTAGGAAACCTTTCTTGTTTGTCTTTCCAGAACCTATTAACTCCTTTAATCTGCTGAGAAGCCCTGTAGGTATCCCCTGCTTGCTTCTCTCTGCTTCACTCAGTCCTTTTGCATCTTTTCAAAGTCAGTTTTTAACTCTTTATGACCTGAGCGCTACTCTGTTATACATACAGTAGTGCCCATACGATAGTCTACCTTTATACAGTAGCGCCCATCCCTCAAGGAGTGCTAGTTTCCCTACTGCACAGTAGGGTACATTCCTGTAGCCTTCTGTTGGTTGTTTGGTTGAGTTTTCTGCCTTTTTGGGTGGTCTTCTAACTTTGTTTTAGGTCTCGTTGATTGATACTTGAGGTCTATAACTCTTCTTTGAGTCTTAGAACCTTTCTTTCAGTCTTTTTGCCATCTTTAGGCCACTTGTTTACCAGTGAATTCTTTGGTCCATTTTTAACCTTTTTGGAGACTAAGCATTGTTACTTAGTGAACACAATTTGCTTATCTTTGCACTGACAATGTGTTGTTGACCTACAAACCTGTGTGCTTTGCATTTTCTGTTTGTGGCAACATTTGTTTGCTCTTTAGGCATTTTATCCTTTGTTTTAGGGTTTGGTCCGTTTTGGAGCCTTTAAGGTGTCTTCCAAAATTTTGAGTTCCAACATTTCTTGACTTCTTTATCTTTTTCCAGTATCAAGTGAGATTGGAGAACTTCAATTTGCTTCATCTTTCATTCTTTGTGTTAGTAAGGTGGTTGTTAACTCGCTTTCCTACCGATTGCTTGGCTCAGTGGTATTCTTAGGGTTTGGTGCTTTGGGACATTCCTCTTGAGTTTGATTTCCAGTTTGTAGCATCTTGCCTCTTTGTTTTCTATCCGCTTTGTTTCCAAGTGTGAAGGTTTTTTCTCTTGAAAAAACTTGAAGGACAAGCCCTTGTCGAACCATTGTTTTGACAGCTGTGAGCTTAAGACCCTTTTTTGCCATACCTACACATCTTGTATAAGTCTTATTTGCTTCATAATTTTAGAGTTCTTTTTCGTTCATAATAATAGAAAAAGCAAAAATTTGATAGCTTAAGAATAGTGAGGCTTATATCTTTTGCAAAATAGCATAGTTTCTTTTTTTCATAATTTTAAAAGAAAACAAAAAGAAAATTTGCTTAGACTTGTTTCAGTTTATATTTGGAAAGAACATTAAATGAAAATAAAATTTTTGTTGTTGAAAGTTATAATTTATGCACTTTGCTTTCTTGTTGCAACCACGCCACACAAACACACTACCTTTTGAGTAATAATAGCCCTAAAAAATATTTAATAAAATTAAATAGCAACAATTTTCTTTTTAGGGATACACTACACCAACTAGTCTTGGTTAGGATCTTGGGTTTAAATCACCTTAAACAACCCAAGATCACACATTACGCAAAAATCGTAGTTCGACTATCACAGGTAAACCCACTTCATTCAAAGCTTGCCTGGGATCTATGCAGTAGGTCTTGTGAGATCAGATTGTTGGGAATACTCCTCCTACTTTCTGTTTCGAGCATATACTAGGATTGGATCGCGTTTGGGGACTCTTTTGAGTTTTGGGCTCAGCTATCCTACCCACGCCTTCCGATTCGACCTGAGATTGTTCCCCCAGGAGATTTCGGTGTTGTGGTATCCTTAGTATCTGACCATAGGTTCATACACAGGTGATAGCGGAGGGTATATTTGCTGTACCTAGGACAGACGTGGGAGAAAATCCCTTGCAGGTCTTTGGGAGGGTGTAGCTAGGGTTTTACCCCTAGCTTGTGCCAATGAGCACCTACTAAGGAGAATGGACTCCTTAGTAGCAGTTCAATAAATGATTAAATGATTACGCTAAAACAACAATTAACAAACTACTTTAAGCATTGCATGAGACATAAATGAAAGATGTAAAAAATGGTTTTATATTAATGTTACCTTGAGTGTCAAGGTTGATGAAGCCCTTTGCAGTGTCCAAGAGGATGCTCCAAGCTTCAGAATGCTCCTTTCTCCTTCTCCAATGTTGGGGATGGGCCAAAGGTGGCTCTCAAGGTGAAAATAGTTCAAAGGTGAACTAGGGTTTCGAGAGAGATTTTGGCAGAGTAAGGGTGCTTGTGATTGTGGATATGGAATAAGGGATCTCCATCACCTATTTATAGTTTTTTGGTGGTGGAGTGCTGACCCATGGTTTTAGGAAACACATAGTTTTGGGCAGCTGTATAGGGTTTTTTCCTCCTTTTCCTCATTATTTTATATTTTTTATTCCTTTTTAGGGGATTTTTGCTATTTTTGGAGGAAAAGGGGGTTTTTTAGCCTTTTTTAGGCTATTTTGATGGTTTTGTGGCCTTTTGGAGGCATTTTAGGCCTTTTGGAGGCTTTTTAATGGGATTTTTTGGGATTTTAAGGGAAAAATGGTAGGAAAATGGACAAATGAGCCATATAATGTGGTAATGAGGTAGTGAACACTTTTTGGGTGTTAACAGATTGCCCCCTGATGTGCGAGGTCAGGAGCTAATCGTATGGCCGATGGACATCATAAGTCATGAATGGTTTTCCTGGGATGTGGAGAGAAGAGAAGAAACAAACTGGAGCCCGGAACAACGATCCCGAACAACTGCAAGGACTAAAAGTACATAACCTCAATAATGGATGAGGAATCATCTGATCATATGGACGAGGCGGGCATTCCCATGCTCGTATCAGGATATAACATAATAACAACAATGGGGTCCAAAAAATGGGGACCTGAAATATACATGACCTCAAATACTGACTGAGGAATAATCTCAATATATGGACGAGGCGGGCATACCCATGCTCGTATCAAGATACATAAACATAACTGTAAGGCCCAAAAAGGGGGACCTGTAAGATACATGACCACTGTGTACATCATAAGAGTCCAGAGGGGACACAAATCTGGGACATACTGCTGAGCGGATCATGTGTGAACTGCAGAACTGGTGCACTGGAACAATCAACAGTGCTACTGAGTGTGGTACCAAAGGAACTGATGAGCTGCTGGATCATAGTGACTGGGGTCAAACTCTCCATGGTACACTGAACTGGAACTGAAACTGGGTACTCAAGGAAGCATGGAACTGGATGGCTTCCGAATACAAATGCCAACGCAGCCCGGACATCCACGGGAACATACAACTGGGCGTTCCGAAGTGACTCACCAATGTGCTAGAGTCGGGGGAAATCCGGGGTCTTCAACTAAAAACTGATGGAATATAATCCTACGCGATCCTCAACGATGCGATCAAGGTGCTGAAGTCGAGCATGTGAGGAACAACCACTCGGAGAGGCAATGATGTCTCCTCTCGGAATGATCCGTAGGCACCTACCACAGATGGTGATAAGTCCAAGGCGTAGGGACCTCTGGGCCTATCCTCTGGAATAGAGGAGCTGTCGTCGACAGAGGGAGACCTGCAACTATCAAGGAAATGATGTTTCCTTGACAGGAGCGCGAGGTACAAGACCGAAATGTGATAGTACTGATGGCAGGACGGATAAACTGTGGGGGGACAACTGGGCAAGTAGAGCGGGTGGATTCAAACTTCCTTTGTTCAGAGTATGATAATTGGAATGATCTGGCAGCATATGAAACTGACTGAGGGGAAAGGGATCATAGCTGTAATGGATCTGGGAGGATAACTGGCTGAGGGAGACTCAAGTTGGTGTACAATGGCAGGAGACTGCAGAATACTCTGAACAAAGGCGACCTGATTGAGGGTGCTGCCGAGATGATCGATCACAGTGCCATGAGGCACGGGAGGATACTTCTTCATGGGTTGAGGAACTAGAAGAAGTGAGTGGATAAAATGATACTGTCGTGTGGATTTTACGAGCCCAGGACAGTTCATGCTCGTTGTTGCTTTCAATTTTAAGGAGTCTGAAAGCGATAAGAAGACTCTGAAGTGATGGAATGGTACTGTCGTGTGGATTTTCCGAGCCCAGGACAGTGCATGCTCGTGGTTGCTTTCAATTTTAGAGAGTTTGAAAGCAAGTAAGAAGACTCCAGGGGGGTTGCTTCTTCGTAGGTTTAGTCTCCAAGGCCCAAAGAAGCATAAAAGGATGCAATGAAGAACTCTTCTAGCCGGTGTGACTAGAGTATTCCTTTTTCGTAATTAGTCTACCAGGTCCGGAAAAGGGTTAAACTTATACCAGGTAGACGCCCTTTCAGGTACTTTAGCGAGCATGAAAGGAAGCAAGATTGCTCGGCGATCTTTTCATTCTTTTAGGAGTCAGAAAAGAGCTTAACGGAAACTCCCTAAGTGCCTTTTTCGTAAAGGACTTGTCCGGCCCGAAAAAGGGATAAAATTATACCGAACAAAGGAAATGGCCAGGCAAGGAGGAAGTGTTCAATTAAGGATCAATAATGGTGACCAAGAACGAGGGTAGGTAGGAACACTGATGGGCCTCCTTGCGGGGTAGATGAAATGGTGGAAAAATAACGAAACATTTGCAGTATGACAGGAGTGAATGGCTCATGTAAACATGTGGAACAATCCAATAGCGGTCGATGTGGCACGCAAACCAAGGCAGCAAGGTGTCGGGACATAATGTTGAAATTGTACCGAGTGAGAGCGAGAAATGATCTCAAGCATCATCACGAGCTCGGGAAAAATGAATCCGGTGATATAAAGGATGTCAAAAAAGGATAACGGCCGATGTGGCACATAAACCGAGGTGACAGGGGCACTTTTGAAAAATGCCCAGAAAATCTGGAGGTGAGAGCGAGAAATGATCTCAAGCATCATCACCAGCTCGGAAAAATGAATCCGACAATGCAAATGGTGCGAAAAATGGAGGTCATAATACTAGGTGTATCATGATGGCCCGCGGGGGCAGAATACTAGGGGTATCAAATCAAATCAAATCTACAAGTAACATGTGACCTCAAAAATGGTTGAGATCACGCATGTGAAAAAGTGAGCAGGGTTAATGACTTGCCCCCATGCTATGTGCATGGGGTTTGTGATTATGGATCACATATGTGTGGGTTTGAACAATGGGTTCATCGACGTGCTGAGATAGATGTGATGGGGAAGGTTCAAAATGATTGATCATGCCCCCTATCCCAGGGTCAAGGTAATCTATTGTGTCAATGTGGTGCTCTATAATGGCGGGGTCAAGACGAGGCATCTCGGTATAGGACCAGGCAAAGACGTCACGGAATTCTTTGAAAAGGTGTAGGTAGTCCTCAATCTCTTGTTTACTGCAGAATGCTCCTAAAGTAATGAGTTCAGGGGCACGACCTGGAGCAGCGATATCAACTTGGATGACAGGTGAGATGTTGGCCATGTTACCTTCCTCGAAGGCATCCGGAGCAGGAATAGGGTCCTTGAACCAGTCGACCTTGGTGGGGAGGAAGTCTTTGGATTCGACCGCGTATTGGGTAGCGGAGCTAGAGGAAGACGCTTCTGGGATGAAATAGGAACGGTGGTGCATGTCATCCCAGGGATAATCCGGGGCAGTTAGGGCCTCAAGAATCTCCTCGTCAGTACGGAAAGTTTGTGTCGTCAAATCGGTTGACGAAGGGGTAGTGGTTGAAGAGATCATATAGATGGTATTAACCTCTCCGGAAGGTGAAGAGTCTGGGGGGTAGATCTCCTCAATGGTAAGTGGTGCCGTCTCAAGATCCAGATTGTTCATCTCATAGAGAGCCGCTCTGTAATCCGGGAGATCGGGACAATGATGTGAATAGTGCCCATAAATACCGCAGATGGCGCAGGAGTGGTTGGTACGTAGGGACTTATCTTTAGGCTTAGGAGTAGGGTTTAGTTCGACAGTTGGGATGTTAGGATCGTCGTCGAGCATCTGCATGTGCTTCTGTAATGCGGGTAACTGTGGGCATTGGTGGGTCGCATGGCCTAACTCGTCACACAGCGAGCATTTAGGAGGAGCACGAAACACTGGAGGGTTCTTGACTGTCTTTGGAGGTGGTACGGCAGTGTAAGGTTGGGGACCTCTGCCCCCAGTGGGTTTGGGAGTAGGAGGAGGTGTCGTGGAGGACGAAGGGGTAGAGACACCGGGAGGTGGCTGAGTGGTAGTAGCCATGGGTTGCACCGGCTGGAGGACGACATCAGGTGTCGGCGGGCGAACGGGAGGCGAAAGATACCATACAGGTAATCCCAAGGTTAACCCAGGGAGGCTAAGGGTAGCCATGACCGGGGCGCTTACTACTCCCGATGGAGGGACTAGGAAGGGGATCGTATGGATCGGTGTAACACCAATGTGGCTAGGTACCAGTGGTGGTTTTGGCAACAAGGGTGGTTGAGTGTTAGGTGGTAGGTTGTCGTGGGACAAGGTACATAAATCAGACATTTCGGGCGTAGATGACGGCAGAGGAATGGATTGAAAGGTGGAGGTCATCGGCGCGTCTGAGTAGACTCCAGGCCCCGTAGAGGAAACAAACGAGGTGGTGGCAGGAGAAACAGGTTGTTCAACCATGGGGAGAACATTTTCCGGTGCCGCCGGAGCACTGGGATCATAGTAGGTGAGCTGGTCAATCTTAACCACGCGTCCTTCATGGGGGAACATCATGGTGCGAAAGACAGAAGAGGCAACCGCCTGCATGGCATACATGTAGCTGCGGCCAAGTAGAAGGTTGTAATCCAATTGGGCATTGATTACCTCTATGTCAATAAGGACTGTTTTACCACCTAACTGGACTGGAACGTTGGGTAGAAGGCCTTGGGGCTAGGCCGAACGATCGTCGTAGGCGCGTAACGCAGTGGTGGACTGCTGGAGAGGAGGGGATCCTAGCTTCTGCCATACAAATGTAGACATAACGCATGTGGAGGCACCCTCATCGATGATGCACCGATGGATAACAAGATTCCTAACGGAGACTGTAACTTGGAATGCTAAGCTGGAAGGTAGGCATGGTTCAGATTGGTCTAAATCAAATGCCATCATATTCGAATCATTTGGGTCAATGCCCCCAATGGCGGAGAGTAAGGTCTTGCGCTGGGAAGGGCAGTTCTTCAAGACCTCTAGTGCAGACATGGCTGCGGGAGATTGAGCTAGGTCATCTACGATGTTGTAGTTTGACGCAGCGCGCGCATTAGGGTTATTGTTGATTCGGCGAAGTGGGAAACGAGGTGCTTTCGCAGCGCCGTCTATGGGTGGCGGAGGTATACGTAACGCCTGATCGGTGGGATGGGCGTTAGTAGTTTGATCCGTGGGATTGGCTTCAGAGGTGGAGCCATATTGGTTTCGACGGGTCTGGAGATTGACGTCAGTAGATGACATCATCAGCAGGTGATGGGTACCTGAGTCAAACATGGGTTGATCAGGAGCAGCGTACGTGATCTGTTGTTGCTGGGGCGCGTTGGCTTGAGGGGGAGCCAACGGCTGAGTGTTCACCACGCCTTGGGTCGGTAAGGGGTTTTGTAGCACCAAAGGGGGTTGTTGAGGTTGGGGGGGGTTGGGCGGCGCTTGGGGAGCCGCATGCCCTTGGCAATGGGCCTCGTCAACCCAGAGCTGCCGAGCTCGCTCTAAATGTGGGCAAGCGTGGGTGTAGTGTCCATAGACCCCGCAAATAGAACAAGGGTGGTTCGTTCGCAAATTGGGGTTTTTAGCTTGCTTGGGCGGGCGATCAGGGTTTTGAGTAGCGGGGGCCGCATTGTTGTTGTCGGGGGGATTAGCCGGTTGACCAGCTTGGTCTGCAGGTTGGTTGTTTCCCTGATTACGGCCCTTGCCGCGGTTCTGTTGGCCCTGGTTACGTTGGTTGTTCTGGTTTTGCTGCGGGTTCTGTTGGGTGTAAACTTGCCCTTGGGCAGCAGGTGGATTTTGAGGTTGCGCAGGTGCAGGAGCAGGCTGCAGAGGATGATATGTAGGTTGAGGCTGAGCAGGTGCAGCAACTTGAGGGGGTTGCTGATAGGACTGCGGAGCAGGTTGTGGATGTGCCGCAGGGGCTGCCTGTGGCGGATAATAAGCTGGTGGGGCTTGTGAAGGCGCAGGAGCTGAGGCAGCCTGCTGATGGTAGTAAGGCTGAGGGGCGACTGGAGGAGCATAAGCAGGAGTCGCATACCCGAAGCACTGAGGTGGACATGAGGGTCCATGGGAATGGTGATGTGTCATAGGAGCATACGAGTTGGTTGCTCCAGACTGTGAAGTAGCCCGCGACAGGTCGGGGCCAAGGGTAGGACGTGCTATAGAAAATGGTTGGGGATGCGAAGAAACATGGCCAATGATACCATCTACAGCGTGGGATGCCCCCGGTGCATCATGATGGGAGGACTCGCCGCGAGGGGCGTCAGGTATAATGGTATAAAGGTAACCCGATTGGGCGTAAATGAGGTCGAACTGTTGAGCCTTAAGGATGGCTTCTTCTTCAGACTGGGGTCTTTCTGAGGCCACATCCTTAGCGATAACCGGGAGAAGGGATTTGAGGAACCAATCTAGGAAGATACGGTCGTCAAGTTTGATCTTGCATAAGCTACGGCGTCGACGCCACTCATGGATGTGGTCCGTGATATGGGTAGCCGTGTTTTGTCTACAAGATAGAAGGATCTCAACACCCGCGTCATAGCGGACGGGCAACTGGAAGAACTGCAGGAAGGTCGAGGCCAGGGAAGCAAAGGTGGCGTGGGTGCCATGAGGCTGCTCAATATACCACTTGGCTGCAGAGCCAGTGAAAGTGCGCTGTAAGAGACGGAGGCGAACAGAGTCATCCACGATGGAGTTAGAGGAACACCATAAGTGGAAAGACATGATATGGTTTTGTGGGTCCTCACCGGCCTTACCCTCGAATTTAGGGATGTCAGAGGGTAGTTTGGTAGGCATATGAGGCCACATAGGGTCGTGTCGAATAGGATTGTTGGTCAATCTGGCCAGGTCAGGTAGGTTGAGGCTAGCCATGAACGGCAAACTGGAAGAAGGCTGTGACACAGTAGTGCTGTGGACCAAGTTGGGGCCAGTGCCCCCAAGTGGAGGGACAAGATGTGAGGTGGTGCCCCCAAGTGGGGGAACTGAGGTAGTGAAGGATGGTCCAGCACCACCATTGGTAGTGTGAGCCACTGATGTAGTGGGGATAGGTATTCCCGCTGTGGGAATAGGTACCGTGAGGGGAACGGTAGATGGTTGCCCCATGGAGGGCATACCCAAAATAGGTGTAGTAACTGGTGTAGTGGTGGATGTGTCACCAATGGTCCCTATGACAAATGGAGTGGAAGTCGTGCCAGCCATGGGGCTAGTAGGGGCAGTATAAATAGGGTTCTCAGACTCTTCGTCAGAATCAGAGGTAAAGTAAGGTGCGTCACTATCTGGTGACGGAGACCTACGTCGCTGACGAGTGGAGTCAAGTGACAAGGTTCTAGATCTGTGATGAGTGGGATCAACGGACAATGATCGGAATCTATGACGAGTGGTGTCAAGAGAACCGTGTTGTGGGGGCTCGCCCCTGAGGCACCGAGAATGTCTCGGGGACTCAATGGTGACGGATGGTGTCAAATCTCTGTGGGTTGAGGTGAGTATAAAAACAGCTCAAAAATCCTAATGCAACCGAGTGTGCAGAAGGAGAGCTAAAAAGCAAGGCACTCAGGCCAACAACCAACTCAAAACACCCACTGCAACAGCTGTGCTACAATAGGTGGAGTAACAACAAAGATGGTCAGAATACCAACAAGCAGCAGGTTTCCTAAAAAAGAAAAATGGTGGACTCACTAGACCAAAGGGAGGTAAAGGAGCATGCAAACACCTAGCTAAAAGTATTCTGACTCAACTAAACATATCCTCTGCAAGGTGATGAAATCCAAGTCAGACAATATGAGTAGGAAAGCCAAGTGGCTATGATATCCCCCTACCGGGAGGGACACCGGGTAGTCAATCCTAGAAGAATGGAAACTAAGATACCCCGTTCATGACACGTCCAGAAAGGTGAATCTGCCGTTTAGTTCGTTGCCGCAATACCCCTATACAGGGATATCCCGCGAACCGCGAAAGGTAGCCCTTCGGTTACTGAATGGAGTGCGGTATTCCACTCAGGCCTCCGGAACCAGTCTCCCGACTTCAACCCTCCTAAGGGAGAGGCCCTCTGATAAACTGGTCGTGACCGTGCCAAAAAGTACTAGGGGATTTTGGTTCCCTATTTGGACAACAACTATGTCTCAAGTGAAATAACCAAGGGGTGTTATTGGAAGCCTATCCCCCTGATCCTACCTAACTACAATGATTCTTTTGTGTTCCCCAAGTGGGGTTAGAATGTTGGTTTAGTTAGGTACTTTTTAAGGCTCACTTGATTTTATGTGACAGAGTGTGTGCTCGTTAGGTAATGATCCCAAAAATAGAAGTGCCACAAGGGAGGGCAACTTCCAATCTATCAATAATGCTGAAATTGATTCTTTGAACTTGCAAAATTTTCTGAAAATAAAAATACTGAAATTTTAAAAAGATTCTGTAAAAGGAACAGAAATTATGTTGCAGAAAGGCTGTAAGGAAGTGGGCTGCAGGTGGGACAGAGGGCTGTTCAAATGCAGAAAATATTGCAGCAAGAGGGGCTGGGCTCAAAACAGGAAAAGAGCAGAAATCAGACCGCGGGTCTGTGGCGAATCAGAACAGGCCGACCGCGGGTTTGAGGGAAACAGCGGCGGTCAGGTCGCGGCTATCGGGCCAACAGAGGCAGTCGGGACGCAGGAAACAGGGGAAAAGACACAGTCGGGTCGCGGCTATCGGGCCAACAGTGGCAGTCGGGACGCAGGAAAAATGGAAAAAGACACAGTCGGGTCGCGGCAAAAAGGCTAACAGGCGCAGTCGGGACGCCCGAAAGAGGCAGAAAGCCGCAGTCGGGACGCGTGAAAAAGGCCGACAGGTGCAGTCAGATCGCGGCAAACAGGCTGATTAGCCACGGTCGGATCGCAGGTAACAGACTTGAATCCGCCGGCAGAGCGTCGGAAGCAGTCTGAGAGCCACGGTCGGATCGCGGGTAAAGGCCTGAAAGGCGCGGTCGGGACGCGACTGTAGAGGGAAAAAGAAGCGGTGTGCGGCGGCCGAAAGGGACAGCCGAAAGGAAAAAATTTAAAAACGGAAACCAGAAATTCGAAAACTAGGGGAGTCGCCAAAACTGTAGCTAGGGTTTTACCCCTAGCTTGTGCCAATGAGCACCTACTAAGGAGAATGGACTCCTTAGTAGCAGTTCAATAAATGATTAAATGATTAAGCTAAAACAACAATTAACAAACTACTTTAAGCATTGCATGAGACATAAATGAAAGATGTAAAAAATGGTTTTATATTAATGTTACCTTGAGTGTCAAGGTTGATGAAGCCCTTTGCAGTGTCCAAGAGGATGCTCCAAGCTTCAGAATGCTCCTTTCTCCTTCTCCAATGTTGGGGATGGGCCAAAGGTGGCTCTCAAGGTGAAAATAGTTCAAAGGTGAACTAGGGTTTCGAGAGAGATTTTGGCAGAGTAAGGGTGCTTGTGATTGTGGATATGGAATAAGGGATCTCCATCACCTATTTATAGTTTTTTGGTGGTGGAGTGCTGACCCATGGTTTTAGGAAACACATAGTTTTGGGCAGCTGTATAGGGTTTTTTCCTCCTTTTCCTCATTATTTTATATTTTTTATTCCTTTTTAGGGGATTTTTGCTATTTTTGGAGGAAAAGGGGGTTTTTTAGCCTTTTTTAGGCTATTTTGATGGTTTTGTGGCCTTTTGGAGGCATTTTAGGCCTTTTGGAGGCTTTTTAATGGGATTTTTTGGGATTTTAAGGGAAAAATGGTAGGAAAATGGACAAATGAGCCATATAATGTGGTAATGAGGTAGTGAACACTTTTTGGGTGTTAACAGAGGGCGGTTGGGTGGTTCCAGCACTTGCACACTTATTCATTGTATTGTGGACCCCGGGTAACTATTCTTCATCCTTCATTGATCTGTTCAGGACCCTCATCATCCCATACTCTTCTCCGGAAGGCATCTTGTTTGCTTGGTTTGCATACTTAGGACTTTTTAGTCGGCGTGATGTTTGCCCCCTAGTCTTAGTGACCACTAGGTTTTCTAGTTTTATTTTTATATATAATCGTGGAAAACCAAGAACTTCGTAGGTTGAGAAGGTTGCAAAACCTTCCTCGACTTAGAACAGAACCACTACCGCCAGCTAGATGACAGAGGGTAGACCCCAGTGTTCCTTTGGAAACCACCAGTGAAATAGAACTTCCTGAGGAACTTTTTACAATGGAAAATCCTAAAATAGAAATTCCTGAGGAACTACAACCTGAAATAGAGTTTCCTGAAGAACTACAAACTGTAACAGAAAGCCCTGAAATAGAGGTTCCTTAGGAACCACAACCGGGGACTCCAGATCAACGACATTTTAGTTCAGTTGAGATTGAAGATCTCACTTCTGCTGAGTTCAGTACTCCTTTTAATCCTCCTCTGACTAATCTTAGAATTCCGATGTTGATACCTGTTGGTTTCCAGCAACCAGATTATAGTGCATATAATTTCACACCTGATCATTTTATGACTAATCCAGGAGGAAAACTGGGAGTTCTACAGACTCCCACCATAGGTATGAATACCAATACTGTAAATCCTCCTATTACTGCTACACCAAGTTCAACACATACAACCTCTGTGTCCACTCCGTCCTTCAGCTTTAATACTGGTATATTAGGCATGCCGAGTTCAACAACTATGGCATCTGACTCTACACCTACTTTTGGACCTAGCAGTACAGCTAATCTAGTTCCACCTCCTGTGACTCAACCGTTATATGACATACCCAGCACATGGATTTCCACACCTAATATAGGGCCAAGTGCTTATGCAACTGTGCCTGTCATGAGTACCATGACCGCACTATCTATGTCAGATACTACTGGGTTTAATACCTTTGCAGGTCCCAACACGAATCAAGGTAGTGTACCTACAAGAAACGTCCCTTTTTCCTTATTTTCAGGAGGAGGGGATAACATTTTTAACCAGCAATATGGCGGGGCTAACGACCAGCCACAATGGACAAACCCACAGAGTACTAACCCACTTTCATATGGGTGGGGGAATTTCAATAATACTTTCGCGCAACAACAGATGGCAAGGGGAAACCCCTACCAGCAAGTGACAGGGGGAAACCCCTACCAGCAGATGGATGGCAGGGGGCAACCTCTACCAGTAGATGGCTGAGGGAAACCCCTACCAGCAGATGGCGGGGGGAAAACCCTACCAGCAAATGACTGGGGGAAACCCCTACCAGTAGACTGCCGGGGGCAACGCTTACCACCAATTCGCGGGTCAAACTATGGGTGGTTCCCCCTTTACAAACCCATCTTATCAAATATCCTCTTGCAGGCCTCATTTACCATTTCTGGCAACTTTAAATTTTCTAGATATTTCCAAGTTGACAAATGATCCAGTGTATCATAATGCCACATGGCCACTAGTTCCTACCAAGTTACCTTCGAACATTCCAAAGTTTGAAGGAAAAACTGGCGAGGATCCTGGTGACCATGTCACTACTTTCCATTTATGGTGTTCCTCGAACTCTTTAAACAAAGATTCCATTATGTTGAGAATATTCCAGAGAACCTTAACCGGTGTTGTAGCTAAATGGTACATCGAGTTACCAATGGCCACTTTCTTTAACTTTCAGGATCTCGCGACTGTTTTTCTGAACCACTTCCAGCTTCCTATTGGGTATGATGCCGGAACAGACCTTTTGTCTACATTTAGTAAAAATAAAGCCACTCACTTATTTGATCACATTCAGGAGTGGCGAAGACAGAAGAGGCTCATTAAAGCCAACATACCTCCAAAATTCCTTCTTGAGTGGTATTTGAAATCACTCCTTCCTTATATTTCTAAGGAAGTAGCTACTTCTGAAGTATCTACAGAGGAAGAAGCCATCTTACGGACCTAACAGTTAGACCTTGTTTACGCACAATCTGGGTTACTTTATGAATTTATACCTGATGCACCGTGATCAAATACTGATCCGAGTAGACCTGAGCCTGGACCACATGCTGATGACATAGTGGGTTCAGTTGATTCTGCATCCTTCGAAGGTTTGACTAAACAGGTTCATGCCTTATCTGTTAAACAATCGACTGCAGAAGTTACTTCTGTCACAACCTCTTCTTCTACTTCTGAATCTATTAATCAGGTTCAGAACAATCAAAAGGGCCCTCGACAACCCAATAAAAAAAAGAAGGGCAAGAAAGGAGAGGGCAACCATCAGAAGCCCAAAAAAGAGAATGCCGAGGAGGGTAACAAAGAGAAGAAGAAGGTTAAGTTCCCTTGTAAACTTTACAAGCAGGACCACCTAACTCATTAATGCCCTCTACTCGAAGAAGCCTAGAAACTGCTTCAAGAGAAGAAACCTGTCATACTGAAAGATCCATTCCCTAAGGGGCATGGTTCAGCTTCTAGCACCTCCAATACGGGGGGCACCACACATGCTTTGGTTGATCAAAATTTTATTAACATGGTTAACTCGGATGCACTCTTACAAACGAGAGCCACGAATGATACCCCGGATGTATATAAAAAGGATAAAGAGATTCCATAATCCTCCACTCCACTCCACATACCTATGGACCCAATGCCCAAGATCCTGAAAGGTGTCTTGAAATGGGCATCGCACAATCCCAACACTCGGGCTACCTCCAACTACAATGTGGTTGAGGATCTAGCACAAACCCCTTGTGCCATGTCTACCTTAGAAGTCTTGCAAAGTTGTCCTTTACAACGAAATGGACTTCTGGCAGCTATTGGAAGTATGGAATCCTCTAACATGTCTACACAATTTGATATGGATGATATCAAATACCAGTTTCCATACCATGTTGCCCTTCAGATTGAAGTCATCCATGCCCTAATGACCATTAGACGAGCTGTCGTAGATGAGGGCGCGTTGACGTGCGTAATGTCATTTTCCTATTGGAAAGCTTTGGGTTCTCCTGAGTTAGCCCCTTCTAACACACTTCTTACTGCATTTGATGGTAGGAATTTCCATCTACATGGGGTTGTGCCATCATTTGATGTCACATTGGCCGATAAGACAGTTGCTGTAGAAGTAGAAGTTATGGATGCTCCACTTGATTACAACATGTTATTAGGAAGGAGCTGGACGTATGCCATGTGAGCTTTTGCATCGTCAAATTTTCGAGTTGTTATGTTCACGTTTGAAGGTAAGGTCGTTACATTCGATCAACTTTCTTTCACTTAGAGAAACAACCAGACTTCTTTAGAAACCATGTTTCCCTTAGTTGATCAAACCGCCCCGGTTAGTGAGAGTTTAGGAGCATGGCTTTACAAGCCATCATATATTCATACTGCAATAAATTTCTTCCCTTTAACAATCCCTATGTTTCTTTGTGTTCAAAATCCTTAATATTATTATTCTTTCTCCTCTCAAAAATGATATGGAGAGGATCATATTCAACTGCTACATCTTTCTTGAACTCCATATTTTCCAACAACTTCTTCACATCCGACAAAGCATCTTTACTTTTTATAATAAAACGGCCTATTTCCCATGGATATTTCAAATCAAAAGCTTTTTTCGACTTTAAGAAATTTCCATCTTCTAAAATCAATTTCTATCTGACAAATTCTAAAGTGAAAATTCTTAAAATTAAGAAGGCAGGCAGCACACAAGGTTCATGTACAAACAATACAATCTAATCACTCTGTAATCTTTAAATAAAAACCAATCTCCCACTGCTACATCCTCCTTCAACTGCATTAGGGACTTCATTTCTGGTAAAACCCTTGGTAATGTTTCCCCAAAAATCATTATATATACTTCAGATAAAATATAATTCATATAATTGAACATATTATCATCTAAAGTACCTATATAAAGTATTTGTGAGAACTGTAACTCTTCTTGAATGCTAAACATAACCATTTTCATCAATTGTGACTGAAACCTAAAATGTCGTGTGTTGGAGAAACTTGTCAACTGTGAGTTAATATTTTCTGTTACAAACTCTTCAAACTTGAGACTCGACATTGAATTGTACTCAATTTTAGGAGAACCAACACTTATTCTAAACAACAAACTCAATTGTAACTCAGTTACCAGGGTATTAGTGTCTAGACCTAAAAACAAGGCTATCAATGAAAGGACCAATTGAGTATTATCATTGAAAAAATTAACATCCAACGGGTGCGGGGTATTGTCAATTTCCAAATCATATTTAAGACAGGATGTCAAAAAAGCTTGTCGATTTTCGGGAGAAAGCCGATGATACAGGGCAACAATAGACTCTTCGGAAAAAATTTCAGATTCAGATGCTTGGGACATAGGGATTCCAAAAGAATTATTGACAACTGACGACTTTATAGAACAAACAATCCTGGTCTTCTGAACGTTGATAATGACTTGCTGGGTTTCAGTGTAATTTGACGCACACCATGATAAAAATTCAGGGAAGGGCATAATTTGGTCTGGGAAAAAAAGGATAAGGGATGATTGGAACACCCTATGTACATATACACCCTTCGTATGCAAATTCTTTAATCTTCTCTTAATTTCATGAATCGACAACCGAATTTATGTATCGAATACATTAAAATATCTATCCTCTAGAGCATTCTTAACCCTAACATTGCTAAGAGTTGAATCTTCTTCCATTCTTCCTATTATAAACAAGTTTAAATTACCAACAACAAAAGTTACAAGACCCTACCTATCACTGAAATTCTTTGAGAATGACCTGCCCTGTCGCCTTCTTCATCCTCCACATGTCCAAAAGCTTCTGACTCCGACAGCCTCTGACAACAAATGCCAAGTTTATGTGCTCATTACTATATATAATCTTTCTTCACTATATTTCGGTCTTCTTTGCTAGCAGTCAATTTCCTCATCCATTGATCTTTTGTGCGGCAATCCTAGCCATTGGATTTGATGTTCCTTTATCACCTTAACGATCTTTCCTCATCAACCATCAAATTGATTTCATTTTTTGATCTCTGTCGTTCATTATTTAGGACCATACCTCTATCACAATGGTTACGAGGATTTCTAAAACAGTTTTCCTTACCACTTTCATCCTTCACGACATGCTGTGGCATTGACACCTGGAAAGCTATTTTTCCTTTCGCAACCACTTTTCCTCCTTATCACTCGCACTTGTTCATAATGCGTCGATCACCTTGAACCATTGATCAACCACACAATCATCTGGACCGTTGCTTTCTCTACTGCACTTGTGCTATTTGAAACTTTTCTTTTAACAACTGGATTCCTTCAATGTTGATCTAATCCGTCCACATGTTTGAACATAACACTCATTGCACAACACTTAAGCGGGTTTACAATACTACCCTTCTTCTTTGCGACACATTTCAAAGGCGACACATGGTAGGTTGTCTTGGTTTTCATGACAACTTACATCCTTTATATATTCGTGCATGTTGGCAATGCGACAAAAAACAAGGACCATCGATCTTCTTCTCATTCCCGATCAACGGTGCATCTTGCACGATGATTAGTGTTTGAAATATTTGATTTCAGACTATAGTTTTTTGGAGTTCTTTTGCTCCTTTTGATCAATCTCTGCATTTTCCTTTTGAAATTTATTTTGTTATTCTTTCTAGCACCACCATTTGCCACTTTATGTCCTATTTAACCACAAAAATATAGAACTAGAGATACTTTTGGATTTTTTCTCATCAAATTGGAAAATTTTCAAACATTTTTCTACCATACTTCATTATTTACACTTGCGAAAACTAGGTGCTAACACCCGTCTTTTAGTTTTTATGTTGGTACCGTAGCCATGCCAAGCTCACAAGCTTCGAAATTAGCTAATGTTTCTAGCCCCATTTTTGGACTAGCTAATATCCCTTTGAGGGGGATACCTACAGTGACATTCACTCAACCTCCTATTACTCAACAACCCCAGGGCATACTACATTCTGCTCCTTCTGCATCTTTATTAGGATCAATCCCCACTTCATCGATGCTTATTATGGGTTCAATGACAGCACCGTCCATTACAACTACACCTGGTTTTAACCCCTACACACGTTATAATGTAAATCCATCTAATATACCTGCAGGGAGGATCCCCTTCTCACTATTCTTCGGAGGGGTGGTAACATTTTAAACCCACATTACGGAGGGGCTAACACCCAGCCACAATGGACGAGTACCTCGAGGAGCAATCCTATTTCATTTGTATGGGGCAATTTTAACAATGCTTTTACCTCACAACCGATGGCTGGGGGAAACCCCAACCAGCAGTACACGAACCAGGTTTTGGGAGGTTCCCCCTACCAAATTCCATTGGAACGACCTCATTTACCTTTTCTGGCAACTTTGAATTTGCCAGATCTTTTAAAACTTACTAACAATCCGGTGTGCCACAATCCTACATGGCCATCAGTTCCCACTAAAATACCTTCAGACATTCAAAAGTTTGAAGGTAAGACTGGTGAAGATCATTGTGACCATGTCACTACGTTTCATCTCTAGTGTTCTTCTAATTCATTGAACGATGATTCCATCAGATTGAGGCTCTTTCAGAGAACCTTTAGTAGTGCTGCAGCTAAATGGTATATTGAACTACATGCAGCTGCTTATAATAACTTTTGGGGTCTGGCAACAGTTTTTCTGAATCACTTTCAACTTCCTATCTGGTATGATGCCGGTACAGACCTTTTGTCAACCTTCAAGAAGAACAAAGCCACTCACTTATCTGACCATATTTAGGAGTGGAGAAGGAGAAAGAGGCTCATTAAAGATGACATCCCTCCAGAATTCCAATTACAGTGGTATCTTAAATCACTCCTTCCTTATATTTCTAAGGAAGTAGAAACTTCTGGGGTGTCCTCCGAAGAGGAAGCTATCTTTAGAACCTAGCATCTTGATATGGTACATGCTCAGTCTGGGCTCTTATATGAGATTATTCCCAAGGTGCCTAGACCTAATATAGATCTAGGTAAACCCAAGCCTGAACCACATGTTGATGGCATCATGGGTTCAATAGATTCTACAGCGTTTGAAGCTTTAACTAAGCAGGTTCATGCCTTATCTGTCAAACAGTCTTCTGTGGAAGAGTTTGGCAGACAATACCCTCGAGTGAACACGAGCCAGATCTCCCTAGCTCAATGTGAGTCTAGAACAAATAGTATAGACTACAAACAACTTTCCTAGATCTATTTAAGGATCAAGTACTATATGCCTTACCTTAACTTCGCAATCCTTTCTCCTGGATGCTGCTCCACGTCTCATGATCATTAGATCTCAGCTCCAAGACCTGTCAAGGAACATAGAACAATGCAAATGAGTAAAAAGCATCTATACAATAAGATATCTAAGTAAATAGTTAAGCAGGTAAACTACACAATATCATCACAGATGAACAATGTTGGTGGAAAGCGTTTGTATTACTGTAAATCAAGAAAGTACATAGATAAGAATAGACTACAACCGAGGCTTAACGCATTATCCCTTCTCCATCCAAGCCAATTGCCATATCCTTCCAATGAAGTATGATTCTCTCAATGGATGAGTTAGAGATCTCTCCAATATGATTTCACCAGCATGTAGACACTATAGACTTCCTCCTCTTTGGAGAGGGGTAGAGCTTCACTTATATAGGGATAAGTCGATAGGATATGGATAGGGTAGGTTGAGATATGGTAGGGGAAGGATAGGGGATCGTCCCAAGAGGTTAGGAACCGAGTTCCAGCTCTACCAAGAGGTTAGGTATAAGCATCCAAGTCAACAGGCTTTGAGAATGAGCTCGAAGGACCTATTTTTGTCCATTAACTAACTTCGTCACACCCTGCAATAGAGAAAGATGCAACGTCATAGGTTGCATGAGTGCATCCTGCGATGACCTCTCAAAACCTAGTATAAGTGCAATGGTATCTCTTCCAGGTAAATGACTTAGCCAATGAAACTTCAGGGGTGTATACACTGAATCTCATGATGGTAGGATTTTAGGTGTAACTGAATGCCCCCCAAAGCATGAAGCTGTTTGAATTTTGGATAGGTGAAATGCTTTGAAAAAAAAGAATGGCAATGGATTGTCGAATGAAGGACACTATTGCAGTACAACTGACTTTGAGTAAATTGTCTCATATGACACACAACATGGCTTTCGACCAATACATTGCAGATCCATGGTAGTAATGATCGATTGAACACAATCATGGCTAATAGACACAAGCATAGATGCATGATGAGATGATAACACAGCCACGACCAATACAAATGTGGATTCGTGTGACATAACTCAAAACAAATTCCATCTCAACCTGGGTAAAATATGACTCCCCAGGGTCTTCAAGCTGAACCCGCAATGATACGAATCTAACCATGTGATTACAAATGTCTTGATGTCGAACATGGTAGAAACCACTTGATTACTGGTCATTGATGTATACTGTTAACAAGTGCGAGGGAATTCATCATTAATGTCAATGATCCCCAAGGTATCACAATACATATCATCAAGTGTGAATAAATGAGTTGAAGTTGAACACAAAATGAAATCTTTCAATCAAGAGTCAATGATGCAAACTCATGTTGAAAGTGAGGTATCCTACCATTGAGGCATGCAGGGCCAAGGTATTTGGTTGGTTTCTAAATTCAATCCTTGGATGATGATTTGAAGTCGACAAGGATGAATCCGTCAAAGGAGGGCCATGATGAACCCCCCATCATCGACACGAAACACGAAAAAGGATATGTATAGCAAATCGGATGGTATAGTGACATGCAAGACTGACTCAGAGTAGACTAACATGATCGAAGGTGTACTAACTATAGATAATGAGTAGTGAGAGTATCCTTGAACATGGGCATGGCATGCCTTGGCAGTATTGACCTAGAGAGTTATGATACCAATGCCTAATGCAACTGATGGTGGAAGCGTTCTTTGAATGAATCAAAGGAATAACAAGACTCAGGAAATAGGTGATACTCGAGGACAAACGGATGATCCAAGTGTAGTATGCAAATGCAGATGAGTGCCATGTTCAAGAAATGACTAGATACTGCCACTGATAAGGGGTGTAACATAAAAGCTTTCCTTTTTCCCCATCATGAATGATGAGTGCCTCATGTGTTTTTTATGAGCTTGATGAGGGTAACCATATGCTTGGTATAGATCATCTCATAGATGAGTCCAATCCCAAATATTTTTCGAACTAGGATAGGAGGGGTTCGTCCCATGACAGGCCCTTCAATGTGAGAGTTTAACGAGTCCATAAAAGGTAAAATCGGTCGTCATTTAATGTTTAGAGAGTCTGAAAAGAACTAAAGAAGACTCCAATGATCCTCTTTTGTAAAGTTAGCCTCATCGCCTGAAAAACGGTAAAACAACATGGGAGAAGACTCTTCCAGTCATGATTGGCTAGAGTATACGTTTTTCGTAAGTAGTGCCCCTTGGTCTTAAAAAGGGGTAAAATATCACCAGGAAGACGACCATTCAAATTCTTTTACAAGCGTGAACACAACAAGTTCGCTTGGCAATATTTTAGTATTTTGAGAGCCTGAAAAGAGCTTAAAGATAGACTCCGGGGGGGTTCCTCTTCTGTAGGAGTTTAACAAGCTCGAAAAAGTGATAAATCGTAACTCGGTAATGTATTCTCATAGTTTCAAGAGCATGAGAAAGAACAAAGAGTAAGATCATTATCATTAAATAATTACAATCTAATGAATAAAAAGATAACGACAAAAAACACACAAGGATTTTTCATACCTGAGCTGATCGTTCCAATGAGGAAAACGGCGTAAAACGACACTTATGACTCCTGCACACTCGAAAAACTAGGTCAAATAGTTAATCAAGCGTTCAAATGTGATAAAATAGATCCAAACTATAACAAATGACCTAGAGGCATCAAATATTTGAAAAAAGAATATTCCATTTCGATCTATAAATAGAAAAATAGGCCAAATAGAGTTACCATTGTTTCATTTGCCAAATTGGGAGGAGAAGTGCCATTTGGAGCCGAAACTTCACTTGTCGATTCCGGGAGCTATGAGCAGCCATTTCACCCATCGTTCGGAGCAGGTAACTCTAAACTTCATCCAGCATAATTATAGTGGTTTACATTTTTTAATTTGGTGAATTTTTTTTTGTTTTAGCTTGGTTTGTGAAGGGCCATTGCGTCCTCGGCTCGTCGCAGTCTTCCTTTTTAGGAACTGCGACGAGACTGAGTCATCGCAAAGATCACATGGCTGGACCGCGACGATGTCACACTATTAGTAATAATGGGGTGCGACGACGGAAACGTCCAACCCCAAACACAAAACACACCCAAAAAAAAAACTTTTGGTGGTTGAAGCAAGTTTTAACAATGTTTATAATCCCCTTTTGACAGGATGCCAACAACCATAATGGTTTTGGAGTGGCATGAACAGGAGCATGAGTTAGATGATGAATAAGCTGCAAAGGATCCACGATGTGTGGAAGCATTGAGGAAATGTGGGATCCTCAAGTTCTTCAAGATCCAGGGCATGAGGACCCAAATCCCATTACTGACCCATATACTCCGATGCTGGGATGCGGCCCAGGAATATTTCTTGATCGGTGAGCATGTGCTTACCGTAGATGTTGAGGACATCTAATTCTTGACTAGATTGTCTCGAAGAGGGGACAATGTGCTTCTTACTGGATCACATGGGAGTCTCTCTTCTTGTGAGGAGAGAGAGAGGAGAGGGAGGAGTCGTGGGTCGTTCCATACATGCTTCCATTGCAGAGATGGATGGGGTCTAATCCAACTTGAGTGGGTTGACATTAGACATTATTGAGCCGATGGTAGATGAGGTGTCGTGGCCCATGTAGCTGTACACGTTTGGAGCGACTGCACACTCCAACGCACTACTTTGTAGGGTTTCAAGAGCAGTTGACTGTTTCCACACTCAGCAGGCTAGAGCTGTTAGACCACCTAGGGTTGTACGGGCCAGGTGCTAGGCCTTACATTGTTATCATGTACTAAGAGCTTAGAGGCCTCAGCTTTTTGTACTTACTGAAAGCTGCGAGGCTTCAGATTTTGTAGAGACTCACTAAAGGCCATCGTGCTTCAGATTTTGTACCATCACTACTTTTTATGATGATATATATATATATATAGACATTCCAGTGATTTATACATTATGTGTTTTAAAATGGATGAATGGTGTGGTCTTATTATGTGTTTGCTTATATAAAATGAGTTATTTGCATGTTATGTCTACTTTTAATAGTTCATGATATATGCTTATGTGTGTGCAATGTACCAATCTAAGATGAAGTTGGCCATAGAATCAGCAACTATGTTTGCGTCTCGTGGAATGTGCAGGTACTGAATGGACTCGAAGGAACTTTCCAGGAGATGGACTCGTCGATAGAGATGGAGTAAAAAGGGATCGCGGATGGCATAGACTCGGTTAAGATGACAGACCACTAGTTGAGAATCCAGGTGGATAACAACATGGTCCATACCCAAATAAATGGCGTCACTTAGGGTTCCAATGACTACTTGATATTCTTCAACATTGTTGTTTGCGAAACCTAAACACATTCCCCCTAAGCTGATGAGCTCACCGGTAGGTGAATAAAGTACCCAGGCTGCCAAAGCAAGGTTATGGGTATGCCGGATGGCGCCATCTGCAAATCCATAGCACATTTCCATCTACACACGCAGATAGAACATGGCATAAGAAATGAAACAAGACCTAATCATGCAAGAAATCAAAAGCGTCACACCACACAAAAACACACACATGCCATGTACAGTATATACAAAAGTACTTATGCGGGAAAGACTCAGGCATAGTACCTCTTTAGGTAGAGCCCATTGTGGGGCTCACCCAAAGATATCCCGTTGTAGTCTTCAAGCTCATAAGCTCCCTTCTCTAAGATGCGTTTCACTACGTAAGGTCCATGCCACATGGACTCAAACTTTCCTGCCCCAAGCTTATCATGCTTTTGGTCATATGTGAGGACCAAATCTCCCTCACTATAGGTGCGAGGTTCTATTGACTTGTCATACTGCACTTTGATGCATTTCTTGTGAGCCATGTTGGTGAGAGAGACATCTCGCCGAGTCTCGTCGAACGTAGCTAGGTAGAGGAAGCATTCTTCCTCAACAGTAGTGTTTGGGAGAAGTTCGATGGTGAGCTTGAGAGACGGAATCTTGCACTCAATGGGAAGGACCACCTCCAATCCATACACTAGTTGGAAAGGAGTAAATCCAGTGGAGGTTTTCACGGAGGTTCTATAATCCCAAAGCGCGGAGAAGAGCATGTTATGCCAGTTGGCCTTGTGCGTACCCACCATACGTTGGACCATAGTTTTCAAGACCTTGTTAATGGCCTCGACCTGTCCATTCGACTGTGGGTAGTATGGTGTTGAGTTTTCATGGTGAAAACCCAATCTCTCGCTCAACTCGTCGACTGTATGGTTCATAAAGTGAGAACAATGGTCAGTAACTATCGCTTGAGGAACTCCAAACTGCGCTATTACATGGTTAAACATGAATAGTGCGACGGTCTTGCCGTCATTTGTGTATGTAGGCATTGCCTCAGCCCACTTTGTAAAGTAGTCCACAGCTACAATGACATAACTATGCCCCCTAGATGAGGTAGTCTTATGATGCATGAAATTGATGCCCCATTTAGCGAAGGGGCCAATGGAAATAACCGGGTGTAACAGGGTGGGATGGGTTTACTTTTTCGTATGAAAATGTTGACATGGAGGACATTTTTTTACGGCCTTGATACAATCTTTGAAGATAGACAGCCAATAATA
This sequence comes from Larix kaempferi, assembly GCA_027924585.1. Lineage (NCBI taxonomy): Eukaryota > Viridiplantae > Streptophyta > Pinopsida > Pinales > Pinaceae > Larix > Larix kaempferi. Next base: position 2,504,349 of record BSBM01000156.1, read on the forward strand.
TCCTGCACGCAAAATCTTCTGGATTGTAGCCATCCCAGAGAGGTGACCTCCACATGCCCCAGCGTGACAGTCATTTAGAACGCGTTCAACCTCATCATGAGTTAGACAACATCAAAGGATAGAATCAATACCATGACGGTACAAAGTATCACTGATAATTAGATAATACATTGCATGGTGGCATATTCGACGATGGTCATCACGAGACAATTCAGGGCTGAAACGTTGGGGGTTTGAAGATATAATGTGATATCTCCATACCATGGATCAAACCAACTGATAAGAAACAATGACTCATCCGGAAAGGAGTCATTGGGCTCAGATTCTGCATCAGTACGGGGGAGGTCACAGATGAGCTCAGCAAACACCAAATACTTTTTAGACTTGTTTTTTTCAAAAATAAGATCGAATACTTGCAGTATCACGATCCAACATGAATACTTGTCCCCAAGTACTTGACGATTCAAAAGGTGGTACATGGGGTTTGAATCAACGATGATGGTGGTTGTGCGAGGAAAAACATAATGAAAAAACTTCTGCACGGCTATGACTACTACGAGAGCGAGCTTCTCAACATGTGAATAGCAAGTTTCAGCATCAACAAGACCTTTATTGGCATAGTATATCACATGTTCCTGGGCGTTCTGGACTTCCTGAACCAAAACCATGGCCATAGTGGTGTCGGAAGCGGAAAGATATAAAATTTAATCTCGATAGTAATTTGGCGCTTGGATCACAGGGGCATGCATGATGGCATGTTTTAAACTATCAAAATATTGTTGAGCTTGATCATCCCAAATGAATGGGACATCCTTTTTCATCAATCTCATGTACCCTTGTGTCTTTTGCACGAAATTACAAATGAAGCATCGTAAATAGGTTACTCTTCCTTGCAGACTCTGAAGTTCCATAAGGTTGGTTACAGGTGGAAGAGAGATGATGGCTTCCACCTTCGAGGGATCAATATAGATCCCATCTTTCGAGACGATAAAGCCTAAGAGGCATTCGGACTCGACACAAAACATTCTCTTATGAGGATTCAAACGGATATTGCACTGCTTGCATCTGAGGAAAACAACTGTCAGATGATCTAAGTGGAATTCATGCTGCTTTGAATGGGTAGGGAGGTCATCCATGTAAGGTTCCACAAAGTCCTTCACATCATAGAAGGCGTACGACATGGCCCGCTGGAATGTGGAACCAACATTTTTAAGGCCAAATGGTAGTTTACGATACGCAAATGTTTCCCAAGGGCAGATGAATGTAGTCTTGTGTTGATCGGCTGGGTGGATCTCAATTTGGTTGTATCTAGAAAAGCCATCCATGAATGAAAAAATGACACTTCTAGCACAATTGTCGATGATCTGGTCGATGAAGGGAGTCGGGTAGTTGTCCTTGGGACAAGCTTTGTTGAGATCCCAATAGTCGACATAGACACGGATGGTACCCTATTTTTTATTAACAGGGACGGCGTTTGAGACCCACTCTGTCAATGGGACAGGGTAAATGAAATCGTCCTCCAAGAGTTTCTCAATCTCTGCCTTGATTTTCGTAGTCTTCCGAGGGTGTATTGGTCGTATTTTTTTGTGGACAGGTTTGACGTCGGGATAGGTTTTAATATTGTGTAAAACAATGGAGGGGTCTATCCCAAGCATATTTTTGTAGGTACAAGCGAACACGTCTCGGAATCGCTTAAATAAGGCCGTGGCAGTGATGACTTCTTCAGGGGAACACTTCTAGCCTAACTGAATGTGTTCCACTACACCAGGAGTAACCGAAATGTCCATTAAAGTGGTAGCCTCAATGTTTGCGAAGTTTCCTTTGGAGTCCGTTTGACATGCGAGTATCAAATACTCAGAGCCAGAGTAGACATTTGGTGTAAATATGGTGTGAATGTTGTTCTCCACAGTATCCAACAAGGGAAGGAAAGACGAATGATGGAGGAGGTCTTCCCACGACGGATCATATGCACTCATGATTTCCATAATGGACTTGTCAAAATGAAAAGTCTGTAGCAGAGGATCGGATGATGTCCGTTGTAGAGAATAGGAGGTGTCTGCCACAGCTAAGTGGTCCTCATGCACTGACTGGATAGCCTCATACATGAGTTCAGCAGGTGACAGAGGCATGGTGTCTCCAATTAGGTGTGTGGTAGCTTCATCAGGTACAAGCCATGAATCAGTGGAGTTAGGAGTAGATGAAATCTATGAGGAGATCATGTTCATCGTGGCAACATGGTTTGGGGGATCTGAAGTAGGAAAGATGCCCATAAGGGATGAATCCTTATGGAGGCCAACCCCCACACTCTCATACTTTTGCGAAGATTGTCCAATCGAACGAATGTTATCACCCGGGTGAGTAGTGGTGTTAGGTGTGCAGAAATCCAGTTGGTCGACTGTGACAATTCGGCCTTGATGGGGGAATTGTACTATGCGGAAGACAGATGATGCGACCGCAGTCATGGCGTAGAACCAATTTTGACCAAGCGGAATGTTATAATATAATGGGGTAGCGACTACTTCCACATTAATGGTTGCAGTCTTTCCCCCAAGCTCGACTGGTAAATATTGTAACAGCCCATGAGGTTGAAAGCCACTTCCGTCGAAGGCTCTCAAAGTGGTAGGAGAATGGTTCAACTTGGGAGAACCAATGGCTCTCCAATAGGTGATTGACATGACTGACATAGAGGCTCCTTCATCCAAAACGGTATGATGGATTATCTTCCCAACAATGTTTGTAGCAACTTGAAATGCTAATTGATGGGAGAGCCTCGGTTTGAAGTATTCTAGACAGAACATGATAGTGTTCGATGAATCTGGGTCAACTACACCGATTGCAGCGAGGAGAGTATTGCGCTGATTCGGACAGTTTTTGCAAGACCTCGAGCATCGTCATAGCACAAGAAGCTTGTGCTAGGTCCTCTACAATGTTGTAGTTTTGAGCAGCCCAAGCATTAGGATTGAAAACTGATTTTCTAATCGTGATCTTGGGTGGATGCAACACTGACTCGAGAGAGGGCTTCTCTATGGTGAGAGGAGCAGCCAGTATGGTGATGTTGGGCATCGAAGTGGAAGCTTTTTCATTATTACTTCCAACATGTTCTTTGGCTGGAACAGAGTCATACGAACTTGAACGGGTGTTCAAGTCTATAGTCTCATTATGTACCATGAGAACATGTGCAGTGGTGGATGCTTCTCCTTGGGAAGAAGAAGTGTGAGCAATCGACTGCTGATTTTTAGCATGGAAGGGATCGTTGAGAATTGTGGGTGTGGGTTTTCCCTTAAGAAACTTTTGAACTTCATCTCTATGGGGGCACTCTTTAGAAAAGTGATCATCACCACATAGTAGGAAAGGATACTTCAACTTCCTTTTCTATTTGGTATCATCAAGGGTGCTCTTTTGTTCCTGTTGGGTGGAAGATTTATTAGGTTTCCCCTTGTTCTTCTTCTTACCACTAGAATTTTGAGGTGAAACTGATGAAATAGAGTTCACTTCTTCGGTGACAGTAGGAGTGGATGATTTGGTGGTGCCGTGACCAGCCTATGTTGGTGATGGGGAAGAACCCTGGGGGTTCGACGAACCAACAGTTTGAGAGGAAGGATGGGTGTGAAGGGATCCAATGATGCCATCGGATTGGGGTCCCTTGGGTTGTTTCGTGGGGTCGTAAGTGTTGCAGAGTGCATCAGGAAAAATATCAAACAACATGCTAGATTGAGCATAGACTAAGTCTAGCAAATGGGCACGAGCGATGGCTTGTTCCTCAGTGACAGCGCCACCCATAGAAACATCCCGTGCTATGGTAGGAATGTGTGACTTTGTAAACCAGTCTGCTAGGAGTTGATCTGGAATAGGATCCTTAATGAGACATCGTATCCTCCGCCACTCATGTATATGATCTGATATATGAGTAGAGGTATTTTGACGGAGCAAGGTTAAAATCTCTATACTAGTTTCATACCGTATAGGTAGTTGGAAATGAGTCAAAACGTTCATAGCAAGAGAACCAAAATTAGGAAAAGAATGAGGTGGTAATTCAATATACCACTTGGCAGCCAAACTAGTGAGAGTCTGTTGGAATAACTGAAGATGGATCGAGTCGTCCATCAGGGAGTTGGATGAACACCATAAGTGGTATGTCATCACATGGTTTTTAGGGTCCTCACCTGGCTAACCATCAAATTTTGGGATATCTGATGGAATTTTCACCGGAAGGGGTGGCCAATTAGTTCTGTGGTAGATGGGGTCATTAGTTAAGCGAGACAAGTCAGTTAGATCCAAAGTAGCCAAAAAGGGTAGCTGTGAATTAGGCTGCAAGTACTGATATTACGGATAAGGCTTGTAAGGACCTGTGGGACCTTGTGTCGACTGACCATAAGGTGTTCCAGGAGGAAACTAGCCATACGGATAAGGTTTGTAAGGACTTGTGTGACCTTGTGTCGACTGACCATAAGGTGTTCCAGGAGGAAACTAGCAATAGGGGTATGGGTTGCCCGTACCAAATGTAGGTCCGCCGGCAAAGTACGATGGTCAATAACCATAATAAGGTGGCCCATCGCCATAAGGTGGAGGCCCTCCTCCGTCGTCGATAGTGGGTGGGCCACCTCCAAACGGTGGGGGTCCACCACTACCGCCAGGGTAGGATGGGCCGCCACCTCCTCCACCGGGAGGGGGTGGTGGGCCACCGCCACCTCCTCCACCGGGAGGGGGTGGTGGGCCACCGCCACCGCTAGAAGGGTAAGATCCTCCTCCGCTACCTCCACCATAGTAGGGTGGTGGTCCACCACCACCGCCACCAAGATGAGAAGGTCCTCCACCACCACCACCAGGAGGGGGTGGTGCTCCTCCGCCACCACCGGGATGATATGTTCCTCCCCCACCACCATCGCCAGGGGGGGTGTTTGTCCTCCACCACCAACACTAGGGGGGGTGAACCATGATGACTTAAATGAGGTGGTCCTCCGCTAGAAGGTAGAGGTCCGCCTCCTCAAGAATTTTGTGGGTGCCCATCTCCTCCAATGGGAGGTGGGGCTGGAGGGACTTGAGGGACTTTAAGTGGGGGTCTATGTTGTAAAAAAAAATAATGTCCCCATAGAGTGTAAGGATTACCAGGGTAGGGTATCTCGTAGAGTGTGTTTCTGGGATTAAGTTGACCCATCACAAGGTTAAGATGACCTGGATACGCTTGAATCGATGTAGGTTGAATTACGTTAGACAGTCCCCCAACATGGGATAGTCCCGGAGTGGAAGGTCTAGGAGGTAGGGAATTTCCAATGGAAGGCCCAATGGGAACTCCTGCTATAGGATTATGGGTAAGAGACGGGGGTTTCCCCCCAGCAACAAATTGTTGACCACTAGGTACAGGTTGATCCAACACTGGCTGTTGATTGTTCACTGTAGGATTGCCACTACCTGTAAAGAAGGTAGGAGGTAAAGAGTATCCTCCCCTTGAAGTTTCGGGCGGGGGAGGAGCAGGTGATGTAACTGTGGTAGTCATGGGTGTGTTGGACTATTGTCCTTCAATGGGTTGGGTTGTGAGAGGTACTGAAGTGGTATCGTGACTAGTAGATGCATGTGCAGGTATGGATGGTTGACCAGTTTTAGCAGTGGTCACATGTTGCGTGGATGATTCTAGTGACTCGAAAGATAAAGAGTGACCTAGGATTGGTCTGTCGTCGAATCTTATTTGAAATGTTTGACTTTGAAATTCCTCACCCATAGCACATAAATGAGCCAATTGTTCACAACAAAGTGCTAAGCGGTCGTCGGGGCTAGCCTAACTAGGTGCGGGTGCAACGGAAAAATGGGCCACTGGGTGGCCTGTAGAAGATGTCCAATAAGCTATTGATGGACCAGCGGTTGTTGTAGGGTCATCTTGTGGTTGATTTATCCATTCCAATGATCCAGGCTCCCCTAGTTCAATGAGAGGTAAGTCTTGTGAAGTGGGGATTTGCGCTTCTTCACCCTGCGAGGGATGAGAAACCGGTGAATCTAGAGGAGTATGTGGGAACAAATATCCTCCAATATTCAAAGTGGGGTTTTCCACTTCATGTGACCCAACCCTGGCATGCGGATCCATCCTTACCCTAGAAATTACCTCATGTTTAAGGGGATGTTCGGGTGGCAAATTCTAAATCCTGCGAGACCTTCTCTAAGGAAAGTCAGCCAGAGTGACTGAAACAAAAAGTTTCTCCTAAGGGAAAACTAAAAGATAAGCAGACCAGACAAAACCCTACACAAACTAATGCCAAAAGAAAACTTATGTTATAAGAGTGGATTCAATGGTCTGGAAACTCACAGGATTGTCAAGTCTTCACAACTCACGATATACCGCAAGGTCCAACAGCAAAACGAGACAAGGAGGATTGGGACTGTACCCTTTCCTGAATACCCGACCACCTGGATGGTACATGCATAGTAGCTCCCCGAGTGATGTTCTCGGTGTATTGCTCCACCAAGACGGCCAAAAGGTTAACTAAGTTGGCTTCAGGAATCCTAAGGGTGTCTCCCGATATACGCAAGGTATGTGGGAGCTCAAATCCGTAGTGGTGCTATCTAATGAACAACCGTTCGTCAAGGGACCTTCCGATATACTACCGAGTACGTGATACACCCTTCGATATATGCCAAGTACTAAAGGTGACTTGGTGGGTACGTGAAGGAGCTCGATATACCGATAAGTACATGGAAGACTACAATACCCCTAGGATACAGTGTTGGAAAATAACGACATCTGCCACACTTAACAATGCCGAAACATGTCTCTAACTTACACACAAGTTACTAAAATTTTTACCCTAGTTCTACCGTTAATTTTATCTGGACGGTTAGGTGAATGCATGAGGTGAGTACATAATCGTAAACATAATGTAGGCCCTAACTACATGCAAAAAATATGCTTTTCTTTCAATGAACTCTATGTATGGGAAGGCGAAATTTTCATTTTTTTTCCAACAATTTTACCAAAGCAATGCAATGCAAGACAATCCCAAATCTACCAAAAAAGGACTATGAAGTATTCTTTTCTTTTTCGAGCGAAACATAAAAGACACAACACTACTAATTCAAATCAAAACATGTTTTTCTTTTTCTTTTGTCTTTTCAAAACAAAAAGGATGCTAAGTAATGAAAGGAGATAATTTCTAAGCAGAGTATGCGAACTTTTCACTTTCACTATGATGGCCTAAAAGCACAAAAATCAAAAGATAGAATTAACTTTTCCAAGCATGGAACTACTTTTGCAAAACTTGATGTCTATTTGAATTTTTCAAGAAAATGAGCAACTCATAGTTCATGAAAAACACAAATAATGCAATTTATTTCAAATTTTCCAAAAGATCTACAAACGAGACATTCCAATCCATGTGCAATTCTTCAAATGATCTTGAAAAATGATGGAAATAAAGTACTTTTGATCTTTCAATGGATGTATAAAAATAATAATTCGACAACAACAATGCTTTTAAACATAAATGCTTAACTGAAAAGATTACTCATAGCACACTAATAACTCAAAAAACATCAAGAAAAGATGAGCACTCAATGGACTGAAAATACACACAAACACTCAAAATCAATCAGTAACAAGCAACACTAAAAGCAGGAAAAACTCACAAAATATATGGAAATGAGGTCTGGAAACCGATCTAATACAATGATCAGATCTGGGAAGGAGAGGAGGGAATGCAAGGGTGAGTTGATGCAGATGGGGGAGAAAAGAGTGTCTGCCACCACCAAATCTTAGACTTGTCCAAGATGGAACCCAAAACAACTCCAAACAAAACCAAACAACTCAACACACAAAGCAATAACGTATCTTTGACTCGACCATATAGTACAAAGGGAGTCTACACACAAACCAAACTCAAAACAAAAATGGAGAAAGGGTGCTTGTATGGCAAAAATGGTAGATCGACGCTCTTTGTGCTCATACACAGTGCGATGTCACAATTCACCAATGCGGGTAGTGCAACGACGTCGCAGTAGACCAATGGAAGGCCTGCGACAACAGACTAACAGGAAAAGAACATATATAAAAAAAACACAGTGTCTCTCTGGGTACACTGACCAGGTGCGACAGGTGAGATCTAAGTTCAAAAATGAACCAATTCTCTAGGTAATGAGCATAAAAAAGGTCTGCAAATGAGAAGTGAAAAATCAAAAGAAGCTAATTAGACTCTTCAAAGTGAAGATCTGATGGTTAAATCCACTTAAGATGGAAATGAAAAAATAGAATGGCTTGGGAAGAAATCAACTGAAAAACGTCATTAAAATTGAGAACTACAAAGCAATGTTCTTTCCCTAGTATGGTCGCTAGATTTTTTTGATGGACAATCCACTCGAGTAGACGAGAGCCGGATCTCCCTAACTCAATGCGATTCTAGAACAAATAGTACAGACTACAAACAACTTTCCTAGATCTACTTAAGGATCAAGTACTGGTTTCCTTACCATAACTTCACAATCCTTTCTCCTGGATGCTACTCCACGTCTCGCGGTCATTAGATATCAGCTGCAAGACCTGTCAAGATATATAGAACAATGCAAACGAGTAAAAAGAATCTATACAATAAGAGATCTAAGTAAACCGTTACGCAGGTAAACTACACAATATCATCACACATGAACAATGTTGGTGGAAATCGTTTATATTACTGTAAATTAGGAAAGTACATAGATAAGAATAGACTACAACCAAGGCTTAACGCAGTATCCCTTCTCCATCCAAGCCAATTGCCATATCATTGTTAAATTTTCAGAATTTACTTCAATCTGATCTAGGATCTTAACTGAGAGAACAACATGTACAGCATATCTATAGCATATTAATCATGGACAAAATAATGCAAGCAAACAAGAGACACAGAGTTTACTTGGGGAAAACCATAAAGGTGAAAAACCCCAATAACTTCCTCAGAGATAGATAGAGCAATGATACAACCAAAATACAAGAGATAGTCTTCTCCTAGCAGCAGAGCCTCCTCCTCCACAAGTGCGCCACTCTCCCAAGTGTGAGTGAGAGAATAGAATGATGAAATAGAGATCTCCCAATCTCTATTTATACTAGACTTGACTTGCCTAATAACCTTTACTAGGTCGGCCTTAACTTAACCACATAACATAATGCTGACTGGGCCGACCCCCACTAGGGTGGTCTAATAACCCTTTGACCCACATGGCCGACCCCCAATAGGGTGGTCTAATAACCCTTCGACCCACATGACTTATACAAGGCCGACCCCAACAAGGTGGTCTAATAACCCATCAAGTATAAGTTACGACACTTACAATATAAATGACGACACTTCCGTATAGGGGAATAATAACATCTCTATAGGAATACAAACACTTCCGTATAGAGGAATAATGCCATCTCTATAGGAGTACAAAATACATATATGAAATACATTCCGAAGTTACATATACATCAACACTCCCTCTTAACTAGGAAGGTATTTCTTGACACAGATCTGCTAGCACAAGTCATCTTCTCTGGATCATCATCACTGGATAATCGTCATCGAGTCATCATCATCGTCACTACTGCTGCTATCTCAATCAATCTCTGAATCTACTCGTCATAGGAAGTTCTACAGAGCCAGTCCTTTTTCATACTGGATGTAGGCCCACCACCTGCAGGTCTTCATCATCACTAGCCATACTATGGAATCCTCAGGACTTATTACATGAGACAACAAAACCTCGAAAGATCATCCTAGGACTGATTACGAGCACACAGCTCAACCTATCTGATCTCCCAGGACCTTTTACATGCTACTGCACAACCTATCCACGGCCAAAGAGTATCATGAAGCACAACCCAGATGCACACACACAGCACTTACACTCACCGGCATGGGAGGACCAACCTACCACAATCCGTGAAAGGCTCACAACACTTACATCAACGACCATGGGAGAACACATCTTCCACCGTGTCAGAAAGGATCTGCACTTACATCAACGCACATGGGAGAACATATCTACCACCACGTTGGAAAGGATATGCACTTACATCAACACACATGGGAGAACACATCTACCACCATGTTGGAAAGGCTCTGCACGTACATCAACGCACATGGGAGAACACATCTACCACCATGTCAGAAAGGCTCTGCACTTACATCAATGCACATGGGAGAACACATCTACCACCATGTTGGAAAGGCTCTGCACTTACATCAACACACATGGGAGAACACATCTACCACCATGTCGGAAAGGCTCTGCACTTACATCAACGCACATGGGAGAACACATCTACCACCATGTTGAAAAGGCACTGTGCATCTATGTCTTCAGAACACATCACACATAATCCAACTGATTATGTAATGTATCCACCTGATACATATGATAATCCTGATCATCATCATAGCATCATCCTGATGCATGTCATCTAGAGTATCGTCCTAATACTCATCATTGCATCGTCCTGATGCATATCTGGAGCAACATCCTGAAGCTCGTCATCCATGATCATCCTGATCATATAATGCATCTACTTGATACATATATAGAGACATGGTCCAAGCATCCAACATGATGGATATACAAATACATATAAATGATCCAACTGATCATATCCAGCATCCAACATGATGTGTACATATATATACATATGAATGATCCAACTGATCATATCCAGCATCATCCTGATGCTCATCATCCAGTGCTTACATCCATAGCCATGTGAAGGATCCTCCTTCCAACATGCTTGGAATGGCTTCTGCAAATGTGTCCATCACTTCTTCCTCGAAGTGTCATCAATCTGAAGAACACCAAGCCTCTCTCTGAAGTACTCAAACTTCACTCTGGCTAGTGGCTTCGTCAGCACATCTGCAATCTGCTCATCCGTCGCACTGTATAGGAGCGGGTTTTCACCCTAGCTTGTGCAAATGAGCACCTACTAAGGAGGAGGGACTCCTTAGTAGCAGTTCAATAAATAGTAAATGAAAAGACAATACATTGAAATGGAAATTATTCTAAACATGTGCATGAAACATAAGAGACAAGAAATAATAAATGTTTTTCTTTTGTATTAAATTTTTACCTCAAGTGTAGAGGTTGGTGAAGTTCTTGCAATGATCCAAGAGGGTTGCTCCAAACTCCAACTTTGCTCCTTCTCTTTCTCCAATGGTGGAAATGGGCCAAAAGGGGCACTCAATGGTGAACGTAGCTCAAGGGTGAGCTAGGGTTTCAAGAGTGATTTTGGCAGAGTAAGGGTATACTTGATTGTGGATATGAAATGAGGGGTCTCCATCACCTATTTATAGGTTTTTGGTGGTGGAATGTTGGCCCATGGTTTTGGGAACCATATGGTTTAGGTAAGATGTATAGGGTTTTTTCCTCCTTTTTCCTCTTTTTCCTCATTTTTTATATTTTTTTTCCCTTTTTTAGAGGGTTTTTGCTATTTTGGAGGAATTTTGGATGATTTTGGGGGGAAAAGGGGGTTTTTTAGCCTTTTGGAGGCTTTTTTTATGGTTTTGTGGCCTTTTGGAGGCATTTTTGGCCTTTTGGAGGCTTTTTAATGGGATTTGAGAGTTTTGAAGGAAAATATGGTAGGAAATATGGACAAATGAGTCATGTAATGGGGTAGATGAGGTAGGGAGCACTTTTTGGGTGTTAACAGATTGCCCCCTGATGTGTGAGGGCAGGAGCTCATCGTATGGCCGATAGACATCATAAGTCTTTTAATGGTTTTCTTGGGGTGTGGAGAAGAGAAGAAACGAACTGGAGCCCAGAACAACGGTCCCAAACAAACTGCAAAAACGAAAAGTACATAACCTCAATAATGAATGAGGAATAATCTGAACATATGGACGAGGCGGGCATTCCCATGCTCGTATCAAGATATATTAATAACAATGGGGACCTGAAATATACATGGCCTCAAATAAGGAGTGACGAAGAATCTCAATATATGGACGAGGCGGGCATACCCATGCTCGTATCAAGATACATAAAAAATAACAGTGAGGCCCGAAAAAGGGGACCTGGAGGATACATAGAGAACCACTGTGTACATCATATGGGTCCAGAGGGGACACAAATATGGGACATACTGCTAGGCTGACCATGTCTGAGCTGAAGGACTGATACACTGGAATGACAACAGTGCTACTGAGTATGGTACCAAAGGAACTGATGAGCTACTGGATCATAGTGACAAGGGGTCACACTCTCAATGGTACACTGAACTAGAACTGAACTGGGTACTGAAGGAAGCATATAACTGGATGGCTTCCAAATACAATCTCCAACGCAACCTGGACATCCACTGGAACATATAACTGGGCGTTCCGAAGTGACTCACCAATGTGCTAGAGTCGGGGAAAATCCGGGGTCTTCGACCAATAACTGAAGGGATATAATCCCTACGTGATTCTCAACGATGCGATCAAGGTTTTGAAGTTGAGCATGTGAGAAACAACCACTCGGAGAGGCAATGATGACTCCTCTCAAAATGGTCCATAGGCACTCACCACTAATGGTGATGGGTCCAGGGCGCAGGGACCTCTAAGTCTATCCTCTGGAATAGAGGGGATATCGTCGACAGAGGGAGACCTGCAACTAGCAAGGCAATGATGTTTCCTTGATAGGAGCACGACGTGGAGAACCGAAGTGTGAGAGTACTAATGGTAGGACTGACATACTGTGGGGGATAATTGGGCAAGCAGAGTGTGTGGACTCAAACTTCCTTTGTTCAGAGTATGATGGCGAGGATGATCGGGCAGCATATGAAACTGACTGATGGGAAAGGGATCATAACTGTAATGGATCAAGGATAGTGACTGGGATGAGGGATACTCAAGCTGGTGTAAAATGGAAGGAGACTGCAGACTACTCTGAACAAAGGCGACCTGATTGGGGGTGCTGCCGGGATGACTGATCATAATGCCAGAAGGCACAGGGGGACTTCTTCCTGGGTTAAGGAACTATAAGAAGTGGGTAAAAAATGGTACTGTCGTGTGGATTTATATGAGCCCAAGACAGTTCATGCTCGTGATTGCTTTCAATTTTAAGGAGTCTAAAAGCGATAAGAAGACTCTGAAATAATGGAATGGTACTGTCGTGTGGATTTGTATGAGCCCAGGACAGTTCATACTCGTGGTTGCTTTCAATTTTAGAGAGTCCGAAAGCGATAAGAAGACTCCAGGGGGTTGCTTTTTCATGTGTTAGTCTCCAAGGCCCAAAGAAGCATAAAAGGATGCAATGAAGAACTCTTCTAGCCTGTGTGACTAGAGTATTCCTTTTTCGTAATTAGTCTACCAGGTCCGGAAAAGGGTTAATCTTATACCAGATAGACGCCCTTTCAGGTACTTTAACGAGCATGAAAGGAAGCAAGATTGCTAGGCGATGTTTTCATTGTTTTAGGAGTCAGAAAAGATCTTAACAGAAACTCCCTAAGTGCATTTTTCGTAAAGGACTTGTCCGGCCTGAAAAAGGGATAAAATTATACCGAACAAAAGGAAAGGTGAGGCAAGGAGGAAGTGCCCAATCAAGAAACATTAATGATGACCTAGAACGAGGGTAGGGGGGAACACTGGTGTTGCTCTTTGCGGGATAATGAATGGTGGAAAAATAACGAAATAATTGCAGTATGACAGGAGTGAATGGCTCATGTAAAAATGTGGAACAATCCGATGGCAGTCGATGTGGTGCGCAAACCGAGGCAACAAGGTGTCGGGACACAATGTTGAAATTGTACCAAGTGAGAGAAAGAAATGATCTCAAGCATCATCACAAGCTCGGAAAAATGAATCCGACGATATAAAGAGTGTCAAAAATGGATAATGGCCGATGTGGCACGCAAACCGAGGCGACAGGGGGTGTTTTGAAGAAAAAACCCAAAAAATCTAGGGGTGAGAGTGAGAAATGATCTCAAGCATCATCAAGGGCTCGGAAAAATGAATCCGATATAAGGTATATCAAAAATGGGCTACGGCCGATGTGGCACGCAAACCGGGGCGACAAGTTGTCGGGACACAATGTTGATATTGGTCCTGGTGAGAGCGAGAAATGATCTCAAGCATCATCACGAGCGCGGAAAAATGAATCCGGTAGTGCAAATGGTGCGAAAAACGAAGGTCATGAGGACTCCGGAATGGTCAAAGGAAAGAACTATGTGTATCAAATCAAATCAAATATACAAGTGACACGTGACCTCAAAAATGGTTGAGATCACAAATGTGAAAAAGTGAGCAGGGTTAATGACTTGCCCCCATGCTATGTGCATGGGGTTTGTGATTGTGGATCACATATGTGTTGGTTTGAACAAGGGGGTCATGGACGTGCTGAGATAGATGTGATGGGGAAGGTTCAAAATGGTTGATCATGTCCCCTATCCCAGGGTCGAGGTAATCTATTATTCCCCCTAACTCAGAGGTGTCAATGTGGTGCTCGTTGATAGAGGGGTCAAGACCAGGCGTTTCAGTATAGGACTAGGAAAAGACATCACAAAACTCTTGGAGAAGTTTTTTGTACTCTCCAATCTCATACTCAGTGTAGGAGGCTCCTAATGTAATGATTTCAAGAGCACTAGGTGGGTCAGAGATATCAATTTGGACTGTGGGTGAGATGTTGTCCATGTTGCCTTCCTCAAAGGCCTTAGGAGCAGGAATAGGATCCTTAAACTAGTCGACTTTGGTGGGAAGGAAATCTTTGGACTCAACAGCAAATTGGGTAGCTGTGGTGGAGGAGGAGTCTTCTGGGTGGAAATAGGAACGATGGTGCATGTTGTCCTAGGGATATTTCGGGGCAGTCAGAGCCTCTAGGATCTCCTCATCATTTTGGAAACTTTGAGTTGTCAAATCGATTGACGAGGGAGTGGTAGTCGAAGAGATCATAAAAATGGTATTAATGTCTCCGGATGTGGATGATACCGGGGGGTGGATCTCCCCAATTGTGGGGGGTGCCGTCTCAAGGTCCAAATTATTCATCTCGTAGAGAGCTGCTCTGTAATCTGGGAGATCAAGACAGTGATGTGAGTAGTAACCGTAAATACCGCATATGGCACAAGGGTGGTTGGTGCGCAGTGATTTATCAAGAGGCATGGGGGTTGGGTCGAGTTCGACAATCGGGATGTTGGGGTAATCATCAAGCATTTGCATGTGTTCCTGTAATGCAGGTAATTGTGGACATTGATGAGTCGGATGGCCTAACTCATCACACAACGAGCATTTGGGGGGAGCACGAAACACGGGGGGGGGTTTAACTGCCTTGGGTGGAGGTACAGCAGTGTATGGTTGTGGGCCTCTGCCCCCAGTGTGCTTGATAAGATGGGGGGGATTCATAGAGGACAAAGGGGCAGTGACGCCGGGAGGTGGTTGACTAGTAGTATCCATGGGTTGCACCGGTTGTAGGACGACGTTTGGTGTCGGCGGGGGAACGGGAGGCTAAAGATACCACACGGGTAATCCCAAGGTTAACCCAGGGAGGCTAAGGGTAGTCATAACGGGGGCGCTTAGTACTCTGGAGGGAGGGACTAGGAAGGGAATTGTATGGATGGGTGTAACACCAATGTGACTAGGTACCAATGGTGGTTTGGGTAACAAGGGCGGTTGATTGTTAGGTGCTTGTGTATTGTGGGAAAGGGTACATAGGTCAGAGACTTCGAGTGCAGATGACGGGGGAGGGATGGATTGGAAAGTTGATGTCATCGACGGATCTGAGTAAACTCCAGGTCCCACGGAGGAAATAAACAAGGTAGCGGCACCACTAACAGGTTGTTCAACCATGGGGAGAACATTTTCGGGTGCAGCGGGGGCATTTGGATCGTAGTAGGTGAGTTGGTCGACCTTGACCATGCGTCCATCATGGGGGAACATCATGGTACGAAAAATGGAGGAGGAAACCGCCTTCATGGCATACATGTAGCTGCGCCCAAGTAAGAGGTTATAATCAAGTTGGGCATTAATGGCCTCTATGTCAATGAGAATGGTTTTATCAGCCAGCTAGATGGGGACGTTAGCTAATAGACCTTGGGGTTGAGCCAAACGGCCATCGTAGGCTCGCAACGCAGTGGTGGACTGCTGGAGAGTAAGGGATCCCAAATTCTGCCAAATGAATGTGGACATAACGCATGTAGAGGCACCTTCATCGATAATGCACCGATGGATGACAAGATTCCGAACGGAAACAGAAACTTGGAATGCTAAAGGGGAAGGCAGGCGTGGTTCGGACTGGTCCAAATCGAATGCCATCAATTGTGAATCATTTGGCTCAATAGCACCAATGGTGGAGAGCAAAGTCTTACACTGTGAAGGACAGTTTTTTAAGACTTCTAACACGGACATGGCCGTGGGAGATTGGGCTAAGTCATCTACAATGTTGTAATTTGACGCAGCACGAGCATTGGGGTTATTGTTAAGACGACGAAGTGGAAAGCAAGGTGCTTTGGAGGCACCATCGAGGGGAGCCGGAGGTATACGTAACGTCTGATCGGTGGGATGAGCGTTAGTGTTTTTGTTAGAGGGAGGGGCTTCAGGGGTGGAGCCATATCGGTTCCGACGGGTTTGGAGGTTTACATCAGTGGATGACATCATCAACAAGTGGTGAGTACCTGAGTTGAACATGGGTTGGTCAGGAGTGGCATAAGTGATCTGTTGTTGTGGTGGCGCGTTGCCTTGAGGGGGAGCCAACGGCTGAGTGTTCACTACGCCTTGGGTTGGTAAGGGGTTTTGCAGCACCAAAGGTGGCTGCTGAGGGGGTGGGGGGTTGGGCGACGCTTGAGGAGCTGCATGCCCTTGGCGATGGGCATCATCAACCCAGAGTTGTCGATCTCGCTCCAAATGTGGGCAAGCATGTGTGTAGTGGCCATAGACCCCGCAAATAGAACAAGGATGGTTAGTTCGCAAGTTAGGGTTTTTGGCCTGCTTGGGTGGTCGATCAGGGTTTTGGTTGGTAGGTGCCGCATTATTGTTGTCTGGGGCATTGGGAGGTTGATCACCTTGGTCTGGAGGAGGGTTGTTTCCATGGTTGCGGCCTTTGCCATGGTTTTGCTGGCCCTGTTGGTGCTGGTTGTTTTGGTTTTGCTGTTGATTTTGTTGGGCGTATACTTTCCCTTGGGCAGCAGGTGGGTTCTGGGGTTGCACAGGTGCTGGAGCAGGCTGCGGAGGATAATATGTAGGTAGAGGCTGCGCAGGTACTAAACCTTATGGGGGTTGCTGATATGTCTGCGGAGCGGGTTGTGGGTTGGTCGCAGGGGCTGCCTATGGCGAGTAATAAGCAGGTTGGGTTTGAGTGGTCACAGGAGCTGGTGCAGCATGTGGATGGTAATACGGCTGAGGTGCGGCTGGGGGGGCATAAGTGGGGGGTGCATGACCAAAGAACTGAGGTGGACATGAGGGTCTGTGGGTATGGTGGTGATGTGCCATGGGAGCATACGAATTGGTTGCTCCAGATTGAGATGTAGCCCGTGAAAGGTTGGGGCCGCTAGGACGTGCTATGGAAAAGGGTTGGGGATGCGAGGCAATACGACCAATGATGCCATCTAGGGCATGGGGTTCCCCCGGTGCATCGTGTTGGGAGGAATCACCCCGAGGGGCATCAGGTATGATGGTATACAGATAACCCGATTCGGCGTAAATGAGGTCAACTTGCTGGGCTTTGAGGATGGCCTCTTCTTTAGACTGGGGTCGTTAGGATGCCACATCCTTGGCAATGACAGGAAGGAGGGATTTTAGAAACCAATCTAAGAAGATATGGTCGTCTAACTTGATTTTGCAGAGGCTACGGCGTCGACGCCACTCATGAATGTGGTCAGTGATGTGGGTATCCATGTTCTGTCTGCAAGACAGTAGGATCTCAACTCCCGCGTTATAGCGGACAGGTAACTGAAAGAACTACAGGAAGGTCGAGGCAAGGGAGGTAAAGGTGGCATGGGTCCCATGGGGCTGCTCGATGTACCACTTAGCTATAGAGCCAGTGAAGTTGCGCTGTAACAGACGGAGGAAGACAGAGTCGTCAACTATGGAGTTGGAGGAACACCATAGATGGAAGGACATAATATGGTTCTGGGGGTCCTCACCTGCCTTGCCCTCAAACTTAGGGATGTCAGAGGGGATCTTGGTGGGAATGTTAGGCCACGCAGGGTCGTGTCTGATAGGATCGTTAGTCAATCTAGCTAGGTCAAGAAGGTTGAGGCTAGCCATGAATGGAAAACTAGTAGAAGGATGTGACATACTAGTGGGTTGGACCATATTGGGGCCAATGCCCCCAAGTGTAGGGGCAGAGTTTGGGAGGTTGCCCCTATGTGTAGGGACGAACGTGGTATAGGACGGTCCTACACCGCCAAGAGTAGTGTGGGTCACTGATGGAGTGGAATTGGTATTCCAGCTACTGGAATGGGTGCAGTGATTAGAATGGTAGAGGTGGGCCCCATCGAGGGCATACCCAAAGCAGGTGCAGTAGCTGGTATGGTGGTGGATGCTCCACCAATGGTCCCTACAAAGAAAGGGGTGGAAGTCACGCCATCCATGGGGCTTGTTGGTGCAGTGTAAATGGGGTTCTCGGACTCTGCCTCAGAATCAGAGGTAAAATAAGGGGCGTCTAGATCGGGTGATGGAGTTCTATGCCATTGACGAGTGGAGTCAAGGGACAAAGCTCAAGATCTATGATGAGTGGTATCAAGTGATGAATATCTATGTCTATCACGGGTGGTGTCAACTGAACCGTGCTGCGAGGGCTCACCCCGGAGGCGCCGAGAATGTCTCGAGGACTCAATCGTGACAAATGGTGTCAAATATCTGGGGGTTGTGTTGAGTGAAAAACAGCTCAAAAACCCTAATGCAATCGAGTGTGAAGAAGGAGAGCTCAAAAAAATATGGCACTCAGGCCAACAACCAACTCAAAACACTTACTGTAACAGCTGTGCTACAATAAGTGGAGTATCAACAGAAATGGTCAGAATACCAACAAGCAGCAGGTTTCGTAAAAAATAAAAAGAGTGGACTCACTAGACCAAAAGGAGGTAAGGGAGCATGCAAACACCTAACTAAATAGTATTCTGACTCAGCTAGACATATCCTCTGCAAGGTGATGAAATCCAAGTCAGACAATATGGATAGTAGAGCCAAGTGGCTAAAGATATCCCCCTACCGGGAGGGACACCGGGTAGTCAATCCTAGAAGAAAGGAAACTAAGATACCCCGTTCATGACACGTCCAGAAAAGGTGAATCTGCCGTTTGGTCCTTTTACCGTAGTACCCCCATACAGGGATACCCTGAGAACTACGAAATGTAGCCTTCGGTTACTGAATGGATTGCGGTATTCCACTCAGGCCTCCGGAACCAGTCTGGCGACTTCAACCCTCCTAGGGGAGAGGCCTTCTGATAAACTAGTTGTGACCTTGCCAAAAAATACTAAGGGATTTTGGTTCCCTAATGGAAAATAGCTATGTCTCAAGTGTAAGCAACCGAGGGGTGTTATTTGGATGCCTATCCCCCCGATCCTACCTAACTATAAAAATTCTTATGTGTTCCCCAAGTGGGGTTAGAATGTTGGTTGAGTTAAGTAGTTTTTTAAGGCTCACTTGAATTAGGTGACAGAGTGTGTGCGTGTGAGGTGATGAACCCAAAATAAAAGTGCCACAAGGGGGGAAACTTTCTAACTAGCAATAACAAGACAGAAATTAGACTTTGAAATGCAAAATTTTCTCTTTTCAATTTAAAATGCTGAAAATTTAAAAACTATTATGTAAATGGAACATAAATAAAACTGCAGAAAAATGCTGTAAGGAAGTGTGGCTGTAGGTAGGACAGATGGCCGTGCTGGTGCAAAAAATAGTGCAGCAAAGTGCTGGGTTCAAAACGGGGAAAAATGCAGAAAACATACCGCGGGTTTTTGGCAAATCTGGGCAGTCGGACCGCGACGATCGGACCACGGAAAACAGCTTAACAGTCGCAGTCGAGTTGCAGGATTTAGGCTGAAAAACGCAGTCGGGACGTAGGAAAAATGCCAAAAGTCACAGGAGGGTTACGAGAAAATGGCCGAAAGCCGCAGGCGGGACGCAGGAAAAATGCTAAAAGGCACCGGCGGGTTGTGGGAAAATGGCCAAAAGCCGCAGGCGGGATGAAGGAAAAACGCTGAAAGGCACCGGCGGGTTGCGGGAAAATGGCCGAAAGCCGTAGGCGGGACGCAGAAAAAGGGTTAATAGCCGCAGTCGGCCGTCCCAAACAGGCTAATAGCCACGGTCGGATCGCAGGCAACAGACTGAAAACAGCTGGCAGTTCGCTGGAAACAGTCTGAGAGCCGCGGTCGGATCATAGGTAAACGCCTGAAAGACGCGGTCAGAATGCGACTGCAGGGGGTAAAATATGTGGTTTACGATGGCCGAAAGGGACAGCCGAATAGAAAAATATTGCAGAAAATTAAAATTCTAAAACTTAAAAAATTATAACTAGAAATTCTTAAAAACACAAGCGGAGTCGCCAAAACTGTAGCTAGGGTTTTCACCCTAGCTTGTGCAAATGAGCACCTACTAAGGAGGAGGGACTCCTTAGTAGCAGTTCAATAAACAGTAAATGAAAAGACAATACATTGAAATGGAAATGATTCTAAACATGTGCATGAAACATAAGAGACGAGAAATAATAAATGGTTTTCTTTTGTATTAAATTTTTACCTCAAGTGTAGAGGTTGGTGAAGTTCTTGCAATGATCCAAGAGGGTTTCTCCAAACTCCAACTTTGCTCCTTCTCTTTCTCCAATGGTGGAAATGGGCCAAAAGGGGCACTCAATGGTGAAAGTAGCTCAAGGGTGAGCTAGGGTTTCAAGAGTGATTTTGGCAGAGTAAGGGTATACTTGATTGTGGATATGAAATGAGGGGTCTCCATCACCTATTTATAGGTTTTTGGTGGTGGAGTGTTGGCCCATGGTTTTGGGAACCATATGGTTTAGGTCAGCTGTATAGGGTTTTTCTTCCTGTTTCCCCTTTTTCCTCATCTTTTATATTTTTTATTCCCTTTTTAGAGGGTTTTGCTATTTTGGAGGAATTTTGGATAATTTTGGGGGAAAAAAGGGGTTTTTTAGCCTTTTGGAGGCTTTTCTGATGGTTTTGTGGCCTTTTGGAGGCATTTTTGGCCTTTTGGAGGCTTTTTAATGGGATTTGAGGGTTTTGAAGGCAAATATGGTAGGAAATATGGACAAATGAGTCATGTAATGGGGTAGATGAGGTAGTGAGCACTTTTTGGGTGTTAACAAGCTTCACAGCTCCTCTCTACACCATATCCTTGATATAGTGATATTTGATCTCTATGTGTTTCGACCTGTCATGAAACACTGGGTTCTCGGACAACTTCACACAACTCTGGTTATTGCAAAAGATACCAGTAGCATCCAATGAGAGATCAAATAACTCAGACAGTATCTTCCATAGCCATATGGCCTCACAACTAGCTGAATAGGCTGCAAAATACTCTGCCTCCGCTGTACTCAGTGCTACGTAGGACTGATTCCTGCTAAACCAAGAGATCACACCTGATCCCATACTGAAGTAGCATCCAGATGTGCTCTTCCTATCTGCAGCACTACCAGCCCAATCTGAATCAACATAACCCTATAGGTTAAAATTTTGATTCGCTTCATACTTGAGCCCATAATCTACTGTACCCTTCAACTACCTCAGAACATGCTTTACAACAATCAGATGAACACTCCTCGGATCTTTCAGGAACTAACTCAATGTGTTCACAGCAAAGCAAATATCTGGTCTAGTGTTCGCCAGGTACATCAAGGACCCAATCATCTGAAGATACATAGAATTATCAATTGGCTCTGATGAAGCATCACATAGAAGCTTCAGGTTCGATGCCATAGGTGTGGCCATGGCCTTGCAATCCATCATCCCGAACCTCTTCAGGATCTCTACTGCATACTTCCCTTGTCCAAGGAAGATTCCATTTGTACTCTGCCACACCTCCATGACAAAAACAAATAGTGTATCATTCCCAAGTTCTTCATCTCGAAATCAGCAGCAAGCTTCCGCTGCGTGTCGACAATCAATCTATCTTCACTTGTAATAAACAGGTCATCCATATACAAAAGTAGTATCACTGGATTGCCTTCCTCAACCTTGTATTAAAGGTTGGAATCCGCTTTACTCTTGTTAAAGCCCAAACTGGATAGAAAGCTGTCTATCCTACCATACCAAGTTCTGCACATATATGACTCCTTGTCATGTGTCTCATAACCAAGTAGCTTCTCCACATACAATTCTTCTTCAACTACACCATTCAAGAAGGCTGTCTTGAAATCCATCTGGTGTATCTTCCCTTTCATCACTGCAGCCAGAGCAAGTACGGATCTAATGGAAGTGTATCTAGCTACAGGAGAAAAAGTCTCTATGCTACCACCTGCAGCATGCTTGATCTTGTAGATCCTCTTGGAAGTCACTATAGACTACCCTTTGAGACTGCATCCCAAACATCTTCATGATCGACTGGTACTCCTCGATCATGGCATTCTTCCCAGATCCTAGGAACTTCAATATCTTCAATATTTTCAATAGATAACTTTGTTGCTGAACAAATGTTGTAGTCCTTCTTTTGTAGGTGATGGTATACGATCTTTCCTACACAACAAGTTAAATTGCATGATTAGAAAACATCTCATAGTTTTCAGAACAAATTCTTACAGATAAAAATATATGTCATATAGTCATGCAATTATCTTAGCCAATGCTTCAATACAACATTTATCCATATCCCATGACTTTCTAGATGCCTTCCAATCTCTACCAGAACATTGCTAAAAGTGTGCACAACTCCTAACATGTCATCAAAGAGGTTTCATTCTAGATAATTAACAATGGAACGTTGTATAGTGCCATAGGCCACTTACCCATGTATATTAGTAGTATAATGTTCATCAATGCAACTATTCTAATATGCATAATACACAACCTAATTCTAGGAACATAAGCATATACATCATTGAATAACATTATGTAAGAAATGAAAATTCAAATACTTATCCTTGTTTGGTTGTTGGGTGGACTCCCTCTAAATCTTTGCAACTCCATTCTGATGTGGATTGTGAGAAGTGGTCAACTCCCTCTGAATATCTGCATCCTTGTAGAAACTACTGAAGTGTGCTCCTTTGCTTTCTTGCAGGAACAACTGGAGTGTACTCCCTCTTGATCTTTGCTTCTTGGATTACCTGTTATTGAACTTATATCCATCCTTAATCACTATGCATGCTTATTAGTATCATCATTGTGTTATCCTTGAGGTCTCATACATAATCACACATTTATTAGTATAATCTTAATACTATCAAAACACAATAATCTTAAACATGTATAGTCATGATCATTCACAGATAATAAACATTAGTATTCAGGGAAGTCTTCTTTTACTCATGCATATTTTTATTTGATCATAGGACTCTTCTGATTAGTTAAATCATCAATGCATAAACCCATGATTACTCAAACCTATAACTTCATGATTCTTTTGGTTAGTCATATCATCAATTATGGTAAGAAACATAATATGCATGACTATTCAAACCTATGACTTCATGAATAATCATTATCAACAACACAACAGTATAAGATCCTAGCACAAGGTAGGAGTCTAGCTTGATATAGGAAAAACATACTTGGATTAGCTAGTTATGTCTAACATACCCACATGATGTCTTCTTCTTCTCTTCAATGACTTGTGCTAGTAACCTGCATATCTCATAGGTTAACCATTATAGAACCAAGTTATGCATACCTCACAAATAGATCTTCTAAGTGATCCATGACAATGGATGAATCTTTGTCCTTATGTCATCATGATCATGTGTTCTTCAAGTAGAACATGATTTTCTTTTCTTGGTGTACCTTTCATGTTAGCGGACAACATAAACCTCATACCACACCATAATGCATTAGTATAAGTGTCAACACCCTAATGCATGCATTCATAATTTTGTTAAGGTGATACGACACGTCTAAAATCAAGATTGTTCTAACCATAATAACATGAAGACAAACATATCATAAACTTAATCATGAACAAATCTTGAGACATACCTGAATGATTCATACCTGCCAAGATTGCTTGAAATCTTCTTATGTAAGGCCTTAGCCTCATCTCCCTCTGAAACAGGAACTTCTTCACTTATGCAGGTGACCAATCCATCCTCTTCTAGGTTTAAACCAATCCACTTGATTTGCAGGAACTGGATCTAGAGTTGTATTAGGGTTTGTCAGAGAAACCCCAAAAATTCAAACTTTGAATTTCAAACTTCCGAAAGGTCAGAAATATGCACCTTGATGAGCTGATCAAGCTGGTATATTCAGAATTTGAAAACTGCAAAGTTTCACTCCTCAATTTTTCCTTTGAAACTTCCGGATTCACTGGACATGACCCTGAACTGGGGTTGGATGAAGCCCACTCTTTTTCCCAATGAAAAGGTTTGATCCAAAACTCTAAGCATCTATTTTTCTGAGGAGATTCCAGCCGTGGTCACAGATTTAAAAAATTCCCATTTTTGCAGAAGCCCTAATTTTCCACTTTTCTGATCAAAGTCCCGAACTAGGGTCTAATCAAGCTCGGCCTTCTACCCAACCAAAAATTTTGATCTTGGTCTCTAAATTTCTATTTTGATAAGTAGCATTCAGCCGTGGTCTCCGATTACAAAAATTCAAACTTTATTCGAAACACTAAATTCTGGAAGCCATGAATGAAGGTGCTCAAAAATAATTCTGTTTTGACAGAAATATGTACCTGATTGTTTCTGGTGTAACTCCGAACTTTTCAATCCACAGGGTCTGGAACATTTTCTTGAGATATCCCGACCTGTCATATTTCCATCCCGATAGGTCTGACCTCAATTGGATTCTCTAAGAGAGAGTTATGACAAGTGTCGCAACGTGACCTGTTTATGGGATAAAACAGGAGAGCGAACTTGTATGGCATGCCATGTGTCACTGTTTCAACTTAGGCCTCTGAAAAAGTTTCCTGAGATAGTACAGTCTATGTAATACCGATCATGGTTTACTAAATTTCATTTGGAGCTTCCTACCCCAAGTTATGACCTTTTTTCCAAGGTCACCTGTTTTTGACTCAGATCTGGAAGAGGCAAAAAACCTATATTGTACAGATCATAAATCACAAATTACAACGAATTAGAAGTTGTACTTTGGATACAAGGTACATGGGGTTCTTATCTTCGACCTGTAAAAGTTTCAGATCTGAAACCTTCTCCAAAATGGATTTATAGTGAAAGTTCTACAATGAATAGTTTTTGCTATATCAAGCCCTAGCATCGTAAGTGCAACAAGTGTCATACATGCCATATCATGCCTTCTTTCAGTCTAGCTCTGATACCATGTTAAATTTTCAGAATTTACTTCAATTTGATCTAGGATCTTAACTGAGAGAACAACATGTACAGCATATCTATAGCATATTAATCACGGACACAATAATGCAAGCACACAAGAGACACAGAGTTTACTTGGGGAAAAACATAAAGGTGAAAAACCCCAATAACTTCCTCAAAGATAGATAGAGCAATGATACAACCATAATACAAGAGATAGTCTTCTCCTAGCAGCAAAACCTCCTCCTCCACAAGTGCACCACTCTCCCAAGTGTGAGTGAGAGAATAGAATGATGAAATAGAGATCTCTCGATCTCTATTTATACTAGACTTGACATGCCTAATAACCTTTACTAGGTCGGCCTTAACTTAACCACATAACATAGTGCTAACTGGGCCTATCCCCACTAGGTTGGTCTAATAACCCTTTGACCCACATGGTCGACCCCCAATAGGGTGGTCTAATAACCCTTCGACCCACATGACTTATATAGGGCCGACCCCAACAAGGTGGTCTAATAACCCATCAAGTATAAGTTAGGACACTTACAATATAAATGACGACACTTCCGTATAGAGGAATAATAACATCTCTATAGTAATACAAACACTTCTGTATAGAGGAATAATGCCATCTCTATAGGAGTACAAAATACAAATATAAAATACATTCGGAAGTTACATATACATCAACAATGCTCCCAAGGAACTATGAGTCTTTCAATGTATGGATGAGTTAGAGATCTCTCCAATATGATTTCACCAGCATGTAGACACTATAGACTTCCTCCTCTTTGGAGAGGGGTAAATCTTCACTTATATAGGGCAAAGTGGATAGGATATGGAAATGGTAGGTTGAGATATGGTAGGAGAGGGATAGGGGATCCTCTCAAAAGGTTAGGAACCGAGTGCCAGCTCTCCCAAGAGGTCAGGGATAAGGATCCAAGTTAGCGGGCTTCGAGTATGAGCTTGAAAGACCTATTTTTGTACATTAACTGACTTCATCGCACCCTGCAATATGGCAATATTCGACGTCGTAGGTTGCATGAGTGTATCCTTCGATGACCTCTCAAAACCTAGCATAAGTGCACTGGTATCCCTTCCATGTAAATGACTTAGCCAATGAAACTTCAGGGGTGTATACACTGAATCTTATGATGGTGGGAGTTTAGGTGTAACAGATGTCACGTCCCCCATTTTGACCCTTATAATACTTCAGGCTATAATGTAAATAATGTATGCATATTTTGTATGATTCCTAGCGTGGAGCTCAAGGCCAAGGCCCCGCTAGTGAATGCTCGATCTAGAGGAGGCAAGTATTTGATATTATGCTACCCATGTGCTAGTGAACCATGGGAATTGTAAATATGCATTTTAATATAAATGCCCACAACTAGCTATGCAATGCAACAAGAGATGGGGGCATGATTTTACAAGGAATTGGGAGGGAAATATTCAAACCCTTGAGCCAATAAAGTCAATCCAAGTGTCAATGAGAGAACCCATCAAACCCTCAACTACCCATGTTGACTTTTGTACCCAATGATTTATTCTCCCAAGAGTTGGTTGAGGTAATTAATGCCTTGGGGAATGGGAGGTATGGCTGTCCAAATTCGAGTATGGGAAAGCCACCTTGCATGGATATTCGTGTTTGGATTCTTGGGAAAGAAAAGGGCCATGAAATTGCTCCCCAAGCCATTATTCACCTATGAGCTTGCTCTCTCACGATTTGGGACCTTCCTGGGCAATTCCCTCCATGAATTTCCGGTGTTTACCTTCGTTTTCCTATCTAGGGAGGTCGTTTTTGTTGTGGCTAACAATGGGGAAGAGAGGGGAAACGATTTGGGGTTTAATTGAGGTCGTTTTGGCCCACTGAATTCTCATACATCTATGGAAGAAATTGGTTTTCTTCCTTGGGGTTGATTCCCTCTTCCCACAATCCATTTTTGGTGTGCCCACATTTTGGGGAAAACCCATAGACCCTATTCTATGAATCCATGGTTGAATTGTGTATCCATGCCAGTTTTGAGTTGCTATGTGTAAAAGAATGTTGGGATTGAGATGGGTATCCATTGCTTTGGAAGTGCAGGGTTTGAGATTCCCAAGTTCCTGGTAGATATCATGCTCAGCTTGGGGGTGGTCTCTGAGTGTTGAAATAATACAGGCTAGGAAGAGACCTACAGTTGGGAGGAACGTTGCAACGACATAGCTAGTTGTTGGGACAGCATTACATCAAGATGAGTATTTTCTTATGGAATTACTTTTGCAAATGTATTGATTTGCTGGTTTTGTTAAATTGAATGGCATCATGTAATGTGTGTGGATGAGTTTTTCATTCCGATGTGTATGTTTAATTGATTTACATCTGCACACATGTATTTCTTTGCTTCAAAATCTAATGTATGGGCTGCGTTTATGTAAAAGCCCCATAGAATGGCATCAGGTTCCCCTCCTTGCACTGTGTCCAAGAGTGGGTATGTTACAACAGGAAGCAACTTCAGTTGCAACCTCCCCTTCGCAAACAAAATCTATACAAGAAGTGCAGACGAATCAAAACGGCCCTCAGCATCCCAACAACAATAAAAAGAAGGGCAATAAAGGGGAGGGAAACCACCAAAATCCCAAGAACATAGAAAATGTCGATGAGGGAAAAAAGGATAAAAAGAAAGTGAAGTTCCCTTGCATGTTTTGCAAAGAGAACCACCTCACCCATCAATGCCCTTTGATGGAAGAAGCCCAGAAGCTACTCGGTGAGAAGAAACCAATTGTCTTAAAATATTTGTTCCCTCACAGACAAGGTTCAACTTCTGGAAACTCTAGTGCTGGGGGCACATTTCATGCCTCATCTGTTGATCAATCGTTTATTAATATGGTTAATTCGGATATACTTTTACAAACTTGAGCCAGAAACTATACTATGGATTTGCAGCAAAGAGATAAGGATGCTCCCAAATCATCTACCCTTCTCCACATCGAGAGACCGGTACATTCACTACTGAAGATTCTGAAAGGTGTCTTCAAATGGGCTGTGCAAAATCCTAACACATGGGATTCTCCCAACTACAATGTTGTGGAATATTTAGCCCAAAATCCTTGTGCCATGTCCACTTTGGAAGTACTGCAGATTTGTCCATTACAACGCAGTGCACTTCTCGCAGCGATCAGGAGCGTTGATTCATCCAATATGCTTGATCGGTTTGATATGAACAATATCAAACCCCGGTTTCCATACCATGTCTCTCTCCAAATAGAGGTATCCATGGTCCCAAGACCATTGGGAGAACTATTGTAGACGAGGGCACGTCTACATGCATAATGACCATTTCTTGCTGGAAGGATTTGGGCTCACCTGAATTATCCCCCTCTAACACATTGCTTACCGCTTTTGATGGAAGATCATTCCGTCCACATGGAGTCTTACCATCATTTGACGTTGAACTGTGTTAACACCCAAAAAGTGTTCACTACCTCATTACCACATTATATGGCTCATTTGTCCATTTTCCTACCATATTTCCATTAAAAACCCCAAAAATCCCATTAAAAAGCCTCCAAAAGGCCACAAAACCATCAAAATAGCCTAAAAAAGGCTAAAAAACCCCCTTTTTCCTCCAAAAATAGCAAAAATCCCCTAAAAAGGAATAAAAAATATATAATAATGAGGAAAAGGAGGAAAAAACCCTATACAGCTGCCCAAAACTATGTGTTTCCTAAAACCATGGGTCAGCACTCCACCACCAAAAAACTATAAATAGGTGATGGAGATCCCTTATTCCACATCCACAATCACAAGCACCCTTACTCTGCCAAAAACTCTCTCGAAACCCTAGTTCACCTTTTGAACTATTTTCACCTTGAGAGCCACCTTTGGCCCATCCCCAACATTGGAGAAGGAGAAAGGAGCATTCTGAAGCTTGGAGCATCCTCTTGGACACTGCAAAGGGCTTCATCAACCTTGACACTCAAGGTAACATTAATATAAAATCATTTTTTACATCTTTCATTTATGTCTCATGCAATGCTTAAAGTAGTTTGTTAATTGTTGTTTTAAGCTTAATCATTTAATCATTATTGAACTGCTACTAAGGAGTCCATTCTCCTTAGTAGGTGCTCATTGGCACAAGCTAGGGGTAAAACCCTAGCTACAGTTTTGGCGACTCCCCTAGTTTTCGAATTTCTGGTTTCCGTTTTTTAAATTTTTTCTTTTCGGCTGTCCCTTTCGGCCGCCGCATACCGCGTTTTTTCCCTCTGCAGTCGCGTCCCGACCGCTCCTTTCAGGCCTTTACCCGCGATCTGACCGTGGCTCTCAGACTGCTTCCGACGCTCCGCCGGCGGATTCAAGTCTGTTACCTGCGATCCGACCGTGGCTAATCAGCCTGTTTGCCGCGATCTGACTGCGCCTGTCGGCCTTTTTCACGCATCCCGACTGCGGCTTTCTGCCTCTTTCGGGCGTCCCGACTGCGCCTGTTCACCTTTCTGCCGCGACCCGACTGTGTCTTTTTACATTTTTCCTGCGTCCCGACTGCCACTGTTGGCCCGATAGCCGCGACCCGACTGTGTCTCTTCCCCTGTTTCCTGCGTCCCGACTGCCTCTGTTGGCCCGATAGCCGCGACCTGACCGCCGCTGTTTCCCTTAAACCTGCGGTCGGCCTGTTCTAATCCGCCACAGACCCGCGGTCTGATTTCTGCTCTTTTCCTGTTTTGAGCCCAGCCCCTCTTGCTGCAATATTTTCTGCATTTGAACAGCCCTCTGTCCCACCTGCAGCCCACTTCCTTACAGCCTTTCTGCAACATAACTTCTGTTCCTTTTACAGAATCTTTTTAAAAAATTTCAGTATTTTTTATTTCAGAAAATTTTGCAAGTTCAAAGAATCAATTTCAGCATTATTGATAGATTGGAAGTTGCCCTCCCTTGTGGCACTTCTATTTTTGGGATCATTACCTCACGAGCACACACTCTGTCACATAAAATCAAGTGAGCCTTAAAAAGTACCTAATTAAACCAACATTCTAACCCCACTTGGGGAACACAAAAGAATCATTGTAGTTAGGTAGGATCAGGGGGATAGGCTTCCAATAACACCCCTTGGTTATTTCACTTGAGACATAGTTGTTGTCCAAATAGGGAACCAAAATCCCCTAGTACTTTTTGGCACGGTCACGACCAGTTTATCAGAGGGCCTCTCCCTTAGGAGGGTTGAAGTCGGGAGACTGGTTCCGGAGGCCTGAGTGGAATACCGCACTCCATTCAGTAACCGAAGGGCTACCTTTCGCGGTTCGCGGGATATCCCTGTATAGGGGTATTGCGGTCAACGAACTAAATGGCAGATTCACCTTTCTGGACGTGTCATGAACGGGGTATCTTAGTTGCCATTCTTCTAGGATTGACTACCCGGTGTCCCTCCCGGTAGGGGGATATCATAGCCACTTGGCTTTCCTACTCATATTGTCTGACCTGGATTTCATCACCTTGCAGAGGATATGTTTAGTTGAGTCCGAATACTTGTAGTTAGGTGTTTGCATGCTCCTTTACCTCCCTTTGGTCTAGTGAGTCCACCATTTTTCTTTTTTAGGACACCTGCTGCTTGTTGGTATTCTGACCATCTTTGTTGTTACTCCACCTATTGTAGCACAGCTGTTGCAGTGGGTGTTTTGAGTTGGTTGTTGGCCTAAGTGCCTTGCTTTTTAGCTCTCCTTCTGCACACTCGGTTGCATTAGGATTTTTGAGTTGTTTTTATACTCACCTCAACCCACAGAGACTAGACACCATCCGTCACCATTGAGTCCCCGAGACATTCTCGGTGCCTCAGGGGCGAGCCCCCACAGCACGGTTCTCTTGACACCACTCGTCATAGATTCCGATCATTGTCCGTTGATACCACTCATCACAGATCTAGAGCCTTGTCACTTGACTCCACTCGTCAGCGACGTAGGTCTCCGTCACCAGATAGTGACGCACCTTACTTTACCTCTGATTCTGACGAAGAGTCTGAGAACCCTATTTATACTGCCCCTACTAGCCCCATGGCTGGCACGACTTCCACTCCATTTGTCATAGGGACCATTGGTGGCACATCCACCACTACACCAGTTACTACACCTATTTTGGGTATGCCCTCCATGGGGCAACCATCTACCGTTCCCCTCACGGTACCTATTCCCACAGCGGGAATACCTATCCCCACTACATCAGTGGCTCACACTACCAATGGTGGTGCTGGACCATCCTTCACTACCTCAGTTCCCCCACTTGGGGGCACCACCTCACATCTTGTCCCTCCACTTGGGGGCACTGGCCCCAACTTGGTCCACAGCACTACTGTGTCACAGCCTTCTTCCAGTTTTCCGTTCATGGCTAGCCTCAACCTACCTGACCTGGCCAGATTGACCAACGATCCTATTCGACACGACCCTATGTGGCCTCATATGCCTACCAAACTACCCTCTGACATCCCTAAGTTCGAGGGTAAGGCCGGTGAGGACCCACAAAACCATATCATGTCTTTCCACCTATGGTGTTCCTCTAACTCCATCGTGGATGACTCTGTTCACCTCCGTCTCTTACAACGCACCTTCACTGGCTCTGCAGCCAAGTGGTATATCGAGCAACCTCATGGGACCCACGCCACCTTTGCTTCCCTGGCCTCGACCTTCCTGTAGTTCTTCCAGTTGCCTGTCCGCTATGACGCGGGCGTTGAGATCCTTCTATCTTGTAGACAAAACACGGCTACCCATATCACGGACCACATCCATGAGTGGCGTCGACGCCGTAGCTTATGCAAGATTAAACTTGACGATCGTATCTTCCTAGATTGGTTCCTCAAATCCCTTCTCCCTGTTATTGCTAAGGATGTGGCCTCAGAAAGACCCCAGTCTGAAGAAGAAGCCATCCTTAAGGCACAACAGTTCGACCTCATTTACGCCCAATCGGGTTACCTTTATACCATTATACCTGACGCCCCTCGCGGCGAGTCCTCCCAGCATGATGCGCCGGGGGCATCCCACGCTGCAGATAGTATCATTGGCCGTGTTT
Source organism: Larix kaempferi (assembly GCA_027924585.1). Classification (NCBI taxonomy): domain Eukaryota; kingdom Viridiplantae; phylum Streptophyta; class Pinopsida; order Pinales; family Pinaceae; genus Larix; species Larix kaempferi. The sequence goes on from BSBM01000156.1 coordinate 2,536,702, forward strand.
CTTCGCATCCCCAACCATTTTCTATAGCACGACCTACCCCTGGCCCCGACCTGTCGAGGGCTACCTCCCAGTCTGGAGCAACCAACTCATATGCTCCCATGACACATCACCATGCCCATGGACCCTCATGTCCACCTCAGTGCTTCGGGTATGCAACTCCTGCTTATGCTCCTCCAGTCGCCCCTCAGCCTTACTACCATCAGCAGGCTGCCTCAGCTCCTGCGCCTTCACCAGCCCCACCAGCATATTATCCGCCACAGGAAGCCCCTGCGGCACATCCACAACCTGCTCCGCAGTCCTATCAGCAACCCCCTCAAGTTGCTGCACCTGCTCAGCCTCAACCTACATATCATCCTCCGCAGCCTGCTCCTGCACCTGCGTAACCTCAAAATCCACCTGCTGCCCAAGGGCAAGTTTACGCCCAACAAAACCCGCAGCAAAACCAGACTAACCAACGTAACCAGGGCCAACAGAACCGCGGCAAGGGCCGTAATCAGGGAAACAACCAACCTGCAGACCAAGCTGGTCAACCGGCTAATCCCCCTGACAACAACAATGCGGCCCCCGCTAATCAAAACCCTGATCGCCCGCCCAAGCAGGCTAAAAACCCCAATTTGCGAACGAACCACCCTTGTTCTATTTGCGGGGTCTATGGACACTACACCCATGCTTGCCCACACTTAGAGCGAGCTCGGCAGCTTTGGGTTGACGAGGCCCATCGCCAAGGGCATGCGGCTCCCCAAGCACCGCCCAACCCCCCCCCAACCTCAGCAACCCCCTTTGGTGCTGCAAAACCCCTTACCGACCCAAGGCGTAGTGAACACTCAGCCGTTGGCCCCTCAAGCTAACATGCAACCCCAACAACAACAGATCACTTACGCTGCCCCTGATCAACCCATGTTTGACTCAGGTACCCACCACTTACTGATGATGTCATCTGCTGACGTCAACCTCCAGACCCGTCGGAACCAATATGGCTCCACCTCTGAAGCCACTCCCACGGATAAACCTACTAACGCTCATCCCACCGATCAGGCGTTACGTATACCTCCGCCTCCCATAGACGGCACTGCGAAAGCACCTCGTTTCCCACTTCGCCGAATCAACAATAACCCTAACGCGCGCGCTGCGTCAAACTACAACATTGTAGACGACCTAGCCCAATCCCCCGTAGCCATGTCTGCGTTAGAAGTCTTGAAAAACTGCCCTTCCCAGCGCAAGACTTTACTTTCCGCCATTGGGGGGATTGACCCAACTGATTCGCATTTGATGGCGTTTGATTTAGACCAGTCTGAACCACGCCTACCTTCCAGCTTAGCATTCCAAGTTACAGTCTCCGTTAGGAATCTTGTTATCCATCGGTGCATCATCGATGAGGGTGCCTCCACATGCGTTATGTCTACATTTGTATGGCAGAAGCTAGGATCCCCTCCTCTCCAGCAGTCCACCACTGCGTTACGCGCCTACGACGGTCGTTCGGCCCAGCCCCAAGGCCTTCTACCCAACGTACCCGTCCAGTTAGGTGGTAAAACAGTCCTCATTGACATAGAGGTAATCAATGCCCAATTGGATTACAACCTTTTACTCGGCCGCAGCTACATGTATGCCATGCGGGCAGTTGCCTCTTCGGTCTTTCGCACCATGATGTTCCCCCATGAAGGACACGTGGTTAAGATTGACCAGCTCACCTACTATGATCCCAGTGCTCCGGCGGCACCGGAAAATGTTCTCCCCATGGTTGAACAACCTATTTCTCCTGCCACCACCTCATTTGTTTCCTCTTCGGGGCCTGGAGTCTACTCAGACGCGCCGATGACCTCCACCTTTCAATCCCTTCCTCCGCCATCATCTACGCCCGAAGTCTCTGACTTATGTACCTTGTCCCACGACAACCTACCACCTAACACTCAACCACCCTTGTTGCCTAAACCACCATTGGTACCTAGCCACATTGGTGTTACACCGATCCATACGATCCCCTTCCTAGTCCCTCCATCGGGAGTAGTAAGCGCCCCGGTCATGGCTACCCTTAGCCTCCCTGGGTTAACCTTGAGATTACCTGTATGGTATCTTTTGCCTCCCGTTCGCCCGCCGACACCTGATTTCGTCCTCCAGCCGGTGCAACCCATGGCTACTACCACCCACCCACCTCCCGGGGTCTCTACCCCTTCGTCCTCCACGACACCTCCTCCTCCTCCTCAACCCACTGGGGGCAGAGGTCCACAACCTTACACTGCTGTACCACCTCCCAAGACAGTCAAGAACCCTCCAGTGTTTCGTGCTCCTCCCAAATGCTCGCTGTGTGATGAGTTGGGCCATGCGACTCACCAATGCCCACAGTTACCCGCATTGCAGAAGCACATGCAAATGCTCGATGACGATCCTAATATCCCAACTGTCGAACTAAACCCTACTCCTAAGCCTAAAGATAAGTCCCTACGTACCAACCACTCCTGCGCCATCTGCGGTATTTATGGGCACTATTCACATCATTGTCCCGATCTCCCGGATTACAGAGCGGCTCTCTATGAGATGAACAATCTGGATCTTGAGACGGCACCACCTACCATAGAGGAGATCTACCCCCCAGACTCTTCACCTTCCGGAGAGGTTAATACCATCTATATGATCTCTTCCACCACTACTCCCTCGTCAACCGATTTGACGATGCAAACTTTCCGTACTGATGAGGAGATTCTTGAGGCCCTTACTGCCCCGGATTATCCCTGGGATGACATGCACCACCGTTCCTATTTCATCCCAGAAGCGTCTTCCTCTAGCACCGCTACCCAATACGCGGTCGAATCCAAAGACTTCCTCCCCACTAAGGTTGACTGGTTCAAGGACCCTATTCCTGCTCCTGATGCCTTCGAGGAGGGCAACATGGCCAACATCTCACCTGTCATCCAAGTTGATATCGCTGCTCCAGGTCGTGCCCCTGAACTCATTACTTTAGGAGCATTCTGCAGTAAACAAGAGATTGCGGACTACATAAACCTTTTTAAAGAATTCCGTGATGTCTTTGCCTGGTCCTATACCGAAATGCCTGGTCTTGACCCTGCCATTATAGAGCACCACATTGACACATGGCCTGATGTAACCCCCGTTCGTCAGAAACAACATCCTCTTCCTCCCTCAAAGTTCCCAGGATGTACCCCTGAACTCATCACTTTAGGAGCCTCCTGCAGCGAGCGGGAGATTGAGGATTATGTACACCTCTTCCATGAGTTCCGTGATGTCTTCGCTTGGCCCTCTAACGGAATGCCCGGTTTCGACACCGCCATTCTCAACCATCACATAGACACACGGCCAGAGGAACTCCATGTTCCTACTGAAACCAACTCTAAAGGCCTCCCTTTACGCAACCCCCATGACGGGTTGCATCCTACGGACTCTCTACCTATTGCATAACTTGCGACCCCATGGGTCCGCATTGTACAGTTTGCTCTTTCTTTTTTGTTTTTCACTTTTTTACCATCATCTTACATCCATCCTTTCTGCATGATTACAGATGGACCATCTTCCACCTCGTTACACTGGCTTCGCTGACGGCGCAAGCCGCTGGTCTCCCAACCTGGCTTCTGCAGCATGGGTCTTGTACTCCCCTTCCAACGAGATGATTCACCTTGACGGGATATGTATAGGCGCTGCTACCAATAACCAGGCGGAGTATGATGCTGTGACCGGTCTCCTGACTGCAGCCCTCCAAATGGGCATAAGTCACCTTCATGTGTTCCTTGACTCCCAGCTACTTGTTTCCTTCATGTGTTTCTTATCCCTAACCCGCGGTCCACCCCACGTGGACCGTACAAATCATCCCTGGGACCCACTACCCAACCCCCAACCCGAAAAAATATGCAGGTATGAGTTTAATGAAATACCTGTATCTCACGGATCTGCAAACAGCCAGACGGATCGTCCAGAAATGCCACCTAAGCTCTGGTACACTCACCTCACAAGTCAAAGTCAACAAGTACAAATGACACATGTCATGTTGGACCCACCACTATTTATAGTCAGTTGACTTTTTCTTGTTTTGGTCATTCTGGCCCCATACGGCGTCCGTTTTCCGAACCGTTTCCACCATTGGAATCAGCACGACGTGACCGTCATTATGGTCACCTCGTTCCATTATTTTTGTTCCGTCATTTTTTGCCCATTTTTTCAGACGTCACTAGTCGCCTCGGTTTGCGTGCCACATCGGCCGTTCTCCGTTTTTCACATGTTTTATATCATCGGATTCATTTTTCCGAGCTGGTGATGATGCTTGAGATCATTTCTCGCTCTCACCTTCAGTTTTTTCGGGCATTTTTTAAAAGTGCCCCCGTCGCCTCGGTTTGCGTGCCACATCGGCTGTTACCCGTTTTTGACATCTTTTATATCGCCGGATTCATTTTTCCGAGCTCGTGATGATGCTTGAGATCATTTCTCGCTCTCACTTGGTATAATTTCAACATTGTGTCCCAACACCTTGCTGCCTCGGTTTGCGTGCCACATCGGCTGCCATCGGATTGTTCCACATTTTTACATGAGCCATTCACTCCTGTCATACTGCAAATGTTTCGTTATTTTGCCACCATTTCATCTACCCCGCAAGGAGGTCCATCAGTGTTCCCACCTACCCTCGTTCTTGGTCATCATTACTAAACCTTGATTGAACACTTCCTCCTTGCCTGGCCATTCCTTTTGTTCGGTATAATTTTATCCCTTTTTCGGGCCGGACAAGTCCTTTACGAAAAAGGCACTTAGGGAGTTTCCGTTAAGCTCTTTTCTGACTCCTAAAAGAATGAAAAGATCGCCGAGCAATCTTGCTTCCTTTCATGCTCGTTAAAGTACCTGAAAGGGCGTCTATCTGGTATAAGTTTAACCCTTTTCCGGACCTGGTAGACTAATTACGAAAAAGGAATACTCTAGTCACACCGGCTAGAAGAGTTCTTCATTGCATCCTTTTATGCTTCTTTGGGCCTTGGAGACTAAATCTATGAAAAAGCAACCCCCTGGAGTCTTCTTACTTGCTTTCAGACTCTCTAAAATTGAAAGCAACCACGAGCACGCACTGTCCTGGGCTCGTAAAATCCACACGACAGTACCATTCCATCATTTCAGAGTCTTCTTATTTGCTTTCAGACTCCTTAAAATTGAAAGCAACCACGAGCATGAACTGTCTTGGGCTCGTAAAATCCACACGACAGTATCATTTTATCCACATACTTCTTCTAGTTCCTTAACCATGAAGAAGTTTTCCCCCGTGCCTCTTGGCACTTTGATCTATCATCTCGGCAGCACCCCCAATCAGGTCGCCTTTGTTCAGAGTATTCTGCAGTCTCCTGCCATTGTAGCCTAGCTTGAGTCTCTCTCAGCCCAGTAACCTTCCCAGATCCCATACAGCTATGATCCCTCTCCCCTTAGTCAGTTTCATATGCTGCCAGATCATTCCCATTATCATACTCTGAACAAAGGAAGTTTGAGTCCACCCGCTCTACTTGCCCAGTTGTCCCCCCACAGTTTATCAGTTCTGCCATCAGCACTATCACATTTCGGTCTTGTACCTCGCGCTCCTGTCAAGGAAACATCATTGCCTTGATAGTTGCAGGTCTCCCTCTGTCGACGACAGCTCCTCTATTCCAGAGGATAGGCCCAGAGGTCCCTACGCCTTGGACTTATCACCATCTATGGTAGGTGCCTACGGATCATTCCGAGAGGAGACATCATTGCCTCTCCGAATGGTTGTTCCTCACATGCTCGACTTCAGCACCTTGATCGCATCGTTGAGGATCGCGTAGGATTATATTCCATCAGTTTTTAGTCGAAGACCCCGGATTTCCCCCGACTCTAGCACATTGGTGAGTCACTTCGGAACGCCCAGTTGTATGTTCCCGTGGATGTCCGGGCTGCGTTGGCGTTTGTATTCGGAAGCCATCCAGTTCCATGCTTCCTTGAGTACCCAGTTTCAGTTCCAGTTCGGTGTACCATGGAGAGTTTGACCCCAGTCACTATGATCCAGCAGCTCATCAGTTCCTTTGGTACCACACTCAGTAGCACTGTTGATTGTTCCAGTGCACCAGTTCTGCAGTTCACACATGATCCGCTCAGCAGTATGTCCCAGATTTGTGTCCCCTCTGGACTCTTATGATGTACACAGTGGTCATGTATCTTACAGGTCCCCCTTGTTCGGGCCTTACAGTTATATTTATGTATCTTGATACGAGCATGGGTATGCCCGCCTCGACCATATATTGAGATTATTCCTCCGTCAGTATTTGAGGTCATGTATATTTTAGGTCCCCATTTTTTGGACCCCATTGTTGTTATTATGTTATATCCTGATACGAGCATGGGAATGCCCACCTCGTCCATATGATCAGATGATTCCTCATCCATCATTGAGGTTATGTACTTTTAGTCCTTGCAGTTGTTCGGGATCGTTGTTCCGGGCTCCAGTTTGTTTCTTCTCTTCTCTCCACATCCCAGGAAAACCATTCATGACTTATGATGTCCATCGGCCATACGATTAGCTCCTGACCTCGCACATCAGGGGGCAATCTGTTAACACCAAAAAAGTGTTCACTACCTCATTACCACATTATATGGCTCATTTGTCCATTTTCCTACCATATTTCCATTAAAAACCCCAAAAATCCCATTAAAAAGCCTCCAAAAGGCCTAAAATGCCTCCAAAAGGCCACAAAACCATCAAAATAGCCTAAAAAAGGCTAAAAAACCCCCTTTTTCCTCCAAAAATAGCAAAAATCCCCTAAAAAGGAATAAAAAATATATAATAATGAGGAAAAGGAGGAAAAAACCCTATACAGCTGCCCAAAACTATGTGTTTCCTAAAACCATGGGTCAGCACTCCACCACCAAAAAACTATAAATAGGTGATGGAGATCCCTTATTCCACATCCACAATCACAAGCACCCTTACTCTGCCAAAAACTCTCTCGAAACCCTAGTTCACCTTTTGAACTATTTTCACCTTGAGAGCCACCTTTGGCCCATCCCCAACATTGGAGAAGGAGAAAGGAGCATTCTGAAGCTTGGAGCATCCTCTTGGACACTGCAAAGGGCTTCATCAACCTTGACACTCAAGGTAACATTAATATAAAATCATTTTTTACATCTTTCATTTATGTCTCATGCAATGCTTAAAGTAGTTTGTTAATTGTTGTTTTAAGCTTAATCATTTAATCATTATTGAACTGCTACTAAGGAGTCCATTCTCCTTAGTAGGTGCTCATTGGCACAAGCTAGGGGTAAAACCCTAGCTACAAACTGGCAAGTAAGTTAGTGTCTGTAGAGGTTGAAGTATTGGATGCTCCGCTTGACTACAACTTGTTGTTAGCTAGGAGATGGCCATATGCAATGCAAGAAGTGCCATCAGTCGTTTTCTGAGTTCTAATGTTCCCTCACAAAAGCAATATCATCATAGTTGATCAACTTTCATTTTCTCGAAAAAACAACTAGACATCATCAAATTAAAGAATTCCATTGGTTGATCAGTCACACCCAGCCACTGAGAGTTTAGGAGTAGAGCTATATGGGTCATTAATGGGCACTTTTGACCTACTCGCTCCTGTTCATTTTATTGGTTCTGAAGAGTGTTCATCATCCAAGATTTTCATGGTATGTCCAATGATGGATCCATGGATTCTCCCCACTAAATCAGAACCAATAGTGCCCATATCTATTGCGGAGGTGTCTTACTTAGATTCACAACATGGTGCAACAGAACATATCGTGACTCCATTGGTCTCTGTTGAGTAATATATGGACTATGCATCAGCATGGTCAGTAGACTATATCCACTCTTTTGACTATCTAGATATTGTTTTTCCATCAAATGAGGCTATTTTGGAGACAATGACAGGCCTAGACCATCCTTTGGAACACATGCACCATAGGTCATATTTTCTTCCCGATCTGGATAAGATAGAGAGAGGAGAGTTTTCTATGAGACCCGGTGGTAGTGTTGATTTGTATACTATCCCTTCTACTTCAAAAGTTTTTTATGCCGAGGAAAATATGGCAAACATATTGAGAATTATTCCTATCAAAATTTCCATCAAACCTAGAGTCATGGAAAACCTTTTCATTGGGGCAGATTGTTCTCCTGAGGAGATCACTTTGTATACCAATTTGTTTCAGGAATTTCGTGACATTTTTTCCTTGTCTTACGAGGAGATGTCAGGCATCGACCCTGCCATTGTAGAGCATGTCATCACAACTTATCCAAATGTTAATCCTATGAGAAAGAAGTTCCATGCAGTCAATCCTAGAAAAGCAGTAGCCATTAAGGCAAAATTTGAGAAGTTGCTCAGAGCCGGATTCATCTATCCAATTGCTATGATGGAATGGGTCTCAAACTCTGTTCTGGTAGATAAAAAGCAGGGAACCATTCGAGTCTCCACAAACTTCTAGGATTTAAATAAAGCATGTCTTAAGGACAACTACCCCACACCATTCATAGATTAGATCATCGACGCGTGTGCGGGCCATGAAATGTTTTATTTCATGGATGGTTTTTCAGGATATAACCAGATTCAGATTAAACCTGAAGATGAACAAAAGACAAATTTTATTTGTCCTTGGGGGACCTTCGCTTATCAGAAGATGCCATTTGGCCTGAAGAATGTTGGAGCTACCTTTTAGCATGCAATGCAATTCACTTTTCATGATATCAAACACGTAGTAGAACCTTCTCTTGATGATCTCCTAGTGCGATCTCGCAAGAGACGAGATCATCCCGATCACTTAAGACTTATGTTTGAATGGTGTAGATATTACAAGATTCGATTGAATCCTAATAAATGTGTTTTCTGCATCGAGTCTGAAGGTTTACTGGGTTTCATTGTATCCAGTCGTGGCATCATGGTTGATCCACTTAAAGTTGAATCTATTGTAAATCTGCCTCCTCCTAAAACCCTAAGACAACTTTAGAGTCAGCAAGGTATGTCCAATTTCTTACGACGTTTTATCATTAACTATGCCAAAATTAGAAAAGATTTCATGAGACTGCTCAAAACAGGAACCTATTTTCTGTGGGATGAGGCTACTCAGACATCGTCTGAGGCCTTGAAAAAGGGATTACTATCATCCCCCTTGTTGATCTCACCAGTCTATATGCATCTGTATACAGGATCAACATAGTACTTGTTCAGGAGGACGATAAGCTCCAAGAGCATGTCATTTACTATTTGTCACGTGCCTTAATAACTCCTCAGATAAAGTATTCTTATGTGGAGAAGTTGGCATTAGTTATTGTCCATGTTGTTCAGAGGCTACGTCACTATATCTTCTTATGAACTACCATAGTGATCCCTGAGGTCAACCCGTTTCAATATGTTCTCACTCGACCTATCATCGATGGGAAATTCAATAAATGGATTGTGATCTTGCATGAATTTGACCTAGTGTTTCAATCCGCTAAGTCAAAGAAGTCACTGCTTTTCGCTGAACTGATTTTTGAATTTCCTAGTGACATAGTACACAATGAAGAAGAGTCATCACTCCCGGATGAACACATATTCCTCATTGCATCTTCTGACCCATGGTATGGGGATATTTTGGTATATCTCTAGACTTTGAGGTGTCCTTTTACTTTCTCTAGGGACGAACAAAGGAAAATTAAGAGTCATGCAAAGAACTATTAGATCATTTCTGACACTTTGTACAAACATGGGATAGATTCCATTTTACATTGTTGTTTGACCTCAAAGGAAGCCAAAATAGTATTGAATGATGCTCATAGTGGAGCTTGTGGGGGTCATCTTTATGGGTTGGCAACAACCTAGAAAATACTACGTGTTGGTTATTTTTGGCCGACGATCTTCAAAGATTGTGTTGAAGTTGTGAAATGCTATCAGTGATGTCATTTTTTCACCAAAAAGATGAGAGCACACCCAACTCCTCTCCATCTTGTCATTACAGTAGGCCCCTTCACCAAGTGGGGGATTGATTTCATGAATTGTAATCCAGTTTTGGCTGGAGGTCATCATCACATCGTTGTTATCGTCAACTACTTCACCAAGTGGGTTGAGGCAATGCCTACTGTCAAAGAAGATGGGGAAATGACTGCTTATTTCATTTTCAACCAGATCATTGCTAGGTTTGGTGTAACCAAAGAGATTTTTATATACCATGGTCAACACTTTCAGAATAGCATGATGACCAAATTATACACCATGTTAGTTTCTCGGCAGTAACATTCATCTTCATTTTATCCACAAGCGAATGGTTAGGTCGATGCGGTTAACAAAACTTTGAAAACCATTTTGCAAAGGACCGTTAATGCCATTCAAACCAACTGGAAAATCATGATGTATCCATCTCTTTGGGAATACCAAGCTAATTTCAAGACTTCCACCGGGTTTTCTCCCTTTCAACTTGTTCATGGGATAGAAGCAGTCATCCCGGTTGAATGAGAGATTCCTTCATTGAATTTGGTTGTCCAACTACTCCCCGACACTTCAATATTAGAAGAACATTTGCTGCACTTAGAACATCTTGATGAGCAACACAACAAACGAAGTACATAAGAATCGCGTTAAAGTTCAATACGATAAGTCAGTTAAACCTAGGTTTTTCTTGAAGGAGACCTTGTTTTGCTTTACAAACAAGACAAGGAACCCTTAGGAGCTGGCAAGTTTAAGTCAACATGGCTTGGTCCTTACATAGTCTCTAAGGTTCTGAAGAAGGGTGCTTACGAGTTGACGGATTTTGAAGGTAATAAGTTGCTGGAGCCTAGAAATGGGCTCAATTTGAAGAAGTACTAAGCTTAGGCCTCTATTGTTTTTCATGTATTATAGCTGTATATTTTGTAGAGTTAGATTTTCTTATGGTTGTAATTACATCTTATGTGTCTATTGCTTTGTGTTTCAGATGTCAACTGAACACTTTATAGGATTTGCTGATGGCGCTAGTCGCCACACCCATCAGTTGGCTGCAGTTGCTTGGGTTATTTACTCACCGATTGGCGAACTAGTCTCTTCAAGAGGGGATTGTTTAGGTCCCACAACGAACAATGTGGCTGAATACAACGTGGTCATAGAGTTACTCTGAGATTCTCTTCACCATGGCATTTCACACCTGGAGGTATGACTCGACTCGCAACTAGTTGTGTTTTAGTTAAAGGGTGAATATCAAGTTAGAGATCATGTTTTTCTATGTCAGTTCTTCCGAGTTAGGTTGCTTGAGAGACATTTAGATTACATTACTTATCAACATATTCCAAGGAACTTAAATGCACTCACTGATTCATATGCAAATTACGTTTTAGATTGGCATCTACAGCATACACATCCATAATAAACAATTCACGCATAAAGATAAAAACACACATGTAAATAAAGATACTGTATATATAAGCCGTATCAAAAAAATACATGAGTTTGAGTCATAAGTATGTCATAATGTCATAATATACAAAAATGGGCTCAACAGCCTCAAAAATATACATATATATGTCCTCCTATGGAGAAGGAGGGGCCTCATCTTCCTCTTCCATCTCTGCCACATCCTCTCTATAGCAGATGACTAGCCTAGCTACTTTCCTCAGTAGCTGAATCCATGCTGGGGGCACGCCCACAACATTCTCCTGCATATTGAGCGGCATTCGCTCGATCCTGTACGTCGAAATGTCATGAGTCAATCGACTCATCTTCCCCTATATGTTAGCCAACATGGCGCCGACTGCCCCTACCTGTCGGTCCCACCAATCCCAGAAATCATCCTCATAATAGCAAACGTTGCTCTCGCCACCACCTTGGCATAGGACAATTTCTCCCCAACAAGACATAAGAGGCTCACAAGGATTGAGTGGGGACAAGGCCATCCCCAAATTCAATGTAGGTACCCTTTCAAAGAAAAAGGTACAAAGTATACTTACGTAACCAAAGTTATTCATCCTCCCAGTTTTGCATCTGGAAAGCTGAAGTTTCATGTTTCCCAATAATCTCGAACACCAGTCATACACTATCCCTCGTAAGAATTATATGCCCACATGCATATAGTTTCTCGAAGCAAGGTCTTGCATTGCGCTTCCTCCCATCCGGTTCAGAATACTCAAGATGACTTTTAGTGGGAAGCTTGCAATAGTTGAAATAAGAACTTGAATTCTGGTCTTTGCAGTACCCGCTACGTAGTAGGTGTTGATATAGTCTTGCACGGATAAGGCACCCACACTTCGAGAGGAACCTTTGAGATTCACCACATCTCCCCTTCGACAGAGACCCGTGATGAAATATATGTCATCAATAGTAAGTTCCAACATCTCCCCTTGGAGATTGAACACTCCAGCATCGGCTTCCGAATAATGTACTAACCTTTCAAGCAGTCGAATTTGTGCCCACATGTTGACCGTTCGATAGAATTTTAATAAACCACATCTCCTTAGTGCATGTAAGGTCAATGGATAATTTAGAACATGTCAATCCATCTCCTCATGCTCCCTTTCATGCCATACAAGAACCATCCTTCCAAGTAAACATTCAAACATTGGTCATTTTTAATTTTTGCCCTATTTTTTGCGGTGAACACTACTATCTTAGATAGAGAGTGGCGTCCCGAATGCTACTGTCTTGAAAGTAAACCAACACACTTTTGTCAAGTGTGCTAGTTTTGTTCAAAACTAGTAGCGCTCACGCAAAAACCATTTTAAAACCTTCATAAAAAATTAAATTGACCACCAAAAGTCAAAAACTTTGCATGAAAATGAAAAAAAAGGATGAGACAACTTACTTGGTGAAAGAAGAAGTTGGTTTGGTAGCCCAGTTTGATCGCAACGAGCAAAAGAAGTTTGAGGTTTTTTCTCCACACTTTGCCCTAAAAACTTCAAATGGTGAATTTGTTTTTAAATTGAAACTATTTATAAAATTGAGTTTTAAATTTTTACCCACTTTGCTAAATGTGGTATAGTTTTAATTTGTTTTTAAATCTTTTATTTAATTCACTAATATCTATTTTAGTTTTGGTGAATTAGGTGAAGTATACATTGCAGATTTCACCACATTTTTCTGGCAAAGGTGTGTCTTCTTCATTGACATGTCGGATTAGGTATGGTACTATCCAGTATTTCATGTCATCAAGAAAATTTCTTTTTGCGATATATCACTAACTTGGTTATCTAGAATTCTACCATCTGGCAAATCATGATCACTTATGTTCCTATAGCTAATTAAGTTTTTTAAGCCCTTGTTTGAATTTCCAAAACAAACAATATTGCCGAGTATAGTTGTCTTTTCAGACTCATTAAAGGATTTGAAGCACCATCTTCTTAAGTATAAGTTTAACCCTTTTCCGGACTTTTGCGGATTATTTACGAAAAAGGAATACTCTAGTCATCTGTGGCTAGAAGAGTTCTTATCTCATTGTTTTACACTTTTTCAGTTGAGGAGACCAACTGTATGAAAAATGACCTTTTCGAGTCTTCTTTAGGGTTTTCAAACTCTCGAAACATGAAAATACCAAACGAGCATTCACCTACTCGGGCTTGATGTGAAATCCATGAGAAGGTATATAGAGGATTGTTTATGTTTTTCAGACTCTATAAATAGGAAAACACCGGCGAGCACATACCAACTCGGGCTCAATACTAAAATCCACGGGTAGGTGTATGGAGTTATTATTTAAGTTTTTCATACTCCTTAAAATTGAAAACACCGGTGAGCAAGAACAGATCTCAGCTTGATATTAAAATCCAGAGATCAGTGTTATAGAGTATTTGTCTATATTTTATTCGAACTCTATAAAAAATGAATAAAGACTATTGAGTTTGCTTTCTTGGGCTCATTAAAACAACAAGAAGGATATTCTTTTGACGAAAAGAATAAGGGAAGACAAGGGTATCATACATCTTTTTAGTTTCAAAGGAATCCAGTCAATCATGTCCTTGAACACAACACCTATTTGAGTCCATCATTTCAGTTGGGGTTTTTAGTTTTTGACCTTAGGGTGAACCTGATCTCAGAGTTTTTACTCCTCCAATTGGTTATTCTTCCAATCATATGGAGAATCTGCTAATGTCTCCTACATTGCAGGTTTATATCACATTCCCCTTATGTTAAAAGCTTCCTAAGTCACTTTGTGTCGTGCTCATTGTTCAAGGATACAGACTAGGTTGGCCTTCATGCAGTTACCTTGACTTCATGTGTCGGCCATCCTAGTGTCAGTTTGTTTGACCTTGTTACTTTTCCTCCTCCAAACAAGCTCAGTTCTATGAGTGTTCCTCATGCTGGATGATGTAGAATGCCTTAAGGCCTCCCTTCCAACGGACTTCTTCCCATCAAAATTCAACTCATCATGCTCTGGGAATGAAGTTTAGAGTTTCGGTTAGTACCTTGGGGATTGTAGTCATCAATGGCAGTTTCCCTCACTGTTGGATAATGGGATTACATTAATGTCTCTTATTCGACAGTTTCTTCAAGTGTTTGACTTCAAGTCCACTTATTCACACTTGTTGGAACGTACTAGGTACCTTGGGAACCATTATCATTATAGATGGAAGCCCTCGCATTTGTTAACGGTACACATCAATGACCGGTAATCAAATGATACCCCCCACGTTCGACTCCAGCTCATCTATTCACATGGTTAGGGTTTGTACCTTGGGTTGTTTTTGGATGAAGACCTCAGGACTATGATAGCATCACCATATTCATGTTATCACCCAAGCTGCGCAAGACTGAGCCACACTTGTTTTTGGCTCTTCATGAGACATAGATCCAACTTGTTGTTATGGCTATGATCTCTTATCTTTGACATGGATCCACGCTTGTATTTCAGTGACCATGCTATATATACTTCTCCCAGTTATGTATTGGAGATCATGTTGTATCACACCAAACATCTATATGATGTCAAGATTGTATTTGTTCGCTGACCTTGATTGTTGTTTTTAGGTACTTTTGTGACTGCATTCTGTGGTTTCTTGCTCCTCCTATGACTTGGAATTATAATGTATTTCGGCCATCATTTCCCTTTGACCTCACACATTAGGTGGCATCTGTTATAGGTCAAATATGCACTTATCCGTCCGTGATCACATTGTCATGTCGATCACACAAAGGACATTATGGATGGAAGAGGTAGATTGACCTTCAATGAGTTACTGCTGAGATCACACATCTTTAGCTGAAAATTATATTTTTTATGCAGTTTTCATTATGTGTGCACTACTATTGTCACTGACATCTAGCATTCTAAATGGTGGTTCTATTGAAGACAACCTGCACACTTATCCCAAAAGATATGTACGCTAGTTGTTGAGAGCACTAGTTGCATACTGTAAGCTAGTCTACTATTATTATACCTGTGCACATATTAAGATGAATGGAAAAAATATATTAATATTACGAATTGGGATTAGTTGAGGTTGGTTTTGTAACTCCCCCAGCCTCCCAATTCAACTTCCTCATGAATCCAACTTCCAGCCTTGTGCCATAAATACAAGGGGAATCCATGAGGAAGGGGCCAATGAAGAAGAAGATATTGTTACGCTGAAGGAATTTCTAAGTCATTGTGAGTAGCAAGAGCCCAGGACTCGGTAGCAGAAGTGTTTGGATAGATCAGGTATACCTGTATTTGGCTACATTTCTTTGGAAATAAAATATCGAGATACCCTTCCCGTCGAAATGGAATTTTGTTTCTATTGAATATCTGATTGTAATTAATGTTAGATCGCTTTCAATTTCATTATATATTTACAGTCAAGATACGATGAGGAAGGTTGAATTATTTTGCAAGTACATTACTGTGGAGATTAGGCGAAAGCTAGGACCAGCCGTCGATAACAAGGTACTGATTTCAGAACCGTAATCTCATTTCATTCATAGTAATTAATGCAAAGTAGAATGTATCTATCAACCACCCCATGTAAGTTGATAGTGTCATTTCCCCCACTATTGGGTATATTCCTGCACAACAAAGAGATTAGTTGTTAGAGGTTTAGATAGAATCATAGAAAGAGAGAGAGTTTGGAGGTTAAGGGTTTCAAGAGAGGGAGAGATTATCGGTTAGGGGCTTATTGAGAAAGAGAGATTGTGGATTAGGGGTTTAGAGAGAGATATTGAGGGTTAGTTCTTTAGAGAGAGAGAGATAGAGAGGGATTGGAGGATAGCAGCCTAGAAAGATAGATACATAGAGAGAGAGAGATTGGGGGTTAGTTGTTTAGAGAGAGATAGAAGGATTGGCAGTTGGGTGTTTAGATATATATATATATATATATATATATATATATATATATATATATATAAAATAGAGAGAATGGTGGTTTGAGGTTTCGAGAGAGAGAGGGATATTTTGGGTGAGGTGTTTAGAGGGAGAGAGAGATAGGTAGAGAGATATAAATGGTTAGGGATTTAGAGAGAGAGAGATATTGGGGGTTAGGGGTGGGGTTAGTTGTTTAGAGAGAGATAGAGAGATTGGGGGTTAAGCATTTAGGGAGAGATAGAAACAAAGTTAGGGTTTAGTGAGAGAGATGGAGAATAGGGGTTCGGGGTTTAGAGTAAGAGGGATATAGGAAGAGAGAGGTTGGGGGGTTAAGGTTTTAGGGAAAGATATTGGAGGTTATAGGTTTAGAGAGAGATAAATAGACTGAGGGTTATGAGATTAGAGAGAGAGAGAAAGTGAGATTGGTGGTTAGGGGTTTAGAGAGAGAGATAAATATTAGGTGTTATGGTTTTAGTTAGAGAGAGAGAGTTGTCAATTTGGGGCTGAGGGAGAGAAATATTTGGGATTAATGCTTTAGAGAGAGAAAAATAGAGGGATTGGGTGATAGGGGTTTAGAGAGAGAGATATTAGTGGTTAGGGTTTACAGAGAGAGGGGAAGAGAGAGAGATTGGGGGTTAGGGGTTTATCTAGATAGAGAGAGAGGGAGAGAGAGAGATTAGGGATTAGGGGTTTATCTAGATAGAGAGAGAGGGAGAGTGATTAGGGATTAGGTGTTTAGAGAGAGAGAAAGAGAGGCATTTGGGTTTAGGCGTTTAGAGTTTTAGAGAGAGAGAGAGAGATAGATAGGTTGCAGGGATAATTTGAAGAACCCATACCTATTTAAAAATGTATAAACCTTGATGAATCTTAGCAATTCTTAAAATGTCAACTATAAAATATTTGGTGATATTTTTCTAAAATTATTTCAATTTCTAAGGATTTTATATAGTTTATATAATAATTTGATGACTTTTAGAGTGAAAAAAGTTTACCCCATCAAAATTGGAAGAAATGGGGCTTCAAAAAACTACAAATTGGTGAATCATTTTTTGGAAAAAAACATGGAAAAATAGCCCATTGGCTAAATTTTGACCCTAAAATTATCCTTGATAGGGTGTTATGGGCTTAGAGTGAGAGAGAGAGTGGGAGTTATGGGATATGGGTTTAGAGAGAGAGAGAGAGTTTGGGGGTTAGGGGTTTAGAGAGAGAAAGAGAAAGAAAGAGATTGGGGGTTAGGGTTTAGAGAGAGAGAGAGAGAAGGAAATTGGCTGTCAGGGTTTAGAGTGAGAGAGGGGGAAATAGACTATGAGAGGTTTAGAGAGAGATAAGGAGTTAGGGATTGAGAGGGAAAGAGATAGAGAGATTTGGGTTTAGTGGTTTAGAGAGAGTGATATGAGGAGAGACATTGGTGGTTAGGGTTTTAGAAAGACAGAGAGAAAGAAAGTGTTGGTGTTAAAGTTTTAGAGAGAGAGATAGTATGAGAGAGAGAGAGAGAGATTAGGGATTATGGATTTAGAGAGAGAAATAGATTGTGGGTATGGGGATATATATATATATATATATATATATATATATATATTGGGGGTTAGGGGTTTAGAAAGAAAGGTTAGGGGTTAATGCTTTAGATGGATTTGGTATTAGGGATTTAGAGAGAGATATTTTGGGGGTTAGACGTTTATATAGAAAGATAGAGGGAGAGAGAGAGGCATTATGTGTTTAGAGAGTGAGTGAGACAGATATTAGAGGTTAGATGTTTAGAGAGAGAGAGAGGTGTTTAGGGATTTAGAGAGAGAGAGAGAGAGATTGGACGTTAGGGTTTTAGAGAGAGAGAGAGAGAGAGAGAGAGAGAGAGAGAGAGATATATTGGAGGTTAGGGGCTTTGAGAGAGGGGGAGATTGAATGTTAGGGGTTTAGAGAGAGAGAGATAAAGATTGGGGGTTATGGGTTTAGAGAGAGGTAGATAGATTGGGGGTTCGAGGTTTGAATAAAAAGAGATAGAAAGAGAGAGATTAGTGGATAGGGGTTCAGAGAGAGAGAGAGAGATAGGGATTGGGTTGGGTTTAGTTGTTTAGAAAGGGATAGAGAGATTGGGGGTTAAGCGTTTAGAGAGATAATGGTGGTGAGGGTTTAGTGAGAGAGATGGAGTTTGGGGGTTCGGGGTTTAGAGTGAGGGAGATAGGAAGAGAGAGATTGGTGGTTAGTGATTTAGAGAGAGAGATAGAGAGATTGGGGGTTATGGTTTTAGAGAGTGAGAGAGATTGGGAGTTAGGGGTTTAGAGAAAGAGTTTGAGGGTTAGTTGTTTAGAAAGAGAGAGAAAGAGAGATTGGTGGTTATGGGTTTAGAGAGATAGAGATAGAAACAAAGAGATTTGTGTTTAGGGGTTTAGAGAGAGAGAGAGGAAGATTAGGTGTTATGGTCTTAGTGAGAGAGATAGAGAGTTGGGGATTAGGCATTTAGGGAGAGAAAGAGATTGGGGGTTAATGATTTAGAGATGAGAAAATAGAGAGATTGGGTGTTAGTAGTTTAGAGATAGAGAGATTGTTGGTTAGGGATTAAAGGTAGAGTGAGAGAGAGATATTGGAGGTTAGGGGTTTATATAGATAGATAAATAGAGAGAGAGAGTGATTAGAGATTAGGGATTTAGTGAGAGAGAGAGAGAAAGAGGGATTTGGGTTTAGGGGTTTAGAGAGAGGGAGAGAGATTAGAGGTAAGGGTTTTAGAGAGAGGTAGATTAAGGATTAGTGGTTTAAAGAGAGAGAGAGAGAGAGAGATTGGGTGCTAGCATTTCGAGAGAGATAGAGAGATAGGGTTAAGGGGTTTAGAAAGAGAGATAAAACGAGAGAGATTTGTGGTTAGGGGTTTAGAGATAGAGAGAGAGAGGGACTGGAGGTTAGGGGTTTAGAGAGAGAGAGAGATTGGGGTTGTTGATGTATATGTAACTTCGAAATGTATTTCACATATATGTATATTGTATTCCTATAGAGATGTTATTATTTATCTATACAGAAGTGTCGTCATTTATATTGTAAGTGTTGTAACTTATACTTGATGGGTTATTAGACAACCTTGTTGGGGTCAGCCCTGTATAAGTCATGTGGGTCAAAGGGTTATTAGACCACCCTATTGGGGTTCGGCCCAGTTAGCATTATGTTATGTGGTTAAGTTAAGGCCGACCTGGTAAAGGCTATTAGGAAATTCAAGTCAAGTATGTTAAATTTTGAGCATTAATTCACAATACTCTAGGATCTTTACTGAGAGAATAACATATACAGTATATCAATGCATGATAATCACAATAAGTATGACAAGCATCACACGAATCAAAAGCATAAGAGACAAGAGACACAGAGTTTCCGTGGGGAAAACCCTAAGGTGAAAAACCCCACAACTTCCTCATAGATAGAGAGAGCAATGGCTCAACCAAAGTACAACCAAAATACATTGAGAGAGTCTCCTAGTAGTAGATAATCCTCCTCCTCACTAGTGCACCACTTTCTGAGTGAGAGAGATTTACTTTTTTGAATGATATAAATAGAGATCACCTAATCTCTATTTATACTAACCTGTTTGCCCAGTGACCTTATGGGGCCGACTTGTCTAGCTAGGTACATCCACATTATAATATATATTTCAGGGTCAACCCCACACATGGTGTTCTACTAACCCATCGGAAAGTACACACACTTGCGACACTTGTCAATCCACATGACGACACTTCCTTATAGAGGAATGACACATCTCTTATAAGGGTACAATAAATATATATAAAATACACAGATGAAATACATTCCGAAGTTACATATACATCAACACTCCCTCTTAACTAGGAAGGTATTTCTCAACACAGATCTGCTAGACAAGTCTTCTTCTCGGGATCATCGTCATCGATGCATTGTCATCATCATCGCCACTGCTGCTGCTATCTCAACCAATCTCTGAATCTACTTGTCATAGGAAGTTCTACAGAGCCAGTCCTTTTTCATAATGGATGTAGGCCCACCTCCTACAGGTCTTCATCATCACTGGCCATACTGTGGAATTCTCAGGCCTTATTACGTGCATCACAAAACCTTGCTGCAGCATCCCAGGCTATTACGAGCACACAACTCTACCTGTAGGATCTCCCAGGAGCACATTACATGTGACCCATCACAAAACCTGGCTGAATCATCCCAGGCTGTTACGAGCACACAACTCTACCTGTCAGATCTCCTAGGAGCACATTACATGTGATCTCACCACAAAACCTGGCTGAAGCATCCCAGGTTGTTACGAGCACACAGCTCTACTTGTCGGATCTCCCAGGAGAACATTACATGTGATCTCACAACAAAACCTGACTGAAGCATCCCAGGCTGTTATGAGCACACAGCTCTACCTGTCAGATCTCCCAGGAGCACATTACATGTGGTCCACCACAAAAAATGGTTGAAGCATCTGAGGCCTTTTTCATCCTGTCCAGATCTCCCAAGAGAAAATTGCATGTGGTCATGGAAAAACCTAGCTGAAGCATCTGAGGCCTTTTTCATCCTGTCTAGATCTCCCAGGAGAAAATTACATGCCATAGGACAAAACCTCGCAAGAGCATCTCAAGATGTTACAGGTACACAACTCCTACCTGAAGATCTCCCCGGGCACAAATTACATGTCCTCCCAGAGCAATGTCTCGAAAGAGCATCCCAGGCTGTTATGGGTACGCAACTCTGACCTATAGGATATCCTAGACATGCTCATCTGCACAACCTGATCCACGGCCACAAAGTATCATATGATACTCATCATACATCATCCTGATGTACACATGATCATCCTGATCATCATCACTGCAACATCCTGCTGCATGTCATCTGGAGAAGCTCGTCATCCACGATCACCCTGATCATGCAATGCATCCATCTAATGCACACCAAGTATCTACCTGATACATATCATCATACATAGTGTATCCATCTGATACATAGATACATGATCCACACAATGTATCCATCAACATACATGATCTACCTGATCATACAATGTATCCACCTGATACATATACAGATACATGGTCCAAGCATCCAACATGATGCATATACAAAATACATACACAAGATCCAACCGATCATATCCAGCATCCAACATGATGCGTACATACATATAAATGATCCAACTGATCATATCCAGCATCCAACATGATGCGTACATACATATAAATGATCCAACTGATCATATCCAGCATCCAACATGATGCGTACATATGTATACATATAAATGATCAAACAGATCATATAAAGCATAAACTAGAACATCATCCTGATGCTCATCATCCATCGCTTACATCCACAGCCATGTGAAGGATCCTCCTTCCAACATGCTTGGAATGGATTCAACAAATGTGTCCATCACTTCTTCCTCGAAGTGTCCTCGATCTGAAGAACACCAAGCCTCTCCTTGAAGTACTCGAACTTCACCTTGGCTAGTGGCTTCGTCAGCACATCTGCAATCTGCTCGTCCGTCGCAACATACAGGAGCTTCACAGCTCCTCTTTGCACCATATCCCTGATATAGTGATATTTGATCTCTATGTGTTTCGACCTGTCATGAAACACTGGATTCTCAGACATCTTCACATAACTCTGGTTATCACAGAAGATACCAGTAGAATCCAACGGGAGATCAAATAACTCAGACAGTAGCTTCCATAGCCATACTGCCTCACAACTAGCTAAACAGGATGCAACATACTCTGCCTCAGCTATACTCAGTGCTACGCAGGACTACTTCCTACTTAACCAAAAGATCACACCTGATCCTATACTGAAGCAGCACCCAGATGGGCTCTTCCTATCTGCAGCACTGCCATCCCAATCTGAATCAACATAACCCTGCAGGTTAAACTTTTGATTCGCTTCATACTTGATCCCATAAGCCACTGTACCCTTCAAGTACCTTAGAACATGTTTTACAGCAATCAGTTGAACACTCCTCGGATTCGTCAGGAACTGGCTCAATGTGTTCACAGCAAAGCAAATATCTGGTCTCGTGTTCGTCAGGTACATCAAGGACCCAATCATCTGACGATACATAGAGACATCAACCGACTCAGATGAAGCATCACATAGAAGCTTCAGATTCAATTCCATAGGTGTGGCCATGGCCTTGCAATCCATCATCCTGAATCTCTTCAGGATATCTACTGTGTACTTCCCTTGACCAAGGAAGATCCCACCTGCACTCTACCACACCTCCATACCTAGGAAATAATGCATCATTCCCAAAGTTCTTCATATCGAATTCAGCATCAAGCTTTCTCTATGTATCACACCAAGTTCTGGGAGCTTGCTACAAGCCATACAAGGTTTTCTTCAATCTGCACACATGTGACTCCCTGTCAGGTCTTGGGACTGCATCCCAAACATCCTTTTCATGATAAAGGGATCATGGCATTCCATTTCTTCATCCTATATCCTGGGAACTTCAATATCTTCAATATCTTCAATAGATATCTTTGTTGCTTGGAACAAATGTTGTAGTCCTTTTGTAGGTGAAGATATATGGTATTTCCTACAAAACAAGTTAAATTGCATGATTAGAGACATCTCATAATTTTCAGAACAAATTCTTTACACATAAAGAAATATGTCATGCAGTCATGCAGTTATCTTAGCCAATGCTTCAATACAACATTTATCCATGTTCCACAACTTTCTAGATGCCTTCCAGTCTCTACCAGAACATTGTTAAGAGTTTGCACTACTCCCAACATGTCAGCAAAGAGGTTTCATTCTAGATAAGTAGCACTGGAATGTTGTACAGTGCCATAGGCCACTTACCCATCACATGCATATTAGTAGTATATTGTTCATTAATGCAATCATTCTAATATGCACAATACATCTCCTAGGAACATAAGCATAATATTATTTAAACAAACAAAATAGGAAAGAAATGATAATTGAAATACTTATCTTTGTTTGTTTGTGGGGTGGACTCCCTCTGAGTCTTTGCTTCCTGGCAGGAGCTGCTGAAGTAGCTTATTCTACACCTTTCTGTTGTGGAATGTAGGAATATGGTCAACTCCCTCTGAAAATCTGCATCCTTGCAGGAGCTGCTCGAGTGTGCTCCCTCTTGATCTTTGCTTCCTGGATTACCTATCCTTGAACTTATATTCATCCTTGCTGACATCAATCTTCCTAAACCCTGGAAAGTATACTCTGTAAGCCTTCGAGCTTTCACTGTAACCCACAAAGATACCCTTCTTTCTTGAACGATCTAGTCTAGTCGTCTTTTCCTTTGGGACATGAGTGTATATTGGACAACCAAATATTCTGAGATGGCTGGCTTCAGGTTTCTTACCAGAAAAGATCTCTTCTGGTGTCTTGTTGTCCAATATCTTGTGGGGTGTTCTATTCTGCACATATACAGCTGTTCTAGTTGCTTCTGCCCATAGATGCATAGGTAGATCCTGGTCATGCAGCATTGCCCTTGCTACTTCCATGATTGTTCTGTTTTTCCTTTTTGCAACTCCATTCTCTTGAGGATTATAAGGAGCAGTCAACTCCCTCTTAATCCCTGAATCACTACAAAGCTTCTTGAAGTCACCTGAGGTGAATTGTCCACCATTGTCGAATCTGAATGTTTTGATTTTTCTGTCAGTTTGATTCTCCATCAAGGTTTTGAATTCCTTGAATTTATCAAACACCTCATCTTTGTTCATCAAGAAGTATACCCAAGTCTTCCTGGAGAAGTCATCAATAAATGAGACATAGTAAACATACCCACTTAGATAACTGGATGACATAGGACCACATACATCTAAGTGGATGATTTCCAGGATGTCTTTTGCCTTGCTTTCACTGCTTGGGAAAGCCTTCTTAATGTTCTTACCTTTTGCACATCCTTTGCAAACACCTTCATGTTTGGTCTTGATTTCAGGAAGACCCTCTACAGCCTTGCTTGCAATTGGAAGTGCTCTATAGTGCATATGAGCAAGTCTTCTATGGCAAAGTTCACTTGGCTCCATGGATTGATGTACCATGGCATGTTTAGGTTGTCCCTTCAATTTATACAAACCTCCCTCTTGCTCTCCAATCACTACTGCATCATCTATGTTATTTCCCTTTGGCCACATTAGTACTTGGCCATCCACAAATGCAACCCTCATGCCTTTTTCATCCAATGTAGAGATGGAGAGTAAGTTCTCCTTGAGCCCAGATACATAAAGAACTTCTTTCATCTTCAAAGATTTTGTAGGAGGCTTCACCACTTCCTTTGATTGGGTATTGATAATCATCCCCAAGTTTTACCTTATGGAGTGATTCATGTTCAGATAGATTCACAAAAGATTCCTTAAACTTAGTCATGTGTTTGGAAGCCCCACTATCAATCAACTAATCATTACAACCATGGGAGATGGTACCTGTGAGAGCAGAGATCAAAACATACTCTTCTTCACTTGATGAGTTATCATCACCTTCTTCCCTAGCCTTCTTCTTGGGTGGTTCATCATCCTTAGCAACATGAGCATGAAACCTTCTTTTGATGCCCTTCTTCTTCTTGTTGGAGTTCTTGTTGTCCTTTTTGTTCTTGGGACAATTTGTGGCAATATGTCCTTTCTCATTATAGGTGAAGCATATTCTTCTTTCTTTGAAGTGATGTGAAGATTTCTTGGAGTAAGATGGCTCTCTCTTGGACTTCCCTTTCTTGGTGTGAGTTGTGAGAGCTTGATCTTCATTCCCCATCTTTTCTTCTCGTGCCACAAGCCTTGCTTCTTCTTGTGAGCATTCTTCCCGTAGTCTACTGAAGGAAATGAACTTCTTTCTTGCACAGATTCCTTGAATGAAGGAGTCCGATGACCTAGGTAAGCCATTCAGAGTGGTCATGACAACTTCACCATTATCTACCATTTCATCCACTGCTTCTAGTTGTTCCTTGATCTGGGATACTCTTGAAAAATAAGATTGAATGGTTTCTCCATTCTGAAACTTTACCCCTTTCAATTGGTTTCGCAGGGTCATCTTCCGATTTATGTTCTTCCCTTCAAATAGCTTGGTCAAAGAGTCAAACATCTCTTTGGGTGTCTTTAGAGAAGACACATGGGGAATGAGATGGTCTTTGATAGAATCAGCAATGATTCTTTTGACCAAGTTTTTCTTATGCAATACTTTAGCCTCTTCATCCTCTGGGATAGGGATGTCTTCTTTTATATATGAGTCCAACTCATTC
The DNA here is from genome assembly GCA_027924585.1 of Larix kaempferi. Taxonomy (NCBI): domain Eukaryota; kingdom Viridiplantae; phylum Streptophyta; class Pinopsida; order Pinales; family Pinaceae; genus Larix; species Larix kaempferi. The sequence goes on from BSBM01000156.1 coordinate 2,562,110, forward strand.
TCTTCCAGGATTAACCCAATCCTATACTTCCAAGCTCGGAAGTTATCAGCCCCTTCAAGCTTATCCTCAAGCTTGGTGTGGTGAGACATCTTAAAGAGTACTTCAAATGGAAATAGAAAATATTTAGGTCTTACCACTTGAAATGCTGAAAACTGGATCTGGTCCCGGATTAGGGTTTGTCGGAAAAACCCTAAAAATTCAAAATGTGAATTTCAAATTTATGAAAGGATAGAAAGATGCACCTTGATGAGATGATCAGCTTGGTGCATTCAGAATTTGAGATCAGCAAAGCTTTACCCTTCAGATTTGTCTTTTTGTCCTCCTAGGTTCACTAGGGAGAGCCCTGAATTAGGGTTTGAGTTTCCCGGAGATCTACCCAGCCAAAAATCTCGATCCAAAGCTCTAAACTTCGATTGTTGCAAGGAGCTTCCAGCTATGTCTTCAGATTTCAGAAATTTTTATTTTTGTGGAAACCCTAATTTTTAGGGCCAAATCTGAAAAAGCTCAGAATTGAATTCTGATTGGACAGTTAGATGTGCCTTGATGAGTAGATTCAATCTACTATACTGCTTTTCCAAAATATGTGGAGAGAAACCCAATAAACAAGAAACTCAAGTTTTCATCACTGCAAAATGTCTTCTTCTCAGGTTAGCTCTGATACCATGTTAAATTTTGAGCATTAATTCACAATACTCTAGGATCTTTACTAAGAGAATAACATATACAGTATATCAATGCATGATAATCACAATAAATATGACAAGCATCACAAGAATCAAAAGCATAAGAGACAAGAGACACAGAGTTTCCGTGGGGAAAACCCTAAGGTGAAAAACCCCACAACTTCCTCAGAGATAGAGAGAGCAATGGCTCAACCAAAGTACAACCAAAATACACTGAGATAGTCTCCTAGTAGCAGATAATCCTCCTCCTCACTAGTGCGCCACTTTTTGAGTGAGAGAGATGTACTTTTTTGAATGATCTAAATAGAGATCACCCGATCTCTATTTATACTAACCTGTTTTCCCAGTGACCTTATGGGGCCGACTTGTCTAGCTAGGTACATCCACATTATAATATATATTTTAGGGCTGACCCCACACATGGTGGTATAATAACCCATCAGAAATTACACACACTTGAGACACTTGTCAATCCACATGACGCACTTCCTTATAGAGGAATGACACATCTCTTATAAGGGTACAATAAATATATATAAAATACACAGATGAAATACATTCCGAAGTTACATATACATCAACAAAGTATACATAGAGTGAGGGAGGCACTCTCTTTGATCATTCTATTCTCACACACACTCTTTGGAGGAGGAGAAGCTACTATTAGGAGATGTCTATCTCTTATGTTTGGGTTGTATCATTTCTCTATCTATCTTTGAGAAAGTTATTGGGGTTTTTCACCTTTATGGTTTTCCCCAAGTAAACTATGTGTCTCTTGTGTGCTTGCATTTTTGTGTCCATGATTGATATGTTGTACATGTTGTTCCCTTAGTTAAGATCCTAGATCAGATTGAAGTAAATTCTGAAAAACTAACATGGTATCAGAGCTAGCCTGAAAGAAGGCATGGTATGGCATGTATGACACTTGTTGCACTTAAGATGCTAGGGCTTGATATAGCAAAAACCAGTCATCGTAGCACTTTCACTATAAATCCATTTTGGAGAAATTTTCAGATCTGAAACGTTTACAGGTCGAAGATCATATCCCCATGTACCCTGTATCCAAAGGAAAATGTCTAATTCGTTGTACTTTGTGTTTTATGATCTATACAATCTAGTGTTTCTGCCTCTTCCAAATCTGAGTCATAAACAGGTGACCTAGGAAAAAAGGTCATAACTTGGGCTAGGAAGCTCCAAATGAAGTTTAGTAAAAATTGACAGGTAGTGCATAGACTGTACTTTCTTAGGTAACTTGTTTAGAGGCCGAAACTGAACCAGTAACACGTGGCAAGCTGTACAAGTTCACTCTCCTGTTTTATGCCATAAACAGGTCACATTGCGACACTTGGCATAAATATCTCTAAGAGAATCCAATTGAGGTCAGACCTATGGGGTTGGAAAGATCATAGATCAGGATACCACAGGTAGACGTTTCAGACCCTTTGGATGGGAAAGTTCAGAGTTACACTAGAAACAATAAAGTACATATTTCTGTCAAAAAAGAATTATTTTTGAGCACCTTCATTCATGGCTTCGGGAATTTAGGGTTTCGGAGAAAGATGGAATTTTTGTAATTGGAGACCACTGAATGCTACTCATCAAAATCAAAATTTATATACCAAGATCATAATTTTTGGTTTGGCAGAAGGTTGGGCTTGATCAGGCCCTAGTTCGGGACATTGATCGGAAAAGTGGAAAATTAGAGCTTCTGCAAAAATGAGAATTTTTAAAATCTGTGACCATGGATGGAAGCTCCTCAGAAAAATAGAAGCTTAGAGCTTTGGATCAAACCTTTTTATTGGTCAGAAGGGTGGGATTTATCAAACCCTAGTTCGGGGTCATGTCTAGTGAATCCAAAAGTTTCAAAGGAAAATTTGAGGGGTGAAACTTTGTAGTTTTCAAATTCTGAATATACCGACTTGATCAGATCATCAAGGCACATCTTTCTATCCTTTCAGAAGTTTGAAATTAAAAGTTTGAATTTTTAGGGCTTCTCTGACAAACCCTAATCCAACTCTAGATCCAGTTCCTACAAATCAAGTTGATTGGGTTAATCCTAGAAGAGAATGGATTGGTCACCTACATAAGTGAAGAAGTTCCTATTTCAAAGGGAGATGAGGCTGAGGCCTTACATAAGAATATTACAAGCAATCTCGACAGGTATGACTCATTCAGGTACGTTTCGAATTCTGTTCATAATTAAGTTTATGATATGTTTGTCTTCATATTATTACAGTTAGTACAATCTTGGTTAATTTTAGACTTGTCGTATCACCTTAATAAAATTATGAATGCATGATAGAAGATATTCATTGATTAGGGTTTTTGACACTTATGATTGTACTAATGCATTGTGATGTTGTATGAGGTTGATGTTGTCCACTAACATGAAAAGTACATCAAGAAAGACAAATCATGTTCTAGTTCAAGAACATATGACCATGGTGACATGAAGACAAAGGTTCATCCATTGCCATGGATCACATAGAAGATCTACTTACGAGGTATGTATAACTTGGTTAACCTATGAGATATGCAGGTTACTAGCACAAGTCACTTAAGAGGACAAGAAGACATCATGTGGGTATGTTATACAATAACCAACTAACATATTAATCCATGTACTTTTTTCCTATATCAAGTTAGAATCATATCTTGTGTAAAGTATACATGGCCTGATTGATAATGATTATTCATAGGTTTGAATAATCATGGGTGTATGCATATTATGTTTCTTAACTAGAAGAGTCATGAAAGTATAGGTTTGAGTAATCACAGGTGTAGACATATTATATTTCTTACTTTAATTTATGATATGACTAACCATAAGAGTCCTTGAATACTAATGCTTATTATTTCTGTTTGAAATGATCATGACTATACATGCTTAAGATTATTGTGTTTTGATAGTATTGAGAATATACTAATAAATGTATGATTATGTATGATATCTCGAGGATATCACAATAATGATACTTGTAAGCATGCATAGTGATCGAGGATGGATATAAGTTCAAGGACAGGTAATCTAGGAAGCAAAGATTAAGAGGGAGCACACTCTAGTAGTTTCTGCAAGGATGCAGATATTCAGAGGGAGTCGACCACTTCTCACAATCCACATCAGAATGGAATTGCAGAAAGGTTGCAAAGATTTAGAGGGAGTCCACCCAACAACCAAACAAAGATAAGTATTTGAATTATCATTTCTTGCATAGTTGATTGTTTAAATAATACTGTTCAATGATGTATATACTAATGTTCCTAGAATTAGGCTATGTATTTTGGCATATTAGAATAATTGCATTAATGAACAACATACTACTAATATGCATATAATGGGTAAGTGGCCTATGGCACTGTACAACATTCCATTGCTACTGATCTAGAATGAAACCTCTTTGCTGACATGTTGGGAGTTGTGCACACTCTTAACAATGTTCTGGTAGAGATTGGGAGGCATCTAGAAAGTCACGGGATATGGATAAATGTTGTATTGCAGCATTGGCTAAATTAATTGCATGACTGTATGACATATTTCTTTATGAGTAAGAACTTGATCTAAAAACTATGAGATGTTTCTAATCATTAAATTTAAACTTGTTTTGTTGGAAAGATCGTATACCATTACCTACAAAAGAAGGACTACAACATTTGTTCCAACAAAAAAGTTATCTATTGAAGATGTTGAAGTTCCTAGGATTCGGGAAGAATGCCATGATCGAGGAGTACAATTCGATCATGAAGAATGATATTTGGGATGTGGTCCCAAGACCTGAAGGGAAGTGTGTTGTGACTTTCAAATGGATCTATAAGATCAAGCATGCTATAGGTGGCAGCATAGAGACTTTTGCTCTTGTATCCAAATCCACTTCCATTAGATTAGTACTTGCTCTGGCTGCAGTGATGAAATGGAATATACACAAAATCGATGTCAAGACAACTTTCTTGAATGGTGTAGTCGAAGAGGAAGTGTATGTGGAGCATCCACTCAGGTTTGAGACACATGACCAAGAGTCACATGTGTGCAAACTAAAGAAAGCCCTGTATGGTTTGAAACAGGAAACCAGGACCTGGTATGGCAGGATAGATGGATTTCTATCCAGTTTGGGCTTTACCAAGAGTAAAGCAGATTCCAACCTTTACTACGAGGTTGAGGAAGGAAATCCAGTGATACTATTTTTGTATGCGGATAACCTATTTGTTATAGATGAGGATAGATTGATTTCCAACACACAGAGGAATCTTGTTACCAAGTTCGAGATGAATGACTTGGGGATGATGCACTATTTTCTAGGCATGGAGGTGTGGCAGAGTACAGATGGAATCTTCCTTGAACAAGGGAATTATGTAGTAGAGATCCTGAATAGGTTCAGGATGATCGACTGTAAGGCCATGGCCACACCTATGGCATCGAACCTGAAGCTTCTGTCTGATGCTTCATCTAATCTGGTTGATGTCACAATGTATCGTCAGATGATTGGGTCCTTGATGTACCTAATGAACATGAGACCATATATCTTCTTTGCGGAGAACACATTGATCCGGTTCCTGATAGATCCAAGGAGTGTTCACCTGGTTGCTATAAAGCATATTCTGAGGTACCTGAAGGGTACAGTTGACTATGGGCTCAAGTATGATGCGAATCAAAAGTTTAACCTGCAGGGTTATGCTTGTTCAGATTGGGCAGGCAGTGCTGCAGATAGGAAGAGCACATTTAGGTGCTACTTGAGTATGGGATCATGTGTGATCTCTTGGTTTAGTAGGAAGCAATCCTGCGTAGCACTGAGTACATCCGAAGCAAAGTATGTTGCAGCATGTTTGGCTAGTTGTGAGGCAGTATGGCTCCGGAAGCTACTGTCTAAGCTATTTGATCTCCCGCTGGAGGCTACTGGTATCTTTTGTGACATCCAGAGTTGTGTGAAGTTGTCTGAGAGCATAGTGTTCCATGACAGGTTGAAGCACATTGAGATCAAATATCACTATATCAGGGATATGGTACAAAGAGGAGCAGTGAAGCTCCTGTATGTTGCGACGGATGAGCAGATTGCAGATGTATTGACGAAACCACTAGCCAGAGTGAAGTTCAAGTACTTCAGAGAGAGGCTTGGTGTTCTTTAGAGCGATGACACTTCGAGGAAGAAGTGATGGAGACATTTGCTGAAGCCATTCCAAGCATGGTGGAAGGAGGATCCTTCACATGGCTATGGATGTAAGCGCTGGATGATGAGCAACAGGATGATGTTCTAGTTTCTGCTCGATCTGATTAGTTGGATCATTTATGTATGTATGTATCATGTTGGATGATGGATATGTTCAGTTGGATCATTTATATGTATGTATATATGCAACATGTTGGATGCTTGGACCATGTATCTGTATATGTATCAGGTGGATACAATTGTATGATCAGGTAGATCATGTATGTTGATATATATCAAGTGGATACATTGTATGATCAGGTGGATCATGTATCTGTGTATGTATCAGGTAGATACATTATATGATCAGGTGGTTCATGTATGATGATATGTATCAGGTAGATACTTGGTATGCATCAGGTGGATCCATTATATGATCAAGATGATCATGGATGATGAGCTTCAGAATGTTGCTCCAAATGACATGCATAAGGACGATGCAGTGACGATGATCAGGATGATCATGTGTGATGAGTATTAGGACAATACTCTGGATGACATGCTTTAGGATGATGCAATGATGATGATCAGGATGATCATATGTGATGACATGTATCAAGTGGATACATTACATAATCAATTGGATTATGTGTGATGAGTTCCGAATACACAGATGCACATGAGCTTTTCGGACATGGTTGTAGATGTGTTCTACCATGGTCGTGATGTAATGGCTAGGATTTTTCGACATGGTGGCAGATGTGTTGTCCCATGATCGTGATGTAATTGCCAGGGCCTTTCGAGCATGGTTATAGATGTGTTCTCCCATGGCTACGATATAAGTGCTGGGGCCATTCGAGCATGGTTGTAGATGTGTTCTCCCATGGTTGTGATATAAGTGCTGGGGCCATTCGAGCATGGTTGTAGATGTGTTCTCCCATGGCTGTGATATAAGTGTTGGGCCATTTGAGCATGGTTGTAGATGTGTTCTCCCATGGCTGCAATATAAGTGTTGTGCCATTCTCGCATGGTTGTAGATGTGTTCTCCCATGGCGTATATGTAAGTGATGTGTGATGTGCATCTGGGTTGTGCTTTGTGAACAATGATCATGAGTATCAGTATGATACTCTGTGGCCGTGGACTGGTTGTGCAGTAGCATGTAAAAGGTCCTGGGATATCCGATAGGTTGTGCTGTGTGCTCGTAATCAGTCTTGGGATGCTCTTTCAAGGTTTTGTTGACTCACGTAATAAGTCCTGAGGATTCCATATTATGGCTAGTGATGATGAATACTTGCAGGTGGTGGGCCTACATCCAGTATGAAAAAGGACTGGCTATGTAGAACTTCCTATGACGAGTAGATCGGAGATTGATTTAGATAGCAGCAGCAGTCACGATGACGATGATTCGAGGACAATGATTCACTGATGATGATCCAGAGAAGAAGACTTGTGCTAGAAGACCTATGTCGAGAAATACCTTCCTAGTTAAGAGGGAGTGTTGATGTATATGTAACTTCGGAATGTATTTCACATATATGTATATTGTATTCCTATAGAGATGTTATTATTCCTCTATACGGAAGTGTCGTCATTTATATTGTAAGTGTTGTAAATAATACTTGATTGGTTATTAGACCACCTTGTTGGGGTCGACCCTGTATAATTCATGTGGGTCAAAGGATTATTAGACCACCCTATTGGGGGTCGGCCATGTGGGTCAAAGGTTTATTAGACCACCCTATTGAGGATCGGCCCAGTTAGCATTATGTTATGTGGTTAAGTTAAGGCCGACCTAGTAAAGGTTATTAGGCAAGTCAAGTCAAGTATAAATAGAGTGTGGGAGGCACTCTATTTGATCATTCTATTCTTACACACACTCTTTGGAGGAGGAGACGCTACTGCTAGGAGATGTCTATCTCTTATGCTTGGGTTGTATCATTGCTCTATCTAGCTATGAGGAAGTTATTGGGGTTTTTCACCTTTATGATTTTCCCCAAGTAAACTTTGTGTCTCTTGTGTGCTTGCATTTTTGTGTCCATGATTGATATGTTGTACATGTTGTTCTCTCAGTTAAGATCCTATATCAGATTGAAGTAAATTATGAAAAAGTAATAGGGGCTTAGGGGTTTAGAGTGAGAGATTGGGGGTTCAAGGTTTAGACAGTGAAACATAGTGTGTGTGTGAGAGAGAGAGTTTGGGGGTTAGGGGTTTAGAAAGATAGAGAGATATTTTTTGTTAGAGTTTTAGATGGAGAGATAGATAGGGTGTCAGGGGTTTAGAGAGAGAGAGAGAGAGAGATTGGGGGTTATGGAATATGGGTTTAGAGAGAGAGAGACAAAGTTTGGGGGTTAGGGGTTTAGAGAGAGAGAAAGAGAAAGAAAAAAATTGGGGTTTAGGGTTTAGAGAGAGATGGAAATTGGATGTCAAGGGTTTAGAGAGAGAGAGGGAAATTGGTTGTCAGAGGTTTAGAGAGAGATACGGGGTTAGGGATTTAGAGGGAGAGAGATAGAGAGGATGGGGGTTAGTGGTTTAGAGAGAGTGATATAAAGAGAGACATTGGTGGTTATGGTTTAGAGAGAGAGAGAAATAAATTTTTGGTGTTAAAGTTTTAGAGAGAGAGAGAAACAAAGTTTTGGTGTTAAATTTTTAGAGAGAGAGAGATTGAGGGTTAGCCATATATATAAAGAGAGAAAGATTGGGGGTTAGGGATTTAGAGACAGAGATAGTCTGTGAGATAGAGGGAGATTAAGGGTCAAGGGTTTAGTGAAAAAGAGATATTGGGGGTATGGGGATTTAGATAAATATATATATAGAGAGAGAGAGAGAGAGAGATTGGAGGTTAGGGGTTTAGAGAGAAAGATTGGAGGTCAAGGTTTTAGATGAATTTTGTATTAGGGATTTAGAGAGAGAGATTTTGGCGGTTAGATGTTTATATAGATAGATAGAGGGAGAGAGAGAGGAGTTATGTGTTTGGAGAGAGAATGAGAGAGGTTGGAGGTTAGAATTTAGAGAGAGATAGAGAGAATAGGGTTAGGAGTTTAGAGAGAGAGATATAGAAAGAGAGATGTTGTTATTTAGGGGTTTAGAGAGAGAGAGAGAGAAAATAGAGGTTAGCATTTTATGGAGAGAGAGAGAAAGACTGGGGTTAGTGGTTTAGAGAGAGGGATATACGAGGCTAGAGGCTTAGAGAGAGAGAGAGAGAGATTAGGGGTTTAGAGAAAGAGATTTGGAGGTTAGGGTTTCAGAAAGAGACAGGGAGAGATTGGAAGTTCGGGGTTTAGAGAGAGAGCGAGAGAGATTGGGGGTTAAGGGTTTAGAGAGAGAGATAGTATGAGAGAAAGAGGGAGATTAGGGGTTAGGGGCTTAGAGAGAGAGAGAGATATTGGGGGTATGTGGGTTTAGATAAAGAGAGAAAGAGATAGATAGATAGATAGAGAGAGAGAGAGAGAGAGAGAGAGAGATATTGGATGTTAGGGGTATAGAGAGAAAGGTTGGGGGTTAGGGTTTTAGATGGATTTCGTATTATGGATTTAGAGAGAGATATTTATGGGGTTAGATGTTTATATAAATAGATAGAGGGAGAGAGAGAGGAATCATGTGTGTAGAGAGCTAGTGAGAGAGATATTGGAGGTTAGATGTTTAGAGAGATAGAGAGAGACAAATGTTTATGGATTTAGAGAGAGAGAGAGAGACTGGTGTTTAGGTATTTAGAGAGAGAGAGAGAGAGAGAGAGAGAGAGAGAGAGAGAGAGATTGGAGGTTAGGATCATAGAGAAAAAGAGAGAGAGAGAGAGAGAGAGAGAGAGAGAGAGAGATATTTGGGGTTAAAGGTTTGGCGAGAGAGAGATAAGGGGTTAGAGGTTTAAAGAAAGAGAAAGAGATATTGGAGGTTAGGGGTTTAGATAGAGGGAGAGATTTGATGTTAGGGGTTTAGAGAGACAGAGAGAGATACTCGTGGTTACATGTTTATACAGAGAGAGATATTGGGGGTTATGGGTTTAGAGAGAGGTAGAGAGATTGGGGGGTCGAGGTTTGAAGAGAGAGAGATAGAAATAAAGAGATTATTGTCTGGGTTTAGAGAGAGAGAGAGATTGGGGTTAGGGTTGGGTTTAGTTGTTTAGAGAGGGATAGAGAGATTGGGGGTTAAGCATTTAGAGAGCTAGGGATATAGAAAGAGAGAGAATTTTGGTTAGGATTTAGTGAGAGAGATGGAGTATGGTGGTTCGGGGTTTAGAGTGATAGGGAGATAGGAAGAGGGAGATTGGGGGTTAGGGGTTTAGAGAGAGAGATAGAGAGATTGAGATATTGGGGGGTATGGGTTTAGAGAGTGAGCGAGATAGAAAGAGAGATTGGCGGTTAGGGGTTTAGAGGAACAATTTGAGGATTAGTGGTTTAGAGAGAAAGAGAGAGATTGGTGGTTATGGGTTTAAAGAGAGGGAGATAGAAACAAAGAGATTCATGTATTGGGGTTTAGACAAAGAGACATAGAGAAATATTAGGTGTTATGGTTTTAGCGATAGAGTTAGAGAATTGGGGATTAGGAGTTTAGGGAGAGAGAGAGATTGGGAGTTAATGCTTCAGAAATGAGAAAAACAGAGAGATTGGGTGTTAGTAGTTTAGAGAGAGTGAGATTGTTGGTTAGCGCTTAGAGATAGAGTGAGAGAGAGAGAGTGGGGTTTAGGGGTTAGGGGTTTATATAGATAGATAAATAGAGAGAGAAAGAGAAAGTGATTAGGGTTTAGGGGTTTAGAGAGAGAGAGAGAGAGAGAGTAGGGTTTAGGGCTTTACACACAGAGAGAGAGAAAGAGGGATTTGGGTTTAGGGGTTTAGAGAGAGGGATAGATATTAAAGGTAAGGGTTTTAGAGAGAGGTAGATTGGGGATTAGTGGTTTAGAGAGCGAGAGAGAAAGAGATTGGGGGTTATCATTTAGAGAGAGATAGAGAGATAGAGTTCAAGATTTTAGAGAGAGAAATAGACGAGAGATTTTTGTGGTTAGGGGTTTAGAGTGAGAGATCAGGGTTTAGGGGTTTAGAGTGAGATATTGCAGGTTAGAGGTTTAGAAAGAGAAAAAGAGTGTGTGTGTGAGAGAGACTTAGGGAGTTAGGGGTTTAGATAGGGAGAGAGAGAAATTTTTTGTTAGAGTTTTAAATGGAGAGATAAATAAGGTGTTTAAGGGTCTTAGAGAGAGAGAGAGATTGGGGGTTATGGGATATGGGTTTAGAGAGAGAGAGAGAGAGAGAGAGTTTGTGGTTTAGGGGTTTATAGAGAGAGAAAGAGAAAGAAAGAGATTGGGGGTTAGGGTTTAGAGAGAGAGGGAAATTGGTTTTCAGGGGTTTAGAGAGAGAGAGGGAAATGGACTATCAGAGATTTAGAGAGAGATAAGGGGTTATGGATTGAGAGGGAGAGAGATAGAGATATTGGGGGTTAGTGGTTTAGAGTGAGTGATATAGAGAGAGACATTGCTGGTTAGGGTTTTAGAGAGAGAGATAAATAAATTTTTGGTGTTAAATTTTTAGAGAGAGAGAGAGATTGAGGGTTAGGAATATATATAAAGAGAGAGAGAGAGATTGGGGGTTAGGGGTTTAGAGAGAGAGAGATTGGGCGAGAGAGAGTGATATTAGGGGTCAAGGGTTTAGAGAAAAATATATATTGGGGGTATGGGGGTTCAGATAGAGAGAGAAAGATTGGGGGTCAAGGTTTTAGATGGATTTGGTATTAGGGATTTAGAGAGACAAATTTTTGGCGGTTAGAGGTTTATATATATAGATAGAGGGAGAGAGATATGAGTTATGTGTTTAGAGAGCAAGTGAGAGAGAGACTGGAGGTTATATGTTTAGAGAGAGATGGAGATTGGGGATTAGACCTTAAATTAAGGAGATAGATAGTTTATAGGTAGGGATAGAGAGAGAGATTGGAGATTAGGTGTTTATAGCAAGAGGGAGAAAGATATTAGGGGTTATGGGTTTAGAGAGAGAGAGAGAATATGGGTTAGGGGTTTAGAGAGAGAGATAGAGAGAAAGAGAGAGAGATTCAAGGTTAGGTGGTTATAGACAAAGATATTGGGTGTTAGGGGATTAAAGAAATAGTGAGAATGGGGGTTAGAGGTTTATATATGTACATAGACAAGGAGAAAAAGGCTGGGGTTAGGGTTTTAGAGAGAGAGAGAGATTGGTGTTTAGGTGTTTAGAGAGAGATAGAAAGAATAGGGTTAGGAGTTTAGAGAGAGAGAGATAGAAAGAGAGAGATTTTTGTTTAGGGATTTAGAGAGGGAGAGAGATTAGAGGTTAGCATTTTATGGAGAGAGAGAGAGAGAGAGAGAGACTAGGGCTAGGGGTTTAGAGACAGGGATATTGGGGGTTAGAGGCTTAGAGAGAGAGAGAGAGAGAGAGAGAGAGAGAGAGAGAGAGAGAGAGACTAGGGATAGGGGTTTAGAGATAGGGATATTGGGGGTTAGAGGCTTAGAGAGAGAGAGAGAGAGAGTGAGTGAGAGAGATTAGGGGTTAGGGTTTTAGAGAAAGAGATAGAGATTTGGAGGTTAGGGTTTTAGAGAGAGACAGAGAGAGATTGGAGGTTGGGGCTTTAGAGAGAGAGAGAGAGAGAGATTGGGGGTTAGAGGTTTAGAGAGATATAGAGATATTGAGGGTTAGGGGTTTAGAGATATATAGAGATATTGGGGCTTAGTGGCTTAGAGAGAGAGAGAGAGATATTGGAGGTTAGGGGTTTATAGAGATATAGAGATATTGAGGGTTAGGAGTTTAGAGAAATAGAGAGACATTGGTGGTTAGTGGTTTAGAGATGGATAGAGAGAGATTGGGGGTTAAGGGATTAGATAGATAGATAAAGAGAGAGAGATAAATAGATTGGGGGTTATTTGTTTAGAGAGATAAATAAATTGGGGGTTAGGGGTTGAGAGAGAGAGATAGAAGAGAGAGACTAGTGGTTAGAAGTTTAAAGAGAGAGATAGGAATATTGGAGGTTTGGCATTTAGAGAAAGACATAGGAATAGAGATATTGGGGGTTAGGGGTTTAGAGAGAGAGATATTGGGGGTTATGGGTTTAGAGAGGGATAGAGATATTGGGGCTTAGGGGTTTGAAGAGAGATATATGGAAAGAGAGAGATTGATGGTTGTGGGTTTAGAGAGAGAGACATATTGGGTATTAGAGTTTTAGAGATAGAGATATTGGAGGATAGGGATGGGGTTAGATGTTTAAAGAGATATATAGAGATTGGGGGTTACGCATTTAGAGGGATAGAAGAGAGAGAATGGTGGTTAGGATTTAGTGATAGAGATGAAAATTGGGGGTTTGGGGTCTAGAGTGAGAGGGAGATAAAAAGAGAGAGATTGGGGGTTAGGGGTTTAGAGAGAGAGAGAGAGATTAGGGGTTAGTGGTTTAGGGAGAGATAGAGGGATTGGGGATTATTGGTATAGAGAGAGAGAGAGAGAGAGATTGTTGTTTTGGGGTTTGGAGAGAAAGAAAGAAATATTAGGTGTTAGGGTTTTATAGAGAGAGAGAGTTGGGGGATAAGGGTTTAGAGAGAGATATTGGGGGTTAATGCACTAGAGAGAGAAATATAGAGAGATTGGGTGTTAGGATGTTATAGAGAGAGATATTTTCGGTTAAGGTTTATAGAGAGATGGAGAGAGAGAGAGAGATTGGGGGTTAGGGGTTAGGCGTTTAGATTGATATAATATATATATATATTGAGAGAGAGAGAGATTAGGGGTTAGGGGTTTAGGGAGAGAGAAAGGGAGATTGATGGTTAGGGGTTTAGAGAGAGAGGGGGATTGGTGGTTAGATGTTTAGAGAGAGAGTTTGGGGTTTAGGAGTTTAGAGAGATATTGGTGGTTAGGGTTTAGAGAGAGATATATAGAGAGAGATTGGTCGATAGGGATTTAGAGATAGAGAGAGATAAGGGGTTATGGGTTAAGAGAGATATTAATTTTTTGATAATTGCATTCAAACATTATCTACGATCCTACTAAGAGAATAACAAGCACAACATAATAAAAATAAACACAATAGACACAGAGTTTGCTCCAAGAAATCCAAGAAGGTGAAAAACCCCGCAACTTCCTCAGAGATAGAATAATCCCCAATGTAAAGATCACAATGATCAACCCCCAAAAGATAGATGACTCTAGCAGCTGCTCCTCCTCCACTTGTGCGCATTTCTCTCTCTCAACTATGCGACTTGGATGAGTGAGTGAATGAATAGAATGAGAGACGTTCACACTCTCTTTATACACAACTTAACCTGCCTTTAAATCTCATAGGGACAACTTCCTAAGGAAGCCTAATAACCCTACCACATGACTCATACAAGGTTGACCCCACACTAGTGGTACAATAACCCATCAAATATAAGTTGTGACACTTGCAACACTTGCGACACTTGCGACACTTACAAATACATATGACGACACTTCTGATTGGAGAAATAATACATCTCTATCATGAATAATAAAGTACAAGTGTAATACATAGAAGAATATCTTCTGAAGTTACAAATACATCAACACTCCCTCTTAACTAGGAAGGTATTCTCTAGACACAGGTCATCAATACATATTGCCACAAGTCTTTAATTATGGAGTTGGATCATCGTCACTAAATCACAGAGCATTATCGTCAATGTTGTTGTACTCGTCATCTCGATCACTGGGCTATCTCTCAATTCTTCTCGTCATAGGAAGTTCTAGAGAGCCAGCCCTTTTTCATGTTAGTTGTAGGCCTAGCCTCCTGTAGGTATTCATCATCTTTGTGAGCTGGACATCCTGTGGAATCATTAGGACTAATTACGTGCATCAACAAAACCTCAAAAGAGCATCCTAGTACTTTTAGGAGCACATAACTCAATGTATTGGATCTCCCATGATCTTTTACATGTGACCTTCACAAAACCTTAAAAGAGTGTCTTTCCCAACAAGAACTCTAAAGAGCATCCGAGGACTTTTATGTGCCTAGCACAACCTATCCGGATCTCCGCGACTCATTACATGTGATCTCCACAAAACCTTAAAAGAGTGTCTTTCTCGGCAAGAACTCTAAAGAGCATCCGAGTACTTTTACATGCCTATCACAACCTCTCCGGATCTCAAGGACTTATTACATGTGGTCCCCATAAAATTTTAATAGAGTGTCTTTCCCAACAAGAACTCTAAATCTATTACACAGAAATCTTCCACCCTGTGAGCATCAGCATTCTTTGGCCTGTAGGATCCATTTCAGTGACTCAGAGCTATTTTCATCCTTCAATGATACCAGTTTACCCTATTTTTGTTCCTACCCACATGTTGCATCACTATAGCATGCGTACCTGCGAGTTGCATCCCTATAGCCCACGGGTATCAAGTAAAATGGTAAAAGCCACTATTTTATTACTTTTTACTCCCAAAAAGAGGTCATTGGGTGACCTTTGGCTCTCCATCTGCCCAAGTAACGTCTCGATGAGTCCTTTCACCTACCTTTGAGAGGACTATATATTGAGCACATATGGCTTATGGACGAGAGGAAGAAGAGAATAGTAAAGGCACTCTAGTGGATTTTTTCCCTATCTTGAGTCTGCACTCATTGATCCTTGTAGTTGTGAACCAGTTATGTTCACCTTCCAAACTCCTTGCTAGTTTGAGTTTGCCTTTCATGGAGGATTGAAGTGGTGGAGGCACAAGTGGATTGATCTAGATATTGGTTCATATTGGTTGCCAGCAAGAGGTCGTATCACTTTGTACTTCTTCTTGTTCATTAATAGAAATACTTATATTCTCGTCCATTCAGGGTGTGAATGTCATTTATTATACATTAGGTTACATTTGCTTATGATATTATGGACCATTGTTATTGATAATGTTAATGTAATTTATATATCACATGTACTTGTTAGATATTGGTTGTCAATACTAATTTGCAGATTACAAGTGCTTGGATGTGCACGGATTGAAAGCTCCAATGGGGATCTACATCAAACATTGGATCGAGGTTTGTTACATTTCTCCATTATTTTAACATTGTCATTTATAATAGCATTGTTTTGAGAATTGAGTAGATTTCTGGTATTCATCTGTCTATTGTGGTATTCTCAAGCCATAGTGAGTTTTGTCCAATACAGAAATGGCGACCCCGCTGTGGAAAACATCCATGTTTGGGAAAAATTTTGAGCATTAGTGCATAATTAGAGTTGTTGTTTATCGAAGCTCTATGTCACTGATTGGCCGTTACGATACACTGTAGAAAACTTGTTTTTTCTGAGCCTCTGGACTTTTTATTTGACCATTTTCTTTTCTTCACCCGTGGGCTGGCTTAGTTCTACCCGCGTATACCCGCCTCTGTTTACACTACTGCTCGTGGGTACCCGCAGGTATTCCTTCGACAGTAGCGTGTAACTTTTTCTTTTGCTGGTTTATGGCTATTGGTTGTTGCTGGGTGAGTTTGGTTGGTTCCTGAGTCTTTGTTGGCCTCTTTCTTGACTGTTTCATGCCTTGGTTGTGACCAGATCTCTTCGTTTCTCTTGGTTGAGCCTTCTTGGTTTTTTACCAATCTTTGGTTTTAGCCTCTTGGTTTCTTCCTTTTGAGCTCTTTCTTTTGGCTAAGTCTTGCTATTTAGGATCTGCTGGTTGTCTTAGTGATCTTCTCGACACTTCAGTGACTAAATAGTAGGATTTTGCTTGCATTTTTTCATTCCATATATATTGAAAAAATACAAAAATATTCATTTAGTTTTTTGCATTTTCCTTTCGGTTTATAAGAGAAAATACAAAAATATTTTATTTCCATGTACTGCATTTTGCATTGAGTTCTTGTTGCCTTCATTTTAGGTTCTACTTGTGCATTGAAAAGATAAAAGTTTGCATATTTATTTTGGAATTGTTGGTTGATTTTGCATATTAATGACATTGTTTTATTGGATAGATGAGTCTAGGATTGGACGATGTTGCATACTATTGAGTCTACACATCACTAGTTTCACGACCATATCCCTTGAGTATCACAACCACTAAAATTAACGTTTAATCATAAAATTGATTAGACTTATTTTATTTATAGGGTACACCAACTAGCATAGGTTGTGATGCACCTGCAACAATTAATTAATATGAATATGCGAAATAGCAGAAATGATAGAACTCAGAATCACTTTTATATTGGTCACAGGCCACTTCGAGGGGGAAACCTCCTATGAGCAAGCTCAATACAAATAACTTCACCGTGCCTTCATAGGTCTCAACACACACTTATATACTAAGTCTAGGCGCCAATACCATGGTTCAAAATCACGTGCCACTACAAACTATGGATTAGCAATACTATGGGCGACTTACAAAGCATATGCGCCAACAACAATAACACAAACTATTGATCAACAAATACTACGGGACGACTTACAAAGCATATGCGTCCAACAACAACATACTAACAAAGTAAAGACATGGGTTCCTAACATCCCCTCCCCCTTAAAAAAGCTTTGTCCTGAAAGCTTTAGATGTGAAAATTGTTGTTGAATCTGAAGGAGTGGTTCCCATGTAGCATCCTCTAGTTGCATGCCGTGCCACTGAATTAAGACCTCTGTGATAGAGCGAGAGCGAAGCTGATGCGTGCACCGATTGAGGATGGCCTCTGGCTCCAAAAGGATGGATCCTTCATTATCCAGTTCGGGTAAAATCATTTGGCCACTGATGTTGGTGCCAAGAACTTTCTTCAGACAAGAGACATGAAAGACTGGATGAATGCGGGAAGAAGGAGGAAGTTCCAATTTATAAGCAACGGATCCAATCTTCTGAAGAATCCGATATGTCCCATAGAACTTTGGAGCGAGCTTATGACGCCCTTTGAGTTTCAAGGAGGATTGTTTGTATGGCTGGAGACGAAGAAAAACCATATCGCCAACTTGAAAAGTGCGCTCATAACGGTGTTGATCAACTTGTTGCTTCATGCGATTTCTTGCCATGTGAAGATTGTCCCGCAAAATGCGAAGAATCTGATCGCGGTTTCGAAGGACCGTGTCAACTTCCTGAACTGGTGAACTGGTGGGGGTGTATGGAAGAAGAGTTGGAGGTACTTGACCATAGACTTCTTCATATGGGGTCATTTTAGAGGCGGTGTGGTAAGAGGTATTGTACAACCATTCAGCGAGAGGAAGCCACTTTTCCGACTGATGTTGTTGTTCCGAGGTGAAGCAATGAAGATAAGCTTCCCAACATTTATTGATAATTTCAGTCTGACCATCTGTTTGTGGGTGATACCCTGAACTCATCTTCAGTTTGGTGCCAGTGTAACGAAATAGTTCTGTCCAAAAATGACTGGTGAAAGTCGCATCACGATTCGAGACAATGGAAGAAGGGATGCCATGAAGACGAAAGATCTGGTCTAGGAAAATTTGAGCGATGGAGGAGGCTGTATAGGGATGGCTGAGAGCACAAAAATGACTATATTTGGAGAGGCGATCAACCACAACGAGAATCACTGTCTTCCCGCCAGATTTAGGGAGCCCTTCCATGAAATCCATAGAAATATCTATCCAAATCCGTGTAAGTATGGGAAAGGGTTCAAGCAATCCCGGAAGGAGTGTCGTTTCACCCTTATTACGCTGGCAGGTATCACATTCGTCCACCATCTGTTGAATTGTCCTTTTCATGCCCTGCCAAAAGAAGTTACGCCGTGCTTGTTTATACGTTTTGAGGAACCCAGAGTGCCCTGCCGATGGAGAAGCATGGAGTTCATAGAAGATAGCTTGTTGAAGATCTGTGCTCTGGGGAAGCACCAGACGACCCTTGTATCACAGAGAAGCACCATCCCAAGAGTAATGTGGTACAACAGAAGGGTTGTTGGTCAAGCGTTGGATGATTTGAGATAAGGAAGAGTCATTGACATAACCCTATTGAACAGATTGCAACCAATTTGGAACATGCATAAAAATAGCTGAAAGAGAACTTTAGGCGTCAAATGTGCGAGAAAGAGCATCTGCCACAATATTGTCTTTACCCCTCTTGTAAGTGATCTCATAGTCATAACCCATGAGTTTGCTAACCCATTTTTGTTGTGCCTGGGAGGAGACACGCTGGTCCAAGAAATATTTCAGACTCTGGTGATCAGTCTTGATGTAGAAATGATTTCCTAATAGGTACGGGCGCCACTTCTGTAGTGCATGCAAAATAGCCATCATTTCCTTCTCATAGGTAGAGGCAGCTAAATTCTTACTTGAAAGGGCTTTGCTGGTGAACACAATGGGGTGTTCATCTTGAAGGAGAACAGCACCAAGTCCATTGCCGCAAGCATCACTCTCAATAGTGAAGGGCTTGGAAAAATTGGGCATAGCTAGCACAGGTGTAGTACACATAGCTTGTTTTAGTTTGTCAAATGCACACTGAGCAGCAGGTGTCCATGTAAAAGCATCCTTTTTCAATAGAGAAGTTAATGGAGCTTTAATCTTCCCATAATCCTTGACAAACTTGCGGTAGTAGCCAGTCAACCCCAAAAAAACCACGAAGGCTCTTGAGTGTCTGAGGATGCGGCCAATTGTTCATGGCATCGATTTTGGCAGGATCCATGCGAACCCCTTGTGCTGAGATAATGTGCCCGAGATGCTCAACTTCCTTCTATCCAAAAACACATTTAGACTGCTTGGCATGGAGATGATGGTCAGAGAAAAGTTGCATGACAAGATCCAGATGCTGGAGATGTTCATCCCATGTTTTACTGTAGATGAGGATATCATCAAAGAATACCAGAATGAATTTCCGCAAGTAGGGTCGAAATATTTTATTCATTAAGGCCTGGAATGTGGAAGGAGCATTAGTGAGGCCAAAAGGCATGACCAAAAACTCATAATGGCCATCATGTGTGCGGAAAGCTGTTTTAGGGATATCATCCTCATGAACCCGAATTTGATGATACCGAGAACGAAGATCCAACTTGGAGAAAAAGTGATCCCCATGAAGCTCATCCAGAAGCTCATCAACAATAGGAATTGGAAACTTATCCTTGATGGTGACGTGATTAAGTGCTCGGAAGTCAATGCAGAGGTGCCTGACCCATCTTTTTTGCAGACAAGAATAACTGGAGAAGAAAAGGAACTAGTGCTTGGGCGAATAATACCTTGCTTCAATAAGTCCTGAACGAGCATTTCAATCTCCATTTTTTGGTGGAATGGGTAGCGATAGGGCCTGATGCTGGGAGTAACGCTGCCAGGAAGGAGCTGAATACGATGGTATTCTGGCTTGGAAGGTGGCAATTCCACTGGTTCAGCAAAGACACCTGTATATCAATCCAGAATTTGTTGCAGATCCAAAGCAGTAGCAGAGACCGTTGATGGTTGCATTTGAATGGAATGGATCTGAGCGATGACACCATGTGAATTCTTCTTGAGGATTTTTTCCATGCGATGAGAACTAATGATGTTGAAAGAACCTGGTTGTAATCCTGTCAATGTGTGTTTTTGTCCATTGAAGGAAAACTGAATCCAAAGTTCAGCAAAATCCCATAAGATAGGGCCAAGTGTGCATAGCCATTAAGCGCCCAAAACCACATCACATCCGCCTAAGGGTAAGGAAAACATGTCAGAGCACAAGGTATAATCTCCCATAGAGATACGCACATTTCGACACTTCCCTTTGCAAGGTAAGGTGCCCCCATTGGCAATCATGACTTCAAAGTTGGAGCAAGGATGGATAAAACAATCAACTTGTTTGGCGATCCGAGGGTCAATGAAATTATGAGTGCTACCAGAATCAATGAGTATTGTAAGAGGAAGCTTCTTGAAGTAACCCCTGACCCGCATTGTTTGGGGGGTGGTGATTCTAGCTAAAGCATGGAGAGATATCTCTAGTTGGTCATCCTTAGACAGAGGGTCAATAGGAGGTTCCTGAATGTCGACCGGAGCATATAGTGTTTCTGGATCTTCGTCACCAATTTCAGAGGTAGGAGGAGACTCCACATCCAAGAGATAGAGCTTTTGCTGAACACATCTATGTCCCCGAGTGAATTTCTCATCACAATTATAGAAAAGCCCCTTTTCTCTACGTGCTTGCATCTCTGTTTCAGACAAACGCTTGATAGGAGTTGGTCGAGGAGCCTACGGTATAGGTGGTCGCTGAGAACCCATATTTCGGAAGGGAACAAAAGTGGGCTTGGAGCGTTGTTGGGCTGCAATCTTGTCTTCTGCAAACTTAGAAAACCCTAGGGCTTCCATCATTTTGGTGTGACAGAATATTTTGACCTTAGAGCGGATGGCATACTTTAGACCACTGATAAAACAACTCCGGTAAAAGTCATCAGACAATCCTTCGGTGTGGTTGGCTAGGTTCTCAAATTCAGTTTGATATTCTCTCACACTACCAATTTGGCGAAGTTTCATGAGGGCTCCGGTGAAGTCATCAAAAGCACTAGGACCAAATCGTTGCAAAAGGAGCTGGCAAAAGTCTAACCATTTGGGCTCTGGATGAGCCTTGATGTACCAACAGTACCATTGAAGAGATTCCTATTCCAAGTGAAAGGATGCCAGCAGAAATTTGTTGACATCAAAAGTATTATGCAGACTGAAATACTGTTCTACACGATAGATCCATCCAGTTGGATTAGTACCATTGAAGCGAGGAAAATCAAGCTTCGGACCACGGAAATTGTTGGAAGAAGAGAACCCATTGTCTGATGAAGACTCGGACTGCTGTTTGTTGTTCATAGCTGAATGTTCAAGATGTAGGCCGAGAAATTTTTCATCCAGATCCTAGACTTTAGCTTGGATGGCTGCAAGTGCTTCTTCCATGGTTTTTGCTCCTGCACCGGTGACAACCATAACCAAGAGGTTTTTTTTTTTTTTGACTGGGTAGGAAAACAAAAATAGAAACTGCTTCAGTAAGGGAAAATCTGGACTTGAGAAAAAATATGAAGGGTAATTGTGGTTTGACTAGGTGTTGGACACTGTCGACTAGATAGGGAAGCAAAAATGAGGATTTCAGAAGCGGGGTGAAAGAATGAGAAAATTTGGCAGAGGGGGACAAAGAAGTAGAATTCAGAAAGGAACTCTGTGGTAAAATTTGAAGGTGATTGGGTGAAATTTGAGGAAGTTATGGCAAACCCTAAAAATAGACAAATGTGGGCTTTCAGGATTTAGGAAGGGGAATTGGGGATAGGGTCCTCAGGAATGAAATATGCAGAATGGGATGACAGAGGTTCCCAGAAAATTTCAAGGGAAACAGAGTGAAAACAAGGGAGATATGGACAAATTTTTATTTTTTTTCCAGACTGGAGCGGCTACGGCTCGGAAGGGATCTGGAATACCGCCGAATGGATTGAAATGATTGGATCTGAAACGGCGCAGTAGTGATCGACAATAGTTCAGATGAAAGTAGATATGGACCCCAGGTATGTGCGGCTTCCTAACAGTTCAGGGGTTTCACTCGGCCACCAATGTTGTCTAACGGCTTGCATATTGGGGCAGTACCCCTCACTCCACAGGTCAGGTAAAATTGATAACCGCTTTGCCACAAACGACAACTCTTGGTTTACCTCACGGGTGGGAACTAGTCAATCAGGTAGGGGTTGTTTCCCTTTTTGCTAGCAGGTCCTCTCAATGGGCCAGCTACTTCAAAGTTCCTGTGGTACTCCTCACAATGAGTTTTAGCGCTTATGCCCAAGTACTTCCCACAGTTAAGAGGATAGGGATTATTCCCAAATCCAAACCTGCAACAGATGCGAAAAACAAATTTGGCAGAAATTTCACCCAGCGAGCCCAAGAAAGTGCTCTGATACCAGATGTGATGCACCTGCAACAATTAATTAATACAAATATGAGAAATAGCAGAAATGACAGAACTCAGAATCACTTTTATATTGATCACAGGCCACTTCGAGGGGGAAACCTCCTATGAGCAAGCTCAATACAAATAACTTCACCATGCCTTCATAGGTCTCGACACACACTTATATACTAAGTCTAGGCGCCAATACCATGGGTCAAAACCACGGGCCACTACAAACTATGGATCAACAATACTACAGGCAACTTACAAAGCATATGCGCCAACAACAATAACACAAACTATTGATCAACAAATACTACGGGACGACTTACAAAGCATATGCATCCAACAACAACATACTAACAAAGTAAAGACATGGGTTCCTAACATAGGTTTAGAGTCTTGGAATAGATCATTGTGAGTTAACAATCCAAGACTACTGAAAAAAACATTAGGTGTCTGACCAGGGAGTGGAGGAATCCATGGTATAGATCGTTGTTCTCAGGAAAGCTCTACTCAATCCAGAGTTAAGCACAAGGTCACGAGAGGTTGGTTGAGGAGATATCCCTCTGATATCGGTTGAACATGGGAGATATATCCAAGATTTGTTCGTATCTGGGGGTACCGGAGGTTCATCCTCTTATGCTTCGGGCTTAGCTACCCTGCCCATACGACGGGTCCCACCTGCGACTGTCCCCCTAAGCATTGGTTATATTGCGGTAAACATAGTTGCCTTACCTAGGTACCGCACAGGTTACCTACAGTGGTTATGTTGTTTGTGTCCTGAGTCAGATAGGGATTGGATAGCACAGTTGTGTTCGTGCAGTGGACTTGACCCTGTCGGCACAGTGAAGCCTGGGTGTGTCTATAACTGATTCTGTTACCTCCAGCTATAGTTTGGGAGTCTCAAGCCTTTCCTAGTTGAGACATACCGGCTCTAGTGTCGGGAGCTCATTTAGCCACTCTGTTTGTCTACTCTTGTCTATAGTTTCTCTAGGTGTGTGCTTTTGATTTACTATTTTTGATCGATAGTTGGCCTTTAGGAGATGCTGTGTCTCTCTCCAGAGAGAACGTGGCACGGAGCCCTATCTTCGTCGGTCCCGTCGTTTGGCTGGTTTAAAGCCACTCGAGGTTACACGTCATATTGCTAGAGGATGTCGGAGGGCTCCCTCTGAGTCTTCGGATTCTTACGAGACTTACATTGAGGACTACATGGCTGCACATCCCGATATCGGGAAAGACCTTTCTACTCCTTTGGGTAGATTTGAACATACTTTCGATCCCAAGACTCCTCGTGAGGATTGGGGAGGTTATACACCTAAGAATCAACCTGGTTCTATTTGGCCTAATCCGATTGACCGGGATCCATTTGATCCTTCAAATCCGGATAATTATCTTTATGGGATTCCCGACTTACCCGAGGAGTAAGAATAGGACGAGCCTTTCGTTCCTTCGTTTCCATGCGATTTTAGATATAGGAGGCATGAGACTCATGATGATTCCGGCCCTGTGGTCAACCCCACCGCACTCTCTTTTGGTATGCCTAGTCACAATACTGTCGAACCTTTCACTATGGTTGGTACTCATGCTGGCACTAGTCAAAGTGTTAGCCATACTATACCCACTGGGGGCACTACCCTAGCTGGGGGCACTAGATTATCCACCCACTCATATAGTATGGGGACTGGTCAGATTATCCACAGTCGGTGCTGGCCACCAGTATCACCCACCACCCCAATATGGTGCTCAAAACGCACATATACCTGATTACTCTCAAATGGGTCAAGCAGGGGGAGGTTATCCATCTTATGGCCATGGGAAAGCTTATGGGCCGTCAGGTCCTCATTATCAGTAGTTTAACCCTCATGGTAAAGCTTTTGGTCCATCTTACAATACAGTTTCGTTTAACCAACCTTTTATGGGGGCTTATAATCAAGCTTTCTAGCCATAGCTCCCATTCCTTGCACGCTTGAATCTCCCAGATCTTTAGAAGCTCATGAATGATTTGGTGTGTCACAACCCTACTTGGCCCCTGGTCCCTACCAAGCTCCCTTCGGACATTCCAAAGTTTGAAGGGAAAGGTGGTGAGGACTCGGGAGATCATGTCACAACATTTCACCTTTGGTGCTCCTCCAACTCTTTGAATCATGATTCCATTCTATTACGACTATTTCAATGCACCCTCACGGGGGCAGCCGTGAAGTGGTATGTGGAGTTTCCTGTAAACACCTATAGGGGATTCAACGAGATTGCTTTGGTTTTCTTAGACCATTTCCAGTTGTCGGTTCATTATGATATTGGTACTGAGTTGTTGTCCACCTTCCGTCAGAATAAGGCCACACTTATTTCTGACCACGTTCAAGAGTGGCATTGGCGGAAGAGATTAGTGAAAGCCAACATTCCTCCAGAGTTCTTGTTGGAATGGTTCCTTAAGTCTTTACTCCCATACATTGCTAAGGATGTTTTGATGTTCGACATTGTGACTGAGGAACAAGCTATCTTGAAAGTCTAGCAGTTAGATCTACTTTATTCTCAGTTTGGCATTTTGTATGATATTATTCCTGATGCACCGAGAACAAGACATGAGCCCGCGTCAGTTCCTGGACCACATGCCGATGGCATCATGGGGTCTGCATGCACTCGCCCTATAGACTTGGTAGTTAATCAAATGCATAATTTGTCGCTAAACTAGTATGCTCCCGGCCAGGTTCACACCTTGTCCACTTCCACTCCGTCGTCTGATGTACACAATGTGCAATCAACGAAACCATCGGGTAACCAATAGCTTGGTGGTAAGAAAAAGGGGAGAAATAATTGTAGGGGTGGAAACAATGGAAGTAACAACAATAGCAATCGTAATACTCCTCGTAAAGAGAATTCCAACTCCCCTCGGGAAGGCAGTAATGTTGGCAAGGATCGTAAACCTAGGCGTAAGGTGAAATTCCCTTGCAAGCTTTGTGGGGAGGATCATCTTACTCACTTATGTCCTCTTTATGAAGAAGCATCGAAGCATTTGGCATAGAGCCCAGCTATGCTAAAGGATCCCCAACCTCATCACCAGAACATGGCTTCGCATGCTCCCACCACTGGTTATGGTACTAATGAAATGACAACATCTTCTTCCAATACTAGTGGTTATGGATGTGTGAATATGGTTCAGTCGGAGGTTTTTGTTGCTACTCGTCAACGTGATTATGGTGCACCACAACCAAATTTTGGGAACAAGCCTCCCCCTCCTCCTGATAATTCCTTGCATATTGAGAATCCTTCTATTATGCCGCGGATACCGAAAGGTGTTCTCAAGTGCTCCACGCATAATCCTAATGCTCGAGTCGCCCAGAACTACTCCATCGTAGAAGATTTGGGCCAAACTCCGTGTGCCATGTCGGCTATTGAAGTTTTGCAAGATTGTCCTTCTCAGAAGCATTCCCTTTTGAGTGCATTAGGAGTTCAGGATGGGGGAAGTCCTAGTGTTATCAAGTTCGATACTACTGATGTCAAACCTCGCTTGCCTTACCATGTGGATTTTCAAATCCAGGTGTTTTTCCTTAAGAGCTTCGTCAAACATACTATAGTTGATGAAGGTGCTTCCGAGTCAGTAATGTCATTAACTTGTTTGAAAGCTCGTGGCTCTCTTCCTCTATTCGCGTCTAGAACTACACTCACTGCCTTTGACGGTAGATCTTTTACACCGCATGGAATTATCCCTTCCCTTGTTGTCTCCTTGGGAGGTAAGTCCGTGCCTATTGAAGTCAAAGTGGTTGATGCGCCCATCGACTACAACCTTTTACTGGGTCGGAACTGGATGTACGCTATGAAGGCTATCACATCTACTGTATTTCGAGTTATTTGATTTCCCCATGAAGGAAATATTGTGACGATCGATCAGCTGGATTATGTTGGCACTCCTTCCACAGCATCCACGGGATTAGTAGTGCCACAAGTTTCTGATTCTCAGTAGGCAACTAGGAACATAGGTGTTGGAATGTACCCCTCATTGATGGGAACTTTTAACCATTTTTCACCTGTAAATTTTATTGGAACCATTTCCGACAGTGCGCCTCCTCCTTCGAATAGTATGCCATTCTGGACTTCCTATTGTGGCGATCCATGTATTTTTCCATCTGCGGATTCTATGTCTTGAGACATTGCACATGTCAGGATGTCTGTGCCTTTATCTGTAGCGGAGCTCACTTATGATCACATCCAACAAACCACTGTAGATATGGATCTCTCTTCTTCCCAGACAGTTGAAGAAGATCTCGTTACGCTGCCAGTTTAGGCAGCCAACTCATCTTGCTCTCATGATTGCCTCAATGATACCTTGCCATCGGATCAAGCTATCCTCGAAGCCATGTGTTATAGTGAGAGGCCTTGGGAAGATATGCACCATCGATCTTATTTCCTTCCCAACCTTGAGCTCATTAAGTAGGAGGAGTTTAGGATGACTCTAGATGAGATGGTTGGTCACCCTGTGGCTCTTTTGCAGTCGCATGATGTTTTATTGGAGAGGAATATGGCCAATATTTCCCCAACCACTTCGATCAACATCTCCCACACTCCCAGGAAGATTGAGAATGTTTACGTTGGTTCCGATTGCACTCCTGAGGAGATTGTTATTTACACTGATGTGTTTATAGAACTCTAGGAATATTTTGCTTGGTCATATGAGGAGATGCCAGGAATAGACCCCCGCATTGTTGAACATGAGATTAAAATGTATCCTGATGCTAAACCAGTTCAACAACGCTTACGTGCTGTGAACCCTAGGAAGGTAGCTTCTATTAAGGTAGAGGTGGAGAAACTGCTCAAAGCTGGTTTCATATACCTCGTTCCCCTTACCGAATGGGTGTCAAACCCTGTTCCTGTGGATAAGAAGTAGGGAACGATCCGTGTATGCACTGATTTCAAAGATTTGAACCGTGCATGTCTGAAAGACAACCTCCCCACGCCATTTATTGATCAAATATTGGATGCTTGTGCGGGAAGTGAGATTTTTTCATTCATGGACGGATTCTCAGGTTATAATCAGATTCAAATCAAACCCGTGGACCAACATAAAATGACATTTATTTGTCCATGGGGAACTTTTGCGTACCGGAAAATGCCCTTCGGCCTCAAGAATGCCAGAGCCACTTTTCAGCGAGCCATGACCTATGCCTTTCATGATCTTAAGAAGATTATGGAAGTTTTCTTGGATGATCTTGCTTTCCATTCTCGCAAGAGAGTGGACCACCCCAAGCACCTCCATATGATTTTGGAATGATGTATCCACTACAAAATTTGATTGAATCCGAACAAATGCATCTTTGCTATTAGGACTGGTCACCTTCTAAGATTCATAGTTTCGAAGGAGGGTATTAGAGTTGATCCTCTCAAAGTTGAGGCAATACTTCAGTTGCCTCCTCCACGTAATCTGTTTCAACTTCAGAGCCTCCAAGGGAGAGCTACTTTTCTACTTCGGTTTATAGCTAACTATGCCAGTATTACTAAAGGTTTCGCATGCCTATTGAAGAAAGACACACCCTTTATCTGGGATGATGTAATGTCCCCTTCCCCTTAGAACAACAGGGAAGGAAACATTAACAACATACCGGGCTTTTGGCAACTTAGCCCCAATAGTTTTTGCTCATAAATCTATAATAATTAAAAACTTCTATATGTAGATTCAATTCAATATAAACACAGCGGAATTAAACAATACATATGCACACAGTTTCGTCATGCACTCAACATATAAACAACAGTCATTATTTAAAATGCTTGCAGGGCATAGAATTAACATCAAGAATACTTATCTCGAATTATAATGGCCCAAACAACTGGCTACGTGAGAGCAACGTTCCACCCAACCATAGACCTCTGTCCAACCTGTATTCTTTCAGCTGAGAGATCACCCCCGAGCTGGGCTGTGTATCCACTAAGGAGGAACTAGATGGCTCACTCACAGTCAGGGTTTCACTCAAACAGCCATGCTAAGCCAACACACGGTTGGGTTTCTCAAGCATGCCATAGGAGATGGAGGAGGATGCTAGTCCACTGAGCTCAATCCCAGAGCCACATACCCTTCAAGCTAGACTCAGCAATCCCATCCTCTATTCATACATCCACAATCAGATTTCTCACAAATCTGTCACAAACAACCCCAAATCCGTCACTGATTTTCTGGGACATTAAAACTGGGTTTTCCCATGGCTTTTGGAGTAGCTATTGCTCCCAAATTCGCCCCAAGGTTCCTACCAATGGATCCCCCATTGGATTTCTCCATCCAATACCAAATCGGGACGTTTTTGGCTTCCCAAAACGTGGGTTCTCTCACAGTCGCGATTTTCGGTTTTCTCACTGCTGGGAGCTCGTTTTTGGATGGGGAAAGATGTCCCATACTTCCACAATGGAATGGGGATAAGGATGGAGCAACCCCCAAGATGTAGAGTGACTTGTGGGACAAGTCAAAAGAGCCCATACCTTCCCATACGAATTTCAGGGCTGCCCAATACTCCATCAAAGTCATTGTCTTAATTCTCTAACCATTCTCTTACAACAGGAATAAATGTCATCTAGAAAGGTCAAATGGGTTCTCATAAAGACATATGGAAACCTATGGTTCACTCTCATAGCCCCCTCACCACTCCCTAGTGGATACACGTGGCCCCTTCTCATTCGTTGCCTCCGTAGCCAGTTTTGGACATTTTATATTGCCTGATGTTTATTTACATCTTATTACAATTTCCATGGCTTAAGAGCACATGGTATCAAAATATCAAACACTTGCCCTTTAAATAAAATTCGGCTTTCACTAGCGGGGCCTTGGCCTTGAGCTCCACGCTAGGAAAACATACATCACATGTACACTTATTTACATTAAAGGCTAATATATCCTAAGGGTCGAATTGGGGGTATTACAGATGAGTGAGCCCAACAGTCTTTCGATGCCATTAAGAAAGCTTTGGTATCTATTATCTTAGTCGAAATAGATAACATTAGAAAAGTTGGCACTTGCGACTGTTCACGCAGTCTAGCGGTTATGACATTACATTTTGCTTCGAACAAACACTGTTGTAGCTCATATCAATCCATTTCAATTCGTGTTATCATGAAGCGTTATCGGGGGTAAGTATAATAAATGGATTGTGATCCTTTAGGAATTTGATCTCGAGTTTGCTTCTGCAAAATCGGTGAAATCATTGGTGTTCACTGAGCATATGTCGGACCTTCCACGGCTCGATGAGGATGTCATTCATGAATATTCCTTTGTGGATGAACACTTATTTCTTATCTTGACCAAGGACCCTTGGTATGGGGATGTCATTAGATATCTCCAAACTTTGAAGTTTCCTCCGCATTATTCACGAGACGAGCGACGACGTGTGAGACATCACGCTAAAGATTATACTATCGTCGGTGACACTTTTTATCGCCGAGAAAAGGATTCCATTCTCTGTCATTGCTTGACTCATGAAGAAGCAGAACGGGTACTTAATGATTGCCATGCGGGGGCATGTGGTGGTCACTTATCCGTCCTTGTTACAGCCCAGCGTATTATGCGAGTGGGTTATTTTTTGTCCTACTATCTTTAAAGATTGTATTGACGTTGTGAAGAGATGTCACCCTTGCAAGGTGTTTTCTCGGAACATACACTCACATCTAGCACCCCTCCATCCGGTCGACACTGTCGGTCCCTTCACTAAGTGGGGGGTATATTTCATGGATTGCAAACTAGCTTCGGCTAGGGGGAATCATCATATTATTGTGGCCTTGGATTATTTTTCCAAATGCGCTGAGGCCATGCCTACCGTTAAAGCCGATGGTGCTACTGCAGCCCATTTCGTGTTCAACCAGATTATCACTCGATTCGGTATCCTGAAAGAGATTGTCACTGACCATGGCAGTCACTTTCAAATTAAGATGATTATGCTAGCCGACATACGCAGCAAATTGCTTCTGCTGCCTGGGTTATCTTTTCACCTGACCATCTAGTTGTGTCCTCAGGAGGTGCTTGTCTCGGTCCTACATCTAACAATTTGGCTGAGTATAGTGCCATTGTTGAGCTACTTCTGGATGCCATTTCACATGGTATCCAGTCTTTAGAAGTCCGCCTAGATTCACAACTATTTGTGTCTCAGCTGAATGGGCAATACTGTGTACGAGACCCTACATTACTACGGATATTCCTTAAGGTATGACAAAAGACATTTTGTTTCCATTACATATATTCACATTCCGGGAAGTCATAATTATATATCTCATGCATACGCTAACTATGTATTATATTGGCATTTGTCACATTCATCATGAAGCACATAAATACAAAGACATTCATACATTTGTACCATACACACATATAGTAGAACCGAGAACCAAAGTTGTATATATATATAAATATGTCCAAAAATGGTAGTGTCATACAAGACCGGAGCCTGTAGCCCTCAAAAATATACATATCGATACAAAAAATGATGAGACCCTTGGATATCTATTCCCTCTGAGGAGGTCTAGCTGCCACCTCAATGGGATGTGTCTCATAGTAGTACTGTGCTGCGTTGGCCATCCGCTGTAGCAATCGCACCCACTCCCTGGGAACACCCACTACCTGGAACTGCATGGCCTCAGGTAGTCGGGCCACCTCTATCAGTGGAACTCGAGCAAACATCCATGATATGTTGCGCCGCAACATCTGGAGTGTGCGCCCTATTACGGCATCTGTCGCCACCTCATCTCTACCCCGACAACCATGTCTCGGGAATCCCTCGGGTCTCACTAGGCCTTTGTCTGGGAGAAAACAATCACCCATTAGCACATGACATTACCACCATAAATATTTTTTGCATTTCAACTATAATAAAAAAATCCATAAAATTTAAAAAACACAAAACCAAAAGAGTACTCACCGATGTCTCTGAAAGTTGCGCCTGGTGGGAGCGGCATGTCACGATCCTGTCTGAAGTCTATCCTTGCATAGGGATAGTCCTCTATAGCGATCACCTACCAGTTCCACCAGTGGAAGAAATTCTCAGTATATGGTGACGCCAGACGGCCACCACCCTGTCATGTCAGTATCTCATCCCACCGGGTCAGGGCTGGATCTTGGAGACTGTGAGGAGAGACATCTACGCTCAGGCTAAGTGCCGGAACTCTCTCAAAGAAGAAACTGCAGAGGATGCTACCATACCCAAAGTTTTTGGCCGTCCCCTCTTTGCATTCAGTCAGTTGTGTCTTCATGGACACCAGCAGAGTAGTACACCAGTCAAATATAGTAGGCTGCAAGCATTGTGATGCGTAGAACATCATCGGTCTGGATGCCTGAAGTAGTGCTTTGGACCTATGATCCACACCAAAGTTGCCACAATGATCTTTGTACTCAAATCCGTTATGAGGTTGACTGGCACTTGAATTCAAACTAGTCGTGTGTTGGCAGGACAATACCGTACTATGTAGTCTTGCACAGTGATCCCACCACCCACGGTTCGTGACCGAAGACTAGTCAGTTCCCCTCTACGGGACAAACCGGTAATGAAGTAGATATCCTCCACTTCCAGTGTCAATGTTTTCCCATTGAGGCTGAAGTGTTGAGCATCCACATCCCAGTAGTTGATCAAATGACGGAGTAGTAGGTTTTGGGCCCTTAAGTCCCCAAGACTCCAGTATTTATATAAGCCACATGCTTGCAATTCTTGTTGTGCTCGCAAATCATTGCGCACAACCTCATCTACCTGGTCATGCTCTCTCTCCCTCCACTCCAGAACCATCCTGGAGTGCAAAGAATTAAATTTTTAGTCAATATCATGTTTAAAAACTTCTTCACGGTCGTACCCGTGGGCTTGATTGTAGACAGTTGTTGGTAGACGCGGGCAGTTAGTTTTTTGACTACACATTTGATGCCCTACCCACGACCCACACACTCACATCCCGCGGGTAGCGCCAAAGCCATTTAGGGCTTGGCCAAACAAAAAATCCCACTGACCAAACTTGAAATAAAAGCACTTAAATGAAAGGTATGGCAGTGACCACTAACCTGCTCTGGACGGTTCGTTGAATGGTTGCTCGTAGCTCCCACAATCGGCGCTTGAAGTTTCAGGTGCAAACTTACCACTTAACTCCAAAATGGTGAATAGTGCAAATGAATTGAAAATTATTAAATTTTATTACTATTTATAATTTTCTGGACCCACTTTTCCATAGTTTTTCCATTTTGGGCCATTATGAACTAATATCATGTCATGGAGTAGTGTTTTTTCAACAGATTTCCTCAGCAAGAGTTCTTCTGATCCATTTCACACCTACGATAGGTATGTTTCACACCTAGAATATAGGTTAGATGCCATTTTCACATGCATTATGCATTTGACCTTTGACCACTTTTCATAAACCCTAGGTGCGACCCCGCTTCGTGACTGACACGGAACCTTCACACTATTATAGAAGTGTCATCATGTGGCGGTAGGGCTTTCTCGAACATGAGTACCCTAGTTAGAACCCCATTATGTTTTTGGTGCCCATGTAGTTGTTTGTCCTCAGGATTGGGAGTCCTTTGTAGTCATGCCATGACGTTGCGATGAAGACTCATACTCTATTCTGTCTTATGCTGGCCATCTCCCTTAAGGACTCCCCTCAGTTATATCATTTTGTGATTGCATTGCTTCATCCTGCTTGCTTCTTGAGCCTTGTGCCGGCTCCCGCTTACTCAATTGTTAGCCTGGTGCCTGAGAACTTTCCCTGTTGAGCCCTGCAGAGCTTATATATTTTCCCTTCACAATTTGATGACCCTTTGACCCTGAGGGAACACACCCCCGAGTTTCCACATCCTGCACACACTTCCTTGCATTGAGCATAGGTATGTTCCACTGCTTGGGACGAGTCTGCTATCTATTTGACACTCGTTCCCTCACTTGTTGTACTATAAGCAATTTTATTCTTTTTCAAGCTTTTCCCAAATATGAAAAAGACAAAAAAAAAAATCAAATATTCCAAAAAGCCAGACGAGATTATGGTCACTATTTCTTGTTGGCAGCTGTTGTGTCGCCTTTGAATAAAGCATTCATTCCACTCCGTACATTATGAGTCGGGACTATAGTTGGGCCTTAGGAGCTGTACTTGTTTCTCAGTTTTCTCCATCGATTGGTTAAGCTTCCAGTCATTATGGATCCCTCTGTAATGCCTCCTGCATTGCACAGTTTATGTCAAGTCTATGTTGCCTGAGTCTATCCATCTGCTCATGCTCTTGTTCAAAGGAAGTCCTGAAACTAGTGTCGACCACTCCTCAGATATCTTGACTATTGCATGTTGGCCATCCTTATTGAGTCAGTCCGTTTCACCTGATATCTTCCAAGTCTTTCAGCATTGCAGGTACCTCGTGCTGGTTGATGGGGGATGCCTTAATGCCCTCCTTCCAGTGAGTCTTGTTCCATCGACTTCAACTCATTTATTCCAGGACTTGAGGCTCAGAGTTCGGTTGAGTACCTTGAGGCTTGCAATCATTAGTGGCAGGTTCGCTCGCCATCGACAGTTTTGGGAATACATCAATGTCCCCTGATCGATGGATTCATCCTAGTGTTTGACTTCAACCCATTTATTCAGACTCTGATGATTGTGCTCTATGCCTTGATTCCCATTTTCATTATTGGTGGGTCATCTCACGTCTCTTAACGGTATACATCAATGACCGGTAATCAGATGATGTCTCATCAAGTTCGACGCCAACTCCTTTATTCACTTGTTGAGACTTGCACCGTCGAAGACTTGTGTAGAAGACCCCAGGCGATTGTGGCATTCAGTATGCTACATATGACTTTGACTTTACATCTGAGATATCACCTCTCAAATTTCAGCAGTTTGTACCTCCATTTTTGCACCAGTTGTTTTCTTTTTAGCAGAAGACCATATCTTACTATAGAGGTATCATGGCTATGATCACTTGTGACATATATTTACTTATGTACTGCCTATTCATGGCCATTGTATCATATTTTTGTACTATACCGACATGTATTCAAAGATACTATTGTACTATGATGAGTGAGCCATTCTTTCCACTTGCGTCTCCATCACTCCACTTCTGAGTTTTATAATGTATTTCCGCCATAGTAGCACATTTTAGTCTCTGACCTCACACATTAGGGGGCATCTGTTACACAGAAATCTTCCACCCTGTGAGCATCAGCATTCTTTGGCCTGTAGGATCCATTTTAGTGACTCAGATCCATTTTCATCCTTCAGTGATACCAGTTTACCCTATTTTTGTTCCTACCCGCATGTTGCATCACTATAGCATGCGTACCCATGAGTTGCATCCCTATATCCCATGGGTATCAAGTAAAATGGTAAAAACCACTATTTTATTACTCCCAAAAAGCGGTCATTGGGTGACCTTTGGCTCTCCATCTGCCCAAGTAACGTCTCGATGAGTCCTTTCACCAACCTTTGAGAGGACTATATATTGAGCACATATGGCTTATGGATGGGAGGAAGAAGAGAATAGTAAAGGCACTCTAGTGGATTTTTTCCCTATCTTGAGTCTGCACTCATTGATCCTTATAGTTGTGAACCAATTATGTTCACCTTCCAAACTCCTTTCTAGTTTGAGTTTTCCTTTCATGGAGGATTGAAGTGGTGGAGGCACAAGTGGATTGATCTAGATCTTGGTTCAGATTGGTTGCCGAGAAGAGGTCGTATAACTTTGTACTTCTTCTTGTTTATTAATAGAAATACTTATATTCTCGTCCATTCATGGTGTGAATCTCATTTATTATACATTGGGTTACATTTGCTTATGATATTATGGACCATTGTTATTGATAATGTTAATGTCATTTATATATCACATGTACTTGTTAGATATTGGTTTTCAAGACTAATTTGTAGATTAGAAGTGCTTGGATGTGCACGGATTGAAAGCTCCAACGGGGATCTACATCAAACGTTAGATCGAGGTTGGTTACATTTCTCCATTATTTTAACATTGTCATTTATAATAGCATTGTATTGAGAATTGAGTAGATTTCTGGTAGTCATCTGTCTGTTGTGCTATTCCCAAGCCATAGTGAGTTTTCTCCAATACAAGCACAACCTGTCTAGATCTCCAAGACGTATTACATGTGGTCTAGCAAAACCTTAAAATAGTGTCTTGCTCAGCAAGAACTGTAAAGAGAATCCGATACATTTTACGTTCCTAGCACAACCTGTCCATATCTCCTGGACGTATTACATGCTACCCTTGTACAACCTTTCCACGGCCACAAAGTACCATCCTAATACTCAAGATCAACCTGATCATTCTCGCACAAAGAATCATCCTGATTGTCATGATCATACCGATCATCATCATATAGTACATAATCCTGATGCACATCATCATCGCATGATCATCGTCACAACATCATCCTGATGCATATCATCATCGCATGATCATCCTGATCATTGTCATAGCATCATCTTGATGCCTACATCTGGAGCATCATCCTGATGCTCATCACACATGATCATCCTGATCATCATATATATAGCAGTAACCGGAGCATCGTCCCGATGCTCATCACACAACGCTTACATCCACAACCATGGGAAGGGTCCTCCTACCACCATGCTTGGAATGGATTCTGAAAATGTGTCCCATCACTTCTTCCTCGAAGTATCTTCTATCTGAGGAACATCAAGCCTCTCTCTGAAGTACTCAAACTTCACTCTGGCTAGTGGTTTGGTCAACACATCTATAATCTGCTCATCTGTCGCAACATAATAGATCTTCACTCCTCCTCTCTGCACCATATCCCTGATATAGTGATATTTGATCTCGATGTGCTTCGACATGTCAAGGAACAACGAGTTCTCTGACAACTTCACACAACTCTGGTTGTCACAATAGATACAGGTAGTATCCAACTAGAGATAAAAGAAATTAGACAGTAGCTTCCTTAGCCACACTGCCTCACAACTAGCCGAACAAGATGTGACATACTCTGCTTTAGTTGTACTTAGTGCTATGCAGGATTGCTTCCTGCTAAACCAATAGATCACACCTGATTCCATACTAAAGCAGCACCCCAAAGTGCTCTTCATATCTGCAGCACTGCCTGCCTAATCTGAATCAAAATAATCCTCCAGGTTAAAATTTTGATTCACATCATACATGAGCCCATAATTAATTGTACCCTTCAGGTACCTCAGAATATGCTTTACAACAATCAGGTGAACAAGTCTAAGATCTGTCAGAAACTAGCTCAAGGTGTTCACCGCAAAGAAAATATAAATATCTGGTCTCGTGTTCGTCGGGTACATGAAGGACCCAATCATATGATGATACATCATGGCATCAACTGAATCTAATGAAGGATCACTCAATAGCTTTAGGTTCGATGTCATAGGTGTGTCCATGGCCTTGCAGTCCATCATCCCGAACTGCTTCAGGATCTCTACTGCATACTTCCCTTGTCCAAGGAAGATTCCATCTACACTCTGCCACACCTCCATACCTAGAAAGTAATGCATCATTCCCAAGTCCTTCATCTCGAACTCGGTAGCAAGCTTCCTCTTCATGTCGGCAATCAATATATCCTCACATGTGACAAACAGGTCATCCACATACAATAGGAGTATTACTTGATTGCCTTCTTCAACCTTGTAGTAAAGGTTGGAATCCGCTCTACTCTTGGTAAAGCCCAAACTGGAAAGGAAGATGTCTATCCTTCCGTACCATGTCCTAGGTGCTTGCTTCAAGCCATATAAGGATTTCTTCAATCTACAGACATATGAATCTATGTCATGTGTCTCAAAACTGAGTGGTTACTCCACATACACTTCCTCTTCATAATCTATCCCCTCTTTCTAGGCGAAGCCACGAGCCACAAACCTTGCCTTGTATTTGTCTGTGCTGCCATCTGCAACATGCTTGATCTTGTAGATCCACTTGGAAGTCACAACAGAATTCCCATTTGGTCTTGGGACCACATCCCAAACATCATTCTTCATGATTGACTAGTATTCCTCGACCATGGCATCCTTCCATTCTTTCTTTTTCGTTGCTTCTTCATAACAGGAAGGTTCTTTGTTCATAATGTCACAGAGTAAGGCAACATAACTGGTGTGTGATCTTGTCCTTTTTCTTTCTTTGTGTTCTTCCTCTAGAATACCATATCTTTCTGCATCTTGGATGAGCTCTCTATCCCATGGAGGTTTCCTCTTGTGAGAGTTCTTCTCACGAGGTGGATCTATAGGTTCTTGTGGATCTTCTATTTCACGATCCGCTTATGGTATTGCTTCATTCATGGTGGTGTCTTGTGTTCTGGGTATACTTGGTTCTTCATAGTCTTCAACAGGTGTCTTCCTTGATTTGATGTATGATGAATTTTCATCAAAATTCACATCCCTATTGATGTCAATCTTCTTGAACCCTGGAAGGTAAATTATGTATTCCTTTGAGCTTTCACTGTATTGCACAAATATACCCTTCTTTCCTAAAGGATCTAACTTTGTCCTCTTTTGTTCTGGAACATGTGTATATACTGGACAGCCAAATATTCTGAGATGGCTAACTTCTGGTCTCTTACCAGAGAAAACTTCTTCTAGTGTCTTGTTGTTAGGTATCTTGTGTGGTGTTATGTTTTGTACATATACCGTTGTTCTTGTTGCTTCTGCCCATAGGTGCATGGGTAGATCTTGGTCATGAAGCATTTCCCGTGATGCTTCCATGATTATTCTATTCTTCCTTTCTGCAACCCCATTTTGTTGTGGATTGTAAGGAGTGGTCAACTCCCTCTTAATCCCCAAATCACTGCATAACTTCTTGAAGTCCCCTGAATTGAATTCTCCTCCATTGTCAGATATAAAGATATTGATCTTCATAGCAGTTTGATTTTCTATCAAGAATTTGAATTCCTTGAACTTATCAAACACTTCATCTTTGTTCTTCAAGAAATAAACCTAAGTCTTCCTCGAGAAATCATCAATGAAAGAAACATAATATACATACCCACTTAGAGAACTAGATGACATTGGTCTGCATACATTGGAGTGGACAATCTCCAAGATTCCTTTTGCTTTGCTTTCACTGCTTGGAAATGCCTTTTTTTGTTCTTTCCTTTTGCACATCCTTTGCAAACACCTTCATGCTTTGACTGGATTTTAGGAAGACCTTATACTGCTTTGCTTGCAATTGGTAGTTCCCTATAGTGCACATGAGCAATCCCTCTATGCCAAAGTTCACTTCATTCCATGGATTCATGTGCCATGACATGTTCAGGTTGTCCCTTCAATTTGTACAATCCTCCCTCTTTCTCTCCAATCACTACTGCATCATCTATGGTCTTAACTTTTGGCCACATAAGTACTTGGCCATCCACAAATGCAACTCTCATCCCTTTTGCATCCAAAGATGATATGGAGAGAAGATTCTTCTTGAGTCCATGAGTTACATATAGAACATCTTGCATCTTTAAAGACTTCCGAAAGTCTATCTTGTAGGAGGCTTCACTACTTCCTTTTATACGGTATTGATAGTCATCCCCAATTTTCACCTTATGAGGTGACTCATGTTCAGATAGGTCCATAAGAGATTCTTTGAATCCATTCATATGTTTAGAAGCCCCACTATCAATAATCCAATCATTACACCCATGTGTAACAGTACTTGTGAGAGCAGAGATTAGAACATATTCATCGTCACTTGAAGATTCTTTAGAACTTTCTACCTTAGTCTTCTTCCTGGGAGGTTCATCATCCTCAGTAGCATGAGCATGATATCTCTTCTTTTTTTTCTTCTTCTTGTTGGAGCCCTTTTTGTTCTTGGGACAATCTGCGGAAAATTTTCCCTTCTCATTACATGTGAAGCATCTCAGATCTTTCTTCTCTCTTTTATGGTGGTGAAAAGATTTCTTGTGATGAGATTGCTTTCTCTTGGGATTACTTCTCTTGGTGTGAGCTGTGAGAGCTTGGTCTTCACTTCCCATCTTTTCTTCTCAAGCTACAAGCCTATCTTCTTCTTGTGAACATTCCTCCCATAGTCTATTGAACGAGATCAACTTCTTTCTTGCATAGATACCTTGGATGAAGGAATCCCATGACCAAGGTAGGCCATTTAATGTGGTCATGACAATTTTTCCATTCTCCTCCACTTCATCCACAACTTCAAGTTGTTCTTTGATTTGAGAGACCTTAGTAAAGTGGTATTGGATGGTCTCTCCATTATGGAACCTAACCCCTTTCAATTGATACCACAGAATCATCTTTCAATTTATATTCTTTCCTTCAAACAACTTGGTCAAGTAGTCAAACATCCCCTTAGGTGTCTTTAAAGAAGACACATGGGGTATGAGATGGTCTTTTATAGAATCACCAATGATTATCTTGGCTTTGACCAAGTTTTTCTTGTGTAAGGCCTTAGCCTCATCTTCCTCTAGAACTGGAACCTCTTCTTTTATGTAGGTGTCCAAATCATTCTCTTCTAGGATTAACCCAATCCTATACTTCCATGCTCGGAAGTTGTTATCTCCTTCAAGCTTATCCGCAAGATTGGTGTGGTGAGACATCTTAATGAGAAACTCAAATGGAAATAAAATATTTAGGTCTTACCACTTGGTTTGCTGAAAACTGGATCTCGAGCTGGATTAGGGTTTGTCAGAGAAACCCTAAAAATTCAAACTTTGAATTCCAAACATCTGAATGGATGGAAAGATGCGCCTTGCTAAGCTGATCAAGTTGGTATACTTCAATTTTGAAATCTGCAAAATTTGACCCCTCAAAATTGCCTTTGAAACTTTCAGATCTTCTCATCAAAATCCCGAACTAGGGTTTGATAATGCCCGAGGTTCTGCCCAGCCAAAAAGTTCGATCATGTGCTCTAAACTTCGATTTTTCTGAGGAGCATCCATCCATGGTCACAGATTCCAAAAATTTCAACTTTTGCAAAAACCTTAATTTTCCATCTTTCCGATCACAATCTCGAACTAGGGTTTGATGATGCCCAGGGTTCTGCCCGACCAAAAAATTCAATCTTGGTCTCTAAACTTCGATTTTCTTGAGGAGCATCCAGCCGTGGTCTTCGATTCCAAAAATTCCAACTTTATTTGAAACCTTAATTTCCCGCAGTAGTGACGGGCCAAAAACTGAAAGTGCTCAGAATTGAATTTTGTCTCAACATAAAGATGCGCCCTTGCAAGGAGAGTCAGCCTAGCCTCCTGCCTTTGATGATTTGAGGAGAGAAACCCAAATATTAAGAAGCCCTAGCTTTTGCAGCTGAATAGTGTCTTCTTCTTAGCATGGTTGTGATACCATGTTAATTTTTCGATAATTGCATTCAAACATTATCTAGGATCCTACTAAGATAATAACAAGCACAACATAACAATCATAAACACAAGAGACATAGAGTTTCCTCGGGGAAAACCAAGAAGCTGAAAAACCCCGTAACTTCCTCAGAGATAGAATAAGCCCCAATACAAAGATCACAATGATCAATCCCCAAAAGATAGATGAATCCAACAACTACTCCTCCTCCACTTGTGCGCACTCCTCTCTGTCAACTATGCAAGTTGGATGAGTGAGTGAATGAATAGAATGGGAGACACTCACTCTCTATTTATACACAACTTAACCTGCCTTGAACGCTAACAGAGCCGACTTCCTAAGGAATCCTAATAACCATACCACATGACTCATACAGGGCCGACCCCACACTGGTGGTCTAATAACCCATCAAATATAAGTTGCGACACTTACAAATACAAATGATGACACTTCTGATTGGAGGAATAATACATCTCGATCATGAATATAATAAAGTACAAGTGTAATTCATAGCAGAATATCTTCCGAAATTACAAATACATCAACAATAGAGATAGATTGGGTGTTAGGGGTTTAGAGATAGAGAGAGAGGAAGAGAGATATTGGTGGTTAGCGGTTTAGAGAGAGAGAGAGAGAGCGATTGGAGGTTAGAGAGAGAGATCGATTGGGTGTTAAGGGTTAAAGAGAGAGAGAGAGAGAGAGAGAGAGAGAGAGAGAGAGAGAGAGAGAGAGAGAGAGAGAAGGATATTTGGGTCAGGGTCTTAGAGAGAGAGAGTTTAGGTGTTAGACATTTAGATAGATAGATAGATGATAGGTAGATAGATAGAGAGAGATAGAGAGAGAGAGATGGATTGGGGGTTAAGCATATATATATAGAGAGAGAGAGAGAGATTGTAGGTTAGGTGTTTAGAGAGAGAGAGAGGGATAGAGATACTAGGGGTTAGGGGCTTAAAGATAGAGAGAATAGGGGTTAAGGATTTAGAAGCAGAGATAGAAAGAGATTGGGGTTAAGGGTTTATATAGAGGGAGATTGGGGGCTAAAGGTTTAGAGATAGAGAGAGATATATTAGGGGTTAGGGGTTCAGAAAAAGAGAGAGATTTCAGAGGTTAGGGGTTTAGAGAGAGGGAGATATTGGAGGTTAGGCGTTTAGAGAGATGGAGAAAGATCAAGGGTTAGGGGTTTACAGAGACAGAGAGAGATTGAGGGTTAGTGGTTGAAAAAGAGATAGAGAGAGATTGGGGGTCAAGGGATTAGATAAAGAGAGAGAGATTGAGTGTTCGTTATTTTAGAGAGAGATAGAGAGATTGGGGGTTAGGGGATTAGAGAGAGAGAGAGGGGAGAGAGAATGGTGGTTAGGGCTTTAGAGAGAGATAGGGAGATTGGAAGTTCGACATTTAGAGAGAGAGATAGGATAAGAGATATTGGGGATTATGGGTTTTGAGACAGATAGAGAGATTGGCAGTTAGGGATTTGAAGAGAGGTTGGTGGTTAGGGATTTAGAGAGAGAGATAGAGGGAGAATGGGTATTAGGGTTTTAGAGAGAGATATTGGGGGTTAGGGGTGGGATTAATTGTTTAGAGAGAGATAGAGAGATCGGGCATTAGGCATTTAGAGAGAGAGAGAGAGAGATAGAGAGATTGAGTGTTAGGCATTTAGAGAGAGAGAGAATGGTGGTTAGGGTTAGTGTGAGAGACGGAGATTGGGGGTTTGGAGTTTAGATTGAGAGGAAGATATGAGGAGAGAGATTGGGGGCTAGGAGTTTAGAGTAAGGGAGATATTGTGTGTTTGTGGTTTAGGGAGAGATAAAGGGATTGAACATTATGGGTTTAGAGAGAGAGAGAGAGAGATTGTTTGTTTGGGGTTTATAGAGAAAGAGAAAGATTAGGTGTTAAGGTTATAGAGAGAGAGAGATTTGGGGGATTGGGGTTTAGAAAGAGAGAGACTGGGGTTTAAAGTTTTAGAGAGAGAAATATAGATGGATAGGGTGTTAGGATTTTAGCAAGCGATATTTGTCGTTACGGTTTAAGGAGAGAGGGAGAGAGGGAGAGAGAGATATTGGGGGTTAGTGGTTTAGACAGATATATATATACATATATGTATATATATATACAGAGAGAGAGAGAGAGAGAGAGAGAGAGATATTAGGGGTTAGGGGTGTATAGATAGAGAGAAAGAGAGTGATTTGGGTTTAGGGGTTTAAAGACAAAGATTGGAGGTTAGGGGTTTAGAGAGAGAGAGAAGGATTGGGGATTAGTGGTTTAGAGAGAGAGACAAAGATTGGGTTAGAGGTTTGTAGAAAGAGAGAGATAGAAATAGATATATTGGTGTTTAGGGGTTTAGGGAGAGAGAGGGGGGGAGAGAGAGGGGGGGTTTATGGGTTTAGAGGTATATAAATAGACAGAGAGAGAGAGAGAGAGATCAGGGGTTAAGGGTTTAGAGAAAGAGAGAGAGAGATTGGTGGTTATAGGTTTAGAGAGAGAGATTGGGGGTTAGCGGTTTAGAGAGAGAGATATTTGATGTTGGGGGTTCAAAGAGGGAGAGATTGGGGTTTAGGGGATATGGGTTTAGAGAGAGATGAATATTTTTGAGGTTAGGGGTTTAGAGAGGGAGAGAGAAAGTGAAAGAAATAGATTGGGGCTTAGGCTTTAGAGAGAGAGAGAGAGAGATTGACCAACTTGGGTTTAGAGAGAGAGATAAAGGAGGCAGGGGTTTAGAGAGAGAGATAAGGGCTTATGGGTTCAAAGAGAGAGAGAGAGAGAGAGATAGAGATATTGGAGGATAGCGAGAGAGATTGATTGGGTGTTAAGGGTTAAAGAGAGACCGAGAGAGTTAAAGTCAAGGATATTGA
The DNA here is from genome assembly GCA_027924585.1 of Larix kaempferi. Lineage (NCBI taxonomy): Eukaryota > Viridiplantae > Streptophyta > Pinopsida > Pinales > Pinaceae > Larix > Larix kaempferi. The sequence continues at coordinate 2,605,787 of BSBM01000156.1, forward strand.
GGTTAGGGGTTTAGAGAGAGAGAGAGAATTTAGGGGTTAGACATTTAGATAGATAGATAGTTGATAGGTAGATAGATAGAGAGAAAGATAGAGATAGAGAGAGAGATATTGGAGTTTAGGCATCTAGAGAGAGAGATTGGAGGTTAGCTTTTTAGAGAGAGAGAGAGGGAGAGAGATATTGGGGGTTAGGAGTTTAGAGAGAGAGAGAGGATAGGGGTTAGGGGTTTAGAGAGAGATATACAGAAAGGTTGGGGTTAGCGGTTTAGAGAGAGACAGAGAAATATTGGGGGGTAGTTGGTCAGAGAGAGAGATAAATTATGTGTTAGGGGATTAAAGAAAGAGAGAGAAAGAGGGATAGGGGTTTAGATACATACATTGAGAGAGAGAGAGAGAGATTGGGGGTTGGGTATTTAGGGAGAGAGAGAGAGGTCAGAGATTAGTGTTTTAGAGAGAGAGAGAGAGAGATTGGAGGTTAGTTGTTTATAGGGAGAGATAGAAAGATTGGTGTGTACAGGTGTAGAGAGAGATAAAGAGATTAGTGCTAGGGGTTTAGAGAGAGAGATATAAAGAGAGAGATTGGTGTTTAAGGATTTAGAGAGAGAGAGAGATGTTAGTAGTTTATGGATAGAGAGAGAGAGAGAGATTGGGGGTTAGGGGTATAGAGAGAGGGAGATTAAGGATTACAGGTTTAGAGAGGGAGAGAGAGATTAAGTGTTAGGGGTTTAGAGCAAGAGATATTTGGAGGTTAGGGGTTTAGAGAGAGAGAGAGAGAGAGAGAGAGAGAGAGAGATTCGAGGTTAGGGGTTTAGAGAGAGAGAGATTGGGGGATATGGGTTTAGAGAGAGAGATATCAGGGCTTAGGGGTTTAGAGAGTGAGAGAGGTTGGGGGTTATGGGCTCAGATAGATAGATAGATTTGGGGTTAGTTTTTTAGAGAGATAGAGATATTGGGGGCTAGGGGTTTAGAGAGAGAGAGAGAGAATGGTGGTGAGGGGCTCATAAAGAGAGAGGGAGATTGGTGTTCGGGTTTTAGAGATGGAGAGATAGGAAGATAGATATTGGGGGTTACGGTTTTAGAGATATAGAGATCAGTGGTTAGAAGTTTAGTGAGAGATAGAGAAATTGAGGGCTAATAGTTTATATAGAGAGAGATAGAAAGAGAGAGATTGGTGGTTCGCGGTTTAGAGAGAGAGAGAGAGAGAGAAATATTGGGTGTTAGGGTTTTAGAGAGAGAGAGAGAGATTGAGGGTTAAGGGTGGGGCTATTTTTTTAGAGAGAGAGAGAGAAAGAGAGAGAGAGAGAGAATGGATGAGAGTGTCTAATGTAGGTAAGGTTTAGAGGAGGTTAAAGTTATAATTTCCAAGGAAAGAGATCCTAACTCCTAGGTTGCTTGAATAGAGTGTCTACAAAGGGGGCCCCTCGCTAGACCACTTTAAAAATCTTGTGTATACATGGTCGACCACCCAACTTGGGGTGTACTAGGAGGGCTTCTCTAGGATTTACCTCCTTCTACCTATTTCTAGTGCAACGACGTCCCATTTTCCAGCTACAACAAAGGCACGTGTGAAGATACCAAGTTAGGAAATTGCTTTCAGGTAATTTCCCAAAATGGTCCTTTGAAATAAAGAGATTGGGGGTTAGGGTTTAGAGAGAGAAAGAGATTTCCCATTAGGGATTTAAAGAGAGAGAGAGATAATGGTTTAGGGGTTTAGAGATAGAGATATGGGGGATTAGGGGTTTAGAGATAGAGAGATAGAAAGATAGATAGTGGTTGTCAGGAGTTTAGAGACAGAGAGAGATTGGAGGTTAGAGAGGGGCATCGATTAGGTGTTAAGTGTTAAAGAGAGAGAGAGAGATAAGAACAAGGATATTAGTGTCAGAGTTTTATAGAGTAGGATTTTAGGGCTTATACATTTAGATAGATAAATAGTTGATAAGTAGATAGATATATAGATAGATAGATAGAGAGAGAGAGAGAGAGAGAGATTATTCGTTAGGGGTTTAGAGAGAGAGATGCAAATTGGGGATTCAGTGTTTAGAGAGAGATAGGAAGAGAGATATTGGGGGTTAGGGGTTTAGAGAGAGAGAGAGATGGTTCCTAGGGGTTTAGAGTGAGAGAGAAATATTGGGTATTAAGGTTTTTGAGAGATAGATATTGGGGGTTATGTGTGGTATTCGTTGTCTAGATAGATATGGAGGGATTGGGGGTTAAAGGTTTAGAGAAAGAGATTATATGTTAGAATTTGGGAGATAGAGAGAAAGAGAGGCAAAGAGAGAGATTGGGTGTTAGTGGTTTAGAGGGTCAGAAGGAGAAATTGGTGTTTAGAGCTTTAGAGAGAGATAGAGAGATTAGGGTTACGGTTTAGAGGGAGAGATTGGTGTTTATGGATTTAGAGAGAGAGAGGTTTGAGGTTAAGCGTTTAGAGAGAGAGATAAATATTTGGGGTTCGGAGTTTTGAGAGAGGGAGATTGGGGGTTATAGTTTTAGAGAGAGAGGGAGATTGGGGGTTACATTTTTAGAGAGAGAGGGAGAGAGATTAGGTGTTAGCGAGGTTTAGATAGAATCATAGAGAGAGAGAGAGAGGGTTTGGAAGTTAAGGGTTTCAAGAGAGGGAGATATTATATGTTAGGGGTTTAGAGAGAGAGAGATTGGGGGTTAGGGGTTTAGAGAGAGAGATTGGGGTTTAGTTATTCAGACAGAGATAGAGAGAGATTGAAGGATAAAGGCCTAGAAAGATAGTTACACAGATAGAGAGAAAGAGAGAGAGAGAGATTGGGGGTTAGTTGTTTAGGGAGGGATAGAGATATTGACAGTTGGAATTTTAGAGAGAGAGATAGAGAGATAGAATGGTGGTTTGAGGTTTAGAGAGAGAGAGGGATATTTGGGGTGCGGTGTTTAGAGGGAGAAAGGGATAGGTAGAGAGATATTAAGGGTTAGTGGTTTTGAGAGAGAGAGAGTTTGGGGGTTATGGGCTTAGAGAGAGATGGATAGATTAGGGGTTAGGTGTTTTAAGAGAGAGAGATACAAAAGAGACAGATTAGTTGTTAGTGGTTTAGAGAGTGAGAAAGAGAAAGATTTGGTGTTACGGTGGTAGAGAGAAATATTGGGGGTTAGGGGTGGGGTTAGTTGTTTAGAGAGAGATAGAGAGATTGGGGTTAAGCATTTAGGGAGAGATAGAAATAGAGAGAATGGTTGTTAGGGTTTAGTGAGAGAGATGGAGATTAGGGGTTAGGGTTTTAGAGTAATAGGGAGATAGGAAGAGAGAGGTTGGGGATTAAGGGTTGTGGGAAATATATTGCGGGTTAGTGGTTTAGAGAGAGATAAATAGATTGAGGGTTATAGGATAAGAAAGAGAGACAAAGAGAGATTAGTGGTTAGGGGTTTAGAGAGATTGAGAAATATTAGGTGTTATGGTTTTAGTGTGAGAGAGAGAGAGAGAGTTGGCGATTAGGGGTTTAGGGAGAGAGAAAGACTGGGGGTTAATGCTTTAGAGAGAGAAACATAGAGGGATTGGGTGATATGGGTTTAGAGAGAGAGATTAGTTGTGTGGGATATGGGTTTATAGAGAGAGAGAGAGTTTTGGGGTTAGGGGTTAAGAGAGAGAGAAAGAGAAAGAAAGAGATTGGGGGATAGGGTTTAAAGAGAGAGAGAAGGAAATTGGTTATCATGGGTTTAGAGAGAGAGAAACGGAAATTGGTTGTCATAGGTTTAGAGAGAGAGAAGGGGTTAGGGATTGAGAGGGAGAGAGATAGAGATATTGGAGGTTAGTGGTTTAGAGAGAGTGATATAAGGAGATACATTGGTGGTTAGGGTTTGAGAGAGAGAGAGAAAGAAAGTTTTGGTGTTAAAGTTTTAGAGAAAGAGAGATTGAAGGTTAGGCATATATATAAATAGAGAGAGTTTGGGGGTTTAGAGAGAAATATTGGGGGTTAAGAATTTGGATGGATTCAGTATTAGGGATTTAAACAAGGAGAGATTTTGGGGGTTAGACGTTTATATAGATAGATAGAGGGAGAGAGAGAGGAGTTATGTGTTTATTGATTGACTGATAGAGATATTGGAGGTTAGATTTTTAGAGAGAGATGGAGATTGGCGGATAGAACTTAAATTAAGGAGATAGATAGTTTAAATGTAGAGAGAGAGAGGGAGAGAGAGAGAGAGATTGGAGGTTAGGCGTTTAGAGTGAGAGGGAGAAAGATATTGGGGATTATGTGTTTAGAGAGAGAGAATAGGGTTAGGGGTTTAGAGAGAGAGATAGAGAGAAAGACATAGAGATTCAAGGTTAAGTGGTTAGAGAGAGAGATTGGGTGTTAGGGAATTAAAGAAAGAGTGAGAATGGGGGTTAGGGGTTTATATACATACATAGAGAGAGAGAAAGAGACTATGGGTTAGGGGTTTACAGGGAGAGAGATTGGATGTTAGGGTTTTGTAGAGAGAGAGAGAGTTATTAGGGGTTACTATTGCAAAGAGAGAGAGAGAGAGATTGGTGTTTAGGTGCTTAGAGAGAGATAGGGAGAATAGGGTTAGGGGTTTAGAGAGAGATATATATTAAGATAGAGATTGTTGTTTAGGCATTTAGAGAGAGAGAGAGATATTAGAGGTTAGCATTTTATGGAGAGAGAGAGAGAGAGTAACTGGGGGTTAGGGGTTTAGAGAGAGGGATATTGGGGGTTAGAGGCTTAGAGAGAGAGAGAGAGAGAGAGAGGGGGGTTAGGAGTTTAGAGAAAGAGATAGAGCTTTGGATGTTAGGGGTTTAGAGAGAGATATAGAGAGATTGGAGATTTGGGGTTCAGAGAGAGGGAGACAGATTGGGGGTTAGGGGTTTAGGAGGAGTGAGATATTGGGGCTTAGTGGTTTAGAGAGAGAGAGAGATTGGAGGTTAGTGGTTTAGAGAGATATAGAGATATTGAGGGTTAGGGGTTCAGAGAGATAGAGAGAGTTTCAGGATTAGTGGTTTAGAGAGAGATGGAGTGAGATTGGGGGTTAAGGGATTAGATATATAGAGATAGAGATAAATAGATTCAGGGTTATTTTTTTGGAGAGAGATAAAGAAATTGGGGGTTGGGAGTTGAGAGAGAGAGATAGAAGAGAGAGAATGGTGGTTATGGGTTTAGAGAGAGAGAGAGAGAGAGAGAGAGAGATATTGGGGGTTAGGGATTTAGAGAGAGAGATAGGAATAGAGATATTGGGGGTTAGGGGTTTAGAGAGAGATATTGGGGGTTATGGGTTTTGATAGGGATAGAGAGATTCGGGGTTAGGGGGTTAGGGGTTTGAAGAGAGAGAGAGAGAGAGAGAGAGAGAGAGAGAGAGAGAGAGAGAGAGAGATTGATGGTTAGGGGTTTAGAGAGAGAGAGAAAGATTAGGTGTTAGAGTTTTAGATATAGAGATATTGGGGGTTAGGGATAGGGTGTTGATGTATATGTAACTTCAGAATGTATTTCATCTATGTATTTCATATATATTTATTGTACCCTTATAAGATATGTGTTATTCCTCTATAAGGAAGTGTCGTCATGTGGATTGACAAGTGTCGCAAGTGTGTGTACTTGTTGATGGGTTGTTAAACCACCATGTGTGGAGTCGGCCCTGAAATATTTATTATATTGTGGATGTATCTAAATAGACAAGTCGGCCCCATAGTGTAACTGGGCAAACAGGCTAGTATAAATAGAGATAAGGAGATCTCTATTTTGATCATTCAGAAAGTCACACTTCTCTCACTCAGAAAAGGGTGCACTAGTGAGGAGGCAGATCATCTGCTACTAGGAGACTATCTCAAGTGTATTTTGGTTGTACTTTGGTTGAGCCATTTCTCTCTCTATCTCTGAGGAAGTTGTGGGGTTTTTCACCTTAGGGTTTTCCCCACAGAAACACTATTTCTCTTGTCTCTCACTACTTTTGGTTCTTGTGATGCTTGTCATGCTTATTTTGATTGTTATGCATTGATATATTGTATATGTTATTCTCTCAGTAAAGATCCAAGAGTATTGTGAATTAATGCTCAAAATTTAACATGGTATCAGAGCTAACCTAAGAAGAAGATATTTTGCAGTGACGGAAACTTGAGTTTGTTGTTTACTCGGGTTCTCTCCACAGATTTTGGGAAAGGAGTATAGTATATTGACTCTACTCATCAAGGAGAATCCATCTGTCCAATCATAATTCAATTTTTAGCATTTTTCAGATTTGGCCCTAAAAATTAGGGTTTCCACAAAAATTGGAATTTCTGAAATCTGAGGACATAGCTCGAAGCTCCTTACAAAAATCGAATTTTAGAGCTTTGGATCGAGATTTGTGGCTAGGTAGATCTCCGGGAAACTCAAACCCTAATTCAGGGCTCTCCCTAGTGAACCCGGGAGGACAAAAAGTAAAATCGGAAGGGTAAAACTTTGCTGATCTCAAATTTTGAATGCACCAAGCTGATCAGCTCATCAAGGCGCATCTTTCTATCCTTTTGGAAAGTTGAAATTCACATTTTGAATTTTTAGGGTTTTTTTGACAAACCCTAATCGAGGATGAGATCCAGTTTTCAGCATTTCAAGTGGTAAGACCTAAATCTTTTCTATTTCCATTTGAAGTACTCTTTAAAATGTCTCGCCACACCAAGCTTGAGGATAAGTTTGAAGGGGCTGATAACTTCCGAGCTTGGAAGTATAGGATTGGGTTAATCCTAGAAGAGAATGAGTTGGACTCATATATAAAAGAAGACATCCCTATCCCAGAGGATGAAGACGCTAAAGTATTGCATAATAAGAACTTGGTCAAGGCAAAGAGAATCATTGTTGATTCTATCAAAGACCATCTCATACCCCATGTGTCTTCTCTAAAGACACCCAAAGAGATGTTTGACTCTTTGACCAAGCTATTTGAAGGGAAGAACATAAATCAGAAGATGACCCTATGGAACCAATTGAAAGGAGTAAAGTTCCAGAATGGAGAAACCATTCAATCTTATTTTTCAAGGGTCTCCCAGATCAAGGAACAACTAGAAGCAGTGGATGAAATGGTGGAGAATGGTGAAGTTGTGATGACCACTCTAAATGGCTTACCTAGGTCATGGGACTCCTTCATTCAAGGAATCTATGCAAGAAAGAAGTTGATTTCCTTCAGTAGATTACGGGAAGCATGCTCACAAGAAGAAGAAAGGCTTGTGGCACGAGAAGAAAATATGGGGAATGAAGATCAAGCTCTCACAGCTCTCACAGCTCACACCAAGAGAGAGCCATCTCACTCCAAGAGATCTTCACAACACTTCAAAGAAAGAAGAATATGCTTCACCTATAATGAGAAAGGACATATTGCCATAAATTGTCCCAAGAACAAGAAGGACAACACCATCTTCAACAAGAAGAAGAAGGGAAGAAAAAGAAGGTTTCATGCTCATGCTGCCGAGGATGATGAACCACCCAAGAAGAAGGCTAGGGAAGAAGGTGATGATAGTAATGATGACTCATCAAGTGAAGAAGAGTATGTTCTGATCTCTACTATCACAGGTACTATCTCCCATGGTTGTAATGATTGGTTAATTGACAGTGGGGCTTCCAAACACATGACTGGGTTTAAGGAATCTTTTGTGAACCTATCTGAACATGAATCACCCCATAAAGTGAAACTTGGGGGTGATTATCAATACCCAATCAAAGGATGTGGTGAAGCCTCCTACAACCTAGATTCTGGAAAATTTTTGAAGATGAAAGAAGTCGTTTATGTACCTGGGCTCAAGAAGAACTTACTCTCCATCTCTGCATTGGATGCAAAATTTATGAGGGTTGCATTTGTGGATGGCCAAGTCCTAATGTGGCCAAAGGGAAAGACCATAGATGATGTAGTAGTGATTGGAGAGCAAGAGGGAGGTTTGCATAAATTAAAGGGACAACCTCAACATGCCATGGTGCATGAATCCATGGAGCCAAGTGAAGTTTGGCATAGAAGACTTGCTCATATGCATTATAGGGCACTTCCAATTGCAAGCAAGGCTGTAGAGGGTCTTCCTCAAATCAAGACCAAACATGAAGGTGTTTGCAAAGGATGTGCAAAAGGTAAGAACATTAAGAAGGCTTTCCCAAATAGTGAAAGCATGGAAAAGGATATCCTGGAAATCATCCACTCAGATGTATCTGGTTCTATGTCATCCAGTTCTCTAAGTGGGTATGTTTACTATGTCTCATTTATTGATGACTTCTCCAGTAAGACTTGGGTATAATTCTTGAAGAACAAAGATGAGGTGCTCGATAAGTTTAAGGAATTCAAAACCTTGATGGAGAATCAAACTGACAAGAATATCAAAACATTCAGATCTGACAATGGTGGAGAATTCACCTCAGGTGACTTCAAGAACCTTTTTAGTGATTCAGGGATTAAGAGGGAGTTGACTGCTCCTTATAATCCTCAACAAAATGGAGTTGCGGAAAGGAAGAACAGGACTATCATGGAAGCAGCAAGGGAAATGCTGCATGACTAGGATCTACCTATGCATCTATGGGCAGAAGCAGCTAGAACAGCTGTATATGTGCAGAATAGAACACCCCACAAGATATTGGACAACAAGACACCAAAAGAGGTCTTTTCTGGTAAGAAACCTGAAGTCAGCCATCTCAGAATATTTGGTTGTCCTGTATTCACTCATGTCCCAAAGGAAAAGAGGACCAAATTATATCCTTCAAGAAAGAAGGGCATCTTTGTGGGTTACAGTGAAAGCTCGAAGGATTACAGAATATACTTTCCAGGGTTCAAGAAGATTGATGTCAACAGGGATGTAACATTTGATGAAAACTCAGCATTCATCAAATCAAGGAAGGCACCTATCGAAGTTTATGAAGAACCTAAGGAAACTAGATTTCAAGACACTACCATGATTGAAGCAATTCAAGAAGTTGTTCATGAGTTTGGAGATCCGCAAGAACCTGTAGATCCACCCCGTGAGGATAACTCTCACTAGAGGAAACCTGCATGGGCTAGAGAGCTCATTCAAGATGCAGAAAGATTTGGCATTCCAAAAGAAGAACACAGAGCAAAGAAGAGAACCAGATCACATACCAGCTATGTTGCTTTACTCTATGATATTATGAATAAAGAACCTTCCAGTTATTAATAAGCGGCGGAAAAGAAAGAATGGAAGGATTCCATGGTTTAGGAATACCAATCAATAATGAAGAATGATGTTTGGGATGTTGTCCCAAGACCTAAAGAGAAGTCTATTGTGACTTCCAAATGGATCTACAAAATCAAGCATGCTACAGATGGTAGTGTAGAGAAATACAAAGCAAGATTCATAGCTCATGGCTTCTCTCAGAAAGAGGGAATAGATTATGAAGAAACCTTTGCACCTGTAGCCAGGTATACTTCCATCAGAACAGTACTTGCCCTAGCTGCAGCAATGAAATGGAAAATACACCAGATGGATGTCAAGACTGCCTTCTTGAATGGTGTAGTTGAAGAAGAAGTATATGTGGAGCAGCCACTCGGTTTTGAAATACATGATAGGGAGTCATATGTGTGTAGATTGAAGAAAGCCTTGTATGGCTTGAAACAAGCTCCTAGAACCTGGTATGGTAGGATGGACAGTTTCCTATCTAGTTTGGACTTTACCAAGAGTAAAGCGGATTCCAACCTTTACTACAATGTTGAGGAAGGGAATCCTGTGATTCTACTCCTGTATGTGGATGGCTTATTTGTAATAGGAGATGACAGATTGATTGCAGATACCAAGAGGAAGCTTGCTGCTGAGATCGATATGAAATATTTGGGAATGATGCATTATTTCCTAGGTATGGAGGTGTTGCAGAGTGCAGGTGGGATCTTCCTTGGTCAAGGGAAGTACATAGTAGATATCCTGAAGAGATTCGGGATGATGGATTGCAAGGCCATGGCCACACCTATGGCATCAAATCTGAAGCTTCTATGTGATGCTTCATTTGAGCCGGTTGATGTCTCTATGTATCGTCAGATGATTGGGTCCTTGATGTACCTGATGAACACGAGACCAGATATTTGCTTTGCTATGAACACATTGAGCCAGTTCCTGACGAATCCGAGGAGTGATCACCTGGTTCCAGTAAAGCATGTTCTGAGGTACCTGAAGGGTACAGTGGATTATGGTCTCAAGTATGAAGCAAATCAAAATTTTAACCTACAGGGTTATGTTGATTCGGATTGGGCTGGCAGTGTTGCAGATAGGAAGAGCACATTTGGATGCTGCTTCAGTATGGGATCAGGTGTGATCTCTTGGTTTAGCAAGAAGCAGTCCTATGTAGCACTGAGTACAGCTAAGGAAGAGTATGTTGCATCCTGTTCAGCTAGTTGTGAGACGGTATGGATATGGAAGCTACTGTCTGAGTTATTTGATCTCGCATTGGATGTTACTCGTATCTTCTGCGATAACCATAGTTGTGTGAAGCTGTCTGAGAACCCAGTGTTTCATGACAGGTCGAAACAAATAGAGATAAAATATCACTATATCAGGGATATGGTGCAGGGAGGAACTGTGAAGCTCCTGTATGTTGCGACGGATGAGCAGATTGCAGATGTGCTGACAAAGCCACTAGCCAGGGTGAAGTTCGAGTACTTCAAGGAGAGGCTTGGTGTTCTTCAGATCGAGGACACTTTGAGGAAGAAGTGATGGACACATTTGCTGAAGCCATTCAAAGCATGTTGGAAGGAGGATCCTTCACATGGCTATGAATGTAAGCGCTAGATGATGAGCATCAGGATGATGTTCTAGTTTCTGCTTTGTATGATCAGTTGGATCATTTATATGTATATGTATGTACACATCATGTTGTATGTTGGATATGATCAGTTGGATCATTTATATGTACGTACGCATCATGTTGGATGCTGGATATGATCAGTTGGATCATTTATATGTATGTACGCATCATGTTGGATGTTGGATATGATCGGTTGGATCATTTGTATGTATTTTGTATATGCATCATGTTGGATGCTTGTTGGCAGATATTTCTACCCTATAGTCAGGAAACTAAACTATCAACTTGGTTTGGGTGACAGGTAAGTGCATTTATGTCATTACAGAGGTGTTTACAAAAGAAATAGATTACAGATTTAGAGAACATACCTTTTACTGGAGTCTGATCCTAGCCTTGACCCAGTCTTGTGTCCAGCTCTCAAATCTACTTTCTTTCAGCAAACCTGCAACAACAATACCTTCCTCAAACACTTTGGACAACATATAAACCATAAAATAAACAAAGATTATGTTTAATATCCAGTATTGACCAAAATAAATCCAACTCAAAATGCCATTTTATAACACCTTCAGATTGGAACAAGGAAACACTTCAACCTTTATTTGTCAAAATAGTATGCAGTACAAATATACCTGATAATGAAGCAGGCTCCTGCAACTAGATCCTGGGCTCTGGCTCTGCTCTGGTCTGAATGTCTTTTGTAACAGTTTCTCCAATGTCTTAAAGTTTCTCCATTAACTCATCCTCTCATTCTTTAGTAATCATTTGCATTCATAATTTCTTCTAACCCTGCTCCCTTAGCCTTCTAGGAATTTATAGGTTTAAGGAAGCAGTTCAAGTCGATGAGGAGGTTGGGGAAGTTAAGAAACTGACTTCAACTAATCCTCTTCGATGGATTAATATATTTTTTAATCATTTTTAAGATATACGCGACTATTACACAGTGGGGTAGCGTATAGGGCGCTACTCTATTGTTTGATAAATAGCGCTCATTTAGTTTTAAATTTCGAGCGCTACTTTGATAAGAAGGAGTAGCGTATATATTGATATGGGCGCTACTATTATGCACTGGAGTCGCGTATGGGCGCTAGTCTATTTAAGTAGAGTAGCGCTCATACCTCAAAATGATATTTTTGTATGTTTTCCAGTATTTTCAGGAAATGGGATGAGTTGTCATAACATCCAAGGTCAACATGCTCCTCCATCCAAGTTGTCCTTTTGTGTGATCAGCAGCTCAGGGTGATCACGGACGGAGAGGTGCAAGTTTGACCTATAACAGATGCCCCCTAATGTGTGATATCAGAGGGAAACGATGGCCGAAATACATTATAATCCAAAACCAGAGAGAGAGCACAGAACCGCAGGAAAAAGTCACAAGAAACCTGCAACAAAAATCAAGGTCAGCGAGCAATTACATTGTTGACATCTTATAGATGTGTAGGGTGATACAACATGATTTCCGATACATAACAGGGAGATGTATATAAAAGCATGGCCACTTGAAATACAAGCGTGGATCCATGTCAAACTAAGAGATCATAGCCATAACAACACACTGGATCTATGTCTCATGGAGAGCCGTATAGAAGTGAGGCTCAGTCTTGTGCAACTTGGGTGATAACAAAATGGGGTTATGTCATCCAAATCCCAAGGTCTTCATCCCATAACGACCCTAGGTACAAACCCGAGCCATGTGAATAGATGAGTTGACAGTCGAACATGGAGGGCATCATCTGATTACCGGTCATTGATGTATACCGTTAACAAACGCGAGGACTACCATCGATAATGATGATGGAGTCCAAGGTACCAAGTACGATTCGCCAAATGTGAATAGTTGGACTTGGAGTCGAACACTTGGGAATCCTGTCGAAGAAGAGACATTGATGTATTCTCATCATTCAACAGCGAGGAAAATTGCCACTGGTGACTGCAATCTCCAAGGTACTAACCGAAACTCTAAACTTCAATCCCAGAATAATGATGTGATGTCGATGGGAAGAAGTCCATTGGAAGGGAGGCTTTAAGGAATCCTCCATCATCCAACTCGAGGAACACTCAACTGGTAAGAGCTGATATGAAATGATATGTAACAAGACTGACACTAGGAAGGCCGACACATGAGGTCAAGGTAAACTGCAGAATGGCTGACACAGGGTATATCCTTGAACATGGAGCACGACATAAAGTGACTCAGGCAGTTTCTGACATAATGGGGTAAATAAGTCTGAAATGTAAGAGACATTAGCAGACCCTCCATATGGTTGGATGAATAACCAACCGGGGGAGTAAATAACTCGGAGGAAAGGTTCACCCTAAGGCCAAAAACTAAACCCAACCGACAAGATAGACTCAAGTAGGTGCTGTGTTCAAGGATAGGACTTGACTGATACTGCCTTTAACAATGAAGATATAATGTGTTTTCCCGTTCCTTATTCTTTTTAGATAAAAGAATACCCTTCTTGTGGATTTAATGAGTCCAAGAAAGAATGAAAACTCAATAGGTCCAACCATGTAAAAAGTTTAATGAGCCCATGGGAGGAAGACTCAGTACCTTCTTCATAATTTAAAGAGTTCGAAGAAGAGATAGAAGATTACTCTATATGTACTGATATCTGGATTTTAGTATCGAGCCGAGATCTGTTCTTGCTCGCCGGTGTTTTCAATTTTAAGGAGTCTGAAAAACTTAAACAATAACTCCATATATCTGCTCGTGGATTTTAGTATCGAGCCCAAGCAGATTAATGCTCGCCGGTGTTTTCCTATTTATAGAGTCTGAAAAACTTAAACAATCCTCTTTTCACCTATCCGTGGATTTTATATCGAGCCCGGATTAGTCTGTGCTCGGCGGTGTTTTCTTGTTTATAGAGTTGAAAAACTTAAACAGTCCTCTACTTACCCTCTCGTGGATTTCACATCGAGCCCGAGTAGGTGAATGCTCGCTTGGTATTTTCATATTTAGAGAGTCTGAAAACCCTAAAGAGAGACTCCAGAAGGTCTTTTTTCGTATAGTTAGTCTCCTCCCCCGAAAAAGTATAAAACAATGAAAGGAGAACTCTTCTAGCGCATACTGACGTATACCTAGAGTATACCTTTTCCGTAGTTAATCCACTGAGGCCCGGAAAAGGGGTAATTCTATACCTGAGTGGATGAGCCTTCGGATACTTTAACGAGCTCGAAGAGGACAAGTCTGCTCGGCAATCTTGTTTAGGTTTAAATAGTCCAAACAAGAGCTTAAAATGACTTAAAGGTCAGCTTCTGGGATCGTAACTTCATGTCCTGCCAAAAACTAGGTTTTCAACAAAATATTAGTCGATGACGCAAAAATCTTAAATAATATATGGATTTGAAATGTTTAGCTAACTGACAAGATTTATCGTTAAGAAATTTGAGCTCAGGAGACGAATTCGACAACAATTGAGTGAAAATTGAACTTGGATCAGTTTTATACCTTATTTTGTGTTTCAATTGATTAATTAGGGTTTTTGAAAATGTTTGAAACTATAGAAAATTAAAAATTATAGGTAAAAATTAAAATCCAATTATATATATAATTTCAATGTTAACAAATCAATTTGCATTTTGTGTTGTAGGGCAAACATTGGGCACATTTTCACGAATTTCAAATCTCCTTTGTGATCGAACGGAGCATCCAATCGCCAAAGTGCTTCCACCAAGTAAGTAGAAATCAACCAAACTTGCATTTCAATGGTTTATTTTTAAAATTTTGAGGAAAAATGGCCCGAAACGCAATGCTCATAAGGTTTTATGCGCGGGCGCTACTGTATATACATAATAGTAGCGTACGAAGGCAATGGGCGCTACTTTGCTCAAACAGAGTAGCGCCTACACGCTACTGTGTAGTATACACAGTAGCGTACATATTTGCAAAGCCAAATTAAAGCGCCGAGACTCAAAATTTTTGGGGTTTTTATGCAGGATGGTCTTACAATGGAGGGAAAGGGAGCATGAAGACATGGATAGACTAGCTATGCAAGACCCGGCTACCCTCCATGCACTCCGTAGATGCGGTTTGTTGAAATTTTATCGAACCGTAAACATGCGGGCACTAAACAAGCTGTTTCGGAGATTGATTCAGTATTGGGATGTCGATACTAATACCTTCATCATCCGGGGGCAAACTCTTGAGCTTACCGTTGAGGATATTTATTTTATTACCAGTCTCTCAAGGAGAGGAGACGTAATCAATCTAAAAGGAACATCTCGCTTGGGTGCACGATCAGTGCAAGAATATGTGAACACCTACTGTGTTGCCGGAGGAGAAAAATCGGGAAGCCAAATCCTGATTTCAACTATTGATGGTCTCCCGCTGAAAGTGATAGTGAGCATGATCAACCGGGTATCCGGTAGTGCATCACAACACTTGGCTTCTAGGCACTCGATGCATGTCGGTGTACAGTGCTTGCATGGGCATGTTTATGATTGGAGTACTAGCTTGTTGGCAAACATGAAGTATCAATTGACAAGTTGCAAATCTGGTACAATGAAGAATTTCGGGTACGGGAGTATCTTGTGTACTTTCTTCTTCGAGAGAATGCCTGCTATTAGTTTGGGAATGCCATTACCACAAGTTAACCCCCGTGAGCCCAGACTAGGCCGTTGGGGTGACATATTTCTCCGCCAGGGTGGTGGGGAGAGTCACTATTGTTACCATACAGATGACTTCTGGGGGTGGTGGGAGAGGCAAGTTCCCGCTTTTGAGCAGTTTCCCTATGTTGGACTGGATTTTCGTCACGACCCAGAGCTGATGCTTCCGCCAGGTGGAGCCTGGGGAGATATTGGTATGTTTACTTTTTGAGAATTTATTTAATTTTTTCAAACTTTTCAAATATTTGATTTTTATGAAATGAGTTTTGGAGTTCTAATCAAGTGTTCAACGCAGATGTTGGGCCTGTTCGTCCCGAGGGCCATCCTACTATCTATGTGAGGCCAGCTGATATCACCGCAGCAGAAGCTATGCTGGGAACCCTGGAGAGGAAAATGAGTCGGCTGACTAATGAGATTCCTGCATGCCGCATGGACCAGATACCTGTTGACATGCAGGAAGATGTTGTTGGGGTGCCCCCAGCATGGCTTAGATTACTGCGGAGAGTTGCTAGACTAGTGATATGCTACCGTAATGCGGTAGATGATGAGGAGGTTCCTCCTTCTCCATAGGAGAAGAAAAACATTATATGTATATATTTTTGAGGCTGCCATGCCCAACTTTTGTACTTTTATGACTTGACTTAGGAGACTCATGACTCGGAACTCATATTTTTTGATACGGTATCAGTTATATATACAGTATCGGTTATTTACATGTGAATGTGTTTTAAATTTTATGTGTGGAATGTTGTTTACAATGTATGATGCAAATGCCAGTCTAACACATAGTTTGCTAACGAATCAGCTAAATTGTTTAAATTTCTTGGAATGTGTTCATATCTGATAGAATGAAAATGTCTTTCCAATAATCTAACTCGTAGAAACTGTCGTAGCAATCCTGGATCTCTAATCCGATAGACACCTGTTAACTGAAATACAATTAGTTGTGAGTCAAGCCTTACCTCCAGGTATGAAATGCCATGACTGAGGGCATCTCGGAGAAGTTCTATAACTGCACTGTATTCAGCCACATTGTTTGTGGTAGGTCCCAAACAAACCCCCCCCGAAGAGACAAGTTGGTCAGCGGGTGAATAAATGACCCAAGCTGCTGCAGCCAACTGACAGGTGTGGCGACTGGCGCCATCAGCAAATCCTAAGAAATGTGCGGTTGACATCTGGTACATGAAACAAGAAGCACACATCAGATCACCTAACGAACATAACAAAACTAACTATACAAAAATATACAGCTATGTTACAAGAAAAAGTACTTTAACCTAGGCGTAGTACTTCTTCAGGTAGGGTCAATGCCTGGATCTTCCTCAGGAGGCCGGGAAAAGGTGTTATGGAACTCACGGAAAAGGTTAGCATATGGGATTATTTCATCGAGATAACATCCTGTTTCAAAGAAAATGTTTCCGTTAACTCCAGTAAAAATGTTCACCAACGAGGTATGTGCTCTATTTGCTTCAACAATGGCAACTTGTGAAGGGGTGAGACCAGTATTCTCATCGGGTGGTGAACAAAATTCTCCTCTCTCTAATAAGTGAAGAAAAGGAAACAAGGACACGCGATTTATATGTTCACGAGGATGGTCTGGGTCATTCAAAGTTTCTAACATTTCCTCATCACAAGGTAAAGTAATTCCTGAACTGTTGAGAGAATGAATTGGGTTAGGTGTCTGAATAGTGGCACAATCTATATTTGACTCGACAGACACCAATTGAGTCGACATATGTCCTGTTTTAGTTTGATGAGACTCCAAATGGGTAACTTCTACAACAGGGGTAGGCACAGAGGGGTTTGTATTAGCTGAGAGAAACTCGGAATCAGTTGTTGAACTAATCATAGGAGTTTCAGACGATGAACATCCTTCAATACCAACAAATAAAGTAGGAGCAGGTAGGTCAAAAGTGCCAATCAGTGATCCAAAAAGTCCTGCTCCTAAACTCTCGCTAACTGGGGTGGTTTGATCAACCATAGGAATCGTGGTTTCCGTAGAAGTCTGGTGTTTTCCTTGAGTGAAAGAAAGTTGATCGACTGTAACGATCTTCCCTTCAAATGGGAACATGACCACTCGAAAAACTGTTGATGCTATAGCTTGCATGGCATAAGTCCAACTCCCGCCCAATAACATGTTGTAATCGAGCGGAGCGTCCAGAACTTCAATCTCAACAGCAACTGTCTTACCGGCCAAAGTGAAATTAAATGATGGCAGAACTCCGTGCGGACGGAAAGTTCTGCCATCAAATGCAGTAAGCATTGTGTTGGAAGGGACTAACTCAGGAGAACCTAGAGCTTTCCAGCAGGAAATAGACATTACGCAAGTCGACGCTCCCTCATCTACTACAGCTCGTCTTATGGTCATTGGACCATGAATGACTTCAATCTGGAGGGCAACGTGATATGGCAACCGGTATTTGACATCAGTCATATCAAATCGCGCAGACATGTTGGAGGACTCCATACTCCCAATAGCTGCCAGAAGTGCATTTCGTTGCAAAGGACAACTCTGCAAGACTTCTAAGGTAGACATGGCACAAGGAGTTTGGGCTAGATCTTCAACTACATTGTAATTGGAAGCAGCCCACGTGTTGGGATTGTGCGATGCCCTCTTTAAGACACCTTTCGGAATCTTAGGCATTGGGTCCACAGGTATGTGGAGTGGAGCGGAGGATTCAGCAATCTCCTTATCCTTTCTCTGCGTTTTCGGGGTATAGTTCTTAGCTCTGGTTTGCAAAAATGCATCTGAGTTGACCATATTTATGAATGTTTGATCAACCGAAGCGTGTGAAGTTCCCCCAGTTTTGGAGGTGCCAGAAGTGGAGCCTTGCCCTTTGGGAAATGGATCTTTCAAGACGGCAGGCTTCTTCTCTTTCAAGAGCTTCTGGGATTCTTCTAGTAGAGGGCATTGGTGAGTAAGGTGGTTTTGTTTGCAAAGTTTACAAGGGAACCTAACCTTCTTCTCTTCTTTATTACCCTCTTCGGCATTATCTTTTTTGGGCTTTTGTTGGTTCCCCTCTCCTTTCTTGCCCTTCTTTTTGTTGTTGGACTGCCGAGGGCCCTTTTGATTGTTCTGAACCTGATTAACAGATTCAGAAGTAGAAGGAGAGGTTGTGACGGAAGCAATGTCTGCAGTCGAATGTTTGACAGTTAAGGCTTGGACCTGTTTGGTCAGTGCTTCGAAAGCTGCAGAGTTAACCGAACCCACTATGCCGTCAGCATGTGGTCCAGGTTTGGGTCTACTTAGATCAGTGTTTGATCTCGGTGCGTCCGGTATAATCTCGTACAGTAAACTAGATTGTGCGTATACAAGGTCTAACTGTTGAGTCCTTAAGATGGATTCTTCTTCATTGGAGACTCCAGATGTCGCTACTTCCTTAGAAATATAAGGAAGGAGTGATTTCAAGTACCACTCGAGCAGGAACTCTAGAGGGATATTGGCCTTTATGAGCCTCTTCCGTCTTCGCCACTCCTGAATGTGGTCAGATAGGTGAGTGGCTTTGTTTTGTCTAAAAGTAGACAAAAGTTCTGTTCCGGCATCATACCGAACAGGAAGTTGGAAATGGTTCAAAAAGACGGTGGCCAGATCCCCAAAACTAGAGAAAGTAGCCGCAGGTAACTCAATGTACCATTTGGCCGCGGGACCAGTTAAGGTCCTTTGAAACAATCTCAATCTGATGGAATCTTCGTTCAAAGAATTTGAAGAACACCACAAATGAAAGGTAGTGACATGGTCACCAGGATCTTCACCAGCTTTGCCTTCGAATTTGGGAATATCCGAAGGTAATTTGGTGGGAACTGATGGCCATGCTGAGTTATGACACACAGGATCATTTGTCAATTTCGAAAGGTCTGGCAAATTCAAAGTTGCCAGAAAAGGTAGACGAGGCCGGTAAGATGAAGCTTGATAAGGGAAAGCACCCATTGTTTGTCCCATGAATTGTTGGTAGGGGTTGCCCCCAGCCATTTGGTGATTAGGGTTGCCCCCAACCATGTGTTGGTAGGAGTTTCCACCTACCAACTGTTGATAGGGGTTGCCCCCAGTTAACTGTTGGTAAGGGTTACCCCCAGGTATTTGTTGGTAGGGGTTGCCCCCTGCCAGTTGTTGTTGTTGCGAGAAAGAATGATTAAAATTTCCCCACCCATACGAGAGCGGATTAGTGCTTTGTTGGTTCGTCCATTGTGGCTGGGTGTTAGCCCCGCCATATTGCTGGTTGAAAAAGTTGCCCCCTCCCCCTGAGAATAAGGAAAAAGGGACATTATTTGCAGGCATGCTACCCTGAGTCAAGTTAGGGCCTACAAAGTTGTTGAAACCAGCCGAAGCTGATGTGGACGGTGCAGTCATGGTACCCATGACTGGCATGTTTGCTGAAACACTTGGTCCTACCACAGGTGTGGAAACCCAAGTACTGGGGATCTGATATAAAGGTTGTGAAGTAGAAGGTGTTACACAGTTGGCCATACTGCTAGGTCTAACAGTAGACGTGGGAATAGATGCCATTGTTGTGAAACTAGGCATTCCTAAAGTACTAGTGTTAAAACTGAAAGATGGAGTAGGCACCGACGTAGTTTGTGCCTGACTAGATGTAGCCGTAAAAGAAGGGTTAACTGTGCTGGTATTCATACCTAAAGTGGGAGTTTGGGGACCCCCTGGTTCACCTCCTGTATTAGTCATCAGATAATCGGGAAGCAAAAGATCTACACTGAAAAGAGGCTGTTGGAAACCAACAGGTGACAGCAACGGAATTCTAGTGTTAGTTAAGGGAGGATTGAAAGGAGTGCTATACTCCGCGGAAGTAAGATCTTCCACCTCAACAGTACTAAAATGTTGTTGATCTGTGATACCTGGTGATGGTTCCTCAGGAACCTCAGTTTCAAGGTTTTCTGTTATAAGTATTTCTTCAAGCAATTCTATTTCAGAGGTAATTTCTGAAGAAATACTGGGGTTTACCCGCTGTCTTGTAGCTGGTTGTATAGGTTCTGTTCTAACAGGTGGAAGGTTTTGAATCCTTCTCGATCTACGGAGTTGTTGATTCTCTGTGATTATAGATATCCAACAAACAGCCTAGAACCTAGTGGCCACTATGACTAGGGGGCAAACAGCACACCAACTAAAAATTCCTAAGTATACAAACCAGTCAAACAAAGGTGCCTTCCGGAGAAGAGTCTGGGATGATGAGGGCCCAGAACAGATCAACGAAGGATGAAGAACAGTTACCCGGGGTCCACAATACAATGACTAAGGGTGCAAGCGCTGGAATCACCCAACCGCCCTCCCAAAGACCTGCAAGGGATTTCCTCCCACGTCTGTCCTAGGTACAGCAGATATACCCTCTGCTGTCACCTGTGTAAGAACCTAGAAGTCTGATACTAAGGATACCACAACACCGAAAATTCCTGGGGGAACAGTCACCGGTCGAATCAGAAAGCGTGGGCAGGGTAGCTAAGCCCGAAACTCGAAAGAGTCCCCAATACGCTATCCGATCCTGGCGTATGCTCGAACAGAAAGTAGGAGAGGTATTCCCACGAACTGATCTCACATTGACCTACTGCATATGCTCCCAGGAAAATTTTGAGTGAGGTGGATTTGCCTAAATGATAATCTCACTACGATTATTGCGCAATGTGTGATCTTGGGTGGTTTAAGGTGATTTAAACCCAAGACCCTAACCAAAACTATTTGGTGTAGTGTACCCTAAAAAAGAAAAGGTTTCTAGTTCATTTTATTAATAAATTTTAAGGGCTTTTATTACGCAAAAGGGATAGTGAGTGTGTGAACGTGGTTATAACAAGAAAACTAAATGCAAATATATTCAAATTTTCTTACAACAAAACTCTTTTATTTTTTATTTTTTATCTACCTTTTTCAAAAATGAAAATCTAAGCAAACTTTCCTACTAATTTTTGTTTTCTTTTTGAATTAAACAAAATATTCTAAGCTATTTTGCATTGACAAAAACAAGTTCTATTTAACTTAAAGTACCAAATTTTTTTTGCTTTTTCAATGACCGAAAAAGAACTATGTAAAAATGGAAAGCCAAATAAAAACTTCTTATGCAAAAGAGTGGAAGTATGGCAAATGTTCTTGGGCCTATAGCTATTGAAACCTAACTCGAGAAAGGCTTGATCTACAGGTTTTTTACTCAGAAAAAGCCTATAAACTTGGACATCAAGTGGGAGAAAACCAAGGAGAGAACACCTAAGGACTGACCTAAAGTGTTTAACCCTAACAAGACCACAAAGCCAAGTACAAGTAGACAAGCAGGCTGCCCTACTAACACGAAGAAAACTGAGAGGTGAAACTAGCCTACAGCTGCTTAAAAAGCACTTGTGACCATCAAAAGACAAAAAAGTCCCAGAAGAAAATGAAACTTGACAAAAAGAAGACACCCTAGAAGCTCTACCAAAGACCAAACCCTAAACAAAGGACAGGGATAGTAGAGAGCAGACAACTTCACCACAAACAACAGACACAGGAGCGCACAGGTTTGTAAATGGGAAAAAGCAGTCAGGGTCTGAAAAGAAAAGTGAAAATGTTCGTCACCAAACACCACTAAGTCTTCCAAATAAGTCAAAAAGGTCTCAAAAAAATCCAAAGGTCAACAAATGGTTTAAAAGATGAAAAAACTTTAAGGAGTGGTTCTATGACTTGAATCAACAATTAAAAACCTTATGCAATCATCCCAAGAATCCTACAGCAAAGTCAGTAAGTCACCATAGGGCTAAAAAGCAAGAAAAATAAAAAATGACTGCTTCAAGAAATATACTCTACTGTGCAGTAGAGCAACTCGCGCCCATGCCAAAATGGGCGCTACTGTATATACAGAACAGTAGCGTATGGGCGCTACTGTGTATATGTAAAAGTAGCGCTCATATTTCAAAAGCTAGGAAACTGACCTTGGAATGTATGAAAACTGATGAAAGCAGGCAAGCCAAAACAAAGGACACCTAAAAAGGTTCTTAACACATCGAAGAAATCAAAATAAACCGAGAAGACATCCAAAAACAATGGTTTCCTAAAGCTAAAAACTCTATCTCCCCAGCGGAGTCGCCAATCTGTTGGCAGATATTTCTACCCTATAGTCAGGAAACTAAACTATCAACTTGGTTGGGGTGACAGGTAAGTGCATTTATGTCATTACAGAGGTGTTTACAAAAGAAATAGATTACAGATTTAGAGAACATACCTTTTACTGGAGTCTGATCCTAGCCTTGACCCAGTCTTGTGTCCAGCTCTCAAATCTACTTTCTTTCAGCAAACCTGCAACAACAATACCTTCCTCAAACACTTTGGACAACATATAAACCATAAAATAAACAAAGATTATGTTTAATATCCAGTATTGACCAAAATAAATCCAACTCAAAATGCCATTTTATAACACCTTCAGATTGGAACAAGGAAACACTTCAACCTTTATTTGTCAAAATAGTATGCAGTACAAATATACCTGATAATGAAGTAGGCTCCTGCAACTAGATCCTGGGCTCTGGCTCTGCTCTGGTCTGAATGTCTTCTGTAACAGTTTCTCCAATGTCTTAAAGTTTCTCCATTAACTCATCCTCTCATTCTTTAGTAATCATTTGCATTCATAATTTCTTCTAACCCTGCTCCCTTAGCCTTCTAGGAATTTATAGGTTTAAGGAAGCAGTTCAAGTCGATGAGGAGGTTGGGGAAGTTAAGAAACTAACTTCAACTAATCCTCTTCGATGGATTAATATATTTTTTAATCATTTTTAAGATATACGCGACTATTACACAGTGGGGTAGCGTATAGGGCGCTACTCTATTGTTTGATAAATAGCGCTCATTTAGTTTTAAATTCCGAGCGCTACTTTGATAAGAAGGAGTAGCGTATATATTGATATGGGCGCTACTATTATGCACTGGAGTCGCGTATGGGCGCTAGTCTATTTAAGTAGAGTAGCGCTCATACCTCAAAATGATATTTTTGTATGTTTTCCAGTATTTTCAGGAAATGGGATGAGTTGTCATAACATCCAAGGTCAACATGCTCCTCCATCCAAGTTGTCCTTTTGTGTGATCAACAGCTCAGGGTGATCACGGACGGAGAGGTGCAAGTTTGACCTATAACAATGCTTGGACCATGTATCTGTATATGTATCAGGTGGATACATTGTATGACCAGGTAGATCGTGTATATTGATATGTATCAGGTATGATCAGGTAGATCATGTGTGTTGATGGATACATTGTGTGGATCATGTATCTATGTATTAGGTGGATACACTATGTATGATGATATGTATCAGGTAGATACTTGGTGTGCATTAGATGGATGCATTGTATGATCAGGGTGATCGTGGATGACGAGCTTCTCCAGATGACATGCAGTAGGATGTTGCAGTGATGATGATTCGGATGATTATGTGTACGTCAGGATAATGTATGGTGAGTATCATATGATACTTTGTGGCCGTGGATCAGGTTGTGCAGATGAGCATGTCTGGGAGATCCTATAGGTCGGAGTTGCGTACCCATAACATCCTAGGATGCTCTTTCGAGACATTGCTCTGGGAGGACATGTAATTTGTGCCCTGGGAGATTTCAGGTCGGAGTTGTGTACCTGTAACATCCTAAGATGCTCTTGCGAGGTTTTGTCCTATGGCATGTAATTTGCTCCTGGGAGATCTGGGCATGATGAAAAAGGCCTCAGATGCTTTAGCTAGGTTTTTCCATGACCACATGTAATTTGCTCCTGGGAAATCTGGACAGGATGAAAAAGGCCTCAGATGCTTCAGCTAGGTTTTGTGGTGGACCACATGTAATGTGCTCCTGGGAGATCCGAAAGGTAGATTTGTGTGCTCGTAACAGCCTGGGATGCTTCAGCCAAGTTTTGTGGTGAGATCACATGTAATGTTCTCCTGGGAGATCCGACAGGTAGAGCTGTGTGCTCGTAACATCTTGGGATGCTTCAGCCAGGTTTTGTGGTGAGATCACATGTAATGTGCTCCTAGGAGATCCGATAGGTAGAGCTATGTGCTCGTAACATCCTGGGATGCTTCAGCCAGGTTTTGTGATGGGTCACATGTAATGTGCTCCTGGGAGATCCGACAGGTAGAGTTGTGTGCTCGTAATAGCGTGGGATGCTGCAGCCCGGTTTTGAGACGCATGTAATGAGTCCTGAGGATTCCAAAGTATGGCCAGTGATTATGAAGACCTACAGGTGGTGGGCCTACATCCACTATGAAAAATGGATTGGCTCTGTAGAACTTCCTATGACGAGTAGAGTCAGAGATTGGTTGAGATAGCAGCAGCAGTGATGATGATGATGATGACGATGACCCCGAGAAGAAGACTTGTCAAGCAGAACTGTGTCGAGAAACACCTTCCTAGTTAAGAGGGAGTGTTGATGTATATGTAACTTCAGAATGTGTTTCAGCTATGTATTTCATATATATTTATTGTGCCCTTATAAGAGATGTGTTATTCCTCTATAAGGAAGTGTCGTCATGTGAATTGACAAGTGTCGCAAGTGTGTCTACTTGCTGATGGGTTATTAGACCACCATGTGTGGGGTCGGCCCTGAAATATATATTATATTGTGGATGTATCTAGATAGACAAGTCGGCCCCATAGTGTAACTGGGAAAACAGGTTAGTATAAATAGAGATCAGGAGATCTCTATTTTGATCATTCAGAAAGTCACACTTCTCTCACTCAAAAAGTGGCGCACCAGTGAGGAGGAGGATCATCTTCTACTAGGAGACTATCTCAAGTGTATTTTGGTTGTACTTTGGTTGATCCATTGATCTCTCTATCTCTGAGGAAGTTGTGGGGTTTTTTACCTTAGGGTTTTCCCCACGGAAACTCTGTGTCTCTTGTCTCTCATGCTTTTGATTCTTGTGATGCTTGTCATGCTTATTGTGATTGTTATGCATTAATATATTGTATATGTTATTCTCTCAGTAAAGATCCAAGAGTATTGTGAATTAATGCTCAAAATTTAACATGGCATCAGAGCTAACCTGAGAAGAAGACATTTTGTAGTGACAAAACGTTGAGTTTCTTGTTTATTGGGTTTCTTTCCATAGATTTTGGAAAAGTAGTACAGTAGATTGACTTTACTCATCAAGGAGAATCCATCTGTCCAATCAGAATTCAATTCTGAGCATTTTCAGATTTGGCCGTAAAAATTAGGGTTTCCACAAAAATAGGAATTTATGAAATCTGAGGACATACCTGGAAGCTCCTTGCAAAAATCGAATTTTAGAGCTTTGGATCGATATTTTTGGCTAGGTAGATCTCCTAGAAACTCAAACCCTAATTCAGGGTTCTCCCTTAGTGAACCCAGGAGGAAAAAAAGTCAAATATGAAGGGTAAAACTTTGTTGATCTCATTTTGAATGCACTAGGCTGATCAGCTCATCAAGGCGCATCTTTCTATCCTTTCAGAAAGTCGATATTCACATTTTGAATTTTTAGGGTTTTTTTGACAAACCCTAATTCGGGACGAGATCCAATTTTCAGCATTTCAAGTGGTAAGACCTAAATCTTTTCTATTTCCATTTGAAGTACTCTTTAAAATGTCTCACCACACCAAGCTTGAGGATAATCTTGAAGGGGCTGATAACTTCCGAGCTTGGAAGTATAGGATTGGGTTAATCCTGGAAGAGAATGAGTTGAACTCATATATAAAAGAAGACATCCCTATCCCAGAGGATGAAGAGGCTAAAGTATTGCATAAGAAGAACATGGTCAAGGCAAAGAGAATCATTGCTGATTCTATCAAAGACCATCTCATACCCCATGTGTCTTCTCTAAAGACACCCAAAAAGATGTTTGACTCTTTGATGAAGCTATTTGAAGGGAAGAACATAAATCGGAAGATGACCCTGCGGAACCAATTGAAAGGAGTAAAGTTTCAGAATGGAGAAACCATTCAATCTTATTTTTCAATGGTCTCCGAGATCAAGGAACAACTAGAAGCAATGGATGAAATGGTGGAGAATGGTGAAGTTGTCATGACCACTCTGAATGGCTTACCTAGGTCATGGGACTCCTTCATTCAAGGAATCTGTTCAAGAAAGAAGTTGATTTCCTTCAGTAGACTACGAGAAGAATGCTCACAAGAAGAAGCAAGGCTTGTGGCACGAGAAGAAAAGATGGGGAATGAAGATCAAGCTCTCACAACTCACACCAAGAAAGGGAAGTCCAAGAGAGAGCCATCTCACTCCAAGATATCTTCACATCACTTCAAAGAAAGAAGAATATGCTTCACCTGTAATGAGAAAGGACATATTGCCATAAATTGTCCCAAGAACAAGAAGTACAACACCAACTTCAACAAGAGGAAGAAGGGCAACAAAAGAAGGTTTCATGCTCATGTTGCCGAGGATGATGAACCACCTAAGAGGAAGGCTAGGGAAGAAGGTGATGATAGTAATGATGACTCATCAAGTGAAGAAGAGTATGTTCTGATCTCTGCTCTCATAGGTATTATTTCCCATCGTTGTAATGATTGGTTAATTGACAGTGGGGCTTCCAAACACATGACTGGGTTTAAGGAATCTTTTGTGAACCTATCTGAACATGAATCACCCCATAAAGTGAAACTTGGGGGTGATTATCAATACCCAATCAAAGGAAGTGGTGAAGCCTCCTACAACCTAGATTCTAGAAAATCTTTGAAGATGAAAGAAGTCCTTTATGTACCTGGGCTCAAGAATAATTTATGAGGGTTGCATTTGTGGATGGCCAAGTCCTAATGTGGCCAAAGGGAAAGACCATAGATGATGCAGTAGTGATTGGAGAGGAAGAGGGAGGCTTGTATAAATTAAAGGGACAACCTCAACATGCCATGGTGCATGAATCCATGGATCCAAGTGAAGTTTGGCATAGAAGACTTGCTCATATGCACTATAGGGCACTTCCAATTGCAAGCAAGGCTGTAGAGGGTCTTCCTGAAATCAAGACCAAACATGAAGGTGTTTGCAAAGGATGTGCAAAAGGGAAGAACATTAAGAAGGCTTTCCCAAGTTGTGAAAGCAAGGCAAAGGATATCCTGGAAATCATCCACTCAGATGTATGTGGTCCTATGTCATCCACTTCTCTAAGTGGGTATGTTTACTATGTCTCATTTATTGATGACTTCTCCTGGAAGACTTGGGTATACTTCTTGAAGAACAAAGATGAGGTGTTTGATATGTTTAAGGAATTCAAAACCTTGATGGAGAATCAAACTAACAAGAAGATCAAAACATTTAGATCCGACAATGGTGGAGAATTCACCTCAGGTGACTTCAAGAATCTTTGTAGTGATTCAGGGATTAAGAGGGAGTTGAATGCTCCTTATAATCCTCAATAGAATGGATTTGCGGAAAGGAAGAATAGAACTATCATGGAAGCAGCAAGGGCAATGATGCATGACCATGATCTACCTATGCATCTATGGGAAGAAGCAGCTAGAATAGTTGTATATGTGCAGAACAGAACACCCCACAAGATATTGGACAACAAGACACCAGAAGAGGTCTTTTCTGGTAAGAAACCTAAAGTCAGCCATCTCAGAATATTTGGTTGTCCTGTATTCACTCATGTCCCAAAGGAAAAGAGGACCAAACTAGATCCTTTAGGAAAGAAGGGCATCTTTGTGGGTTACAGTGAAAGCTCGAAGCCTTACAGAATATACTTTCCAGGGTTCAAGAAGATTGATGTCAGCAGGGATGTAACATTTGATGAAAACTCAGCATTCATCAAATCAAGGAAGGAATCTATCAAAGTTTATGAAGAACTTAAGGAAACTAGATTTCAAGACACTACCATGACTGAAGTAGTTCCAGAGGGAGACAGGGGGTTTGGGGTTTAGAGTGAGAAGGAGATATGAAGAGAGAGATTTTGGGTTAGGGGTTTAGAGTAAGGGAGAGATTATGTGTTAGTGGTTTAGGGAGAGATAAAGCGATTGGGGATTATGGGTTTAGAGAGAGAGAGAAAGATTAGGTGTTAAGGTTAGAGAAAGAGAGAGATTTGGGGGATTGGGTTTAGAGAGATAGAGATTGGGGGTTAATGTTTTAGAAAGAAAAATATAAATAGATTGGTTGTTAGGAGTTTAGAGAGAGATATTTGTGGTTACGGTTTAGAGAGAGAGGGAGAGAGAGAGATTGGGGGTTAGTGGTTTAGACAGACAAATAGATAGATATATAGTGAAATATAGAGAGAGAGAGATTAGGGGTTAGGGCTGTAGATATAGAGAGAAAGAGAGTGATTTGGGTTTAGGGGTTTAGAGAGAGAGATTGGAGGTTAGGGGTTTATAGAGAGAGAGAAGGATTAGGGATTAGTGGTTTAGAGAGAGAGAGAGAGAGAAATATTGGGAGTTAGTGGATTATAGAGATATGGAGAGACATGGGTCAGAGTTTTATAGAGAGAGAGATAGATAGAAAGAGATATATTAGGGGTTGGGGGTGTAGATATAGAGAGAAAGAGAGGGATTTTGGTTTAGGAGTTTAGAGAGAGAGAGAGATTTGGGATAAGTAGTTTAGAGAGAGATAAATATTGGGACTTAGGGGCTTAGAGAGAGATAGAGGGACATAGGTCAAAGGTTTGTAGAAAGAGAGAGATAGAGGGGGGGTTTAGGGAATTAGATTGAGAGATTGGGGGTTTGGGGTTTAGAGAGAGATAAATAGAGATACTGAGAGAGATCGGGGGCTAGGGGTTTAGAGGTGCAGAGAGAGAGAGAGATAGAGAGAGATTGGTGGTTATAGGTTTCGAGAGAGAGATTGGGGGTTAGGGGTTTATAGAGAGAGATATTGGATGGTGGGGGTTCAGAGAGGGAGAGATTGGGGTTTATGGGATATGGGTTTAGAGAGAGACAAAGAGTTTGAGGGTTAGGGGTTTAGAGAGAGAGAGAGAGAGAGAGAGAGAGAGAGAGAGAGAGAAAGTGCAAGAAAGAGATTGGGGGTTAGGGTTAGGGTTTAGAAAAAGAGAGATTGACCAATAGGGGTTTAGAAAGAGAGATAAAGGAGTCAGAGATTGAGAGAGAGAGATAAGGGGTTAGGGGTTTAGAGAGAGAGAGATTGAGGGTTTTGGATTTAGAGATAGAGAGAGGAAGGAAGATATTGGTGGTTAGGGGTTTAGATATATAGAGAGAAAGATTGGAGGTTAGTGAGAGAGATCGATTGGGTGTTAAGGGTTAAAGAGACACAAAGAGAGTTAGAGACAAGGATATTGGGGTTAGGGGTTTAGAGAGAGAGAGAATTTAGGGGTTAGACATTTAGAAAGATAGATAGTTGATAGGTAGATATATAGAGAGAGATAGAGAGAGAGAGAGATTAGGGTTTAAGCATCTAGAGAGAGAGATAGGAGGTTAGGTTTTTAGAGATAGAGAGAGAGAGGGAGAGATATATTGGGGGTTAAGAGTTTAGAGAGAGAGATATGATAGGGGTTAGCGGGTTATAGATATATATAAATAAAGATTGGGGTTAGGGGTTTAGATATATACATTGAGAGAGAGAGAGAGAGAGAGAGACTGGGGGTTGGATATTTAGAGAGAGAGATGTCAAATATTAGTGTTTTGAAGAGAGAGAGAGAGAGAGAGAGAGAGAGAGAGAGATTGGGGGTTAGTGGTTTATAGCGAGAGAGAAAGATTGTTGTTTAGGGGTTTAGAGAGAGATAGAGAGATTAGGGCCAAGGGTTTAGAGAGAGATAGAAAGTGAGAGATTGATGTTTAGTGACTTAGAGAGAGAGAGGTTAGCGGTTTATGGATAGAGAGAGAGAGAGAGAGATTGGGGGGTAGGGGTTTAGAGAGAGAGAGATTGGGGATTACAGGCTTAGAGAGAGAGAGAGAGATTAAGGGTTAGGGGTTTAGAGGGAGATATATTTGAAGGTTATGGATTTAGAGAGAGAGAGAGTGAGATTGGAGGTTAAGGGTTTCAAGAGAGAGAGATATTAGGGGTTAGGGGTTTAGATATATATATATATTGGGGCTTAGGGGTTCAGAGAGAGAGAGAGGTTGGGGGTTAGGGGCTCAGATAGATAGATTTGTGGTTAGTTTCCTAGAGAGATAGAGATATTGGGGGCTAGGGGTTTATAGAGAGAGAGAGAATAGTGGTTATGGGCCCATAAAGAGAGAGGGAGATCGATTTTTTTGTTTTAGAGAGGGAGAGATAGGAATATAGAGATTGGGGGTTGTGGGTTTAGATATAGAGAGATCGGTAGTTAGGGGTTTATGGAGAGATAAAGAGATTGAAGACTAAGAGTTTATATAGGGAGAGATACAAAGAGAGAGATTGGTGGTTAGAGGTTTATATGGAGAGAGAGGGAAATATTGGGTGTTAGGGTTTTAGATAGAGAGAGAGAGAGATTGAGTGTTAAGGGTGGGGTTAGTTGTGTAGAGAGAGATAGAGAGATTAGGGGTTATGGGTTTAGAGAGAGAGAGAGAGAGAGAAAGAGAGAATGGATGAGATTGGCACATTCTAGTGCATAGACGTCCCAGCTTCCAGCTACATCAAAGGCACATGTGTCAAGATACCGAGCAAGGAAATTGTTTCAAGGCAATTTCCCAAAATGGTCTTTTGAAAACACTCTATACAAGACTTTTAGTAGAACCCCTATGGTCAACATACTCACATTCCATAAGTGTTAGTAGTTTTGCAGAGAGAGAGAGAGATTGAGAGAGATTGAGAGTTATTGGTTTAGAGGGTGAGATGGAGAGATTGGTGTTTATGTGTTTAGAGAGAGATAGAGAGATTAGGGTTAGGGTTTTAGAGAGAGAGAGAGAGAGATTGGTGTTAGTGTTTTAGAGAGGGAGAGATATTGGGGGTTAGTGGTGGAATTAGTTGTTTAGAGAAAGATAGAGATATTAGGGGTTAGGAGTTTAGAGAAAGAGAGAGAATTGTGGTTGTGGTTTAGTGAGAGAGGGATATTAGGGGTTCGAGGTTTAAAGTGAGAGGGTGATAGGAAGAAAGAGATTGGGGGCTAGGGGTTTAGATATATATATATATATATATATAGATTGGGGTTTAGTGGTTTAGAGAGAGACAGAGAGATTCAGGGTTATGGGTTTCAAGAGAGAGAAATAGAGAGATTCGTGGTTCAAGGTTTTGTGTATGTGTGAGAGAGAGAGAGAGAGAGAGTAAGTGAGAGAGAGAGCTAAGGTGTTAGGGTTTTAAAGAGAGAGAGTGTTGTGGGTGAGGGGTTTAGAGATAGAGATATTGGGGGTTAATTCTTTAGAGTGAGAAAGACATTGAGATTGGGTGTTAGGATTTTAAAGTGAGAGAGATTTGTGGTTAGGATTTAGAAAGAGAGGGAGAGAGAGAGAGAGAGAAATTTGTGGTTAGGGTTTAGAAAGAGAGGGAGAGAGAAAGAGATTGGGGGTTAGGAGTTACGGGTTTAGATAGATAGATTGATAGAGAGAGACAGAGAGATTAGGGGTTTCAGGAGAGGGAGAGAGATAGAGGGATTCGGGTTTAGGTGTTTAGAGAGAGAGAGAGAGATTGGATGTTTGGGTTTCAAAGAGAGAGATTTTGGATTAGTGGTTTAGAGAGAGAGAGAGAGAGATAGATATTGGGGAATAGGGATTTAGAGACAAATATACATATAGGAGTCAGGGGTTTGGAGAGAGAGGGATAGAAAGAGAGATACTCTTGGTTAGGGGTTCAGAGAATGAGAGAGATTGGTATTGCGAGGTTTAAGGAGAGGCAAATAGAGAGAGAGAGAGAGAGAGAGAGAGAGAGGGGAGAGAGAGAGAGAGAGAGAGAGAGAATTCGGGGGTTAGGGGTTTAGAGAGAGAGAGGGATTGGAGGTTAGATTTTAGAGAGAAATAGAGACTGGAGGTTAGTGTTTAGAGAGAGAGAGAGGGGGTTAGGGTTTTGGAGAGAGAGATATTAGATGCTGGGGGTTTAGAGAGAGAGATTGGGGGTTAGCGGCTATGGGCTTAGAGAGGGAGAGAGTTTAGTAGTTAATGGTTTAGAAAGAGAGAGAAATAGAAAGAAATAGATTAGGGGTTAGGGTTTAGATATATATATATATATATGTATATATTATCCATTAGGGGTTTAGAGAGTGAGATAAGGGTTAGGGGTTCAAAGAAAGAGAGATTGGGGGTCAAGGGTTTAGAGATAGAGAGATAGAAAGAGAGATATTGGTGGTTAGCTATTTAGAGAGAGAGACAGAGACTAGATGTTAGAGGGAGAGATTGATTATGTGTCAAGGGTTCAAGAGAGAGAAAGAGAGAGAGAGAGAGATAATTGTATGGGCATCATATGTTTAGAGAGAGAGAGAGGTTTTGGGGGTTAGACCTTAAATTAAGGAGATAGATAGTTTATAGGTAGAGAGAGAGAGAGAGAGAGAGAGAGAGAGAGAGAGATTGGAGGTTAGGTGTTTAAAGCGAGAGGGAGAAAGATATTGGGGATTATGAGTTTAGAGAGAGAGAGAGAGAAAAAAATAGGGGTTAGGGGTTTAGAGAGAGATATAGAGAGAGAAAGAGAGATAGATTTAGGGTTAGGCGGTTAGAGAGAGAGAGAGATTGGTTGTTAGGGGATTAAAGAATGAGTGAAAATGGGGGTTAGGGGTTTATATGTGTACATAGAGAGAGAGAGAGAGAGAGAGAAAGAGACTCGGGGTTAGAGGTTTATATATATAGAGAGAGAGATCGTATGTTAGGGTTTTGTAGAGAGAGAGACATGTTAGGAGTTACTAGTGTAGAGGGAGAGAGAGAGAGAGAGATTGGTGTTTAGGTGTTTAGGGATATATAAAGAGAATAGTGTTAGGGGTTCAGATAGAGAGATAGAAAGAGAGAGATTGTTGTTTAGGTATTTAGAGAGAGAGAGAGCGATTGGAGGTTAGTATTTTATGGAGAGAGAGAGAGAGAGAGAGAGAGAGATTAGGGGTTAGGGGTTTAGAGAGAGGGATATTGGGGGTTATAGGCTTGGAGGCTTAGAGAGAGAGAGGGATTAGGGGTTTACAGAAAGAGATGGAGATTTGGAGGTTAGGGGTTTAGAGAGAGACAAAGAGAGATTGAAGGTTGGGGATTTAGAGAGAGAGAGAGATATTGGGGTTAGGGTTTTAGAAGGAGTGATATATTCAAGATTAGGGGTTTAGAGATAGATAGTGAGAGAGAGATTGGAGGTTATGGGTTTAGAGAGATAGAGATATTGAGTGTTAGGGGTTCATAGAGATAGAGAGATATTGGGGGTTAGTGGTTTAGAGAGAGATAGAGAAAGATTGGGCATCAAGGCATTAGATAGATAGGGAGAGAGAGGGAGATAAATAGATTGTGGGTTAGTTGTTTCGAGAGAGATAGAGAAATTGGAGCTTAGGGGTTGAGAGAGAGAGTGGTGTTAGGGGTTTAGAGAGAGAGATAGGAATAGAGATATTGGGGGTAGGGATTTAGAGAGAGAGAGATTGGGGGTTCTGGGTTTAGAGAGGGATAGAGAAATTGGGGGTTAGGGGTTTGAAATGAGAGAGATGGAAAGAGAGAGATTGATGGTTAGGCGTTTAGAGAGAGAGAGATATTGGGTGTTAGATTTTTAGAGATAGATATATTGGGGGTTAGGGCCAGGGATAGTTGTTCAGAGAGAGATAAAGAGATTGTGGGTTAGGAATTTAGAGGGAAAGAGAGAGATAGATAGAGAGAGAATGGTGGTTATGGTATAGTGACATAGAGGAAGATTGGGGTTTTGGGGCTCAGAGCGAGAGGGAGATAAAAATAGAGAGATTGGGGGTAAGAGATTTAGAGAGAGAGAGATTAGGGGTTAGTGGTTTAGGGAGAGATAGAGGGATTGGGGATTATTGGTTTAGAGAGTGAAAGAGATTGTTGTTTTTGGGTTTGGAGAAAGAGAGAGAGAAATATTAGGTGTTATGGTTTTAAAAAGAGAGAGAGTGGGGGGATAGGGGTTTAGAGAGCGATATTGGGCATTAATTCTTTAGAGGGATAAGGATAGAGAGATTCGGTGTTAGGATGGTAGAGAGAGATATTTGCGGTTGAGGTTTAGAGAGAGAGATTGGGAGTTAGGGGTTTAGATTGATATATATATATATATATAGAGAGAGAGAGAGAGATAGAGAGAGAGAGAGAGAGAGAGAGAGAGAGATTGGGGATTAGGGGTTTAGAGAGACAGGCTGGGGGTTAGGGTTTAAAGAGAGAGAGAGAGAGAGAGAGTGGGTTTTATGGGTTTAGTGATAGATAGACAACAAGAGATGTATTGGTGGTTAGGGATTTAGAGAGAGATTTTGAATGGGTGTTAAGGGTTAGAGAGAGAGAGAGAGAGAAGGATATATGGGTAAGGGTCTTAGAGATAGAGTTTAGGTGTTAGACATTTAGATAAATATATAGTTGATAGGTAGATAGATAGAGAGATACAAAGAGAGATAGGGATTGGGGGTTAAGCATCTATAGAGAGAGAGATTGGAGGTTAGGTTTTTAGAGAGAGAGAGGGAGGGAGAGAGATTGGGGTTAAGGGTTTAGAGAGAGGGATATCGGGGGTTAAAGGTTTAGAGAGAGAGATATATTAGGGGTTAGGTGTTTAGAGAAATAGAGATATTTTGGAGGTTAGGGTTTTAGAGAGAGGGAGAGATTGGAGGTTAGGATTTTAGAGAGATGGAGAGAGATTGGGGATTAGGGGTTTAGAGTGATAGAGGGAGATTGGGTGTTAGTGGTTAAGAGAGAGATAGAGAGAAACTGGGGTTAATGGATTAGATAAATAGAGAGAGAGATTGGGTGTTAATTATTTAGAGAGAGACAAAGAGATTGGGGATTAGGGGATTAGAGAGAGAGAGATAGGAAAGAGAGAATGGCGGTTAGGGGTTTAGAGAGAGATATAGAGATAATGGGGGTTCAAAATTTACAGAGAGAGATAGGATGTGAGATATTGGGGACTATGGGTTTTGATATAGATAGAGAGATTGGGGGTTAAGGATTTGAAGAGAGAGAGAGATTTGTGGTTAAGGGTTTAGAGAGAGAGAGAGAGAGAGAGAGAGATTTGGGTCAGGGTCTTAGAGAGAGAGAGTTTAGGTGTTAGACATTTAGATAGATAGATAGTTTATAGGTAGATAGAAAGAGAGATAGAGAGAGAGAGTGATTGGGGATTAAACATCTAAAGAGAGTGAGAAATTCAAGGTTAGGTTTTTAGAGAGAGAGAGAGAGGGAGAGAGATAATAGGGGTTTAAAGATAGAGAGGATAGGGGTTAAGGGTTTACAGAGAGATATAGAGAGAGATAGGGGTGAAGGGTTTAAAGACAGAGATAGAGAGAGATTGGGGTTAAGTGTTTTGAGAGAGAGATAGAAAGAGATTGGGTTTAAGGCTTTAGAGAGAGGGAGATTGAGGGTTAAAGGTTTAGAGAGAGAGAGAGATTAGGGGTTAGGGGTTTTGAGAAAGAGAGAGATTTTGGAGGTTAGGGGTTTAGAGAGAGGGAGATATTAGAGGTTAGGAGTTTAGAGAGATCGGGGGTTAGGGGTTTAGAGAGATAGAGAGAGATTGGGGGTTAGTGGTTAAGAGAGAGATAGAGATAGATTGGTTATTGTTGACCAACATGACCTCGGTCGACAGGGCTTCACCTCATTATCGATGCATATCGCAGTCTCCCTGGGCATCGGCCCGGGCAGGTTGGAGCCCACCCAGCAACACCCGCAGAGCGGATGAGGTCTCACCCGAGGTGTCCAGGAAGAGCAGATGGAACCATGTTTCTAACGAGGGAGGAGGAGAATTGTGGCTACATAGACCGACTTTATTGTGGTATTTTAACCAGAAACATCAAACATTTGGCAAGGAGTTATAACATATCACTTCATTGCAGCATTCAAGGAATTATACCATTTACTTCATTGTAGCATTTATCATTACATTCTACATAGAACATACTACTTAATCACAACAATTATCATCATAGCAATAATAAGTAGACATTGCATTAAACAACATTCATACACTGCAACATTGCACAAAGTTTGTATCGAAACATCATTATATTACTGTCGCGATCATACACCAACAAAAACACAGATATCGCATCCAATTTGTCTTCTTCATTTCATTCCTTCCTCTCCTAACACTTACAACTCTCATGTATTTATAGGATTTTTCCCTTACAATATTTGTCCACTTACAATTAACTCCCTAACCGACATTATGGACAATTGACCGAATATCTAACTGACTTGGTCCAAATTACACCAAAAACCCGCATACCGCAGCATACTGACTCACTACTACATAATGTATGGTCCACGTGACCCAAAACCCGCCAACTGCGGTATTCTTTGGCACAAAATACTCCTTTTGCACCCTCCTCTGGTGTGTCGCGGTGTCAACGGTACCTCGATCTTTCCCCATCAAACCGCCTGGCAACAGGCCCCCAACACAATCTTGTGGCTCACCCTTGAGCCACGTCAACTGCTGGATAGGGTGCAATTGAACTATGTTCCAGTAACTATTCTTGCTATCTGGATCATGCGGCGTTGTCCAACTCCTTTGGCTACACTGATCGTCGACGCATGGTTTGGTCTGTCTAATTGTCATCACCCAACTTGTTGTCATGTACTTCTCAAAATCATCCTCCAGTCTCTTGGAATGGTATCAACGGGAAGGAAAAGAGGACAAATAGTACCCAGCTGTGAACTTCACAGATGACTCCAACACATCTATTTCACACCGTCAACCGACTCCTTTTATGGTTAGGGAGCTATGGTCCCAACCACCTCATTGGTCGAGAAAAGCACGATCCTTCAAACAACTACTGCGTACTTAAACATGTTGAACCGACCCTCGGCTCAGGCATAACACAGTGTAGGTGCACCAACCATATCAAGGCGCTCAGGGACACTCATTGTTCAGGCTCGCAGGGCCCCTGGGGTGATACCACAGGAAACAAAGTGAAGCATTTCCACAGCCTCCTTGGAATTCCTCACAACTCAACTCCCAAATTGATCAACCAACATAACCACTCTATTTCGGAATAACTTCATTGTAGCAAGCTACCAGCTGCCTCGGTTACTTATAGTCGGACTGTTCCCAAGTTACAACAGTGGGAATGATGTCCCACGATCTCTCATCTATGTGTGTGACCCCATCAACTGACGCAACCGAAGGGGTGGCCATACTATCACAAAGGATCGTATGTGCCACTGTGTGATCAATCACCTCACATTGTGCTGATCATACCGGCCCAGCGTGCCATGTGCAAAACATGCCATTGTCTGGTGGTTATTCGGATGACTCGGTGAGGTGCAATCGGGTATAGGGATGATGGGAAATGGAGACAACACTGCCCCGTACCTCATTGGTCCTGGTCCTGGTTGTAATACTGTCATGAGTCTTCGACTGCTCCAAACTTGTAGTACAAGCCTCCCTGCATCGCATACCTTCTTCTGTTGGTGCGCCATCTTCCACCAAGAAACCTGCAACAATCATCAATTTTTTTTCGATGCGACTTAAACATCACACTACTCCAAGCCCGAGCAATAGGGATTCAACCTGTGACCATTTACCAATTTGGGGAGCATTGCCCCATCCAATCGCTACAACTAAACCACTCCTCCTGAAGTAACACTATTGGTGCGATAGGGACCTAGCTAATGCATCTGCAACTTTCCTGGATGTTTCATAAACTTGTTGTCGTATAATAACACTAAGTCACCTTACTGAAACTGTTTGTTTTTTATGTGGTGATAATTCCATGCCTTCTGGCGGTCCTTCTCTACCCCTTGGTGAAAGCCAACAATAAATCGATCCTCTTCAAGCTCCACTAATTGTGTTAGACGCTCATCTAATGCTGCAACATCATCCATTCTTGTAACAACCACAATTCGTAGACTTGGGACAATGTACTCCATAGGCATAATTGCTTCCTTCCCATATACCAGTTTGAAAGGTGCCTGACCAGTCAACCTTTTACATGTGGTGCAATAGGCCCACAATACCGTTGGAACTTTCAAATCCCAGTCGTCTCGGTTTGCATTACACACCTTTGTCAACATATGCTCTAATACCTTGTTAAATGCCTCCACCGTGCCATTTTCCTGTTGCTAATAGGGTGTACTCTTCTTATGCTGTATTTGCAATTCTTCTGTTAATGCGCTGATAGTGCGATTAAGAAAGTGGCTTCCTTGATCACTCAGCAATATCTTGAGGAAACCGAAACGAATGATAATGTGGTCAAACAAAAATCGAGCAGCCCTTGCGGCGGAGCAATCAACTACAGGTGTTGCCTTATCCCATCGGGTCAAGTATTCTATCGTCATGATAATATACCATGCACCCATGCGTTTCCTTGGTGGATGGATTAGTCCTACAAAATCCACAGCCCATTTTTCAAATGGTTGTGATGTTACCTAAGGTAGCAGCGGCATCTCGTCACGTCTAGATGGATTTCTAGTTCATTGACAAATATCATAAGACCGCGCATAGTCCATCACATCATTATGTAATGTGGGCCACCACAGTCCTGCACGCAGTACCTTCTGGGCAGTCTCCCGACCACCATAATGTCCTCCTGTGACTCCACCATGTGCCTCAGCTAGTGTCTGTGCTTGCTCATGCACCAAGACACATCTGCTCAATATCTCACTAGCACCTAATTTATACAACTCTCCCATGATCAGTTGAAAGTCAACAGCCTTGACAACCAATTGCTTCTTCTGAGTAGTGGTAGATTCATCGGGCACGGTGCCGGTCACCAGAAACTGAAGGATGTCATGAAAATATTGATCAGCAGCTGCAACATGAAATAGTTGGGCATCCGGCAACCCATCTTCAATATTAGTCGGTTCCTCCCCTGTATCAATCTATGACAAATGATCTGGTCTAGCATTCAACCACCCCGGTTTCACAATGACTTCAAAATCAAACTACTGAAACAAAAGTAGCCATCAACAGATCTTTCCCCCTAACACAGGATTATTGGCTAAGTATTTCAGTGCAGAATGATCAGTGAACATTTTAAAGTGGCCACCCAACAAATAATGCCTGAATTTTTATAGCGCATAAACCATGGCCAGACCTTCACATTCTGTGGTAGTGTAATTGCGTTCTGCAGAGGAGAGCTTCCGACTGGCAAAAGCAATAGGATGATCAATGTCGCCTTCTCTTGGTTGAGCCAATACAACCCCTAGTGCAACTGATGAAACATCAACATGGACATGGAGTTCCTTACTCCAGTCCGGAAAGACCAAGATTGGGGCCGATGCTATCTTTTCTTTGAGCGTTTCAAAACTATCTTGGCATTCCGGGTTCCACTGGAATGCTGCATCTTTCTTCAGCAACTTTTCCATAGGGACAGTAATCGCAGCATACCCCCTAATGAACTTGCGATAGTATCCCGTGTGACCCAAGGTCACGCGCAACTGCTTAACAGTGGTCGGTGGTTGCAACCCCAAAATAAGCGCAATTTTGGCTGGATCAACCAACAGTCCTTGCTTACACACGATATGACCCAACAATATCCCAAACAGTGCACAGAAAATACATTTCTTCAAGTTCAGCGATATCTGGTGCTGTCGGCATTGCTCAAGCATTAATCGTAGATTGGCCAAATGATTCCGAATCAATCCATAAATGGTCCAATCATCCATATATACTTGCAGAAACGTTTGAATAAAATCTTCGAATGCGGCAACAACAACCTGGGAGAATATTGCAGGTGCATTCTTCAAACAAAACGGCATGACCGTGTACTGAAAGCAACCCCATTCGATAACAAAATTTGTCTTATGGCGATCTTCCTTGGCAATGTGAATCTAATGGTAGCCAGAGAATCCATCAGTGAAAGAGTACATCTCTTGGCCACCCACTCCTTCAAGTATTTCATTAGTAAATGGGGTCAGAAAAGGGTCATGGAAGCAGGCATCATTCAACTTCCGCAAGTCGACACAAATGCGCACTTCACCTGTTTTCATGTCATGTACCACCTTAGGACTGATCCATTTGGATTCTTCCACAGGTTCGATAATACCAGCATCCAACATTCAATCAAGTTCCACCTTGACCTTTTCTTTATGTCTCGGATTTAGCCGATAAGGTCGCTGTCGAACTGGCTTAGCATCTGGTTTCAATGGAATCTTCATCTCTACTAAATCAACCAAGATTCCCTTCATTTCGGAAAGCTTCATGGGAAACACGTCTTGAAATTCATGCAATAATTCGGTAACCTTACTCATCATCTCATCATCCCAATAATCCCCAACATTAGCAAACTTGGGAGTAGCTTCGGTGCCGATATTCATCTTGCGAAGCTGCAATGGTTGATTGAACGGATTACTTGGTGCAGCAGGTGGGACTACTTCTCGGCTTCCTTAAGATTCGGGAATGTTAACATTCCAGGGATCATCATCGTCCTCTGGGCCAACACTGATGTTGAAGCACTCCATGAGAGATTGCATCTGACAGTGAATGTGCGGGTCGACAGGGTAGGCCACTGGAACAACCTGAAATATCCCATCGTGGATGAGCTGCAAGGCGTTATGGACATCAGGGTTGGCATCCGCAAACGTGAACGTATGAGTGAAACAGATCATCAACTCCCGCCATGTTGTAATGTCACGGCGCAACTCAGCTGCAGTGTACCACAAGCGCGGTATCTCTTCCAAAGTATGAACAAAAGCATGAACCCACTCGTCTCTGGGTTGTGCTACCCATAATCATTAGCACTTCATCACATGATCGCTGGGATCAGTCCTACCATCATACTTCCCAGTGTGATAAACTTCAGTATTTCCAAACCGAACCATCATCAACCTTCGACACTGTGACCAATCTCTAATGAATTTCTTATTTTTCGCCCACCGTCATGCTGGAGCAACCTTCAGTGCTTCCTCCAAGGCCAACGATCGTTGTGGTTCTGAAACGCGGTCTTCAAACTATGCCACAAAGGTGTTTAGGCCAGGAAACCCCTCATATACAGGTAGTGTGATCGTTTCTGTCGCAACACGACATAAGGATCGCGTAACTAAACCACATTTGTGGATGTATACTTCATGCATTCGATTCTGCCAATGCTCCAATGCATCATTAAAGTCGGAAGACGCAGAGCTCTCACTGTGCTACTCCAACTCACCGTAGGCGGTAGGATGAATATAATCTTCAGAAATATTGAATGCATGGTCCCATCTAGTGTGATCGTCATCCTTTACAGGCTCCACGTAGAGGCGTCCTTCAGCCGGATCCAAAGGGGCAATAACTCTGAAATCGCGATTCTCAAAGGTCATCATGCGCTTCTTAAAGTTGATTACATCTCTAGTGTTGTTAGCCCATCTATGTTAAATTTTTAGAATTTACTTCAATCTGATCTAGGATATTAACTGAGAGAACAACATGTACAGCAAATCTACAGCATATCATTCATGGACACAATAATGCAAGCACAGAAGAGACACTGAGTTTACTTGGGGAAAACCATAAAGGTGAAAAACCCCAATAACTTCATCAGAGATAGATAGAGCAATGATACAAACAGAATACAAGAGATAGTCTTCTCCTAGTAGCAGAGCCTCCTCCTCCACAAGTGTGCCACTCTCCACATTGTGAGTGAGAGAATAGAATGTGTAAAATGAGAGAGACACACTCTCTATTTATACACTAACTTGACTTGACCTTTACTCAACTAGGTCGACCTCAACTTAACCACTTAACATAATGCTGACTGGTCCGACCCCCACTAGGGTTGTCTAATAACCCTTTGACCCACATGGCCGACCCCCAATAGGGTGGTCTAATAACCTTTTGACCCACATGACTTATACAGGACCGACCCCAGCAAGGTGGTAAAATAACCCATCAAGTATAAGTTACGACACTTACAATATAAATGATGACACTTCCATATAGAGGAATAATAACATCTCTATAGGAATACAAACACTTCCGTATAGAGGAATAATAACGTCTCTATAGGAATACAATATACATATATGTGAAATACATTCCGAATTTACATATACATCAACACTCCCTCTTAACTAGGAAGGTATTTCTCGACACAGGTCTTCTAGCACAAGTCTTCTTCTCTGGATCGTCGTCACTGGATAATCGTCATCGAGTCATCGTCATTGTCACTGCTGCTTCTATCTCAATCAATCTCTGAATCTACTCATCATAGAAAGTTCTACAGAGCTAGTCCTTTTTCATACTGGATGTAGGCCCATCACCTGCAGGTCTTCGTCATCACTGGCCATACTATGGAATTCTCATGACTTATTATGCGCGTCACAAAACCTGGCTGCAGCATCCCAGGCTATTACGAGCACACAGATCTACCTATAGGATCTCTTAGGAGCACATTACATGTGACCCATCACAAAACCTGGCTGAAGTATCCCAGGCTGTTACGAGCACATAGCTCTACCTGTCAGATCTCCTAGGAGCACATTACATGTGATCTCACCACAAAACCTGGCTGAAGCATCCCAGGCTGTTACGAGCACACAGCTCTACCTGTCGGATCTCCCAGGAGCACATTACATGTGGTCCACCACAAAACCTGACTAAAGCATCTGAGGCCTTTTTCATCCTGTCCAGATCTCCCAGGAGCAAATTACATGTGGTCATGGAAAAACCTGGCTGAAGCATCTGAGGCCTTTTTCATCCTTTCCAAATCTCCCA
The DNA here is from genome assembly GCA_027924585.1 of Larix kaempferi. NCBI lineage: Eukaryota > Viridiplantae > Streptophyta > Pinopsida > Pinales > Pinaceae > Larix > Larix kaempferi. The sequence continues at coordinate 2,648,655 of BSBM01000156.1, forward strand.
GGAGCAAATTACATGCCATAGGACAAAACCTCGAAAGAGCATCTGCCAGATATCCCAGGGCACAAATTACATGCCATAGGAAAAACCTTGAAAGACTATCTGTATATCTCCCAGGGCACAAATTATATGTCCTCCCAAGCAAAACCTCGAAAGAGCATTTTCCAGATGTCCCAGGGTACGAGTTACATGCCATAGGAAAAACCTCGAAAGACCATCTGCAAATCTCCCAGGGCACAAATTACATGCTTACCTCCACAACCTATTCCACGACCATAGAGTATCATCTGATACTCATCATACATCATCCTGATGTACACATGATCACCCTGATCATCATCATTGCAACATCCTGCTGCATGTCATCTAGAGAAGCTCGTCATCCACGATCATCCTGATCATACAATGCATCCATCTGATGCACACCAAGTATCTACCTGATACATATCATCATTCATAGTGTATCCATCTAATACATAGATACATGATCCACACAATGTATCAACATACATGATCTACCTGATCATACTTGATACATATCAATATACAAGATCTACTTGATCATACAATGTATCCTCCTGATACATATACAAATACATACAAATGATCCAACCGATCATATCCAGCATCCAACATGATGCGTACATACGTATAAATGATCCAACTGATCATATCCAGCATCCAACATGATGCATACATACATATAAATGATCCAACTAGTCATATCCAGCATCCAACATGATGCACACATACATATACATATAAATGATCCAACTGATCATACAAAGCAGAAACTAGAACATCATCCTAATGATCATCATCCAACACTTACATTTATAGCCATGTGAAGGATCCTCCTTCCAACATGCTTGGAATGGCGTCAGCAAATGTGTCCATCACTTCTTGCTCGAAGTGTCATCAATCTGAAGAATGCCAAGCCTCTCCCTGAAGTACTCAAACTTCACCGTGGCGAGTGGCTTCGTCAGCACATCTGCAATCTGCTCGTCCGTCGCAACATACGGGAGCTTCACAACTCCTCTCTGCACCATATCCCTGATATAGTGATATTTGATCTCTATGTGTTTCGACCTGTCATGAAACAATGGGTTCTCGGATAGCTTCACACAACTCTGGTTATCATAGAAGATACCAGTAGCATCCAACGGGAGATCAAATAACTCAGACAGTAGCTTCCATAGCCATACTACATCACAACCAGCTAAACAGGCTGCAACATACTCTACCTCAGCTGTACTCAGTGCTACGTGGGACTGCTTCCTGCTAAACCAAGAGATCACACTTGATCCCATACTGAAGCAACACCCAGATGTGCTCTTCCTATCTGCAGCACTACCAGCCCAATCTGAATCAACATAACCCTGCAGGTTAAACTTTTGATTTGCTTCATACTTGAGCCCATAATCCACTGTACCCTTCAGGTACCTCAGAACATGCTTTACAGCAACCAGGTGAACACTCCTTAGATCCGTCAGGAACTAGCTCAATGTGTTCACCGTAAAGCAAATATCTAGTCTTGTGTTCGTCAGGTACATCAAGGACCCAATCATCTGACGATACATAGTGATATCAACCGGCTCAGATGAAGCATCACATAGACACTTTAGGTTCGATGCCATAGGTGTGGCCATAGCCTTGCAGTCCATCATCCCGAACATCTTCAGGATCTCTACTGCATACTTCCCTTGTCCAAGGAAGATTCCATCACTCTGCCACACCTCCATGCCAAAAACAAATAGTGCATCATCCCCAAGTTCCTCAACTCAAACTCGGCAGCAAGCTTCCGCTGTGTGTCGGAAATCAATCTATCCTCACCTGATACAAACAAATCATCCACATAGTAGTATCACTGGATTGCCTTCCTCAACCTTGTAGTAAAGGTTGGAACCCGCTTTACTCTTGGTAAAGACCAAACTGGATAGAAAGCTGCCTATCCTACCATACCAAGTTCTGCACATATATGATTTCCTGTCATGTGTCTCAGAACCAAGTGGCTGCTCCACATACACTTCTTCTTCAACTACACCATTCAAGAAAGCTGTCTTGAAATCCATCTGGTGTATCTTCTATTTCATCACTTTTATATTTCTATATGCTGCCGTCTTCAGCATGATTGATCTTGATAGATTCATATGGAAGTCATAACAAACTTTCCTTCAGGTCTTGGGACTACATCCCAAACATCATTCTTCATGATCGACGGATCATGGCATTCTTCCCATATCCTGGGAACTTCAATATCTTCAATAGATAATTTTGTTGCTGAACAAATGTTGTAGTTCTTCTTTTGTAGGAGATGGCATACGATCTTTCCTACACAACAAGTTAAATTGCATGATTAGAAAACATCTCATAGTTTTCAAAACAAATTCTTATACATAAAGAAATATGTCATACAGTCATGCAATTATCTTAGCCAATGCTTCAATACAACATTTATCCATATCCCGTAACTTTCTAGATGCCTTCCAATCTCTACCAGAACATTGTTAAGAGTGTGCACAACTCCCAACATGTCAGCAAAGAGGTTTCATTCTAGATAAGTAGCAATGGAATGTTGTACAGTGCCATAGGCTACTTACCCATGCATATTAGTAGTATAATTTTCATCAATGCAACTATTCTAATATGCATAATACACAACCTAATTCTAGGAACATCAGTATATACATTATTGAACAGTATTATTTAAACAATAAAATATGCAAGTAATGACAATTCAAATACTTATCTTTGTTTGTTTGTTTGTTGGGTTGACTCCCTCTCAATATTTGCTTCTTTTCTATGACTCCATTCTTATGTGGATTGTGAGAAGTGGTCAACTCCTTCTGAATATCTGCATCAGAAACTACTGAAGTGTGCTCCTTTGCTTTCTTGCAGGAACAACTGGAGTGTGCTCCCTCTTGATCTTTGCTTACTGGATTACCTGTCCTTGAACTTACATCCATCCTTAATCACTATGCATGCTTATTAGTATCATCATTGTGTTATCCTTGAGGTCTCATACATAATCAAACATTTATTAGTATAATCTTAATACTATCAAAACACAATAATCTTAAACATGTATATTCATGATCATTCACAGATAATAAACATTAGTATTCAAGGTTTCAGGGAAGTCTTCTTTTACTCATACATTTTCTTATTTCATAATAGGACTCTTCTAGTTAGTTGAATCATCAATTATGGTAAGAAACATAATATGCATACAACCATGATTATTCAAACCTATGACTTCATGAATAATCATTATCAACAACACAAAAGTATAAGATCTAACACAAGGTAGGATTATAGCTTGATATAGGAAAAACATACCTGGATTAGCATGCTAGCTAGTTATGTTTAACATACTCGCATAATGTCTTCTGGTTCTCTTCAATGACTTGTGCTAGTAACCTGCATGTCTCATAAGTTAACCATTGTAGAAACAAGTTATACATACCTCGAAAGTAGTTCTTCTATGTGATCCATGACAATGGATGAATCCTTGTCTTCATGTCAACATGATCATACGTTCTTGAAGTAGAACATGATTCGTCTTTCTTGGTGTACCTTTTATGTTAGTAGACAACATGAACCTCATACAACACCAGAATGCATTAGTACAATCATAAGTGTCAACACCCTAACCAATGAATATCTTCTATCATGCATTCATAATTTTGTTAAGTTAATACGACAAATCTAAAATCAAGATTTTACTAACCGTAATAACATGAAGACAAACATACCATAAACTTAATCATGAACAAACATCGAAACATACCTCGATGAGTCATACCTGTCGATATCGCTTGTAATATTCTTATGTAAGGCCTTAGCCTCATCTCCCTCTGAAATAGGAACTTCTTCACTTATGCAGGTGACCAATCCATCTTCTTCTAGGATTAACCCAATCCACTTGATTTGCAAGAACTGGACCTGGAGCTAGATATGGGTTTGTCAGAGAAACCCCAAAAATTCAAACTTTGAATTTCAAACTTCCGAAAGGATAGAAATATGCGCCTTGATGAGCTGATCAAGCTAGTACATTCAGAATTTGAAAACCGCAAAGTTTCACTCCTCAATTTTGCCTTTGAAACTTCTGGATTCACTGGACGTGACCCTGAACTGGGGTTTGATGAAGCCCACTCTTATACCCAATCAAAAGGTTTGATCCAAATCTCTAAGCTTCTATTTTTATGATGAGCTTCTACCCGTGGTCACAGATTTCAAAAATTCCCATTTTTACAGAAGCCCTAATTTTCCACTTTTCTGATCAAAGTCCCGAACTAGGGTTTGATCAAGCCCGGCCTTCTGCCCAACCAAAAATTCTGATCTTGGTCTCTAAATTTTTATTTTGATTAGTAGCATTCAGCCGTGGTCTTCGATTACAAAAATTCTAACTTTCTCCGAAGCCCTAAATTCTGGAAGCCATGAATGAAGGTACTAAAAAATAATTATGTTTTGACAGAAATATGTACCTGATTGTTTCTAGTGTAACTCCTAACTTTTGGATCCATAGGGTCTGAAAAATATTTCTATGATAGCCCGACCTATTATCTTTCCATCCCAACATGCCTGACCTCAATTAGACTCTCTGAGAGAGAGTTATGCCAAGTGTCGCAACGTGACCTGTTTATGGGATAATATAGGAGAGCGAACTTGTACGATGTGCCGCGTGTCACTTTTTGAACTTCGGCCTCTAAAAACTTTTCCTGAGATAGTACAGTCTGTGTACTACCTGTCACTTTTTACAAAATTTCATTTGGATCTTCCTAGCCCAAGTTATGACCTTTTTCCCAAGGTCACCTGATTTTGACTCAGATCTGGAAGAGGCAGAAACCCTATATTGTACAGATCATAAATCACAAAGTAAAATGAATTAGAGGTTGTCCTTTCGACACAAGGTACATGGGGATTTATTGGTCGACCTGTAAATATTTCAGATCCGAAAACTTTTCCAAAATGGATTTATAGCGAAAGTTATATGATGACTGGTTTTTGCTATATCAAGCCCTAGCATCGTAAGTGCAACAAGTGTCATACATGCCATATCATGCCTTCTTTCAGGCTAGCTCTGATACCATGTTAAATTTTCAGAATTTACTTCAATCTGATCTAGGATCTTAACTGAGAGAAAAACATGTACAACAAATCTAAAGCATATCATTCATGGACACAATAATGCAAGCACAGAAGAGACACCGAGTTTACTTGGGGAAAACCATAAAGGTGAAAAACCCCAATAACTTCCTCGGAGATAGATAGAGCAATGATACAACCAGAGTACAAGAGATAGTCTTATCCTAGCAGTAGAGCCTCCTCCTCCACAAGTGCACCACTCTTCACAGTGTAAGTGAGAGAATAGAATGTGTAAAATGAGAGAGACACACTCTCTATTTATACACTAACTTGAATTGACCTTTACTCAACTAGGTCGGCCTCAACTTAACCACTTAACATAATAATGATTGGGCCGACCCCCACTAGGGTGGCCTAATAACCCTTTCCCACATGGCTGACCCCCAATAGGGTGGTCTAATAACATTTTGACCCACATGACTTATACAGGGTCGACCCCAACAAGGTGGTCTAATAACCCATCAAGTATAAGATACGACACTTACAATATAAATGACGACACTTTCATATAGAGGAATAATAACATCTCTATAGGAATACAAACACTTCTGTATAGAGGAATAATAATGTCTCTACAGGAATACAATATACATATATGTGAAATACATTCCGAAGTTACATATACATCAAAAATATGATCCCCAAGAGTACTGGATAAGAGCTTCCTCCCTCAACCACTTCGATGACATCAAAATCAACATAAGTCTTCATGCCCTCAATATCAATCGTGAGCTGCAAAAATCTCCCAATGGGTGTTACCTTCGGATGATTAGCCAACTGGAGCTGCACAGGATACCAGCTCAATAGGGGACTCCCCATCTTCTACCACACTTGCTTGGTCAAGATGTTAACATCCGAACCAAGGTCAAGAATCACAGAGTCAACATCATAGTCACCAATCTGAATATTCATTCGCATTTCCTTGCTAGTCTTCCATCGTTGTAAGGAGTTTACTATCGACTCCTGTCGTCCTTTCAGAAATTGCTGCAACCATCCCTCAATCTCAACCAAGACAGCCGAGTCTCGTGCCAATGACAGATAGTTTTCAAGGAACTTTTGCAATGTCCCTGGTGGTGGTGGTCGATCAACGTCTGATGTGGCATCAAAGATGGGCAGCATATCGCAAACAACAGCCTTACCGCGGTCTTTCTCCAAAGTGTGATGTGCCTCCAGAAATGTCTCTTGCTTTGTATCAATGTTGAAGGGTACCGTCTTCTAACCAGCTAACCGAATCAGTGGTCGCAAACTATATTCCTCAGTCGTCTTGCCTCCACAAGTGACAACAGCCACCGAAGCATCTTGTGATCGCGGTTCTGCAGAAATGGTCGCAATATTTGCGCCCTGCGTCTGGTTCTGTTGCAAATTCCCTGGATGATTAATATTTTGATTGGCGTTCGGTGGTGTACGCGGGGGCTAGTTCTGTACTGGTTGTTGTACCGAGATCTATACTAGTTGCTATGGCTGGCCTAATTCTGTAGCTGCGAAGTGTTCCCAGCCTGCCATCATGCAATCAACTGTGGACAATTCTCAACTGTATGATCATTATCAAAACAAAATGTACACTAATTCTATAGCAGTGGATACTCGCACTGATAATGCCCCCATACCGCACAATGGTAACATTGAACAGGTCCAAGACCAAATCCACCACCACGTTTTCCCTTGTAGCCTCCCCGGTAGCCGACCTGCTACTGGTATTGTTGTTGCATTGGTGCTGGTGGAATCCCTTGCCCTTGTGCTGCATACTGCGGTTGTTGTACATATTGTGGCTGTGGGGGAGTCATCTGCATCGGGGTGTATTGCGGCATGAACTATTGTGGTTGCTATGGTGCGAACTGCATCTGCGGCTACGTTAGCAGCTGGGCTACCTGCGGTTGCAGTTGTGGTTGTTGCACGGTACACTAATCATCCTTGACATAGAATGCATCACACATCCTCTCTTGTAGAAACCCATATGCACGGAAATCCTTGTCATCGTGACCCACCGATTTGCAGAATGTGAAATAAAGATTTAACGGGGTTGTGACCATTTTCTTCATATACGGGCAATTATCATGACCATGTCCAAACACTTGAAAAACGTGACACCACGACATACTACCTCCATTCAACAGGTTTGGCGCACCAGACAACAAATAATTATGGAAATCCGGACAATTATCCTTCGTATGCCCTTCTCCTTGGCATTGCGTACACCATACTTCATTACACTGTTCCTTGTTCTTCTTCAAATCTTGAAACTATATAGTCAGGTTGGCAAGTTGTGTCTGTATTTGTGACATCCCGGCTGCATTATCTCTGATCGATGACGTCTCCAATCGCATTGCAATCTCTAGAGCTTCACTAGGCGTCGATATGTTTTGATGCATCAGTGGTAGCCGAATGTGGGGTAACAGTGTGGCAATGAACCATTCTTTATGTTGGACAACGCTTATATCGAAACTAACCTTTGCCATCAGCATCTTGAATCGCTAGTTGAAATCCCATACCATCTCATTGGGGTACTACTTAATTTCCTTCAATTCAGTAATATACTGAGCCTCTGACTTAGGCGGTCTAAATTCAACAATCATCCCATCTTGAATCTCATCCAGTGACTTCTCTAGGGCCCCTATAGGGACTAAAATAAACTTCATGAACCAATCTAATGCACAACCTCAAAGATTCGTGGCTAACTGTCCCTTGTTAGCATTGGCATCAATGATCTGTTTCATGGTCCAGACTGCTTCACACAAAAACTAATATTGTTCTGGGTTGTTTGTCGCACTTCCATGGAACAATGGTAGCTTAGCATCAGCACCCACCATCGTCGGATTCCTTCCTCCTCTTGCTGTGCTATTACTACCAATTAACTTCTGCGGTGTTGATGAACTCGATGGTGTCGATGTAGTTTTTCTTGCTGGCCAAGAATTAGTGAGCGAAGGTGTGGGTAAGTTGGTGCTGGGGTTTGGTCCTACCCCTATTTTGGGCATAGCTTGTTCATTCCTATTAGGACTGTGAGGTCGCTTCATCCCATGTGGTCTTCCTTCATGGTTTTGTGGTTTGATTGTAGCATGACCTTTTCCTGTCGAAACCTCGCTCCTCCTCTTGTAAGACCACTTCCTTCCTCGGCTTCACTCAGTCTCCTCATGGTCTGCACCCATCTACCCCTTTACCACTCCATGTACCGTTCCCCAACAGTCGCGGTACCCATGGACTCTTCCCACCAGGCTATCTATTGATCAAGGTGCATCTTTGATATACCCTTTTCGGAGATTAGCATCTTAATCGACAGTTGGAGCGACAACAGAAACCTTCCCCTTGGTTGTACGAAGAAGTATATTTCAGCTTCGCTATAGGATCTCTTCATGTCGATCGCAAATTTAGTGATATATCCTTCCAAGATGCTATCAAGCCAAACTTATACAGCCCACGATGCCTTATTATCAACTTCCTGCAATTCCTAAATCGATTCCGGGGTCCAAGCCGTCGGCTCACCACCCTGGAAGTTCCTCTTCTGGAACGTCAGCTTCAACAACCATTCATACAAAATGACTCAAAATTCACAGAAACACCATTCACGCAGACCGTCATGAATATATCTTCCCACCCAGTGATCTACCGTCATTCACGTATTCCGACTTTCTTCTTCAGCAAACTCCTACAACTTCTGATCGAACCATTTTTGTATCTCTAGCTTCGTCGGGTGCCACAACATGACCTCCTTCTACTCTGAACATGGTCCCGGCAACGGAACCATTTGTTGACCAATGCGACCTCAGTCGATAGGGGTTCACCTCACTGTCGAGGAATACTGTAGTCTCCCTGGGCACTGACCCGGGTAGGTTGGAGCCCACCCAGCAACACCCACAGAGCGCATGAGGTCTCACTTGAGACATCCAGGAAGAGAAGACAGAACCATGTTTCCGTCGAGGGAGGAGGAGAGTTGTGGCTGCATAGACCGACTTTATTGCGGTATTTTAACCAGAAACATCAAACATTTGGCAAGGAGTTATAACATATAACTTCATCGTAGCATTCAAGGAGTTATACCATTTATTGCATCGCAGCATTTATCATTACATTCTACATAGAACATACTACTTAATCACAACAATTATCATCATAGCAATAATAAGCAGACATTGCATTAAACAACATTCATACACCGCAACATTGCAAAAAGTTTGTACCCGAATCCGTAACCGACATTATGGACAATTGACCCAATATCCAACTGACTTGGTCCAAATGACCCCCAAAACCCGCATACTATGGTATACTGACTCAGTATTACATAATGTATCGTCCAAGTGACCCAAAACCCGCCAACTGCGGTATTCTTTGGCACAAAATACTCCATTCGCACCCTCCTCTGGCATGTCATGGTGTCAACGGTACCGCGATCTTTCCCCATCAAACCGCCTGCCAACAATTGTTAGTTATTTAGAGAGAGATAGAGAGATAGAGAGGAGAGAGCATAGTGGTTAGGGGTTTAGAGAGAGAGATAAGGAGATTGGAGGTTCGACATTTAAAGAGATTGATATGATGAGATATATTGGGGATTATGGGTTTTGAGATAGATAGAGAGATTGGGGGTTAGGGATTTGAAGAGAGAGAGAGTGAGATGGAAAGAGAGAGAATTGAGGTTACGGGTTTAGAGAGAGAGAGAGAGCGAGAATGGGTGTTAGGGTTTTAGGGAGAGATATTGGGGGTTAGTTGTTTAAATAGAGATAGAGAGATTGTGGGTTAGGCATTTAGAGAGAGAAAATGGTGGTTATGGTTTAGTGTGAGAGAGCGAGATTGAGGGTTTGGGGTTTAGAGGGAGAGGGAGATAGGAAGAGAGAGATTGGGGGTTAGGGGTTTAGAGTAAGGGAGAGATTATGTGTTATTGGTTTAGGGAGAGATAAAGGGATTGGTGATTATGGGTTTAGAGAGAGAGAAATATTGGCAGTTAATGTTTTAGAGAGAGAAAGATAGATAGATTAAGTGTTAGGAGTTTAGAGAGAGAGATTTTTGGTTACGATTTAGAGAGAGAGGGGGAGAGATTGGGGGTTAGTGGTTTAGACAGATAGATAGATATATCTATATAGTGAGAGAGAGAGAGAGAGATGAGGTGTTAGGGGTGTAGAGATGGATAGAAAGAGAGTGATTTGGGTCCATAGGGGTTTAGAGAGAGATATTGGAGGTTAGGGGTTTAGAGAGAGAGCAATATTGGGGATTAGTGGTTAAGAGAGAGAGAGACAGAGATTGGTAGTTAAGGGCTTAGAGAAACATGGAGAGACATGGGTCATAGGTTTATAGAAAGAGAGAGGTTAGGGGTTAGGGGTGTAGATATAGAGAGAAAGAGAGGGATTTGGGTGTAGGATTTTAGAGAGAGAGATTGGGGGTTAGGAGTTTAGAGAGAGAGAGAGATAAATATTGGGAGTTAGGGGCTAAGAGAGAGATAGAGAGAAATGGGTCAGAGGTTTGTAAAAGGGAGATATTGGTGTTTAGGGGTTTAGAGAGAGAGGGGGGGAGAGGGATATAGAGAGGGGTGGCATTTAGGGGTTTAGATTGAGAGATTGGGCGTTTTGGGTTTACAGAGAGATAAATAGAGAGAGAGAGAGAGAGAGAGAGAGAGAGAGATCGGGGGTTAGGGGTTTAGAGAGAGAGATATTGGTGGGTATAGGTTTAGAGAGTGAGAGATTAGGGGTTAGGGGTTTAGAGAGAGAGGGAGAGAGAGAGAGAAAGTGAAGGAAAGAGATTGGGGGTTAGAGTTTATTGAGAGAGAGAGATTGACCAACATGGGTTTAGAGAGAGATAAAGGATTTAGGGGTTTAGAGTGAGAGACAAGGGGTTAGGGGTTCAGAGAGAGATTGCAGGTTAGATATTTAGAGATGGAGAAATAGGAAGGGAGATATTGGTGGTTAGGGATTTAGATAGAGAGAGAGATCGATTGGGTGTTAAGGGTTAACGATAGACAAATAAATTTAGAGACAAGGATATTGGGGTCAGGGGTTTAGATAGAGAGAGAATTTAGGGGTTAGACATTTAGATAGATAGATAGTTGATAGGTAGAGAGAGAGAGAGAGGGAGAGAGAGAGATTGGGGTTTAGGCATCTAGGGAGAGAGATTGGAGGTTAGGTTTTTAGAGAGATAGAGAGGGAGATACATATTGGGGGTTAGGAGTTTAGAGAGAGAGAGAGAATATGGGTTAGTGGTTTAGAGAGAGATAGAGAAAGATGGTGGTTAGGGGTTTAGAGATAGAGAGAGAAATATTGGGGGTTAGGTGGTTAGAGAGAGATAGATTGGGTGTTCGGGAATTAAAGAAAGAGTGAGAATGGGGGATAGGGATTTAGATACATACATTTAGAGAGAGAGAGAGAGAGAGAGAGAGAGAGATTGGGGGTTAGTGGTTTATAGGGAGAGAGAAATAAATATTGGTGTTTAGGAGTTTAGGGAGAGATAGAGATATTAGGGTTAGGGGTTTAGAGAGAGAGATAGAAAACGAGAGATCGGTGTTTAGGGATTTAGAGAGAGAGTGAGAGATAGAAAGAGTGATATTGTTTTTTAGGAATTTAGAGAGAGAGAGAGGTTAGCGGTTTATGGATAGAGAAAGAGAGAGATTGGGGGTTAGGGGTTTAGAGAGAGGGATATTAGGGATTATAGGTTTAGAGAGAGAGAGAGATATTAAGGGTTAGGGGTTTAGAGGGGGAGATATTTGGAGGTTAGGGGTCTTGAGAGAGGGAGAGAGAATGGAGGTTATGGGTTTAGAGAGAGAGAGAGAGATTGGGGGTTAGGGGTTTAGGGAGAGAGAGATATTGGGGCTTAGGGGTTTAGAGAGAGAGAGAGAGAGAGAGAGAGAGAGAGAGAGAGAGAATGGTGGTTATAGGTTTAGAGAGAGACTTAGGGAGATTGGAGGTTCGACATTTAGAGAGAGAGAGATAGGATGAGAGATATTGGTGATTATGGGTTTTGAGATAGATAGAGAGATTGGGGGTTAGGGATTTGAAAAGTGAGAGATGGAAAGAGAGAGATTGGTGGTTAAGGATTTAGAGTGAGAGAGAGAGATATTGGGTGTTAGGGTTTTAGAGAGAGATATTTGGGGTTAAGGGTGGGGTTAGTTGTTTAGAGAGAGATATAAAGATTGGGGGTTAGGTGTTTTGAGAGAGAGAGAGAGAGAGAATCGTGCTTAGTGTTTTGTGTGAGAGAGGGAGATTCCGGGTTCAGGGTTTATAGTGAGAGGGAGACATGAAGAGAGAGATTAGGGATTAGGGGTTTAGAGTAAGGGAGAGATTGCATGTTAGTGGTTTAGGGGGAGATAAAGGGATTGAGGATTATGGGTTTACATAGAGAGAGAGAGAGAGAAAGATTAGGTGTTAAGTTTTTTAGAGAGATAGAGAGGGAGATAGATATTGGGGGTTAGGAGTTTAGATACATACATTTAGAGAGAGAGAGAGAGATTAAGGGTTAGTGGATTATAGGGAGAGAGGGAGAGAGAAAGATTGGTGTTTAGGGGTTTAGGGAGAGATAGAGAGATTAGGGTTAAGGGTTTAGAGAGAGAGATAGAAAGCGATAGATTGGTGTTTAGAGATTTAGAGAGAGAAAGAGATAGGAAGAGAGAGATTGGCGATTAGGGGATTAAAGAGAGAGAGAGAAGAGAGATAATGATGGTTATAGGTTTAGAGAGGGAGATAGAGAGATTGGAGGTTCGACATTTAGAGAGAGAGATAGGATGAGAGATATTAGGGATTATGGGTTTTGAGATAGATAGAGAGATTGGGGGTTAGGGATTTGAAGAGAGAGAGATGGAAAGAGAGAGATTGGTGGTTAGGGATTTAGAGAGAGAGAGAGAGAGAGAGAGAGAGAGAGAAAGAGAGAATGGGTGTTAGGTTTTTAGAGAGAGATATTTGGGGTTAAGGATGGGGTTAGTTTTTTAGAGAGAGATAGAGAGATTGGGGGTTAGGTGTTTAGAGAGAGAGAGAGAGAGAGAGACAGAATGGTGGTTAGGTTTAGTGTGAGAGAGGGAGATTGCGGGTTTGGAGTTTAGAGGGAGAGGGAGACATGAAGAAAAAGATTGGGGGTTACGGGTTTAGAGTAAGAGATAAATTGCGTGTTAGTGGTTTAGGGAGAGATAAAGGGATTGGGGATTATGGGTTTAGAGAGAGAGAGAGGGAGATTGTTGGTTTGTGGTTTATAGAGAGAGAGAGAGAAAGATTAGGTGTTAAGGTTATAGAGAGAGAGAGAGAGATTGGGGGTTAATGTTTTAGAGAGAGAAAGATAGATAGATTGGGTGTTAGGAGTTTAGAGAGAGAGATTTGTGGTTACGGTTTAGGGAGAGAGGGAGAGAGAGATATTGAGTGTTAGTGGTTTACATTGAAAGATAGATTGATAGATAGTGAGAGAGAGAGAGAGATTAGGGGTTGGGTGTGTAGAGATAGAGAGAAAGAGAGTGATTTGGGTTTAGGGGTTTAGAGAGAGAGATTAGAGGTTAGGGGTTTAGAGAGAGAAGGATTCAGGATTAGTGGTTTAGTGAGAGAGAGAGAAATTGGGAGTTAGGGGCTTAGAGAGATATGGAGAGACATGGGTCAGAGGTTTATAGAGAGAGAGAGAGAGATAGAAAGAGAGAGATAGGGGTTAAGGGTGTTGATATAGAGAGAAAGAGAGGGATTTGGGTTTATGAGTTTAGAGAGAGAGAGAGATTAGAGGTTAGGATTTTAGAGAGAGAGATTGAGGACGAGTAGTTTAGAGAGAGATAAATATTGGGAGTTAGGGGCTTAGAGAGAGACAGAGAGACATGGGTCATAGTTTTGTAGAAAGAGAGAGATTGGTGTTTAGGGGTTTTGAGAGAGAGGGGGGGGTGTTTAGGGGTTTAGATTGAAAGATTGGGGATTTGGGGTTTAGAGAGAGATAAATAGAGAGAGAGAGAGATCAAGGGTTAGGGTTTTGGAGAGAGATATATTGGTGGTTATAGGTTTAGAGAGAGAGATTGGGGGTTACGGGTTTAGAGAGAGATATATTGGATGTTGGGGGTTCAGAGAGGGAGTGATTGGGGTTTAGTGGATATGAGTTTTGAGAAAGACAAATATTTTGGGGGTTAGGGGTTGAGAGAGAGAGAGAAAGAGAGACTGGGGGTCAGGGTTTAGAAAGAGAGAGATTGACCAAAATGTGTTTAGAGAGAGATATAAAGGACTCAGGGGTTTAGAGAGAGAGAGATTGGGGGTTAGTGATATGGAGATAGAGAGAGAAAAGGAGATATTTGTGGTTAGGGGTTTAGATAGGGAGAGAGAGACATTGGAGGTTAGCAAGAGAGATTGATTGGGTGTTAAAGGTTGAAGAGAGACAGAGAGAGTTAGAGACAAGGATATTGGGGTTAGGGGTTTAGAGAGAAAGGGAATTTAGGGGTTAGACATTTAACAAATAGATAGTTGATAGGTAGATATATAGAGAGAGAGACATATATATTGGGATTTAGGATTCTAGAGAGAGATTGGAGGTTAGGTTTTTAGAGAGAGAGAGAGAGGGAGAGAGATATTGGGGGTTAGGGGTTTAGAGAGAGATATATAGAAAGATTGGAATGGGGGTTTAGAGATAAAGAGAAATATTGGGGGTTGGGTGGTTAGAGAGAGAGAGAGATTGGGTGTCAGGGGATTAAAGAAAGAGTGAGAATGGGGGATAGGGGTTTAGATACGTACATTGAGAGAGGGAGATATTCAGGGTTGGGGATTTAGAGAGAGAGATAGAGAGATAGAGATAGAGAGAGAGAGAGAGAGAGAGATCGGGGGTTAGTGGTTTATAGGGCGAGAGATAAAGATTAGTGTTTATGGGTTTAGAGAGAGATAGAGAGATTAGGGTTAGGGGTTTAGAGAGAGATAGAAAGCGAGAGATTGGTGTTTAGGGATTTAGAGAGAGAGAGAAAGGTTAGCGGTTTATGGATAGAGAGAGAGAGAGAGAAATTGGGGGTTAGGGGTTTAGAGAGAGGGAGATTAGGGATTGTCGGTTTAGAGAGAGAGAGATATTAAGGGTTAGGGGTTTAGAGGGACATATATTTGTAGGTTAGGGGTTTAGAGAGAGAGAGAGATTGGGGTTTAGGGGTTTAGAGAGAGAGAAATTGGGGCTTAGGCGTTTAGAGAGAGAGAGAGATGTTGAAGGTTAGTGGCTCAGATAGACAGATAGTTAGTTTGTTTTGAGGTTAGTTGTTTACAGAGATAGAGAGGTTGGGGGCTAGGGTTTTAGAGAGAGAGAGAGAGAGAATGTTTGTTAGGGGCTCATAAAGAGAGAGGGAGATTGGTGTTTAGGTTTTAGAGAAGGAGAGATAGGAAGATATATATTAGGGGTTAGGGGTTTAGAGATAGGGAGATCAATGGTTAGGGTTTTAGCAAGAGAGAAATAGATTTAGGGCTAATAGTTTATATAGAGAGAGATAGAAAGAGAGAGATTGGTGGTTAGTGGTTTATAGAGAGAGAGAGAAATATTGGGTGTTAGGGTTTTAGAGAGAGAGAGAGAGAGAAACTGAGGTTTAAGGATGGGGTTAGTTGTTTAGAGAGAGATAGAGAATTTATGAGTTTAGAGAGAGAGAGAGAGAGAGAGAGAAAGGAAATGGATGAGAATGGCTAGTGTAGGTGAGGTTTAGAGGAGGTTAAAGTTATAATTTCCAAGGAAAGAGATCCTAACTCTAGGTTTCTTGAATAGAGTGTCAACAAAGGGGAGTTCGTCGTTAGACCACTTTAAAAATATTCTATATACATGGTCGACCAACCAACTTGGGGCGTACTGGGAGGGATTCTCTGGGAGTTACCTCCCTCCACCTATTCCTAGTGCAATGATGTCCTAGTTTCCAGCTACAACAAAGGCACATGTGTCAAGATACCGAGTTAGGAAATTGTTTCCAAGCAATTTCCCAAAATGGTCCTTTGAAATAAAGATATTGGGGGTTCGGGTTTAGAGAGAGAAAGAGATTGGCCATCATGGGTTTAGAGAGAGAGATAATGGGTTAGGTGTTTAGAGATAGAGATATTGGGGATTAGGGGTTTAGAGATAGATAAAAAGAGAGATATTGGTGGTTAGGGGTTTAGAGAGAGAGAGAGATTGGAGGTTAGAGAGAGAGATCGATTAGGTGTTAAGTGTTAAAGAGAGAGAGATACATACAATGATATTAGGGTCAGGGGTTTATAGGGTTGGATTTTAGGGGTTAGACATTTAGATAGATAGATAATTGATAAGTAGAGAGAGAGAGAGAGAGAGAGAGAGAAAGATTATTCATTAGGGGTTTAGATAGAGAGATGGAAATTGGGGGTTCAACGTTTAGAGAGAGATAGGAAGAGAGATATTGGGGGTTAGGGGTTTATAGAGAGACATTGGGGGTTATTGATTTAGAGAGAGGTAAAGAGATTGCGTGTTAGGGTGTTGAAGAGAGAGATATTAGTGGTCAGCGGTTTACAGAGAGAGAGAGAGATTAGTTGTTAGGGATTTAAAGGGAGAGAGAAATATTGGGTATTAGGGTTTTTGACACATAGATATTGGGGGTTATGTGTGGTATTTGTTGTCTATATAGTTATAGAGGGATTGGGGTTAGCGTTTAGAGAGAGAGAGAGAATGGAGTTTAGGGTTTAGTGAGAGAGAGAGAGACATTAGGGTTTCAAGGTTTAGAATGAGAGGGATATAGGAAGAGAGATATTAGGGGTTAGGAATTTAGAGAGAGAGAGAGCGATATTGGGTGTTACATATTTAAATAGAGATAGATATATTAGGGATTATGGTTTTAGAGAGAGAGAGGGAAAGTGAGGGTTAGGGGTTTAGAGAGAGATATTAGCAGTTAGGATTTTGGAGAGAGAGAGAGAGAGAAGATGAGAGAGAAATATTGGGGGTTTTTGGTTTAGAGGGTGGGAAGGAGAGATAGATCTGTGGTTAGAGGTTTAGAGAAAAATATTAGAGGTTAGGATTTTGGAGAGAGAGAGAAAGAGAGGAAGAAAAGGAGAGATTTGGCATTAGTGGTTTAGAGGGTGAGAAGGAGAGATTTTTGTTTAGAGGTTTAGAAAGAGATAGAGAGATTAGATTTAGGGTTTAGAGAGGGATTGGTGTTTATGGATTTAGAGAGAGAGAGAGAGAGGTTGGAGGTTAGGGCTCTATAGAGAGAGAGAAATATTTGGGGTCAGGGGTTTGGAGAGAGGGATATTGGGGGTTATAGCTTGAGAGAGAGAGAGAGAGAGAGATTTTAGGTGTAAGGGGTTTAGATAGAATCATAGAGAGAGAGAGAGAGTTTGAAGGTTAAAGGTTTCAAGAGAGAAAGAGATTGTATTTTAGGGGCTTAGAGAGAGAGATATATTGAGGGTTAGGGGTTTAGAGAGAGATATTGGGGGTTATTTCTTTAGAGAGAGATAGACAAAGATTCAAGGATAGTGGTCTATAAAGATAGATACATAGAGAGAGAGAGAGAGAGGTTGGGGGTTAGTTGTTTAGAGAGAGATAGCAAGATTGGCAGTTGGTGGTTCGAGGTTTAGAGAGAGGGAGATTTGGGTTGCGGTGTTTAGAGGGAGAGAGAGATAGGTAGAGATATACTAAGGGTTAGTGGTTTTGAGAGAGAGAGAGATTGGAGGTGATGGGTTTAGAGAGAGAGAGAGAGAGAGAGAGAGAGAGAGAGAAAGAGAGATATTAGTGGTTAGTGGTTTAGAGAGAGAGAAAGAGAAATATTTGGTGTTAGCGTTTTAGAGAGAGAGAGAGAGAGAGATTAGGGGTTAGGGGTGGGACTAGTTTTTTAGATAGAGATAGAGAGATTGGGGTTAAGCGTTTAGGGAGATATAGAAACAAAGAGAATGGTGGTTAGGGTTTAGTGAGAAAGATGAACATTAGGGATTTGGGGTTTAGAGTAAGAGGGATATATGAAGAGAGAGAGTTGGGGTTAAGGGTTTAGGTAAATATATTGGGGGTTATTGGTTTAGAGAGAGATAAATAGATTGAGGGTTATGGGATTAGAGAGAGGAAAAGAGAGATTGGTGGTTAGGGGTTTGGAGAGAGAGAGAGAGAGAGAGAGTTGGTGATTAGGGGTTTAGGGAGAGAGAAATATTGGGGGTTAATGCTTTAGAGAGATAAAAATAGAGGAATTAGGTGATAGGGGTTTAGAGAGAGAGATTAGTGGTTAGGGATATGGGTTTAGAGAGATAGAGAGAGAGACAGAGAGAGAGTTTGGGGGTTAGGGGTTTAGAGAGAAAGAAAAAGATTGGGGGTTAGTATCTGGACATAGAGAGAAGGAAATTGGCTATCGGGGGTTTGGAGAGAGAGAAAGGGAAATTGGTTGTCAAAGGTTTAGAGAGAGATAAAGGGTTAGGGATTGAGAGGGAGAAAGATAAAGATATTGGGGGTTAGTGTTTTAGAGAGAGTGATATAAAGATAGACATTGGTGGTTAGGGTTTGAGATAGAGAGAGAAAGTTTTGGTGTTAAAGTTTTAGAGAGAGAGATTGATGGTTAGGCATATATATAAAGAGAGAGATTGGAGGTTAGGGGATTAGAGAGAGAGATAATGTGCGAGAGAGAGGGATATTAGGGGTTAGGGGTTTAGAGAATGAGAGGTACTGGGGGTATGGGGATTTATATATATATATATATATATATATATATATATAGAGAGAGAGAGAGAGAGAGAGAGATTGGAGGTTAGGGGTTTAGAGAGAAAGATTGGGCATTAATATTTTAGATGGATTCGGTATAGGAATTTAGAGAGAGAGAGGATTTATTTGCTTATAGAGTGAGTGAGAGAGAGATTGAAGGTTATATGTTTAGAGAAATATGGATATTGGGGGTTAGACCTTAAATTAAGGATATAGATAATTTATAGAGAGAGAGGGAGAGAGAGAGAGAGAGAGAAAGAGATTGAAGGTTAGGTGTTTAGACCGAGAGGGAGAAAGATATTGGGGGTTATGGGTTTAGAGAGAGAGAGAGAGAATAGGGGTTAGGGGTTTAGAGAGAGAGAGAGATAGAGAGAAAGACAAAGAGATTCAAGGTTAGGTGGTTAGAGATAGAGATTGGGTGTTAGGGGATTAAAGAAAGAGTGAGAATGGGAGTTAGGGGTTTATATACCTATATATAGAGAGAGAAAGAGATTGGGGATTAGGGGTTTATAGAGAGAGAGAGAGAGAGAGAGATTAGATGTTAAGGTTTGGTAGAGAGAGAGATATATATATTAGGGGTTACTAGTGCACAGGGAGAGGGACAGAGAGACTGGTGTTTAGGTGTTTAGAGAGAGATAGAGAGAATATGGTTAGGGGTTTATAGAGAGAGATATAAAGAGAGAAATTGTTGTTTGGAGATTTAGAGAGGGAGAGAGAGAGCGATTAGAAGTTAGCATTTTATGGAGAGAGAGAGAGAGAGACTGGGGGTTAGGGGTTTAGAGAGAGGGATATTGGGGGTTAGAGGCTTAGAGAGAAATAGGAAGATTAGGGGTTAGCGGTTTAGAGAAAGCAATATAGATTTGGAGGTTAGGGGTTTAGAGAGAGACAGAAAGAGATTTGAGGTTGGGGGTTTAGGAGGAGTGAGATATTGGGGCTTAGTGGTTTAGACAGAGAGAGAGAGAGGGAGATTGGACGTTAGGGGTTTAGAGAGATATAGAGATATTGAGTGTTAGGGGTTCAAAGAGATAGAGAGAGATTGAAGATTACTTGTTTAGAGAGAGATAGAGGGAGATAAATAGATTGGGGGTTAGGTGCCTAGAGAGAGATAAAGAAATTGGGGGTTAGGTTTTGAGAGAGAGAGATAGAAGAGAGAGAATGGTGGTTAGGGGTTTAGAGAGAGAGATAAGAAGATTGGAGGTTTGGCATTTAGAGAGAGAGAGAGATAGGAATAGAGATATTGGGGGTTAGGAGTTTAGAGAGAGAGATTGAAGGTTATGGGTCTAGAGAGGGATGGAGAGATTCGAGGTTAGGGGTTTTAAGAGAGAGAGATTAATGGTTAAGGGTTTATAGAGAGAGAGAGAGAGAGATTGGGTCTTAGAGTTTTAGAGATAGAGATATTGGGGGTTAGGGATGAGGATTTTTTGTTTAAAGAGAGATAGAGAGATTAGGGGTTATGCATTCAAAGGCAAAGAGAGATAGAAAGTGAGATAATGGTGGTTAGGGTTTAGTGACATAGAGGAAGATTGGGGGTTTTCAGTTTAGAGTGAGAGGGAGAGAAAAAGGGAGAGATTGGGGGTTAGGGGTTTAGAGAGATAGATAGATTAGGGGTTAGTGGTTTAGGGAGAGATAGAGGGATTGGGAATTATGGGTTTAGAGATAGAGAGATAGAAGAGTGAGAATGGTGGTTAAGGGTTCAGAGAGAGATAGGAAGATTGGAGGTTTGGCATTTAGAGAGAGAGAGATAGGACCATAGATATTGGGGGTTAGGGGTTTAGAGAGAGAGATTGGGGGTTAGGGGTTTGAAGAGAGAAATTGAGGCTTAGGGGTTAAGAGAGAGAGAGAGAAGAGAGAGAATGGTTGTTAGGGGCTTAGAAAGAGAGATAGGAATATTGGATGTTTGGCATTTAGAGAGAGAGAGGAATAGAGATATTGGGGGTTAGGGGTTTAGAGAGAGAAATTCAGGGTTATGGGTTTAGAGATAGATGGAGAGATTAGGGGTTAGGGGTTTGAGGAAAGAGAGAGAGAGATGGAAAGAGAGTGATTGATGGTTAGGGGTTTAGAGAAATAGAGAGATTAAGTGTTAGAGTTTTAGAGATAGAGATATTAGGGGTTAGTGATGGGGTAATTTATTTAGAGAGAGATAGAGAGATTGGGAGTTATTCATTTAGAGGGAAAGATAGAGATATAAAGAGGGAGAATGGTTGGTAGGGTTTCGTGATAGAGAAGAAGATTGGGGGTTTGGGGTTTAGAGGGAGAGGGAGATAAAAAGAGAGAGATTTGGGGTTAGGGGTTTAGAGAGAGAGATATATTAGGAGTTAGTGGTTTAAGGATAGATAGAGGGATTGGGGATTATGGGTTTAGAGAGAGAGAGAGAGAGATTGTTGTTTTGGGGTTTGGAGGGAGAGAGAGAGAGAAATATTAGATGTTAGGGTTTTATATAGAGAAAGAGAGTTGGGGGATAGGGGTTTAGAGAGAGATATTGGGGGTTAATGCTTTAGAGACAAAAAGATAGAGAGATTGGGTGTTAGGATGTTAGAGAGAGAGATAGATTTGCGGTTAAGGTTTACAAAGAGAGGGAGAGAGAGAGAGAGAGATCGGGGGCGAGGGGTTTAGAGAGAGATATTAGGGGTTAGGGGTTTAGAGAGAGAGAGAGAGAGAGAGAGAGAGATTGGGGTTCAGAGTTTAAAGAGAGACAAATAGAGAGAGAGAGAGAGAAAGAGAGATGGGTGGCTAGGGGTTTAGAGAGAGCGGGATATTGTTGGTTAGATGTTTAGAGAGAGAGATATTGGGGGTTAGGGATTTAGAGAGAGATATTGGGGTTTAGGGGATATGGGTTTAGAGAGAGATATATATTGGTGGTTAGGGTTGAGAGATAGATAGAGAGAGAGAGAGAGATTGGAAGATAGGGGTTTAGAGAGAGAGAGATAAGGGGTTAGGGGTTCATAGAGAGAGGGATTGGAGGTTAGAGAGAGAGAGATCAATTGGGTGTTAAGGGTTAGAGAGAGAGCGAGAGAAGGATATGTGGGTCAGGATCTTATAGAGAGAGAGAGTTTAGGTGTTAAACATTTAGATAGATAGATAGTTGATAAGTAGATAGATAGAGAGAGAGAGAGGGATTGGGGGTTAAGCATCTTGACAGAGAGAGATATTGGAGGTTAGGTTTTTAGAGAAAGGAACAAGGATAAAGATACTAGGGGTTAGGGGTTTATAGATAGAGAGAATAGGGGTTAAGGATTTAGGTAGAGAGAGAGAGAGAGAGTTTAGGTGTTAAAAATTTAGATCGATAGATAGGTGATAAGTAGATAGATAGAGAGAGAGAGAGGGATTGGGGGTTAAGCATCTAGAGAGAGAGAGATATTGGAGGTTTGGTTTTTAGAGAGAGGAACAAGGATAAATATACTAGGGGTTAGGGTTTTATAGATAGAGAGAATAGGGGTTAAGGATTTAGGGAGAGAGATAGAGAGAGATTGGGTTTAATGGTTTAGAGAGAGGGAGATTGGGGGTTAAAGGTTTAGAGAGAGAGATATTAGGGGTTTAGAGAAAGAGCGAGATTTTGGAGGTTAGGGATTTAGAGAGAGGGAGAGATAGATTAGGTGCTAGGATTTTAGAGAGAGAGAGGGAGAGAGAGAGAGAGATTGGGGATTAGTTGTTTAGACAGATAGATAGATAAATATTTAGGGAGAGAGCGAGAGAGATTAGGGGTAGGAGTGTAGAGATAGAGAGAAAGAAACTGATTTGGGTTTAGGGGTTTAGAGAGAGAGATTGGAGGTGAGGGGTTTATAGAGAGAGAAGGATTGAGGATTAGTGGTTTAGATAGAGAGACAAAGATTGGGAGTTAGGGGTTTGGAGAGATATGGAGAGACATGGGTCAGAGCTTTATAGAGAGAGAGAGAGAGATTAGGGGTGTAGATATAGAGAGAATGAGAAATTTGGGTTTAAGAGTTTAGAAAGAGAGAGATTGGAGGTTAAGAGTTTAGAGAGAGAGATTGAGGATGAGTAGTATGGAGAGAGATAAAGATTGGGATTCATGGGTTTAGAGAGAGATAGAGAGACATGGGTCAGAGGTTTGTAGAAAGAGATATATTGGTGTATAGGGGTTTAGAGAGAGAGATGGGGGGTTTAGGGATTTAGATTAAGAGATTGGGGGTTTGGGGTTAGAGGGAGATCAATAGAGAGATTGAGAGAGATCAGGGGTTAGGGGTTTAGAGAGATACAGCGAGAGAGAGAGAGAGAGAGAGATTGGTGGTTATTGGTTAAGAGAGAGATATTGGTGGTTAGGGGTTTATAGAGAGAAATACAGGATGTTGGGGGTTGAGAGAAGGAGATATTGGCGTTTATAAGATATGTGTTTAGAGAGGGAAGAAGAGTTTGAGGGTTAAGGGTTTAGAGAGAGTGAGCGAGAGAGAGAGAGAGAGGAGAAAGAAAGAGATTGGGAGCTAGGGTTTAGAGAGAGGGAGATTGGGGGTTAATGGTTTAGAGAGAGAGATATTAGGGGTTTAGAGAAAGAGCGAGATTTTGGAGGTTAGGGATTTAGAGAGAGGGAGAGATAGATTGGGTGTTAGGATTTTAGAGAGAGAGATTTGTGGTTACGGTTTAGAGAGAGAGAGATTGGGGGTCAGTGGTTTAGACAGATAGATAGATAGATATATAGAGAGAGAGGGAGAGAGATTAGCGGTTAGAGGTGTAGAGATAGAGAGAAAGAGAGTGATTTGGGTTTAGGGGTTTAGAGAGAGAGATTGGAGGTTAGGGGTTTAGAGAGAGAGAAGGATTGAGGATTAGTGGTTTAGATAGAGAGACAAAGATTGGGAGTTGGGGGTTTGGAGAGATATGGAGAGACATATGTCGTAGGTTTATATAAAGAGAGAGAGATGAGGGGTTAGGGGTGTAGATATAGAGAGAATGAGAAATTGGGGTTTAGGAATTTAGAAAGAGAGAGATTGGAGGTTAAGAGTTTAGAGAAAGAGATTGGGTATGAGTAGTCTGGAAAGATATAAAGATTAGGAGTGAGGGGCTTAGAGAGAGATAGGGAGACATGGGTCAGAGGTTTGTAGAAAGAGAGATATTGGTGTATAGGGGTTTAGAGAGAGAGAGGGGGGGTTTAGGGATTTAGATTGAGATATTGGGGGTTTGGGGTTAGAGAGATATAAATAGAGAGACTGAGAGAGATTAGGGGTTAGGGGTTTAGAGAGAGAGAGATTGGTGGTTACAGGTTTAGAGAGAGAGATTAGGGGTTAGGGGTTTAGAGAGATAAATACA
Organism: Larix kaempferi; assembly: GCA_027924585.1. NCBI lineage: Eukaryota > Viridiplantae > Streptophyta > Pinopsida > Pinales > Pinaceae > Larix > Larix kaempferi. The sequence goes on from BSBM01000156.1 coordinate 2,672,622, forward strand.
GGCCGTTGGGGGTTCAGAGAAGCATATATTGGGGTTTTTGGGATATTGGTTTAGAGAGGGACGAAGAGTTTGAGGTTTAGGAGTTTAGAGAGAGAGAGAGAGAGAGAGAGAGAGAGAGAGTTACAATAAGAGATTGGGGGTTAGGGTTTAGAGAGAGGGAGATTGGGCTTTAAAGGTGTAGAGAGAGAGATATTAGGGGTTTAGAGAAAGAGCAAGATTTTGGAGGTTAGGGATTTAGAGAAAGGGAGAGATAGATTGGGTGTTAGGATTTTAGAGAGAGAGATTTGTGGTTATGGTTTAAAGAGAGAGAGGGAGAGAGAGAGAGAGATTGGGGGTTAGTTGTTTAGACAGATAGATAGATAGATATATAGGGAGAGAGTGAGAGAGATTAGGGGTTAGAGGTGTAGAGATAGAGAGAAAGAGAGTGATTTGGGTTTAGGGGTTTAGAGAGAGAGATTGGTGGTGAGGGGTTTAGAGAGAGAGATTGAGGATGAGTAGTATGGAGAGAGATAAAGATTGGGAGTCATGGTCTTAGAGAAAGATAGGAAGACATGGGTCAGAGGTTTGTAGAAAGAGAGATATTGGTGTATAGGGGTTTAGAGAGAGAGACGGGAGGTTTAGTGATTTAGATTAAGAGATTGGGGGTTTGGGGTTAGATGGAGATCAATAGAGAGACTGAGAGAGATCAGGGTTTAGGGGTTTAGAGAGAGAGAGATAAAGAGAGAGAGAGAGAGATTGGTGGTTATTGGTTTAGAGAGAGAGATTGGGGGTTAGGGGTTTAGAGAGAGAAATACAGGATGTTGGGGGTTCAGAAAGGAGATATTGGGGTTTATGGGATATGTGTTTAGAGAGGGATGAAGAGTTTGAGGGTTAGGGGAATAGAGGGAGTGAGTGAGAGAGAGAGAGAGAGAGAGAGGAGAAAGAAAGAGATTGGGGGTTAGGGTTTAGAGAGAGGGATATTGGGGGTTAAAGGTTTAGAGAGAGAGATATTAGGGGTTTAGAGAAAGAGCGAGATTTTGGAGGTTAGGGATTTAGAGAGAGGGGGATATATATTAGGTGTTAGGATTTTAGAGAGAGATTTTTTGTTACAGTTTAGAGAGAGAGAGAGATTGGGGTTTAGTTGTTTAGACAAATAGATAGATAGATATATAGAGAGAGAGCGAGAGAGATTAGCGGTTAGAGGTGTAGAGATAGAGAGAAAGAGAGTGATTTCAGTTTAGGGGTTTAGAGAGAGATATTGGAGGTTAGGGTTTTAGAGAGAGAGAAGGATTGAGGATTAGTGGTTTAGATAGAGAGACAAAGATTGGTAGTTGGGGGTTTGGAGAGACATATGTCTTAGGTTTATATATATAGAGAGAGATAGAAAGAGAGAGATTAGGGGTTAGGGGTGTAAATATACAGAGAATGAGAAATTGGGGTTTAGGACTTTAGAAAGAGAGAGATTGGAGGTTAAGAGTTTAGAGAGAGAGATTGGGTATGAGTAGTCTGGAGAGAGATAAAGATTGGGAGTGAGGGGCTTAGAGAAAGATAGGGCAACATGGGTCAGAGGTTTGTAGAAAGTGAGATATTGGTGTATAGGGGTTTAGAGAGAGAGAGAGAGAGATTGGTGGTTACAGGTTTAGAGAGAGAGATTAGGGGTTAGGGGTTTAGAGAGATAAATACAAGATGTTGGGGGTTTAGAGAAGCAGATATTGGGGTTTATGGGATATGGGTTTATAGAGGGACGAAGAGTTTGAGGGTTAGGGGTTTAGAGAGAGAGAGAGAGAGAGAGAAAGTGATAGTAAGAGATTGGGGGTTAGGGTTTAGAGAGAGGGAGATTGGGCTTTAAAGGTTTAGAGAGAGAGATATTAGGGGTTTAGAGAAAGAGCAAGATTTTGGAGGTTAGCGATTTAGAGAAAGGGAGAGATAGATTGGGTGTTAGGATTTTAGAGAGAGAGATTTGTTGTTATGGTTTAAAGAGGGAGAGGGAGAAAGAGAGAGAGATTGGGGGTTAGTGGTTTAGATAGAGAGGCAAATATTGGGAGTTAGGGGTTTGGAGAGATATGGAGAGACATGGGTAAGATGTTTATATAGAGAGAGAGAGATAGAAAGAGAGAGATTAGGGGTTAGGGGTGTAGATATAGAGAGAATGAGAAATTTGGGTTTGGGAGTTTAGAAAGAGAGAGATTGGATATTAAGAGTTTAGAGAGAGAGATTGGGAGTCAAGGGCTTAGAGAGAGATAGGGAGACATGGGTCAGAGGTTTGTAGAAAGAGATATATTGGTGTATAAGGATTTAGAGAGAGAGAGGGGGGGTTTAGGGATATAGATTGAGAGATTGGGGGTTTGGGGTTAGAGTGAGATAAATAGAGAGACTGAGAGAGATCAGGGGTTAGGGGTTTAAAGAGAGAGAAAGAGAGAGAGAGAGAGAGAGAGAGAGAGAGATTGGTGGTCAGGGTTTAGTGAAAGAGAGAAAGATTGAGGGTTTGGCATTTAGAGTGAGAGGGAGATTAAAGGACAGAGATTGGGGGTTAGGGGTTTAGAGAGAGAGATTAGGGGTTAGTGGTTTAGGTAGATATAGATTGATTGGGGATTATGGGTTTCAAGGGAGATAGAGAGATTTTTTTGGGGGGTTTGGAGAGAGAGAGAAATATTAGGTGTTAGGGTTTTATAGAGAGAGAGAAAGTTGGTGGATAGGATTTTAGAGAGAGATATTGGGAGTTAATACTTTAGAGAGATAAGGATAAAGAGATTGGGTGTTAGGATGTTAGAGAGAGAGATTTGCAGTTAATGTTTAGAGAGAGAGGGAGAGAGATTCGGTGTTAGAGGTTAGGAGTTTAGATATATATATATATATATATATATATATATATAGACAAGGAGAGTGAGATTAGGGGTTAGGGATTTAGAGAGAGAGAGAGATTGATGGTTAGGGTTTTAGAGAGAGAGATAGATAAGGGGTTTGGGGTTCAAAGAGAGAGAGAGAGTGGGTGTTAGGGGCTTAGCGACAGAGAGATATTGGTGGTTAGGGGTTTAGAGAGAGAGATCGATTGGGTATTAAGGGTTAAACATAGAGAGAGAGAGAAGGATATTTAGGTCAGAGTATTGGAGAGAGAATTTATGTGTTAGACATTTAGATAGATATATAGTTGATAGGTAGATTGATAGAGAGAGATAGAGAGAGAGAGAGTGGGATTGTAGTTTAAGAATCTAGAGTGAGAGAGAGGTATTGGAGGTTAGGTTTTTAGAGAGAGAGAGAGAGGAAGAGAGATACTAGGGGTTAGAAGTTTAAAGATAGAGAGAATAGGGGTTAATGGTTTAGAGAGAGAGATAGAGAGAGATCAGGGTTAAGGGTTTAGAGAGAGGGAGATTGGGTTTAAAGGTTTAGAGAGAGAGATTAAGGGTTAGGGATTTAAATAAATAGAGATATTTTGGAGGTTAATGGTTTACAGAGAGCGAGATATTAGAGGTTAGGAATTTATATATTTGGACAGAGATCGGGTGTTAGGGGTTTAGAGAGATAGAGAGATATTGGGGGTTAGTGTTTAAGAGAGAGATAGAGAAATATTGGGCGTCAGTGGATTAGATAAATAGAGAGAGAGAGAGAGAGAGAGATTGGGTGTTTGTTATTTCGAGAGAGATAGAGAGATTAGGGGTTATGGGATTAGAGAGAGAGAGAGGAGAGAGAATGGTGGTTAGGGGTTTAAAGAGAGAGATAGGGAGATTGGAGGTTTGACCTTTAGAGAGAGAGATATGATGAGAGATATTGAGGATTATGGGTTTTGAGATAGATAGAGAGATTGGGGGTTAGGGATTTGATGAGAGAGAGATGGAAAGAGAGAAGTTGGTGGTTAGGGGTTTAGAGAGAGAGATAGATTAGGGGTTAGTGGTTTAGGGAGAGATAGAGGGATTGGGAATTATGGCTTTAGAGATAGAGATATAGAAGAGCGAGAATGGTGGTTAAGGGTTTAGAGAGAGATAGAAAGATTGGAGGTTTGGAATTTAGAGAGAGAGAGATAGGACCATAGATATTGGTGGTTAGGGGTTTATAGAGAGAGATTGGGGGTTAGGGGTTTGAAGAGAGAAATTGATGGTTAGGGGTTAAGAGAGAGAGGGAAAAGAGAGAGAATGGTTGTTAGGGGCTTAGAAAGAGAGATAGGAATATTGGAGGTTTGGCATTTAGAGAGAGAGAGAGAGGAATAGAGATATTGGGGGTTAGGGGTTTTGAGAGAGAGATTCGGGGTTATGGGTTTTAGAGAGAGATGGAGAGATTGGGGATTAGGGTTTTGAAGAGAAAGAGAGAGATGGAAATAGAGTGATTGATGGTTAGGGGTTTAGAGAGATAAAGAGATTGAGTGTTAGAGTTTTAGAGAAAGAGATATTAGGGGTTAGTGATGGGGTTAGTTGTTTAGAGAGAGATAGAGAGATTGGGAGTTATGCATTTATAGGGAAAGAAAGAGATATAAAGAAGGAGAATGGTTGGTAGGGTTTAGTGACAAAGAAGAAGATTGGGGGTTTGGGGTTTAGAGGAAGAGGGAGATAAAAAGAGAGAGATTTGGGGTTAGGGGTTTAGAGAGAGAGATAGATTAGGGGTTAGTGGTTTAGGGATATATAGAGGGATTGGGGATTATGGGTTTAGAGAGAAAGAGAGAGATATTGGGGTTTAGAGTTTAGAGAGAGACAAATAGAGAGAGAGAGAGAGAGATCGGTGGCTAGGGGTTTAGAGAGAGAGGGATATTGTTAGCTAGATGTTTAGATAGAGAGATATTGGGGGTTAGGGAAGTAGAGAGAGATATTGGGGGTTAGGGGCTATGGTTTTAGAGAGAGATATATATTGGTGGTTAGGTTTGAGAGATAGATAGAGAGAGAGAGAGAGAGATTGGAAGATAGGGGTTTAGAGAGAGAGAGATAAGGGGTTAGGGGTTCATAGAGAGAGGGATTGGAGGTTAGAGAGAGAGAGATCGATTGGGTGTTAAGGGTTAGAGAGAGAAAGAATGAAGGATATGTGGGTCACGGTCTTATAGAGAGAGAGTTTAGGTGTTAAACATTTAGATAGATAGATAGTTGATAAGTAGATAGATAGAGAGAGAGAGAGGGATTGGGGGTTAAGCATCTCGAGAGAGAGAGATATTGGAGGTTAGGTTTTTAGAGAGAGGAATAAAAGTAAAGATACTAGGGGTTAGGGGTTTATAGATAGAGAGAATAGGGGTTAAGGATTTAGGGAGAGAGAGAGAGAGAGTTTACGTGTTAAACATTTAGATAAATAGATAGTTGATAAGTAAATAGAGAGATAGAGAGAGAGGGATTGGGGGTTAAGCATCTCAAGAGAGAGAGATATTAAGGGTTTAGAGAAAGAGCGAGATTTTGGAGGTTAGGGATTTAGAGAGAGGGAGAGATAGATTAGGTGTTAGGATTTTAGAGCGAGAGATTTGTGGTTACGGTTTAGAGAGAGAGAGGGAGAGAGAGAGAGAGAGATTGGGGGTTAGTGGTTTAGACAGATAGATAGATAGATATATAGGGAGAGAGCGAGAGAGATTAGGGGTTAGGGGTGTAGAGATACAGAGAAAGAGAGTGATTTGGGTTTAGGGGTTTAGAGAGAGAGATTGGAGGTTATGGGTTTAGAGAGAGAGATGGATTGGGGATTAGTGGTTTAGATAGAGAGGCAAAGATTGGGAGTTAGGGGTTTGGAGAGATATGGAGAGACATGGGTCAGAGCTTTATATAGAGAGAGAGAGATTAGGGGTTAGGGGTGTAGATATAGAGAGAATGAGAAATTTGGGTTTAGGATTTTAGAAAGAGAGAAATTGGAGGTTAAGAGTTTAGAGAGAGAGATTGAGGATGAGTAGTATGGAGAGAGATAAAGATTGGGAGTCATGGGCTTCGAGAGAGATAGGGAGACATGGGTCAGAGGTTTGTAGAAAGAGAGATATTGGTGTATAGGGGTTTAGAGAGAGAGACGGGGGGTTTAGTGATTTAGATTAAGAGATTGGGGGTTTGGGGTTAGAGAGAGATCAATAGAGAGACTGAGAGAGATTAGGGGTTAGGGGTTTAGAGAGAGAGAGAGAGAGAGAAAGAGAGAAAGACAGAGATTGGTGGTTATAGGTTTAGAGAGAGAGATTGGGGGTTAGGGGTTTAGAGAGAGAAATAAAGGATATTGGGGGTTCAAAGAAGGAGATATTGGGGTATATGGGATATGTGTTTAGAGAGGGACGAAGAGTTTGAGGGTTAGGGATTTGGAGAGAGCGAGCGATAGAGAAAGAGAGAGAGGAGAAAGAAAGAGATTGGGGGTTAGGGTTTAGAGAGAGGGAGATTGGGGGCTAAAGGTTTAGAGAGAGAGATATTAGGGGTTTAGGGAAAGAGCGATATTTTGGAGGTTAGGGATTTAGAGAGAGGAAGAGATAGATTGGGTGTTAGGATTTTAGAGAGAGATATTTGTGGTTACAGATTAGAGAGAGAGAGATTAGCGGTTAGAGGTGTAGAGATAGAGAGAAACAGAGTTGGGTTTAGGGTTTTAGAGAGAGAGATTGGAGGTTAGGGGTTTAGAGAGAGAGAAGGATTGAGGATTAGTGGTTTAGATAGAGATACAAATATTGGGAGTTGGGGGTTTGGAGAGATATGGAGGGACATGGGTCATAGGTTTATAGAGAGAGAGAGAGAGAGATTAGAAGTTAGGGGTGTAGATATAGAGATAATGAGAAATTGGGGTTTAGGAGTTTAGAAAGAGACAGATTGGAGGTTAAGAGTTTAGAGAGAGAGATTTTGTATGAGTAGTCTCGAGAGAGATAAATATTGGGAGTGAGGGGCTTAGAGAGAGATAGGAAGACATGGGTCAGACGTTTGTAGAAAGAGAGATATTGGTGTATAGGGGTTTAGAGAGAGAGAGGAGGGTTTGGGGATTTATATTGGGAGATTGGGGGTTTGGGGTTAGAGAGAGATAAATAGAGAGACTTAGAGAGAGATCAGGGGTTAGAGGTTTAGAGAGAGAGAGACAGAGAGATTGGTGGTTACAGGTTTAGAGAGAGAGATTAGGGGTTAGGGGTTTAGAGAGATAAATACAGGATGTTGGGGGTTTAGAGAAGCAGATATTGGGGTCGATGGGATATGGGTTTAGAGACGGATGAAGAGTTTGAGGGTTAGGGATTTAGAGAGAGAGAGAGAGAGAGAGAGAGAGTGACAGTAAGAGATTTCGGGTTAGGGTTTATAGAAAGGGAGATTGGGCTTTAAAGGTTTAGAGATTGAGATATTAGGGGTTTAGAGAAAGAGCAAGGTTTTGAAAGTTAGGGATTTAGAGAAAGGGAGAGATAGATTGAGTGTTAGGATTTTAGAGAGAGAGATTTGTGGTTACGGTTTAAAGAGAGATAGGGAGAGAGAGAGAGAGATTGGGGGTTAGTGGTTTACATAGATATATAGATAGATATATAGGGAGAGAGCGAGAGAGATTAGGGGTTAGAGGTGTAGAGATAGAGAGAAAGAGATCGATTTGGGTTTAGGGGTTTAGAGAGAGAGATTGGAGGTTAGGCCTTTAGAGAGAGAGAAGGATTGGGGATTAGTGGTTTATATAGAGAGACAAAGATTGGGAGTTAGGGGTTTGGAGAGATATGGAGAGACATGGGTCAGATGTTTATATAGAGAGAGAGAGATAGAAAGAGAGAGATTAGGGGTTAGGGGTGTAGATATAGAGAGGATGAGAAATTTGGGTTTGCGAGTTTAGAAAGAGAGAGATTGGAGGTTAAGAGTTTAGAGAGAGAGATTGGGAGTAAGGGGATTAGAGAGAGATAGGGAGACATGGGTCAAATGTTTCTAGAAATAGATATATTGGTGTATAGGGGTTTAGAGAGAGAGAGGGGGGGCTTACGGATATAGATTGAGAGATTGGGGGTTTGGAGTTGGAGAGAGATAAATAGAGAGACTGAGCGAGATCAGGGGGTTAGGGGTTTAAAGAGAGAGAGAGATTGGGGGTTAGGGGATTAGAGAGAGAAATACAGGATATTAGGTGTTCATAGAAGGAGATATTGGGGTTTATGGGATATGGGTTTAGAGAGGGACGAGGACTTTGAGGGTTAGGGGTTTAGAGAGAGAGAGAGAGAGAGAGAGAGAGAGAGAGAGAGAGAGAGAGAGAGTGAAAGAAAGAGATTGGGGGTTAGGGTTTAGAGAGAGGGAGATTGGGGGTTAAAGGTTTAAAGAGAGAGACATTAAGGGTTTAGAGAAAGAGCGAGATTTTGGAGGTTAGGGATTTAGGGAGAGGGAGAGATAGATTGGGTGCTAAGATTTTAGAGGAAGAGATTTGTGGTTAGGGGTTTAGAGAGAGATATAGGAAGATTAGAGGTTTGGCATTTAGAGAGGGAGATAGGAATAGATATCTTGGGAGGTAGGCGTTTAGAGAGAGAGATTGGGGGTTAGGGGTTTGAAGAGAGAGATATGGTAAGAGATATATTGGTGGTTAGGGGTTTAGAGAGAGAGAGAGAGAGATTGGGTGCTAGATTTTTAGAGATAGAGATATTGGGGGTTAGGGTTTGGTTTAGTTGTTTAGAGAGAGATAGAGAGATTGGGGGTTAGGCATATAGATGGAAAGAGAGAGATAAAAGGAGAGAGAATGGTGGTTAGGGTTTAGTGAAAGAGAGAAAGATTGAGGGTTTTGGGTTTAGAGGGAGAGGGAGATAAAAGGAGAGAGATTGGGGGTTAGGGGTTTAGAGAGAGAGATTAGGGGTTAGTGGTTTAGGTAGATATAGATTGATTGGGGATTATGGGTTTCAAGAGAGATAGAGAGATTTTTTTGGGGGGTTTGGAGAGAGAGAGAAATATTAGGTGTTAGGGTTTTATAGAGAGAGAGAAAGTTTGGGGGATAGGATTTTAGAGAGAGATATTGGGAGTTAATACTTTAGAGAGATAAGGATAAAGAGATTGGGTGTTAGGATGTTAGAGAGAGAGATTTGCAGTTAAGGTTTACAGAGAGAGGGAGAGAGGGAGAGAGATTTGTTGTTAGAGGTTAGGAGTTTAGATGTAGGGGATAGGAAATTAGATAAATAGAGAGATTTTGGAGGTTAAGGGTTTACAGAGAGAGAGATATTGGAGGTTAGGAGTTTAGATATGAGAAGAGAGATCGGGTGTTAGGGGTTTAGAGAGATAGAGAGAGATTGGGGGTTAGTGTTTAAGAGAGAGATAGAGAAATATTGGGTGTCAGTGGATTAGATAAATAGAGAGAGAGAGAGAGAGAGAGAGAGAGAGAGAGAGAGATTGGGTGTTCGTTATTTTGAGAGAGATCGAGAGATTGGGGGTTATGGGATTAGAGAGAGAGAGAGAGAGAAGAGAGAATGTTGGTTAGGGGTTTAGAGAGAGAGATAGGGAGATTGGAGGTTCGACATTTAGAGAGAGAGATATGATGAGAGATATTGGGGATTATGGCTTTTGAGATAGATAGAGAGATTGGGGGTTAGGGATTTGATGAGAGAGAGATGGAAAGACAGAGGTTGGTGGTTAGGGGTTAGTGGTTTAGGGAGAGATAGAGGGATTGGGAATTATGGGTTTAGAGATAGAGAGATAGAAGAGTGAGAATGGTGGTTAAGGGTTTTGAGAGAGATAGGAAGATTGGAGGTTTGGCATTTAGAGAGAGAGAGAGAGGACCATAGATATTGGGGGTTAGGGGTTTAGAGAGAGAGATTGGGGGTTAGGGGTTTGAAGAGATAAATTGATGGTTAGGGGTTAAGAGAGAGAGAGAGAAGAGAGAGAATGGTTGTTAGGGGCTTAGAAAGAGAGATAGGAATATTGGAGGTTTGGCATTTAGAGAGAGAGAGAGAGAGGAATAGAGATATTGGGGGTTAGGGGTTTAGAGAGAGAGATTCGGGGTTATGGGTTTAGAGAGAGATGGAGAGATTGGGGGGTTAGGGGTTTGAAGAGAGAGAGAGAGATGGAAAGATAGTGATTGATGGTTAGGGGTTTAGAGAGATAGAGAGAATTGAGTGTTAGAGTTTTAGAGATAGAGATATTAGGGGTTAGTGATGGGGTTAGTTGTTTAGAGAGAGATAGAGAGATTGGGAGTTATGCATTTAGAGGGAAAGACAGAGATTCAAAGAGGGAGAATGGTTGGTAGGGTTTAGTGACAGAGAAGAAGATTGGGGGTTTGGGGTTTAGACGGAGAGGGAGATAAAAAGAGAGAGATTTGGCGTTTAGAGAGAGAGATAGATTAGGGGTTAGTGGTTTAGGGATAGATAGCGGGATTGGGGATTATGGGTTTAGAGAGAGAGAGACAGAGAGAGAGACAGATAGATTGTTATTTTGGGGTTTGGAGGGAGAGAGAGGGAAATATTAGGTGTTAGGTTCTTATATAGAGAAAGAGAGTTGGGGTATAGGGGTTTAGAGAAAGATATTGAGGGTTAATGCTTTAGAGACAAAAGGGTAGAGAGATTGGGTGTTAGGATGTTAGAGATAGAGATATATTTGCAGTTAAGGTTTACAAAGAGAGGGAGAGAGAGAGAGATTGGGGTTCAGGGTTTAGAGAGAGAGAGAGAGATCGGGGGCTACGGTTTTAGAGAGAGAGAGAGATTAGGGGTGTAAAGAGAGAGAGAGAGAGAGAGATTGGGGTTCATAGTTTAGAGAGAGACAAATAGAGAGAGAGAGAGAGAGAGAGATCGATCGCTAGGGGTTTAGAGAGAGAGGGATATTGTTGGTTAGATGTTTAGAGAGAGAGATATTGGGGGTTAGGGATTTAGAGAGAGATATTGGGGGTTAGGGGCTATGGGTTTAGAGAGAGATATATATTGGTGGTTAGGTTTGAGATATATAGAGAGAGAGAGAGAAATTGGAAGATTAGGGGTTTAGAGAGAGAGAGATAAGGGGTTAGGGGTTCATAGAGAGAGGGATTGGAGGTTAGAGAGAGAGAGATCAATTGGGTGCTAAGGGTTAGAGAGAGAGAGAGAGAAGGATATGTGGGTCAGGGTCTTATAGAGAGAGAGTTTAGGTGTTAAACATTTAGATAGATAGATAGTTGATAAGTAGATAGATAGAGAGAGAGAGAGGGATTGGGGGTTAAGCATCTCGAGAGAAAGAGATATTGGAGGTTAGGTTTTTAGAGAGAGGAACAAGGATAAAGATACTAGGGGTTAGGGGTTTATAGATAGAGAGAATACGGGTTAAGGATTTAGGGAGAGAGAGAGAAAGAGTTTAGGTGTTAAACATTTAGATAGATAGATAGTTGATAAGTGGATAGATAGAGAGAGAGAGAGGGATTGGGGGTTAAGCATCTCGAGAGAGAGAGATATTGGAGGTTAGGCTTTTAGAGAGAGGAACAATGATAAAGATACTAAGGGTTAGGGGTTTATAGATAGAGAGAATAGGGGTTAAGGATTTAGGGAGAGAGATAGAGAGAGATTGGGTTTAATGGTTTAGAGAGAGGGAGATTGGGGGTTAAAGGTTTAGAGAGAGAGAGATATTAGGGGTTTAGAGAAAGAGATAGATTTTTGAGGTTAGGGATGTAGAGAGAGGGAGAGATAGATTAGGTGCTAGGATTTTTGACAGAGAGATTTGTGGTTACGGTTTAAAGAGAGAGAGGGAGAGAGAGAGAGATTGGGGATTAGTGGTTTAGGCAGACAGATAGATAGATATTTAGTGAGAGAGCGAGAGAGATTAGGGGTTAGGGGTGTAGAGATAGAGAGAAAGAGAGTGATTTGGGTTTAGGGGTTTAGAGAGAGAGAAGGATTGGGGATTAGTGGTTTAGATAGAGAGACAAAGATTGGGAGTTAGGGGTTTGGAGAGATATGGAGAGAGATGGGTCAAAGCTTTATATAGAGAGAGAGAGATTAGGGGTTAGGGGTGTGCATATAGAGAGAATGAGAAATTTGGGTTTAGGAGTTTAGAAAGAGAGAGATTGGAGGTTAAGAGTTTAGAGAGAGATATTGAGGATGAGTAGTATGGAGAGAGAGATAGGGAGACATGGGTCAGAGGTTTGTAGAAAGAGAGATATTGGTGTATAGGGGTTTAGAGAGAGAGACGGGGGGTTTAGGGATTTAGAATAAGAGATTGGGGGTTTGGGGTTAGAGGGAGATCAATAGAGAGACTGAGAGAGATCAGGGGTTAGGGGTTTAGAGAGAGAGAGAGAAAGAGAGAGAGAGAGAGAGATTGGTGGTTATTGGTTTAGAGAGAGAGATTGGGGGTTAGGGGTTTAGAGGGAGAAACACAGGATGTTGGGGGTTTAGAGAAGGAGATATTGGGCTTTATGGGATATGTGTTTAGAGAGGGACGAAGAGTTTAAGGATTAGGGGTTTAGAGAGAGCGAGCGAGAGAGAGAGAGAGAGAGAGAGAGAGGAGAAAGAAAGAGATTGGGGGTTAGGGTTTAGAGAGAGGGAGATTTTGGGTTAAAGGTTTAGAGAGAGAGATATTAGGGGTTTAAAGAAAGAGCGAGATTTTGGAGGTTAGGGATTTAGAGAGAGGGAGAGATAGATTGGGTGTTAGGATTTTAGAGAGAGAGCTTTGTGGTTACGCTTTAGAGAGAGAGAGATGGGGGTTATCGGTTTAGACAGATAGATAGATAGATATATAGAGAGAGAGCGAGAGAGATTAGCGGTTAGAGGTGTAGAGATAAAGAGAAAGAGAGTGATTTGGGTTTAGGGGTTTAGAGAGAGAGATTGGAGGTTAGGGGTTTAGAGAAAGAGAATGATTGAGGATTAGTGGTTTAGATAGAGAGACAAAGATTGCGAGTTGGGGGTTTGGAGAGATATGGAGAGACATATGTCATAGGCTTATATATAGAGAGAGAGATAGAAAGAGAGAGATTAGGGGTTAGCGTTGTAGATACAGAGAGAATGAGAAATTGGGGTTTAGGAGTTTAGAAAGAGAGATATTGGAGGTAAAGAGTTTAGAGAGAGAGATTGGGTATGAGTAGTCTGGAGAGAGATAAATATTGGGAGTGAGGGGCTTAGAGAGAGATAGGGAGACATGGGTCAGAGGTTTGTAGAAAGAGAGATATTGGTGTATATGGGTTTAGAGAGAGAGGGGGGGGGTTTAGGGATTTAGATTGAGAGATTGGGGGTTTGGGGTTAGAGAGAGATAAATAGAGAGACTGAAAGAGATCAAGGGTTAGGGGTTTAGAGAGAGAGAGAGATAAGGGGTTTGGGGTTCAGAGAGAGAGAGAGAGAGTGGGTGTTAGGGGCTTAACGATAGAGAGATAATGGTGGTTAGGGGTTTAGAGAGAGAGATCGATTAGGTATTAAGAGTTAAACAGAGAGAGAGAGAGAAGGATATTTGGGTCAGAGTCTTGGAGAGAGAATTTATGTGTTAGACATTTAGATAGATATATAGTTGATAGGTAGATAGATAGAGAGAGATAGAGAGAGAGAGTGGGATTGTAGTTTAAGCATATATATATATATAGAGAGAGAGAGAGGTATTGGAGGTTAGGTTTTTAGAGAGAGAGAGAGGAAGAGAGATACTAGGGGTTAGGGGTTTAAAGATAGAGAGAATAGGGGTTAATGGTTTAGAGTGAAAGATAGAGAGAGATCAGGGTTAAGGGTTTAGAGAGAGGGAGATTGGGGGTTAAATGTTTAGAGAGAGAGATTAGGGGTTAGGGATTTAGATAAATAGAGAGATTTTGGAGGTTAAGGGTTTACAGAGAGCGAGATATTAGAGGTTAGGAGTTTAGAAATGAGGAGAGAGATCGGGTGTTAGGATTTTAGAGAGATAGAGTGAGATTGGGGGTTAGTGCTTAAGAGAGAGATAGAGAAATTTTGGGCATCAGTGGATTAGATAAATAGGGAGAGAGAGAGAGAGAGATTGGGTGTTCGTTATTTCGAGAGAGATAGAGAGATTGGGGGTTTTGGGATTAGAGAGAGAGAGAGGAGAGAGAATGGTGGTTAGGGGTTTAAAGAGAGAGATAGGGAGATTGGAGGATCAACCTTTAGAGAGAGAGATATGATGAGATATATTGGGGAGTATTGGTTTTGAGATAGATAGAGAGATTGGGGGTTAGGTATTTGATGAGAGAGAGATGGAAAGAGAGAAGTTGGTGGTTAGGGGTTTAGAGAGAGAGATAGATCAGGGGTTAGTGGTTTACGGAGAGATAGAGGGATTGGGAATTATGGGTTTAGAGATAGAGAGATAGAAGAGTGAGAATGGTGGTTAAGGGTTTAGAGAGAGATAGGAAGATTGGAGGTCTGGCATTTAGAGAGAGAGAGATAGGACCATAGATATTGGGGGTTAGGGGTTTAGGGAGAGAGATTGGGGGTTAGGGATTTGAAGAGACAAATTGATGGTTAGAGGTTAAGAGAGAGAGAGGGAAGAGAGAGAATGGTTGTTAGGGGCTTAGAAAGAGAGATAGGAATATTGGAGGTTTGGCATTTAGAGAGAGAGAGAGGAATAGAGATATTGGGGGTTAGGGGTTTTGAGAGAGATTCTCGGGGTTATGGGTTTAGAGAGAGATGGAGAGATTGGGGGTTAGGGTTTTGAAGAGAGAGAGAGAGATTGAAAGAGAGTGATTGATGGTTAGGGGTTTAGAGAGATAGAGAGATTGAGTGTTATAGTTTTAGAGATAGAGATATTAGGGGTTAGTGATGGGGTTAGTTGTTTAGAGAGAGATAGAGAGATTGGGAGTTATGCATTTATAGGGAAAGATAGAGATATAAAGAGGGAGAATGGTTGGTAGGGTTTAGTGACAGAGAAGAAGATTGGGGGTTTGGGGTTTAGAGGGAGAGGGAGATAAAAAGAGATAGATCTGGGGTTAGGGGTTTAGAGAGAGAGATAGATTAGGGGTTAGTGGTTTAGGGATAGGTAGAGGGATTGGGGATTATGGGTTTAGAGAGAGAGACAGAGAGAGAAAGAGAGATTGTTGTTTTGGGGTTTGGAGGGAGAGAGAGAGAAATATTAGGTGTTAGGGTTTTATATAGAGAAAGAGAGTTGGGGGATAGGGGTTTAGGGAGAGATATTGGAGGTTAATGCTTTAGAGAAAAAAGATAGAGAGATTGGGTGTTAGGATGTTAGAGAGAGAGATAGATTTGCGGATAAGGTTTACAAAGAGAGGGAGAGAGAGAGAGATATTGGGGTTCAGGGTTTAGAGAGAGACAAATAGAGAGAGAGAGATCGGGGGCTAGGGGTTTAGAGAGAGAGAGAGAGAGATTAGGGTTTAGGGGTTTAGAGAGAGTGAGAGAGAGAGATTGGGGTTCAAACTTTAGAGAGAGACATAGAGAGAGAGAGAGAGATCGGTGGCTAGCGGTTTAGAGAGAGAGGGATATTGTTGGTTAGATGTTTAGATAGAGAGATATTGGGGGTTAGGGATTTAGAGAGAGATATTGGGGGTTAGGGATTGAGAGAGAGATATTGGGGGTTAGGGGCTATGGGTTTAGAGAGAGATATATATTGGTGGTTAGGTTTGAGAGATAGAGAGAGAGAGTGAGAGAGAGAGAGAGAGATATTGGAAGATAGGGGTTTAGAGAGAGACAGATAAGGGGTTACGAGTTCATAGAGAGAGGGATTGGAGGTTAGAGAGAGAGAGATCGATTGGGTGTTAAGGGTTAGAGGGAGAGAAAGAGAAGGATATGTGGGTCAGGGTCTTATAGAGAGAGATTTTAGGTGTTAAACATTTTGATAGATAGATAGTTGATAAGTAGATAGATATATAGAGAGAGAGAGGGATTGGGGGTTAAGCATCTCGAGAGAGAGACATTTTGGAGGTTAGGTTTTTAGAGAGAGGAACAAGGATAAATATACTAGGGGTTAGGGGTTTATAGATAGAGAGAATAAAGCTTAAGGATTTAGGGAGAGAGGGATAGAGAGTTTAGGTGTTAAACATTTAGATAGATAAATAGTTAATAAGTAGATAGGTAAAGAGAGAGAGAGGGATTGGGGGTTAAGCATCTCGAGAGAGAGTGATATTAAAGGTTAGGTTTTTAGAGAGAGGAACAAGGATAAAGATAGTAGGGGTTAGGGGTTTATAGATAGAGAGAATAGGGGTTAAGGATTTAGGGTCAGAGATAGAGAGAGATTGGGTTTAATGGTCTAGAGAGAGGGATATTGGAGGTTAAAGGTTTAGAGAGAGAGATATTAGGGGTTTCGAGAAAGAGCTATATTTTGGAGGTTAGGGATTTAGAGAGAGGGAGAGATAGATTAGTTGCTAGGATCTTAGAGACAGAGATTTGTGGTTCTTGTTTAGAGAGAGAGAGAGATACGGGGTTAGTGGTTTATACATATAGATAGATAGATATATAGGGAGAGAGTGAGAGAGATTAGGGGTTAGGGGTGTATAGATAGAGAGAATGAGAGTGATTTGGGTTTACGGGTTTAGAGAGAGAGATTGGAGGTTAGGGGTTTAGAGAGAGAGAAGGATTGGGGATTAGTATTTTAGATAGAGAGACAAAGATTGGGTGTTAGGGGTTTGGACAGATATGGAGAGTCATGGCTCAGAGATTTATATATAGAGAGAGAGATTAGGGGCTAGGGGTGTAGATATAGAGAGAATGAGAAATTTGGGTTTAGGAGTTTAGAAAGAGAGAGATTGGAGGTTAAGTGTTTAGAGAGAGAGATTGGGGATGAGTAGTATGGAGAGAGATAAATATTGGGAGTCATGGGCTTAGAGAGAGATAGGGAGACATGGGTCATAGGTTTGTAGAAAGAGAGATATTGGTGTATAGGGGTTTAGAGAGAGAGACGGGGGGTTTAGGGATTTAGATTACGAGATTGGGGGTTTGGGGTTAGAGAGAGATCAATAGAGAGACTGAGAGAGATCGAGGGTTAGGGGTTTAGAGAGAGAGAGAGAGAAAGAGAGAGAGAGAGATTGGTGGTTATAGTTTTAGAGAGAGAGATTTCGGGTTAGGGGTTTAGAGAGAGAAATACAGGATGTTGGGGGTTCAGAGAAGGAGATATTGGGGTTTATGGGATATGTGTTTAGAGAGGGATGAAGAGTTTGAGGGTTAGGGGTTTAGAGAGAGAGAGAGAGAGAGAGAGAGAGAGAGATTGGGGGTTAGGGTTTAGAGAGAGGGAGATTGGGGGTTAAAGGTTTAGAGAGAGAGATATTAGGGGTTTAGAGAAAGAGCGAGATTTTGGAGGTTAGGGATTTAGAGAGAGGGAGAGATAGATTGGGTGTTAGGATTTTAGAGAGAGATATTTATGGTTACGGTTTAGAGAGAGAGAGATTAGGGTTTAGTGGTTTAGACAGATAGATAGATAGATATATAGAGAGAGCGAGAGATATTAGCGAATAGAGGTGTAGAGATATAGAGAAAGAGAGTGATTTGGGTTTAGGGGTTTAGAGAGAGAGATTGGAGGTGAGGTGTTTAGAGAGAAAGAAGGATTGAGGATTAGTGGTTTAGATAGAGAGAAAAAGATTGGGAGTTGGGGGTTTGGAGAGATATGGATAGACATGGGTCATAGGTTTATATAGAGAGAGAGAGATAGAAAGAGAGAGATTAGGGGTTAGGTGTTTAGATATAGAGAGAATGAGAAATTGGGGTTTAGGAGTTTAGAAAGAGAGAGATTGGAGGTTAAGAATTTAGAGATAGAGATTGGGTATGAGTAGTCTGGAGAGAGATAAATATTGGGAGTGAGGGGCTTAAAGAGAGATAGGGAGACATTGGTCAGAGGTTTGTAGAAAGAGAGGTATTGGTGTATAGGGGTTTAGAGAGAGAGAGGGGGGGTTTAGGGATTTAGAGTGAGATATTGGGGGTTTGGTGTTAGAGAGAGATAACTAGAAAGACTGAGAGAGATCAGGGGTTAGGGGTTTAGAGAGAGAGAGAGAGATTGGTGGTTATAGGTTTAGAGAGAGAGATTAGGGGTTAGGGGTTTATAGAGATAAATACAGGATGTTGGGGGTTAAGAGAAGCAGATTTTGGGGTTCATGGGATATGGGTTTAGAGAGAGAGAGAGAGAGAGAGAGAGAGAGAGAAAGTGACAGTAAGAGATTGGGGGTTAGGGTTTAGAGAGAGGGAGATTAAGCTTTAAAGGTTTAGAGAGAGAGATATTAGGCGTTTAGTGAAAGAGCAAGATTTTGGAGGTTAGGGATTTACAGAAAGGGAGAGATAGATTGGGTGTTAGGATTTTAGAGAGAGAGATTTGTGGTTACAGTTTAATGAGAGAGAGGGAGAGAGAGAGAGAGATTGGGGCTTAGTGGTTTAGACAGATAGAGAGATAGATACATAGGGAGAGAGCGAGAGAGATTAGGTGTTACAGGTGTAGAGATAGAGAGAAAGAGAGTGATTTGGGTTTAGGGGTTTAGAGAGAGAGATTGGAGGTGAGGTGTTTAGAGAGAGAGAAGGATTGGGGATTAGTGGTTTAGAGAGAGAGACAATGATTGGGAGTTAGAGGTTTGGAGAGATATGGAGAGACATGGGTTAGATGCTTATATAGAAAGAGAGAGATTAGGGGTTAGGGGTGTAGATATAGAGAGAATGAGAAATTTGGGATTGGGAGTTCAAAAAGAGAGAGATTGGAGGTTAAGAGTTTAGAGAGAGAGATTGGGAGTCAGGGGCTTAGAGAGAGATAGGGAGACATGGGTCAGAGGTTTGTAGAAAGAGATATATTGGTGTATAGGGGTTTAGAGAGAGACGGGGGGGTTTAGGGATATAGATTGAGATATTGGGGGTTTGGGGTTAGAGAGAGATAAATAGAGAGACTGAGAGAGATCAGTGGTTAGGGGTTTAAAGAGAGAGAAAGAGAGAGAGATAGAGAGAGAGAGAGAGATTGGTGGTTATATGTTTAGAGAGAGAGATTGGGGGTTAGGGGTTTAGAGAGAGAAATACAGGATATTAGGGGTTCAGAGAAGGAGATATTGGGGTTTATGGGATATGGGTTTGGAGAGGGATGAAGAGTTTGAGGGTTAGGGGTTTAAAGGGAGAGAGAGAGAGAGAGAGAGAGAGAGAAAGTGAAAGAAAGAGATTGGGGGTTAGGTTTTAGAGAGAGGGAGATTGGGGGTTAAATGTTTAGAGAGAGAGACATTAAGGGTTTAGAGAAAGAGCGAGATTTTGGAGGTTAGGGATTAAGAGAGAGGGAGAGATAGATTGGGTGTTAGGATTTTAGAGAGAGAGATTTGTGGTTAGGGGTTTAGAGAGAGATATAGAAAGATTAGAGGTTTGGCATTTAGAGAGGGAGATAGGAATAGAGATATTGGGGGTTAGGGGTTTAGAGAGAGAGATTCAGGGTTATGGGTTTAGAGAGAGATGGAGAGATTGGGGGTTAGGGGTTTGAAGAGAGAGAGAGAGATGAAAAGAGAGTGATTGATGGTTAGGGGTTTAGAGAGATAGAGAGATTGAGTGTTAGAGTTTTACAGATAGATATATTAGGGGTTAGTGATGGGGTTAATTGTTTAGAGAGAGATAGAGAGATTGGGAGTTATGCATTTAAAGGGAAAGATAGAGATTCAAAGAGGGAGAATGGTTGGTAGGGTTTAGTGACAGAGAAAAAGATTGGGGGTTTGGGGTTTAGAGGGAGAGGGAGATAAAAAGAGGGAGATTTGGGGTTAGGGGTTTAGAGAGAGAGATATATTAGGGGTTAGTGGTTTAGGGATAGAGAGAGGGATTGGGGATTATGGGTTTAGAGAGAGAGAGAGAGAGAGAAAGAGAGAGAGAGATTGTTGTTTTGGGGTTTTAAGGGAGAGAGAGATAAATATTAGGTGTTAGGGTTTTATATAGAGAAAGAGAGTTGGGGGATAGGGGTTTAGAGAGAGATATTGGGGGTTAATGCTTTAGAGATAAAAAGATAGAGAGATTGGGTGTTAGGATGTTAGAGAGAGATATATATTTGCAGTTAAGGTTTACAAAGAGAGGGAGAGAGAGAGAGATTGGGGTTCAGGGTTTAGAGAGAGACAAATAGAGAGAGAGAGAGAGAGAGATCAGGGGATAGGGGTTTAGAGAAAGAGAGAGATATTAGGGTGTAGGGGTTTAAAGAGAGAGAGAGAGAGAGAGAGAGAGAGAGATTGGGGTTCAGAGTTGAGAGACAGACAAATAGAGAGAGAGAGAGAGAGATGGGTGGCTAGGAGTTTAGAGAGAGAGAGATATTGTTTGTTAGATGTTTAGAGAGAGAGATATTGGGGGTTAGGGATTTAGAGAGAGATATTGGGGGTTAGGGGCTATGGGTTTAGAGAGAGATATATATTGGTGGTTAGGTTTGAGACATAGAGATCTAGAGAGAGAGAGATTGGAAGATAGGGGTTTAGAGCGAGAGAGATAAGGGATTAGGGGTTCATAGAGAGAGGGATTGGAGGTTAGAGAGAGAGAGAGAGATTGGGTGGTAAGGGTTAGAGAGAGAGAGAGAAGTATATGTGGGTCAGGGTCTTATAGAGAGAGAGTTTAGGTGTTAAACATTTAGATAGATAGATAGTTGATAAGTAGATAGATAGAGAGAGAGAGAGGGATTGGGGGTTAAGCATCTCGAGAGAGAGAGATATTGGAGGTTAGGTTTTTAGAGAGAGGAACAAGGATAAAGATAATAGGGGTTAGGGGTTTATAGATAGAGAGAATACGGGTTAAGGATTTAGGGAGAGAGATAGAGAGAGATTGGGTTTAATGGTTTAGAGAGAGGGAGATTGGGGGTTAAAGGTTTAGAGAGAGATATTAGGGGTTTAGTGAAAGGGCGAGATTTTGGAAGTTAGGGATTTAGAGAGAGGGAGAGATAGATTAGGTGCTAGGATTTTAGAGAGAGAGATTTGTGGTTATGATTTAGAGAGAGAGAGAGATTGGGGGCTAGTGGTTTAGACAGATAGATAGATAGATATATAGGGAGAGAGCGAGAGAGATTAGGGGTTAGGGGTGTAGAGATGGAGAGAATGAGAGTGATTTGGGTTTAGGGGTTTAGAGAGAGAGATTGGAGGTTAGGGGTTTAGAGAGAGAGAAGGATTGGGGATTAGTGGTTTAGATAGAGACAAAGATTGGGAGTTAGGGGTTTGGAGAGATATGGAGAGACATGGGTCAGAGCTTTATAGAGAGGGAGAGAGAGATTAGGTGTTAGGGGTGTAGATATAGAGAGAATGAGAAATTTGGGTTTAGGAGTTTAGAAAGAGAGAGATTGGAGGTTAAGAGTTTAGAGAGAGAGATTGAGGAGTAGTAGTGTGGAGAGAGATAAAGATTGGGAGTCATGGGCTTAGAGAGAGATAGGGAGACATGGGTCAGAGGTTTGTAGAAAGAGAGATATTGGTGTATAAGGGTTTAGAGAGAGATACTGAGGGTTTAGGGATTGAGATTAAGAGATTGGGGGTTTGGGGTTAGAGAGAGATAAATAGAGAGACTGAGAGAGATCAGGGGTTAGGGGTTTAGAGAGAGAGAGAAAAAGAGAGAGAGAGAGAGATTGGTGGTTATAGGTTTAGAGAGAGAGATTGGGGGTTAGGGGTTTAGAGAGAGAAATACAGGATGTTGGGGGTTCAGAGAAGGAGATATTGGGGTTTATGGGATATGTGTTTAGCGAGGGACGAAGAGTTTGAGTGTTAGGGATTTAGAGAGAGAGAGAGAGAGGAGAAAGAAAGATATTGGGGGTTAGGGTTTAGAGAGAGGGAGATTGGGTGTAAAAGGTTTAGAGAGAGATATTAGGGGTTTAGATAAAGAGCGAGATTTTGGAGGTTAGGGATTTAGAGAGAGAGAGAGATAGATTGGGTGTTAGGATTTTAGAGAGAGAGATTTGTGGTTATGGTTTAGACAGAGAGAGATTGGGGGTTAGTGGTTTAGACAGGTAAATAGATAGATATATAGAGAGAGAACAAGAGAGATTAGCAGTTAGAGGTGTAGAGATAGAGAGAAAGAGAGTGATTTGGGTTTAGGGGTTTAGAGAGAGAGATTGGAGGTTAGGGGTTTAGAGAGAGAGAGACAAAGAAAGAGAGAGAGACTGGTGGTTATAGGTTTAGAGAGAGAGATTAGGGGTTAGGTGTTTAGATAGATAAATACAGGATGTTGGGGGTTCAGAGAAGCAGATTTTAGGGTTTATGGGATATGGGTTTAGAGAGGGACGAAGAGTTTGAGGATTAGGGGTTTAGAGAGAGAGAGAGAGAGAGAGAGAGAGAAAGTGACAGTAAGAGATTGGGGGTTAGGGTTTAGAGAGAGGGAGATTGGGATTTAAAGGTTTAGAGAGAGTTATATTAGGCGTTTAGTGAAAGAGCAAGATTTTGGAGATTAATGATTTACAGAAAGGGAGAGATAGATTGGGTGTTAGGATTTTAGAGAGAGAGATTTGTGGTTACGGTTTAAAGAGAGAGAGGGAGAGAGAGAGAGAGATTGGGGGTTAGTGGTTTAGACAGATAGATAGATAGATAGATAGATAGGGAGAGAGAGAGAGAGATTAGGGGTTAGAGGTGTAGAGATAGAGAGAAAGAGAGTGATTGGGTTTAGGGGTTTAGAGAGAGAGATTGGAGGTTAGGGGTTTAGAGAGAGAGAAGGATTGGGGATTATTGGTTTAGATAGAGAGACAAAGATTGGGAGCTAGGGGTTTTGAGAGATATGGAGAGACATGGGTCAGATGTTTATATATAGAGAGAGAGATTAGGGGTTAGGGGTGTAGATATAGAGAGAATGAGAAATCTGGGTTTGGGAGTTTAGAAAGAGAGAGATTGGAGGTTAAGAGTTTAGAGAGAGAGTGTGGTGGTTATATGTTTAGAGAGAGAGATTCGGGGTTAGGGTTTAGAGAGAGAAATACAGGATATTAGGGGTTCAGAGAAGGAGATATTGGTGTTTATGGGATATGGGTTTACAGAGGGATGAAGAGTTTGAGGGTTAGGGGTTTAGAGAAGGAGAGAGAAAGCGAAAGAAAGAGATTGGGGGTTAGGGTTTGGAGAGAGGGAGATGGGGAGTTAAAGGTTTAGAGAGAGAGACATTAAGGGTTTAGAGAAAGAGTGAGATTTTGGAGGTTGGGGATTTAGAGAGAGGGAGAGATAGATTGCGTGTTAGGATTTTAGAGAGAGAGATTTGTTGTTAGGGGTTTAGAGAGATATATAGGAAGATTAGAGGTTTGGCATTTAGAGAGGGAGATAGGAATAGAGATATTGGGGGTTATGCATATAGAGAGAGAGATTGGGGGTTAGCGGTTTGAAGAGAGAGATATGGAAAGAGAGATATTGGTGGTTAGGGGTTTAGAGAGAAAGGGAGAGAGAGAGAGATTGGGTCCTAGAGTTTTAGAGATAGAGATATTGGGGGTTAGGGTTGGGTTTAGTTGTTTGGAGAGAGATAGAGAGATTGGGGGTTAGGCATTTAGATGGAAAGAGAGAGATAAAAGGAGAGAGAATGGTGGTTAGGGTTTAGTGAAAGAGAGAAAGATTGAGGGTTTGGGGTTTAGAGTGAGAGGGAGATAAAAGGAGAGGTATTGGGGGTTAGGGATTTAGAGAGAGATATTAGGGGTTAGTTGTTTAGGTAGATATAGATTGATTGGGGATTATGGGTTTCGAGAGAGATAGAAAGATTTTTTGGGGGGGTTTGGAGAGAGAGAGAAATATTAGGTGTTAGGGTTTTATAGAGAGAGAGAAAGTTGGGGGATAGGATTTTAGGGAGAGATATTGGGAGTTAATACTTTAGAGAGATAAGGATAAAGAGATTGGGTGTTAGGATGTTAGAGAGAGAGATTTGCAGTTAAGGTTTAGAGATAGAGGGAGAGAGGGAGAGAGATTTGGTGTTAGAGGTTAGTAGTTTATATATATATATATATATATATATATATATATATATATATATATAGATATATAGATATATAGACAAGGAGAGAGAGATTAGGGGTCAGGGGTTTAGAGAGAGAGAGAGATTGATGGTTAGGGTGTTAGAGAGATAGATAGATAAGGGGTTTGGGGTTTAGAGAGAGAGAGAGAGTGGGTGTTAGGGGCTTAACGATTGAGAGATATTGGTGGTTAGCGGTTTAGAGAGAGAGATTGATTGGGTATTAAGGGTTAAACAGAGAGAGAGAGAAGGATATTTGGGTCAGAGTCTTGCAGAGAGAATTTATGTGTTAGACATTTAGATAGATATATAGTTGATAGGTAGATAGAGAGAGAGAGATAGAGAGAGAGAGGGGGATTGCAGTTTGAGCATCTAGAGAGAGAGAGAGAGAGAGAGAGAGAGGTATTGGAGGTTAGGAGTTTAGATATGAGGAGAGAGATCGGGTGTTGGGGGTTTAGAGAGATAGAGAGAGATTGGGGGTTAGTGTTTAAGAGAGAGATAGAGAAATATTGGGCGTCACTGGATTAGATAAATAGAGAGAGAGAGAGAGAGAGAGAGAGAGAGAGAGAGAGAGAGAGAGATTGGGTGTTCGTTATTTCCAGAGAGATAGAGAGACTGGGGGTTATGGGATTAGAGAGAGAGAGAGGAGAGAGAGAGGGGGGAGAGAGAATGGTGGTTAGGGGTTTAGAGAGAGAGATAGAGAGATTGGAGGTTCGACATTTAGAGAGAGAGATATGATGAGAGATATTGGGGATTATGGGTTTTGAGATAGATAGAGAGATTGGGGGTTAGGGATTTGATGAGAGAGAGATGGAAAGAGAGAGGTTGGTGGTCAGGGGTTTAGAGAGAGAGATAGATTAGGGGTTAGTGGTTTAGGGAGAGATAGAGGGATTGGCAATTATGGGTTTAGAGATAGAGAGATAGAAGAGTGAGAATGGTGGTTAAGGGTTTAGAGAGAGATGGAAAGATTGTAGGTTTGGCATTTAGAGAGAGAGAGATAAGACCATAGATATTGGGGGTTAGGGGTTTAGAGAGAGAGATTGGGGGTTAGGGGTTTGAAGATAGAAATTGATGGTTAGGGGTTAAGAGAGAGAGAGAGAAGAGAGAGAATGGTTGTTAGGGGCTTAGAAAGAGAGATAGGAATATTGGAGGTTTGGCATTTAGAGAGAGAGAGAGAGATAGAGGAATAGAGATATTGGGGGTTAGGGGTTTAGAGAGAGAGATTCGGGGTTATGGGTTTAGAGAGAGATGGAGAGATTAGGTGTTAGGGGTTTGAAGAGAGAGAGAGAGAGATGGAAAGAGAGTGATTGATGGTTAGGGGTTTAGAGAGATAGAGAGATTGAGTGTTAGAGTTTTAGAGATAGAGATATTAGGGGTTAGTGATGGGGTTAGTTGTTCAGAGAGAGATAGAGAGATTGGGAGTTATGCATTTAGAGGGAAAGATAGAGATATAAAGAGGGAGAATGGTTGGTAGGGTTTAGTGACAGAGAAGAAGATTGGGGGTTTGGGGTTTAGAGGGAGAGGGAGATAAAAAGAGAGAGATTTGGGGTTAGGGGTTTAGAGAGAGAGATAGATTAGGGGTTAGCGGTTTAGGGATAGATAGAGGGACTGGGGATTAATGGGTTTAGAGAGAGAGAGAGAGAGAGAGAGAGAGAGAGAGAGAGATTGTTGTTTTGGGGTTTGGAGGGAGAGAAAGAGAAATATTAGGTGTTAGGGTTTTATATAGAGAAAGAGAGTTGGGGGATAGGGGTTTAGAGAGAGATATTGGGGGTTAATGCTTTGGGGACAAAAAAATAGAGAGATTGGGTGTTAGGATGTTAGAGAGAGAGACAGATTTGCGGTTAAGGTTTACAAAGAGAGGGAGAGAGAGAGAGATTAGGCTTCAGGGTTTACCGAGAGACAAAGAGAGAGAGAGAGAGAGAGATCAAGGGCTAGGGGTTTAGAGAGAGAGAGAGAGAGAGAGAATGAGGGAGATTGGGGTTCATAGTTGAGAGAGAGACAAATATATATATATATAGAGAGAGAGAGATCGGTAGCTAGGGGTTTAGAGAGAGGCATATTGTTGGTTAGATGTTTAGAGAGAGAGATATTGGGGGTTAGGAATTTAGAGATAGATATTGGGGGTTGGGGGCTATGGGTTTAGAGAGATATATATATCGGTGGTTAGGGTTGAGAGATAGAGAGAGAGAGAGAGAGAGAGAGAGAGAGAGAGATTGGAAAATATGGGTTTAGAGAGAGAGAGATAAGGGGTTTGGGGTTCATACAGAGAGGGATTTGAGGTTAGAGAGAGAGAGATTGATTGGGTGTTAAGGGTTAGAGAGAGAGAGAGATTATGGGTTTAGAGAGAGATAAAGGGATTGGGGATTATGGGTTTAGAGAGAGAGAGAGAGAGAGAGAGATTGTTGTTTTGGGTTTTGGAGGAAGAGAGAGAGAAATATTAGGTGCTAGTGTTTTATATAGAGAAGGAGAGTTGGGGGATAGGGGTTTAGAGAGAGATATTGGGGGTTAATGCTTTAGAGATAAAGAGGTAGAGAGATTGGGTGTTAGGATGTTAGAGAGAGAGATAGATTTGCAGTTAAGGTTTACAAAAAGAGGGAGAGAGAGGCAGATTGGGTTTCAGGGTTTAGAGAGAGAAAAATAGAGAGAGAGAGAAAGAGATCGGGGGCTAGGGGTTTAGAGAGAGAGAGAGAGATCGGGGGATGGGGGTTTAGAGAGAGAGAGAGAGAGAGATTAGGGGATAAGGGTTTAGAGAGAGAGAGAGAGAGAGAGAGATTGGGGTTCAGATTTTAGAGAGAGACAAATAGAGAGAGAGAGAGAGAGAGATCGGTGGCTAGGGGTTTAGAGAGAGAGGGATATTGTTGGTTAGATGTTTAAAGAGAGAGATATTGGGGGTTAGGGGCTATGGGTTTAGAGAGAGATATATATTGGTGGTTAGGGTTGAGAGATAGAGAGAGAGAGAGAGAGAGATTGGAAAATAAGGGTTTGGAGAGAGAGAGATAAGGGGTTAGGGGTTCATAGAGAGAGGGATTGGAGGTTAGAGAGAGAGAGATCGATTGGGTGTTAAGGGTTAGAGAGAGAGAGATAGAGAGAAGGATATGCAAGCTAGGGTCTTATAGAGAGAGAGTTTAGGTGTTAAACATTTAGATAGATAGATAGTTGATAAGTAGATAGATAGAGAGAGAGAGAGGGATTGGGGGTTAAGCATCTCGAGAGAGAGAGATATTGGAGGTTAGGTTTTTAGAGAGAGAACAAGGATAAAGATACTAGGGGTTAGGGGTTTATAGATAGAGAGAATAGGGGTTAAGGATTTAGGGAGAGAGAGGGAGAGAGAGTTTAGGTGTTAAACATTTAGATAGATAGATAGTTGATAAGTAGATAGATAGAAAGAGAGAGAGGGATTGGGGGTTAAGCATCTCGAGAGAGAGAGATATTGGATGTTAGGTTTTTAGAGAGAGGAAGAAGGATAAAGATACTAGGGGCTATGGGTTTATAGATAGAGAGAATAGGGG
This sequence comes from Larix kaempferi, assembly GCA_027924585.1. Taxonomy (NCBI): domain Eukaryota; kingdom Viridiplantae; phylum Streptophyta; class Pinopsida; order Pinales; family Pinaceae; genus Larix; species Larix kaempferi. The sequence continues at coordinate 2,699,703 of BSBM01000156.1, forward strand.
TTAAGGATTTAGGGAGAGAGATAGAGAGAGATTGGGTTTAATGGTTTAGAGAGAGGGAGATTGGGGGTTAAAGGTTTAGAGAGAGAAATATTAGGGGTTTAGAGAAAGAGCGAGATTTTGGAGGTTAGGGATTTAGAGAGAGGGAGAGATAGATTAGGTTCTAGGATTTTAGAGAGAGAGATTTGTGGTTACGATTTAGAGAGAGAGAGGGAGAGGGAGAGAGATTGGGAGTTAGTGGTTTAGATAGATAGATAGATAGATATATAGGGAGAGAGCGAGAGAGATTCGGGGTTAGGGGTGTAGAGATAGAGAGAATGAGAGTGATTTGGGTTTAGGGGTTTAGAGAGAGAGATTGGAGATTAGGGGTTTAGAGAGAAAGAAGGATTGGGGATTAGTGGTTTAGATAGAGAGACAAAGATTGGGAGGTAGGGGTTGGAGAGATATGGAGAGATATGGGTCAGAGATTTATATATAGAGAGAGAAATTAGGGGCTAGGGGTGTAGATATAGAGAGAATGAGAAATTTGGGTTTAGGAGTTTAGAAAGAGAGAGATTGGAGGTTAAGAGTTTAGAGAGAGAGATTGAGGATGAGTAGTATAGAGGATCATAAAGATTGGGAGTCATGGGATTAGAGAGAGATAGGGAGACATGGGTCAGAGGTTTGTAGAAAGAGAGATATTGGTGTATAGGGGTTTAGAGAGAGAGACAGGGGGTTTAGGTATTTAGATTAAGAGATTGGGGGTTTGGGGTTAGAGAGAGACCAGGGGTTAGGTGTTTAGAGAGAGAGAGAGAAAGAGAGAGAGTGGGAGAGATTGGTGGTTATAGGTTTAGAGAGAGAGATTGGGGGTTACGGGTTTAGAGAGAGAAATAAAGGATGTTGGGGGTTCAGATAAGGAGATATTGGGGTTAGGGGTTTAGAGAGAGCAAACGAGTGAGCGAGAGAGAGAGAGAAAGAGGGAGAGGAGAAATAAAGTGATTGGGGGTTAGGGTTTAGAGAGAGGGAGAATGGGGGTTAAAGGTTTAGAGAGAGAGAGATATTAGGGGTTTAGAGAAAGAGCGAGATTTTGGAGGTTAGGGATTTAGAGAGAGGGAGAGATAGATTGGGTGTTAGGATTGTAGAGAGAGAGATTTGTGGTTATGGTTTAGAGAGAGAAATATTGGGGGTTAGTGGTTTAGACAGATAGATAGATAGATATATAGAGAGAGAGCGAGAGAGATTAGCGGTTAGAGGTGTAGAGATAGAGAGAAAGAGAGTGATTTGGGTTTAGGGGTTTAGAGAGAGAGATTGGATGTTAGGGGTTTAGAGAGAGAGAAGGATTGAGAATTAGTGGTTTAGATAGAGAGACAAAGCTTGAGAGTTGGGGGTTTGGAGAGATATGGAGAGACATGGGTCATAGGTTTATATATAGAGAGAGAGATAGAAAGAGAGAGATTAGGGGTTTGGGGTTTATATATAGAGAGAATGAGAAATTGGGGTTTAGGAGTTTAGAAAGAGAGAGATTGGAGGTTAAGAGTTTAGAGAGAGAGATTGGGTATGAGTAGTCTTGAGAGAGATAAAGATTGGGAGTAAGGGGCTTAGAGAGAGATAGGGAGACATGGTTCATAGGTTTGTAGAAAGAGAGATATTGGTGTATAGGGGTTTAGAGAGAGAGAGGGGGCGTTTAGGGATTTAGATTGAGAGATTGGGGGTTTGGGGTTAGAGAGAGATAAATAGAGATACTGAGAGAGATCAGTGGTTAGGGGTTTAAAGAGAGAGAGATATATATATAGAGAGAGAGAGAGATTTGTGGTTATATGTTTAGAGAGAGAGATTCGAGGTTAGGGGTTTAGAGAGAGAAATACAGGATATTAGGGGTTCAGAGAAGGAGATATTGGGGTTTATGGGATATGGGTTTAGAGAGGGATGAAGAGTTTGAGGGTTAGGGGTTTAGAGAGAGAGAGAGAGAGAGAGAGAGAGAGAGAGAGAGAGAGAGAGAGAGAGTGAAAGAAAGAGATTGGGGGTTAGGGTTTAGAGAGAGGCAGATTGGGGGTTAAAGGTTTAGAGAGAGAGACATTAAGGGTTTAGAGAAAGAGCGAGATTTTGGAGGTTAGGGATTTAGAGAGAGGGAGAGATAGATTGGGTGTTAGGATTTTAGAGAGAGAGATTTGTGGTTAGGGGTTTAGAGAGAGATATAGGAATATTAGAGGTTTGGCATTTATAGAGGGAGAGAGGAATAGAGATATTGGGGGTTAGGCGTTTAGAGAGAGAGATTGGGGGTAAGGGGTTTGAAGGGAGAGATATGGAAAGAGAGATATTGGTGGTTAGGGGTTTAGAGAGAGAGAGAGAGAGAGAGAGAGACAGAGAGAGAGAGCTTGGGTGCTAGAGTTTTAGAGATAGAGATATTGGGGTTTAGGGTTGGGTTTAGTTGTTTAGAGAGAGATAGAGAGATTGGGGGTTAGGCATTTAGATGGAAAGAGAGAGATAAAAGGAGAGAGAATGGGGGTTAGGGTTTAGTGAAAGAGAGAAAGATTGAGGGTTTGGGGTTTAGAGTGAGAGGGAGATAAAAGGAGAGAGATTGGGGGTTAGGGGTTTAGAGACAGAGATTAGGGGTTAGTGTTTTAGGTAGATATAGATATTGGTGTATATGGGTTTAGAGAGATGGGGGGGGGTTTAGGGATTTAGATTGAGAGATTGGGGGTTTGGGGTTAGAGAGAGATAAATAGAGAGACTGAGAGAGATCAGGGGTTAGGGGTTTAGAGAAATAAATACAGGATGTTGGGGGTTCAAAGAAGGAGATATTGGGTTTTATGGGATATAGGTTTAGAGAGGGACGAAGAATATGAGGGTTGGGGGTTTAGAGAGAGAGGGAGAGAGAGAGAGAGAGAGAGAGTAAGTGAAAAAAAGAGATTGGGGTTAGGGTTTAGAGAGAGGGAGATTTGGGCTTTAAAGGTTTAGAGAGACAGATATTAGGGGTTTATAGAAAGAGCAAGATTTTGGAGATTAGGGATTTAGAGAAAGGGAGAGATAAATTGGACGTTAGGATTTTAGAGAGAGAGATTTGTTGTTACGGTTTAAAGAGAGAGAGGGAGAGAGAGAGAGAGATTGGGGGTTAGTGGTTTAGACAAATAGATAGATAGATATATAGGGAGAGAGCGAGAGAGATTAGGGGTTAGAGGTGTAGATATAGAGAGAAAGAGAGTGATTGGGTTTAGGGGTTTAGAGAGAGAGATTGGAGGTTAGGGGTTTAGAGAGAGAGAAGGATTGCGGATTAGTGGTTTAGACAGAGAGACAAAGATTGAGAATTAGGGGTTTGGAGAGATATGGAGAGACATGGGTCAGATGTTTATATATAGAGAGAGATATAGAAAGAGAGAGATTAGGGGTTAGGGGTGTAGATATAGAGAGAATGAGAAATGTGGGGTTGGGAGTTTACAAAGAGAGAGATTCGAGGTTAAGAGTTTAGAGAGAGATATTGGGAGTCAGGGGCTTAGAGAGAGATAGGGAGACATGGGTCAAAGGTTTGTAGAAAGATATATATTGGTGTATAGGGGTTTAGAGAGAGAGAGGGGGGGTTTAGGGATATAGATTGAGAGATTGGGGGTTTGGGGTTAGAGAGAGTTAAATAGAGAGACTGAGAGAGATCAGGGGTTAGGGGTTTAAAGAGAGAGAGAGAAAGAGAGAGAGAGAGAGAGATTGGTGGTTATATGTTTAGAGAGAGAGATCCGGGGTTAGGGGTTTAGAGAGAGAAATACAGGATATTAGGGGTTCAGAGAAGGAGATATTGGGGTCTATGGGATATGGGTTTAGAGAGGGATGAAGAGTTTGAGGGTTAGGGTTTTAGAGAGAGAGATAGAGAGAGAGAGAGAGAGAGAGAGAGAAACTGAAAGAAAGAGATTGGGGGTTAGGGTTTAGAGAGAGGGATATTGGGGGTTAAAGGTTTAGAGAAAGAGACATTAAGGGTTTAGAGAAAGAGCAAGATTTTGGAGGTTAGGGATTAAGAGAGAGGGAGAGATAGATTGGGTGTTAGGATTTTAGAGAGAGAGATTTGTGGTTGGGGGTTTAGAGAGAGATATAGGAAGATTAGAGGTTTGGCATTTATAGAGGGAGATAGGAATAGAGATATTGGGAGTTAGGCATTTAGAGAGAGATATTGGGGGTTAGGGGTTTGAAGAGAGAGATATTGGTGGTTAGGGGTTTAGAGAGAGAGAGAGAGAGATTGGGTGCTAGATTTTTAGCGATAGATATATTGGGGGTTAGGGTTGGGTTTAGTTGTTTAGAGAGAGATAGAGAGATTGGGGGTTAGGCATTTAGATGGAAAGAGAGAGATAAAAGGAGAGAGAATGGTGGTTAGGTTTTACTGACAGAGAGAAAGATTGAGGGTTTGGGGTTTAGAGCGAGAGAGAGATTGGAGGTTAGGGGTTTAGAGAGAGAGATTAGGGGTTAGTGGTTTAGGTAGATATAGATTGATTGGGGATTATGGGTTTCGAGAAAGATAGAGAGATTTTTTTGGGGGGTTTGGAGAGAGAGAGAAATATTAGGTGTTAGGGTTTTATAGAGAGAGAGAAAGTTGGGGGATAGGATTTTAGAGAGAGATATTGGGAGTTATACTTTAGAGAGATAATGATAAAGAGATTGGTTCTTAGGATGTTAGAGAGAGAGATTTGCAGTTAAGGTTTAGAGAAAGAGGGAGAGAGGGAGAGAGATTGGGTGTTAGAGGTTAGGAGTTTAGTTATATATATATATAGACAAGGAGAGAGAGATTAGGGGTTAGGGGTTTAGAGAGAGAGAGAGTGATGGTTAGGGTTTTAGAGAGAGAGATAGATAAGGGGTTTGGGGTTCAGAGAGAGAGAGAGTGGGTGTTAGGGGATTACTGATAGAGAGATATTGGTGGTTAGCGGTTTAGAGCAAGAGATCGATTGGGTATTAAGGGTTAAACAGAGAGAGAGAGAGAGAGAAGGATATTTGGGTCAGAGTCTTGGAGAGAAAATTTCTATGTTAGACATTTAGATAGATATATAACTGATAGGTAGATAGATAGAGAGAGATAGAGAGAGAGAGTGGGATTTTATTTTAAGCATCTAGAGAGAGAGAGAGAGAGAGAGAGAGAGAGAGATTTATTGGAGGTTAGGTTTTTAGAAAGAGATAGAGGAAGAGAGATACTAGGGGTTAGGGATTTACAGATAGAGAGAATAGGTTTTAATGGTTTAGAGAGAGAGATAGAGAGAGTTCAGGGTCAAGGGTTTAGAGAGAGGGAGATTGGGGGTTAAAGGTTTAGAGAGAGAGATTTGGGGTTAGGGATTTAGATAAATAGAGAGATTTTTTAGGTTAAGGGTTTACAGAGAGCGAGATATTGGAGGCTAGGAGCTTAGATATGAGGAGAGATATTGGGTGTTAGGAGTTTAGAGAGATAGAGAGAGTTTGGGGGTTAGTGTTTAAGAGAGAGATAGAGAAATATTGGGTGTCAGTGGATTAGATAAATAGTGAGAGAGAGAGACAAATAGATTGGGTGTTTGTTATTTCAAGAGAGATAGAGAGATTGGGGGTTATTGGATTAGAGAGAGAGAGAGAGGAGAGAGCATGATGGTTAGGGGTTTAGAGAGAGATATAGCGAGATTGGAGGTTCGACATTTAGAGAGAGAGATATGATGAGAGATATTGGGGATTATGGGTTTTGAGATAGATAGAGAGATTGGGGGTTAGGGATTTGATGAGAGAGAGGTTGGTGGTTAGGGGTTTAGAGAGAGAGAGAGAGAGAGAGAGAGAGAGAGATTTGGGTGCTAGGGTTTTAGAGAGAGAGATTAGGTGTTAGGGCTTTAGCGATAGAGAGATAGTAAGAGAGATATTAATGGTTAGGGGTTTAGAGAGAGAAAGATTGGAGGTTAGAGAGAGAGATTGATTGGGTGTTAAGGGTTAGAGAGAGAGAGAGAGAGAGAAGGATATTTGGGTCAGGGTCTTAGAGAGAGAGAGTTTAGGTGTTAGACATTTAGATAAATAGATAGTTGATAGGTAGATAGATATAGAGAGATAGAGAAAGAGAGATGGATGGGGGTTAAGGGTTTAGAGAGAGAGAGATTTGAGGTTATATTTTTAGAGAGAGAGAGAGGGAGAGATTGGGTGTTAGTTATTTAGAGAGAGATAGAGAGAGAGATAGAGAGAGAGAAGAGAGAACGGTGGTTAGGGTTTTAGAGAGAGAGATAAGGAGATTGGAGGTTTGACATTTAGAGAGAGAGATAGGATGAGAGATATTGGGGATTATGGGTTTTGAGATATATAGAGAGTTTGGTGGTTAGGGATTTGAAGAGAGAGAGAGAGATGGAAAGAGAGAGATTGCTGGTTAGGGATTGAGAGAGAGAGAGAGAGAATGGGTGTTAGGGTTCTAGAGAGAGATATTGGGGGTTAGGGGTAGGGTTAGTTGTTTAGAGACAGATAGAGAGATTGGGGATTAAGCATTTAGAGAGAGAGAGAAAGATCAATAGAGAGAGAATGGTCGTTAGGGTTTAGTGTGAAAGGGAGATAGGAAGAGAGAGATTTGGGGTTAGGGGTTTAGAGTAAGGGAGAGATTGTGTTTTAGTGGTTTAGGGAGAGATAAAGGGATTGGGGATTATGGGTTTAGAGAGGGATAGATATTGTTAGTTTGGGGTTTAGAGAGAAATATTGTTGGTTTGGGGTTTAGAGGGAGAGATAAATATTAGGTGTTAAGGTTAGAGAGAGAGAGAGAGCATGAGAGAGAGAGAGATTTGGAGGATTGGGGTTTAGAGAGAGAGAGAGAGAGATTGGAGGTTAATGTTTTAGAAAGAGAAAGATAAGCAGATTAGGTTTTAGGAGTTTAGAGAGAGAGATTTGTGGTTACAATTTAGAGAGAGAGGGAGAGAGAGAGAGATTGGGGGTTAGTTGTTTAGACATATAGAGAGAAAGAGATTAGGGGTTAGGGGTGTAGAGATAGATAGAAAGAGAGTGATTTGGGTGTAGGGGTTTAGAGAGAGAGAAAGATTGGGGATTAGTGGTTTAGAGAGAGAGGCAAATATTGGGAGTTAAAGACCTAGAGAGATATGGAGAGAGATGGGTCAGAGCTTTATATATATATATATATATAGAGAGAGAGAGAGAGATTAGGGGTTAGGGGTGTAGATATAGAGAGAAAGAGAGGGTTTTGGGTTTAGGAGTTTAGAGATAGAGATATTGGGGGTTAGGAGTTTAGAGAGAGAGAGAGAGATTTGGTATTAGTAGTTTAGATAGAAAGATAAAAATTGGGATTTAGAGGCTTAGGGAGAGATAAGAGAGACATGGGCCAAAGGTTTGTAGAAAGATAGAGATATAAAGAGATATATTAGTGTTTAGGGGTTTAGAGAGAGAGAGAGGGAGAGGGAGAGAGAGGGGGGGCGTTTAGGGGTTTAGATTGAAAGATTGGGTATTTGGGGTGTAGAGAGAGATATGAGGGCTTAGGGGATTAGGGATTAGAGAGAGAGAGAGAGAGAGAGAGAGAGAGAGACAAAGAAAGGGTTACAGGTTTAGAGAAAGTGATTAGGGGTTAGGGGTTTAGAGAGAGAGATATTGGATGTTGGGGGTTCAAAGAGGGAGAGATTTGGGTTGAGGGGATATTGGTTTAGAGAGAGACAAAGAGTTTGGGGGTTAGGGGTTTAGAGAGAGAGAGAGAGAGAGAGAGAAAGAGAGAGATTGGGGGTTAGGGTTTAGAGAGAGAGAGAGATAGAGATCGACCAATAGGGGTTTAGAGAGAGAGATAAAGGAGTTAGGGGTTTTGAGAGAGAGATAAGGGGTTAGGGGTTCGGAGAGAGAGAGATTGGGGGTTTTGGATTTAGACATAGAGATATAGGGGGGGGATATATTGGTGGTTAGGGTTTTAGATAGAGAGAGATATATTGGAGGTTACAGAGAGATTGATTGGGTGTTAAGGGTTAAAGATAAACAGAGAGTGTTAAAGACAAGGATATTGTGTCAAGGGTTTAGAGCGAGAGAGAATTTAGGGGTTAGACATTTAGATAAAGAGAGAGAGATTGGAGGTTATGTTTTTAGAGAGAGAGAGAGGGAGAGAGATATTGGGGGTTAGGAGTTTAGAGAGAGAGAGAAGAGAAGTTAGGGGTTTAGAGAGAGATATATAGAAATATTGGGGTTAGGGGTTTAGAGAGAGATATATAGAAATATTGGGGCTAGGGGTTTAGAGATAGATAGAGAGAAATATTGGGGGTTAGGTGGTTAGAGAGAGATATATTGGGGGTTAGGTGGTTAGAGAGAGATATATTGGGTGTTAGGGAATTAAAGAAAGAGAGAGAATGTGGGATATGGTTTTAAATACATACATTCAGAGAGAGAGAGAGAGAGAGAGAGAGAGATTGGGGGTTAGTCATTTATAGGGAGAGAGAGAAATATTAGTGTATATGGGTTTAGAGAGAGATACCGAGATTAGGGTTAGGGGTTTAGAGAGAGGGAGATTAGGGATTATAGGTTTAGAGAGAGAGAGATTAAGGGTTAGGGCTTTAGAGGAATAGATATTTGGAGGTTAGAGGTTTAGAGAGAGAGAGAGAGAGAGAGAGAGAGAGAGAGAGAGAGAGAGATTGGAAGTTAGGGGTTTAGAGAGAGATATTGAGGGTTATGGGTTTAGAGAGAGAGAGAGAGGTTGGGTGTGAGGGACAGAGATAGATATATAAATGGATAGATAGATTTGGGGTTAGTTGGTTATAGAGATAGAGATATTGGGGCCTAGGGGTTTAGAGAGAGAGAGAGAGAGATTGGGGGTTATGGGTTCAGAGATAGAGAGATTGGTGGTTAGGGATTTAGCGAGAGATAGAGAGATTGGGGGATAATATTTTATATAGGGAGAGATAGAAAGAGAGATATTGGTGGTTAGACGTTTAGAGAGAGAGAGAGAGGAAAATATTGGGTGTTAGGTTTTTAGAGAGAGAGAGAGATTGAGGGTTAAGGGTGGGGTTAGTTATTTAGAGAGGGATAAAGAGATTAGGGGTTAGGGTTTAGAGAGAGAGAGAGAGAGATAAAGAGAGAATTGATGAGAGTGGATAATGTAGGTAAGGTTTGGAGGAGGTTAAAGTTATAATTTCCAAGGAAAGAGATCCTAACTCCTAGGTTGCTTGAATAGAGTGTCAACAAAGGGGGGTCCCTCGTTAGACCACTTTAAAAACCTCGTGTATACATGGTCGACCACCCAACTTGGGGCGTACTAGGAGGGCTTCTCTGGGAGTTACCTCCCTCCACCTATTACTAGTGCAACGACGTCCCAGTTTCCAGCTACAACAAAGGCACATGTGTCAAGATACCGAGTTAGGAAATTGTTTCCAGGCAATTTCCCAAAATGGTCCTTTGAAAAACACTCTATACAAGACTTTCAATAGAATCCCTATGGTCAACATACTAATGCAAACAATATAAAAACTGTATAAAATTTAATATTCATAAAAAAAAATATTTCCTACAATCTTATTCTCATTTAAACATTCCAATTAAATTTATATATATAACCATGAAAAAACATTGAAAAACAGTTGACCAAAAGTATTTAACAAGATAACAATTTATAATGTTACAAAGATTTAAACTATTTTAACAAACTCATAATTATTAACTTGAACTCTAATTATTTCAACAAACTCTTAATTATTAATCCGAACTATTTTAATATGGAAAAAAAACTAAATTATTAAGAATAACATTGACAAAAAGTACAAGAAGTCTCCATGTACACATGCCATAGTACTAATTACAAGAAAATATACATTTCACATCTCATAAAAATTCTATATAAGAAAACAATCTGGAAAATCAAGTGTTCATTTTTAAGTTAGTAGAAGAAAATTATGAAGATTTCATAAAAGGATGAAAAATGAGCAAAGTTAAAATAAACACAAAATTTATTTCTTGAGTCAACAAATATAATTAACCTAAATTTATAATTATTAAAAACAAACATAAAAAAAACTAAATACCTTATAAAATTAAATATTTCCATCCAACATCGAATATCTTTTCCCTAAGTTTCTACTTCCTATGCTATCTTCACCAATCCTTTAGATTATGAGGAGAGGAGAATACTTCGCTTTAGTGAGAAAGAAAGAATCAAAACCCATTTCCCATCCCTTTTTACCTTACTCCATGAAAAATAAACAATAATTTAAAACTAATAAAAATAAAATGAAAAATAAATTAATCATTAACGAAACTAAACAAATATTAAGTATAAATTTTAAACCTATCTATTTAAATTTTTAATAAACAATCATTTATATCTATTAAAAGAATAAAATGAAAAATAAATCAATCACTAACAAAAACTAAACAAATATAAAGTATAAATTTTAAACTTAACAATTTAAATTTTATTAAAAGTAAAAATAAATAAAAAATATTGATATATAAATTCTAAACCTAACTATTTGAATTTTTTTTAAATAAAAATAAAAAATTACTCAATATTCCTACTGTATTTTATATGTATGGCCGCAGTTAGAGGGAAGAGAGGGGGAGGAATCTGCATGAAAACAGCACTGCTCTAACTACATGCTTAATAAGAATTAGAGTTAACTTTCTCTACCATCTTCACACAATTAGAGTTAACCGACCTTTGTAACTCTTGCCATCCTACTTCTCTGTACTCTGGTTCGTAACCCTCCAAACCGTCTGTATTTCATTCATGATCAGATCATATCGAGCCAATGTTTATTCTCGTTCAGCTAATGTTTCAAAATATTATATTCATTTCTGGCACCCTGGAGAATTTGATCGATGAGAAAGAGCACCACACGAAGAGCCTCCAAAGCGTCCTCCGCAATTCCCACGCGATCCTCACTTTTGAAGAAACCCAATAGATATGTAAACAATTGCACAAGTCCAGGCACCAACAATGTAATCAGATCGAGGAGCAATTGAATATTGCCTCCAAAAAAATTAGCAGCATAGAAACTTTGCAGAATATTGGCTATGTTCTTCATATCGGTGGATGAATGTTCCGTGGGATTTACCGTCATAACGTATTCGAGAACACAAGAAACCTGTTCGGGTTTCAGAAAGCTCGATTCGATCGAGAGAATGCCGAGGACTAGGGAATGAAAACACTCGTGACTCGTGGACTGCAAATTTCTGATTAAAAATTGTATAACTCGAGAACACTGTGAAGCATCTTGGGGTTGTAGCTGATTGCTTAACTGTTCTGTGCTCATGTCGAGGACGCGAATCATTCTGAGAGATTCTCTGTGAAATAATGTGACTTCTTCAGATTTTAGGGCGCGGGAATAGGATTTGGAGATGATTTCACCTAATCTTTGATGCATTTTTCGTCAGAAAGGAAGAGCTGGCGATTGAGAGGCTCGATTTGGAGATTTAGGCGCAGGTAATTGAGTCGTTTCCAGGCGTTGGACCAGCTTTCTTCGCTCACTTCAGGCAGATTTTCTTCTTCACTGGAGAAAGAATTAAGAATTTGGGCGAGAAGTTCTTTCAGGGCGGGCAAGGAGAGGCGATGAGGGTAGTCTGGGATTACTTCCCATCTCGTGTACTGGGTGCCCTCAGTTTCTGCAAAATATTGTCTCATCTATGCTCTGAGAGCAACATTGGGAGTTATATCGGTGGGAATGAATGGCTGCCTGGTTTGAGGAATGGTTGAAAGAGTCCGCCGTGGATTGTTTTACAGCAATATTTCCACTGTGTTTCGATCGTAGAGGAAGGGAGTGGAATTTATATTCACCTGATCGAAAACAGTGCACAGAGTCACACTGCATTGATATTCATCCTTATCACTATCCATCTTCTTGTTGTGAGCTTTATACAGGTCTTGTTCTATGCAGTTTTGAGAATGGCATACCATTTTTTATATAGGCAATTTGGCTTGTTTTCCTTTGCATTTCACATTCATGATCAGATCATATCGAGCCGATTTTCACGTTTCGACTTTGAACATCTGTGGAAGAGGGGCGAACGCAAATGTTCACCTACATGCAGCAGGGCAAATTTTCAAGTGACGCTGGATTGTCAAGTACCCCACGATACTCCTACGTCATTAAGCATGGGGAAGAATCTCATCGACAATGCAAAGATTTTACTCATTTGTATTTTCATCCTAAGAATGTGAATGGTAGCTCTATGAGTTATACCTGAATAAATAAAATGTAAGCTCTAATAACATAATGGAAAAATAAAATGTTTCGTTTTTTTGTCATAAAATGTAAAGTATATTGAGGTAGTTGAAGGGCTTTTGATTGCAAGAAGTCTTCCATCTATAATCTAAATTTTGCTTGCCAGGACGCGGCAGCAAGCTTGACCCTTCCATTAAAATCCTAAAAGAAGCTGCACATAAGGGGTTTCCAGATTTAACGAGGAAGAAATTTCTTTGCTAGGTTGTATTTAGAGCGAGGAAGAAATTTCTTTGCTAGGTTGTATTTAGAGCAGTGCTCTTTTGCTGCAAACCATGACAGTTATTCTCCCTAAATGTTTTCATCAACAATATATCCGTGAAAGGGGTTTTCTGAGACACCTTCTGCGATTGAAGAGATCTTCAGAAAATGCTCCTCTACATACAACAGAATTTCTTACGTACCTCCAAATTTCCTGTGTGTCCTTTAATTAGGGATTCGTAAATAGTTATTAAAAACTTTAAAACAGATTCCTATTTTTGATATCTCTAAATATTAAGGTGATGATTAAGCTTAGATTCTGCTATATATGATTTTGTGGTTTTTTAGTGTTGTTTTGGTTCTTTATAATAAGTACAAAAAATCAAATTACATAAACTTAAAAACAACTATGACCTTTAAAAAAAATACTAAAAAGTTAATAAAAATATAAATTTATACCTTTATTAATAAACAAGAAAATGGAGTGTGATCTTTAAAAACATTTTAAACTACTAAAATTTAATATCAAAAATATATATATATATATATATAATAAAAATTTAAAATATAATACCTTATAAAAATAAATATATGAAATAAGTTTATGTATTATTAAATCGTGATAAAAAAATATTTTCAAATAATACAAAATACAAATGCGAATCCTAATGAATAAGCTAATAATACAAACCACAATTTTATTTTATTAGACATTTATCACGAAAGTGAACTCAGTGAATTCCAAATATAAAAAATTTAGTGCATGCCAATTTGTATATTCAAAATTGTATATTCAAAAAGAGAAGTAAAATGAAATTACACATATAACCCAACCTATTTTATTCACAATACTTTATTTTATTTTATGAAACATGATATCCAACCAGCAAAATCATTTAAAAATTAAACATACCCAATCTTTGAAGCTATGCCAAGGTCGACTGATCTGCGGACGAGGGAGAAACGGATCTCTACGATCACATGCTCCACTGGTGGATTTTCCCTATAAGAAGAATATAAATTCAAGTCCTAATGAGAAGGAAGACAAATGTGAAGAATATAAAACAACCCACGGTATTTCCATCTCATCACGGTTTCTATCCGATCATTCATTTATAACTATTTAATAAAGTTAGAAAAGGATTATAGAAGTTTAAAAAAAACAATTTTATTAAGATGTACTTTATCCAACTAGAGGAGATTAAACTTAGAGCTCATAATTTGAGAAAGCAATAAATTAACGTAATGCAAGAAATAAAGGCCCATGTAATTTTTTTTTATTGGAGGACAACATTCGAAGATGAGGATAGAACCAGTAACTTGGAAAGTTGTATATGAATTTATCGAAAATAATTGAGCCAAAATGTATTTTCTATTTACATGTTCAATCCCATGGTTTAATAATTGTTTCAATGGATTCCTTTTGCAATCTTTTGAATTTCAAGATCTATTAGAAGTCACCAAGGTCAAGCGCTATTGGTGTGATGTTATTACAGAATGGACGGTTTGTCCAAAAACCCATTCTGGTAAGTGATTTGTGCAAAAAAATCATGGAATGAAGGAATTGGAAAAAAGTGAACTGTCATACTATGTAGAATCGAACCTACGGCATTGACGCTGCAGCAAATACAATTTAATAATGCTGAAATGAATGATACTGACATTTATTCAGAACGCCATTTTCTGGGAATCTAACGGGTAATGTTTAGGCCTTGATGACAACAGGTCATGATAATAACATAACAGAATCAATACAATGGTTTAACGAGCTCTCATGACAGTGGCAGGATTTTAGGGTTCTGCCCAGTGACGCCATTCTATGGGAATCGAACCCACCACCTTTTGATCGTAAAAGATATTAATCAATTAAATAAAACCGTACAAGAAAATGGGGTATAGTACGTTTCTCTTGGTTTCATTTTCCACATCCTTTCTCTTGGTTTCCTATCATCCAGTTTCAACTCTAATCATTTCATTTTTTTCCTCACTTGTAAGCACTTTGGGCAAAAACACCCAAAATATAGTAAGCAATACCTATAACTAACAGAAGCCCAAATATTACTAACAACTTGCAACCTCTTATTACACTAGAATACGTTTGAACTCTAAGTGCAAAAATCAACAATACTTTACAAATTTATCCAAAACTAAAACCAATAGTTCATTAAAACATGTAGAGATTATGTTTTATTTTTCAAATACAAGCCATGGAAGTTATTAATCCAATCAGAACACGTGAAGTTATTATATATATTAGTCACAAACCAGAACATGAAAATAACAAATCACTAACCTGGATACACCATTTTTGTACTTATCCTCACCATTTTTGTACTTATCCTCTGCTCCTTTTCGCCCTAAATTCTTCTTGCCACCCATAATAGTCAACGCAGAGCAATGATTCGAATTTCCATTCGAATTGCTAGGGATACAGCATTTCAGGGATTCTGCAACACAATAATATCATCATCTGTCATAAAAGAAAGATTGACAGATTCATTATAAAAAAAAGATTAATCATATGAAAGATTAATGGTATATAAAAGTGCCCCTTTTCCCCGCATTTAAAAAAAAAGTCATGTACCATGTCCAAGCGGAATTAATTCTAAAGTATTAAATGATATCTGTCCCATATTGTTTCTATATGGACATAGTAAAAGTAAAAAAAAAAATATTAAAAATTAAAGGGCCTTATGCAGAAGAGCACAAACCCTAATCCACTATGGCACATGAGGAAGTGAAGGAAGATAAGTATGTAATGATCTGGTAGGAGGGAATCCATCGTGGAAATCCCTGAGAGACAATGTGTGTAATGATCTGGCAGGTTGGCATTCATCGCGGAAAGCCCTGAGAGACAATGTGCATCTCATTCCAAACACAATGATGGCACGTTGTGCTAGTCCACGCAACATTATGGCACGCATGTTGTTCGGCAGGCTCGAATCCGTTTCTTGGCGTTGCAACAGGCAGAAGCAGAAGCAGGAAACGGTCGTAGGGACGTTGAAAAGATTGCAACGCCCAGTAGAAGAGATGATGAATACGTCCAACAGACGGGTCGTCTTTGGCATGGGTTCATTAATTAAAATGTGGCTGAAGAGGTTAGCAAAAGGCTTATGTCTTTAAAATTCCAGAAATTTTCACAGGAAATAAATAAATGTGACAGCCATGTTGTAAAAAGAAATGAATACATCTACATATATAAATAAGAACGATAGGATAGATTAATGTTATAAACCACGATCATCTATATCTATATTAGAAAGATTGCAACGCGCTCAACAGTGTAATGTTCTGATGCATACATACGATGGTGAAAGATTAATGGTATATGAAAGATTAATATAATTTCATAAAAGAAAAATTAATCATATGAAAGATTAATACAATTTCAACGAGATTCATTATTACTGTGATGTATACAAAATTCGCTTTCAATGAAACATTGACTAGAGGTTGTACAAGAATTACAACATGAACATTATTGTTCTCTCTAAACTTCTTACAGTTACAAACGATAATGATTTTCATAATTAATTCTTTCAAAATTTTAAGCAAAAAACAGCTAAATCGGTTTGGCAGAGGAAGCAGTAGACCAACTAAAGAATGTTGGAGAAGTACATCCTGGCCATAGGCATTAACTATGTAAACTTTCATAATGTGTTTTTTCCGTTGTCTCAACTCATTTCTCAATTATCACACATACAACTACAACTCAAACAGACATAATCTAAATGCAAAACCCAGAACCATACTCAAACACAGATAATCTGCATTAAAACAAAGGAAGATTTAATTTACTACTAAACCACGGAACTCAAACTAGAGTGGTGAGATTTATTGTATTTGCAGATAAATAAGAAAAAGCATCGATAGTTTGCAGTAAAAACAAAAAATTCAAAGCTCTTATCCCAGACCTAGAAAATTGGCATTCTAGTAAACAAGTTAATCTCATAGTGACTGGAATGCGTGCGATTCACGCAAGTTTTTCGGGCTATTGAAGCAACTTTTTTGTGCGATTCAGGAAATTTTTCGTTTCTGATTCAGGCAAATAAAAAGAAACATCAGTAGTTTGTAGTAACCTAGTAAATGCACATAAAGAAAGATTTCTGCATTAAAACTTCATTGATCAATGATCACATGCTATCTAAAAATTCAAAATATTTTAGGGCAACGCCATTACCTAGAGCCCTAATACCGAGGAAGCGTCATCTTCACAGGCATTAACTCTGTGGCCTTTCATAAAGTGTTTCTGCGGCCGACTCGTTTCCTTTCTCAATTATCACAGATCCAACTACAAATCAAATAAACACAATGTAAATGAAAAACGCCAGAAACATAGCTACAAATGCAAATGAAAACACAGTGCACAATTACAAATGAAATAAACATAATCTAAATGAAAAACGTCTGAAACATACCAACAAATGCAAACACAGTGCACAGACATTAAAATTTAAAACACACAACTGTAAATTACATTACGTGAGAGAGAGACGCAGAGCGACAGGCAAAAGAGTAAAGAAATGAAGATATTCATAATGCAACGCTTGAAAAGCTGCTTTTTCATCCAACCGCAAGCCAGTGTTTTAAAAAAAATCAAGTTGAACCGTTGATTCAATGCTGCTTTTTGATCCGACGGCAAGCAACTGTTGTTTAATAAATTCAAGTCAAACCGTTGATTCGATGCAACTCTTTCATCCAACGGCATGAAAGTGTTATTTAAGAAACTCAAGTTGAACCGTTGATTCAAGTGGAGATTCGATTTTAATGGTTGGATCACATTCTTGTTATGATCATCATTGAACCGTTGGAAGACATCATTGGATGACATCGTGCATTTCAAATTGAACCGTTGGATGACACCATTATTATGATCAAGCGGTTGAGTTAAGTGATGTTTTTCAGCTTGACAGCTTGCATTTTCAATTTCAGACATCCTGCATTTCAAATTGAACCGTTGGATGACATCATTGGTATGATCAATCGATTGAATTTCCGACATCGTGCATCTCAAATTGAACCGTTGGAATTTCAGACATCATTTGAATTTATTTTACATATTTGCATCTCCAATTACCACATCATCCATGTATTGATTTAAATCAAATGAAGACCGTGTTTGGTAGTTGGAAATGTTATAGGTTGAATTATCACTTTTTTTTAGTATGATAAGGGTTAACCATATTCGAAATGAAGACCGTGTTTGGTAGTTGGAAATGTTATAGGTTGAATTATCATTTTTTTTTTAATAGGATAAGGGTTAACCATATTCGAGTGGGAAATTTTAATTTTATATAAAATTATTCTGGTTAAATATAGATTTAGGATTAATATTTTTTTATTATTTTAAACTTTATTCATTATTATGTAAAAATATTATTTGAAAATATGTGAGGAGACAAAATATTATAAAGATGAAAACATGTGAGAAGACAAAATATTATGAAGATGACAAATTTTTAGGGGCTTTTGATACATAGTGCTTCATCTCTAGATATCATGTAATAAAAATTGCATGTATGCACATTTAAATATTAATCATTAATTCTATATTTATTCAAATAACATATTTGCTAAAAATGGTTACAAGAAAATAATACTTTTTTTCCATAGATAAAATTTGTAATTATTATTTAAGGTGAACAAAAAATATATTATGTAGATGCTTTAAATTAGTTGGAAAGTTCTTGAAGAAATTTTTTTGATTGCACCGAAGAGGCGAGCTAAAATCGCATTCTATAGCCCACTAGGGAGATGTGTAACTCCTTCCATACTCATCATGAAGCCAAAACGTGTCTTTTAAAAAAAATAATAAAATATTATAAAAAAATAACATGTCCACTCAAATTAGATTTAAAATAGGAATAGATCCCCTCTTAAGATGGATCTATGCTCGAGGTATGCAAAGTCTATTTTTCATATCTCATATTATATTCCACCACATAACTCGTACATAGTCTTTTATATAGATATCAAGAAAATTTTGAGGACCTTGGGATTCTCTTCCATAAATATATATATATATAATGAGATTTAGATTCAATAATGTCAACACAATATATGTGATTCACCCCTTTTTTCTATGAGAGAATCCACTTTAGGCATCAACACATAGGATAGAGATAAAAATATACTAGTGTGTAGGGTGTGGAGCTAGTATGTGTGTGTGTGAGGGATGATGTTTGACTTATTAAATTTGGTTCCCCCTATACTCAAAGGGGCCTTACACATTTCTAACAAGCCAAATAATTTAAGCGGACCTTAATTATGTGTTAATATAACTACCAAGTACTACATCACTAATGCTTATGCATGACTAATATCATAGTGGAGATCCAAGATGAAAAGTTTTACCTCAAACGAGAGACTTGATAAGTGAAAGCTTGAATGGGCCGAACAACAATATCTTAAACTCTCCTAGATTCATATCACCAAGTTTAAACTACATATTTTGGATGGGGTACAATTGGTGGTCCTTTCAAGTATGTATATTGTATTAATTTCACCTTTATAATTCACACAAATCGTTGCCTTAAATTCATTTACTCATTCATTACATTTTGTATTATTCACATAAATATGCAATATTAAGATGACGTTGTGGATATTAACTAATGGCGTGGCAAAGCAATTGATGTCATGAATGATTAGATTATTTTGGAGCAAGGCCCGATAACTTCACTTATGGTTTAGATCATAAAAGACATGTGTGTGGAAGAACGACAAACAAATACTACTAGTAACAATTCCTTATTCATTACATGTATGATTACGTTGTTTCCATGAATGGGCACTTGAATTGGCTTGGAGGATTGAGATATTTCATTACACTACACAATCCTCCATCGTAACCAATTTAAATGATATGTTCTCAAGTATTTATCTCATTATTTTGTAGTGAAAATGAGTTAGAAAATTTGGGTTGATAATCTCTTGTTCTACTTACATAGGAACAAAATAAGGGGTATATAGAGAATACAAGAATAACAAAGACAACCTTCTAAATATAGATTTGTCAATAATAAAGGAAAAATTAAAATAATAACACGTACACCTAACCCCCATTTAGATATAATCAAGGTAAAAAACACAAAATCTAGGAGCCCCATTTCCATCGTAGACAACATTGAATAACACATGGAAATATAATCAGTGAAGTGCATGTTTTTTTTTCCAATTAAAATATAATAGGCAATCCTGAAACATAATATTTGTTTAAATATGTTTTGGTCATTCCTAGGATGATGAATACCATAGGCGATCCCAAAACATAGTTTTTTTTGGGTTTGTTGACAAAGAATTCATTCTATGAAACCCATAATATTGTGAGTGTGAAATGGATATATTATCATAGGTAATTGTGTGGTTACACTAATTAAGCACTTGGACAATATATTATTATAAAGAATTGTTGAATTTTTTCTTATCCTAGCATTCTTGTGTTAGTAAGAGTTTATATCAATATTTTTAAATTATTATTAAAATAGACTTTCAAATGATTCATTATTGGATTGTCATTGTTGCTAACTGTTTGACATTTTTGTTATTTGATAAGGGTTTTCAAGAAATGGTGTGTATCCATTTGTTGAGCAACTAACAACACTCAATAATTTATTTTCTCATAATAAAATCCATGTGTCCTTAATTTTTATCTCTAATATTTTTACTTGCCATCCTTCGTTGCATGAATCATCCTCTCAAAAGTTGTCTAATTGGTCATTCATCCCTCCTAATCTCTATGGATCACTAGATTTTTTTTTCTCTACTTGTGAGTTTGAATTGTTTTGAATCCACTTTTTTTAATGTTAAGTGTTCACTTGTCGCATCCTTGATAGACTTTCCACTTGCAATATACTCTCACATGTCACACCATCCAAATATTTACCTATGCGACACATCACAAATCCAAAGCTTTTCCAAGGTGCGACATGTCGCATCATCCAATGCATTTTCCCATATTGTGACCTTGAAATAATTCATCAAGTGCGATGTGTCATGTAGACGAAATACTCTCCCATGTGACATATCAGAGCTACAAGTCATGCTTAATTGGGACATGTTGCAACACCAATCCATTTTCTCTTGCAATACATTATCGTAGTTCCAAAACATGTTTGGATGAGATACATAGCATCGCCCGAGAAATTCTTTCTCACTGTGTACCAAATCTCGAAAGATCTATTTCTCGTGACATGTCACATACATGGGGGACACTTCTCATGCGACATGATACAACTAGGAAAAGTATGCATGCCCACGACAAATTGCATAATATAGGCCATTCCTACCCACAATGTGTCACAACTCCGAAACATTCTTTGACATGACACATCGTGAATTCAAATCCATGCACTTTAGTGACATGTCGCAACCTCAAATTCCTACCCACTTGCGACACATTCTTTCTCACCAATGACTTCCCCACTCATGATACATTATCGCAGTCCTAAAACACTTCAAATTGAAATAAAATACATCCTTGATATGTATTCTCAATAATGATACTCTCAACATGTTGTGACTCTCTTCAAGTTCCCCGCACATGATACAATTGTCGAATCACATCATGGGAGTGCTTCCCTCTTAGAGATGATTTTTCAAACATATAAATAAAAGGATAAGGTAATGAACAAATGCATTGTCACAATCTAATGTAAAAAAGTAAAGACAATTTTGAGTATTTTCAACGGAGCCCACAAAATTGAATCTATAAAAGTTAGCACAATAAATATGGGGAAAGTATGCACTGGGAAGACTAAGTTTGAATCCATCCCAGCCCACCTCGACATTTGGACCATAAAAGCATAGGAAATTAATTTTTTCATTACTTGCTTTTGATTTGGTAATTCATGACAAAGGAAATTAAAACAAAGATGAATCGCATGTATGCTAACCAAGGGAATACCTAACCAGGAGCTAATTGGAAATGAATGGGTACCATGGAAATGTCTTGTTGGTGGCTAATTAAACGTACCTACCTTGAAGTTTTAAAACCCAAGTGTGATAACGTTTTTCATGATGGTGGAGGCTAATATACTAGGGTTTCTCATGATAGAGAGCTCAATAACAGACCCAAGTCTAGGTGTTAACCCCACTCTTTCTTTCTTATTGGATAGCCCGATATACACCCCATTAGTGAATGCATTTATTTTCTTGATCCCAATCGAGGGAGCATTTCCCGAAATTTCATAAGTGAGTTTGGGGATAAAAATAGGAAAAAAGGGTGAGGAATGTTTCTCAAAACAATCACAAATGAATGGTTATGGTTGGATATTCTTTGGTGAATCTCTCCTTTCTATGTGAAAAAAACAACACATCAGCCTCCCTAATATTGTCTTGCATTTTGTTTCAAAATACCATTACCATGCTTGCATAGAAGGATCATCATGGAATGAAACCATACAACCCAAGGATGGAACTAACCAATATGAGTCGTTTAGTTTTTGCACCGATTGTTTCATGTATATGCATATTTTTGAAAATGTAGGTTAACAAATGGCACCCAAGAGATGACAAAGTCAAAAGGAGGTAGTACTAGAGACAAGTCTAGAGAGAAATGAATCTCTTGAGAATGAGATGGAAGAGGGTGTAGTTATACTTTCTGGAGCAATTTATGGGGACAAGAAATTCATAATCAGCAACAAGACCAATTAATAGTCGCTTGAAATCTATCAAAAATTCATCCAAGAGACCTATCCTAAGCTAATTTATACTTCCATGCCATTAGACCTAGATGAGGGAGTATATGATCTCATCATAAGATCATGAATACATAGAGTAGTTTCTATAAAATCCTACCATGTACATACATAATATCTTGGATCATAAAGCATGCAAACATAGATTATAGAATCATTAGAGATGCACATGGAAATTTATTAGATTCTTTCTTGCTTTCAAATATTGAGTTAATGCATAGATCCTTGAATCCTCAAGTGGACCTCACAAAGTATGTGATATTAGAATTTAGGATCAATTACCATGAGTTATTAAAAAGCTGGTAGGTAAACAAAAGATATTTAAGAGAGAGGAAGACTAGAGAATACTACACGAAGCAATTAAAAGAACCTTACAAAATAAAAGTAGTAATGATTAACATGTTATATGGAGAAGCAAATACTACTATTTTCAAAGAAGCATGGGTTCCATTGATTCACTAGATAACCCAGGATGGCACAATATTCAATTGGGACACTATTCTCTTAACTTCTTGAATAGAAGCCATATCTAAACTGAAGCATGCAGTTCCATGGAGTCCTCCAACATTTTATATGTTAGATTACTTGATGGATACCATATGTGCATCCAATAACTTCCCCATAACGAATTGGCACTAACAAACTACTGATCCCCCTATACATGTGTATTTTCAGGTGTTATGGGAACATAGGTATAGAATTCACTATCACAAGATCTATGATTATTTCTTAGAATATGTCTATAAATTGTTCTTCCACGAACCCACTCAGTGCATGTCAAAGAAATCTATGCAATATTTAAGTGACAGTAGATATTGGTATATATTTTACCACCTAGTATGCACATGGTGTTCAATATACAAAAGACTTCATCCATCTAAGGACCTTCCAATCCCCCCATCCAGATGAGGCAACCTTCTACCCAGTTTCATGTCCTTTTGCTATTACTTTGTCATGGTCAAAGGAAGTTGGTTGTAAAATGTTGACATCCATTACATGTGTAAAAGGGATAGCTCGAGTGAGTCACTCATGTTATGAAACTTTGGAGTAATTTCTTAACCTATATGAACTTAGATCCTATTGATTAGAGTTCAGCATGGTTCTTTCACTCACACCTCCAAAGGAAGAGTGTGTTATAACATTGGTGCCTCAAGCTAGTGTCTAAGTCCTTACAGTCCAATGTAAAAATTAGATTCAGTTACCATGTCCCTAGCAACATGCACAATCTATTAGGTCCCTTAGGGATAAAACAAATGGAAACTAGCTATGTAAAAAGGCTTAAGGGGGTCAAAAATTGAAAAAGGAATATTTTGAGCACCTCCTTCCCTCAAGGGGGGTGCATGAAAGTTTATTCCCTCATGAAAGGGAGAAATGTGGTTCCCTCTCATCATCCATGAAACATTGGGATCTCCTCCCAAAGGTGGAAACCCTCCTCATATGCCATCTCCTAGTGGTGGCATTTGCTCTTAATGTATGCATGCCAATATCCTCCAAAGGACAGTTCCCTCTCCTAATTGTTGAGTTAACTCTAGAGGTGACGCATATCTCCCATAAATCATGATATCCTCCTCTATATGTGGCACATATCTCCTTTATTTGCTTCATATCTACCCCTAGATGTGGCACTTGGTGGCCTAGTTCACTCACCACTTGCTTGAGTGTTAATGCCTAAATTTTGCACACATGCAACATTTTGGCTAATCTTGCAGTAAGATGTCATCAACATATACCATGTAGCCCATCGAAGACATCATCATTAGATACAAAATGAAACATGAGTCCAAAATTGCCAAAATGCAATTAAAAACATAGGTAGCGCGGTTACTCCCATGATAGACCGTGCTACAATAAATATTATCAGCTTTGTCTCTGTGCTACACTAGCATGGATTTCCCTTTGAAATCCACACAATTGTCAAAAACAATGGCACCACAAACACTTGTGGTGCATTGAACGCTCATCAAGGCTCCATCACCTCTAAGAATTCGAATTTGGTCTCTTTTGTACTTGGGTTCATTGAATGGCCCCCCTTTGTGTGCTTTGGAGCCAAATCATGGAGTTAATGAGTCCACATTTGAATCTAGTTGTTTTTTGGCCACTTCTTAGACTATAAAAGGAGGCCATGGACATGTATCTAGTAAGGATAAATTAGAGAAAGGTTCTGATGTTGGAATTGTGTTCGAACTTCTTTCACCTCTTCCCATACCTCCAATAATTATTCAAGCTCCCTTGCCACCTTCCTCTAAGGGGCAAGTGTTTCTCCCATTTCTCCCTCTCATGTTATTTATCATTTAGTTTGGACAAAAAGGACCTCCCTAAGTGATATTTTGGGCTTCCTTTTAAATCCCACACCTCCTAGATGGCACTTCTTATAAAAATATTGACCATTGGGCAATCTAAATTCGTTCTTTCATTTTCTTTTTGTTGTGGTTCGCATCCTCTCACCCTTCTTTATTTTATTTTAAGTTATTCCAATTTTTTTCTTTTTATTTTGCTTTGATTCACTAACAAGGGATTTATGATCAATTTGGGGTCAATCACATTTTATTTTTGTATTGCAATACTGGGGCTACTGACAAGCTCATAGGATTTATCCAAAGTGGGAAGTGTTGCACTCCTCTTGTGCATATTTTCCGATGACAGTATGTATGGTGACTCCACTATATTTTTTTTCAGTTCTCTTTAACTAGGTTGTTGATTGTTGAGTAGCTAATTCTGGGTTCTTGTATTCTACAGGTAAAGAGGTCCATACCCTTCAATCCATGAATTCAGCCTCATTTTGGTTGGTTTTGTTATTTACACAGGCGCGCAGATCTCGGTTCCCTAAGCGCTACCTGTGCAGATTTCTCTTTGAAAATCATCGTACCTACGCATTTTTATATAACCTCACCCACATGGTAATACTCTCTCTATTTGTGCAACATTTCAATGTTGTAATCGCGCTACTGCATGCCAGTGAGTATATTTTCCATGCTATAGCACATTTATTTTTTTGTTTGCAGCGCTACTATCTTTTATTTTCTTTTTAATAGTTTGAATATAATATTGCAGTCCCAATGGCAAATCACTAATGAACTAGATTAAAATTAACTTTCAATAGTTAGCTTTTCCTTAGTAATTATCCCACTTAGAACAATATTAGGGAGTAAAGGGTCATTCTCTCTTGAAATCTACTTAGGTCAGCAACTTTGGGGCTTTCAACAGGCCTCATTGTTGTCACTAGTATTTGCAATGTCCCCTCCTATCATACCAGCATGATAGAGAGGATCGTGATGCTATAACCGGGCATCTAACCCCATATCCATTAAGTAAAAACTCATTGATAAAAAGACATATACATGTGAATGTTATAGAAACACAGCGGAATTAAAGAATCATGTTTAATATCTAACATACATTCAAAATTTCTATGACAACCATTAAATAAAGACATTGCAGAATTTACAACAGAGAATACTTATCTTAACAAGTAGTCCCAAGCAACCAGCTATGCATCTGCAACGTTCCACCCAACCATAGGCCAGTTGTGCTTATCAACCTCTTGATACAACTGCCACCCCCAAGCTGGGCATGATTACTACAAGGAACCAGGGAATAGCAGACTCACACATAGCCAAGCATACACCTAGATGAGCCAAGCCAATCTCCAATTGGGTTTATCAGGCTGATAGGAAATGGAAAGGAAGAATTGTTAAGCTAGTGAGATCAACCACAAAGCTATGGATACCTCTACAAGATCTATTTAGCTTGGCACCCACAATGCCTACACACCCCACTCAAGGAAGTATTCCCTTCACCAATTCACAGTCCCTTAGGCCATACCTTCCAATTCTAGAGTGTCCCAGGTGTGCATAGAAGAGTAGCCATCCCTCTTGATCTTCTTGAGAGGTTATTCTCCCCACTAGGTTTATCAAGGCAATTCTATCCACTACCACTCCAAAAATTTTGCTCACAGGTTCAAACCAAAACAGGGATGCACATAATAGCAACACCACAATTATTGCGCATGAGAAAAAATGTTTCTTCAGTGGGATTCCCAAAGAGGAGGTTTCTACCAATTCAGAAAAACGTGGGAAAGCCCAAAAATGAAATGGCAATTGCGGAACAACCCTGGAGAGCAGAAATCATTTTCAGAAAAACGTCCATGGGCATTTTGGGGTAAAACAACCTCCATCACAGTCCCAAATCGTGGCCTTTCTCTCCCAGTTGCTGTACAATACAAAAACGAGCTCCCATGCATGGAAAATGCAAGAAAAATGGTGAAAAATGTGATGGGGGAAGACCTAGTAGTTCAGACTGCGTGAGAGAGGAAAGTCTATCTGTTCAGAATCCCTTTGGGCACCATTTCGTGGGTGTTTTCTTTCCCAAGGAGACAAAAATATGATTTCCCAGGTTGATGGCTTGCCCATACACGAAATTGGCTGCCATACCTCTTCATTCCCAAAGCATTAACTACCTCAACCAATTTCTGGAAGAATTAAATGATTGGGTGCATAACCCAAAATGGGTAGTTGGTGGTTTATGGGTTTTCTCATTGACTCATGGATTAATACCATTGGCTCAAGGGTTTGAATAATTTCCCTCCCTATTCCTTGTAGAATCATGCCCCCATCTCTTTGTTGCATTGCATAGCTAGTTGTGGGTATTTTCATTAAAATTCATATTTACATGATGTCTTATTTACATTGTGCCTATCTAGCACAAGAACCATAGGCATCTATTTCTAATTGCTGATACATAAAATGCTAAATCAATGGTGGGGTCTTGGCCTTGAGCTCCTTGCCATGATTAAATAACAATATTTACATCATTTGCGATTTAATACAAAGGGGGTCAAAATGGGGACATAACATTCCCCTCCCCTTACATTAGCACTGTCCTCAGTGCTCATCAAAATTGAACAAAAATGGATATGCCACCCTCATGGCATCCTCCAGCTCCCATGTAGCCTCATCGGGACTGTAGTGCTCCCATTGCACCTTTACCTGTCCAATGGCTCGGTTCCGGAGCAATGTTACCTTCTTGTCTAGGATGCGCAATGGATCGGTTTGGAATTCTCCCTCATGTTCCACCTGGATCACATCCCAATTAATCACATGGTTAGGATCATGTACATATTTCTTAAGCAAAGAGACATGAAAAACATTATGAGCTTTAGTGGTAGCAGGCAATGCAAGTCTATATGCAACTGGCCCTATTCTTTCAAGCACTTCAAATGGCCCACAATATCTAGGTGATAGCTTGGCACAACTCCCAAGCTTCAAGGAACTCTTCCTTGATCTCACTCTAAGATACACATGATCCCCAACACTAAATTCCTTATGCATTCTATGTTTATCTGCATAGCTTTTCTGTCTATCCTGGGCTATTTTTAAATTATGTCTGATCTTGGCAACTTCTTGCTCCATTTCCTTAAGCAATTCTGGCCCAAGTACAATTTTGTTCACTGGATTGTCCGAAGTCACTGGTGTCCTACACCTTCTGCCATACAGAGCCTCATAAGGACTCATTCCCAATGATGCTTGTTGCCCATTGTTATATGCAAATTCTACCAAGTGTAGATAATCCTCCCACTTGGATGGTTTTTCCATTACATACATGCGGAGCATGTCTTCAAGCACCCGATTTACTCTTTATGTTTTCCCATCTGTTTGAGGATGGTATGCGGTACTAAATCTTAGCTATGTACCTAAATATGCAAAGAGACCTTTCCAAAAATTGGAAGTGAACTTGGTATCCCTGTCAGAAATTATTGCCTTAGGCAACCCATGTAATCTGAAAATTTCCTTCATGAAAATATTTGCAATGGCATCGACTTTATGTGTGGACTTAACCGGTATAAAATGTGCTTCCTTTGTTAACTTGTCCAGCACAACCATGATGGAATCATGTTGTCTCACAGTCATTGGCAATCCTGTAATAAATTCCATGGATATTACTTCCCATTTCCATTCTGGAATTGGCACTGGGAGCAACAAACCTGCTGGATGTTGGTGTTCACTCTTCACCTGCTGACATTCCATGCACTTAGAAATGTATTCAGCGATGTCCTTCTTCATGCCTGGCCAGAAATAATATTTTCTTGCTGTAGCAATTGTTTTCTGATATCCTGGGTGACCAGAGTATGGAGATTTATGGATCTCATCCATAACCATTCTCCTTAAATCTGCCACATTTGGAATGTAGACTCTATTCTTATAAGTAAGAAGTCTGCCTTCTTCCAAATGATAGACCTCATACTTCTTTTCAAGGTTTTGCTGCTGTAATTTGCCCTTTATCTACTCATACACTTCATCCTCAACCTTATGGTTAACAATCTACTGCTTCAAATCTGGTTGGCAAGTACTAAGCGCTGCCACATACATTTCATGTACCTTCCTACTGAGTGCATCAACCACCTTGTTTTCTTTCACTTTTATGTGTTTGATTTCAAAATCAAATTCACACAAAAATTCCAACCATCTAGATTGCCTAGCATTTAAAGTTGGCTGATCAAACAAGTATTTCAAACCACAATGGTCTGTCCTTAACTCAAATTTTCTTTCCATTAAGTAATTCCTCCACATCTTTAAAGCATGTACTATGGCTACAAGTTCTATATCATGAGTAGCATAGTTCTTCTCATGCTCCTTCAACTTTCTTGACTCATAGCATATCACGTGGTTGTCTTGCATAAGAAATCCTCCAAGTCCTTGATTGCATGCATCGGTACACACCACAAAGTCTTTTTCTGGGTTTGCAATCTTCAAAATAGGTGCACTTGTAAGAAGATTCTTCAACCGTTGAAAACTTTCCTCACATCTTGGTGACCATTCAAACTTTATCCCCTTCTTTTGCAAAGAAGTGATTGGGTTTGCAACCTTGGAGAATCCTTTGATAAACCTCCTGTAGTAACTAGCAAGGCCCATAGAATGTCTCACATCAGTCACATTCCTTGGAGTTGGCCAATTCATAATGGTTTCAATCTTCTCAGGGTCTACAGATATCCCTTCGTCGGAGATGATGTGACCCAAATAATGAATTCTATCTTTATAAAAGTCACATTTGCTCACCTTTGCATACATCTTATGCTCCCTTAACAATTGCATTGTCATTCTCAAATGTTCTTCATGTTCTTCTTCATTCTTAGAATATATGAGAATGTTGTCTAGGAATACAAGAACAAACTTGTCCAAATATTTGCTAAAAACATTATTCATGCGACACATGAATGTAGCTGGTGCATTTGTGAGACCGAATGGTACCACTACAAACTCATAGTGTCCATACCTCGTTTTAAAGGTTGTATTATGAATATCTTCTTACCTAATGGTAACCAGACCTCAAGTCAATCTTTGAAAATACCTTTGCTCCTCTCATTTGGTAAAAAAGGTCATCAATTTGGGGCAATGGGTATTTGTTTTTCACAGTGACTTTGTTCAACTGCCTATAGTCAATACATAACCTGAGTATTCCATCTTTCTTTTTCACAAATAGAACAGGTGCTCCCCAAGGGGACACACTTGGCGTAATATATTTCTTTTCCAGCAACTCTTGTAATTGCATTTTCAATTCTAGAAATTCCGGTGTACCCATCCTATAGGGTGTCTTAGACACTGGTGCCGCTCTTGGCACAAGCTCAATTGTAAAGTCAATGTCTCTCTTTGGAGGGATTCTTGGAATCTCATCAGGAAAAACATCCCTAAATTCTTGCAATACATGATAGTCCTCCAATTTAAGAGTTTCACTCTCTACTGCCTCTAAAACGTGGGTTGCATACAATTGAAATCCCTTCCTACAGAACTTCTTCAGCTGCATGGCTGAAACCTGTCTAACAAGAGTCACCTTCGGAATGCCTTTTACAACCCTTGGGTTTCCTTCTTCATCCATGCATTCAAATTTCTTATTGTAGCAGTCAAGTTTAACCCTGTGTGCTTCCAACCAATCCATTCCAATGAGAATATCATAGGAACCATGTGGAAAAATATTCAGATCTACATAAGTGAATATCCCATCCATCTCTAATGGACATTTCTCTACTATTTCACTAACTTTTCTCTTGGTTCCAGTGGCTAGTTGAACTAACCATGATTTACTATGCTTTAATTTCTTGAAAGCACAAACCTCAACAATTCTAGGAGTGACATAACTGTGAGTAGATCTAGGATCAATCAAAATAGAAACAGATTGCTTAGCAATCTTACCTTCAACTTCAACCACAGTTGACTGATGATCTGCCTGGTGGTTGTCTAGTGCTGCATAGATTCTAGGGATTGTCCTCGCCACCTGACCCACAGTTTGAGCTCCTTGGATGTTGTGGACTTGATTTTCATTCCCATTCCGATGTGGACAGTTCCTAAGCATGTGGTCTCCTCCACAACCCCAACATTGAAGTGGTTCTCTTGCTCCTTTGGATCTCTTGGCTTGTCTCCCATCATCCTAGTTGGCTTAGTCACAACCTGTGATGGTTTCCTTTGCTGATTCCGGAATTAAGGAGGCTTGAACCCCTTCTTCCTTTGATCAAACTTTTCATTTTTCTTATCCTTCCATGACTTATGGAATTCTGGTTTGCTTCTGTTTTGATCAAAGCAATACTTGGCCTTTCTTATGGCCTCCTCTAGAGTTCGAGGTTCATCAAACTCAATTCTATCTTTATATGACTGGGGCAGTCCACTTAGGAAATGCTGAATTTTCTCCTTATCATCTCGAATGTATCTGACATATCTTAGCAGCTCCAAGAACTTGTTTGCATATTCTTCCATGTTCAATTGTCTCAATCTCAGCTCATGGAACTCTTTGATCTTATCATCATAGTACCTATCAGAGAGGTACTTCTGCTTGAAGTATTTCTTGAACTGCTTCCACACAATCTTCCTTTCATTGAACTTCTACACTTGCCTGATGTGTTCCCACCATATAGATGCTCTTCCATTCAAGTTGAAGATGGCTACCCTTTCCTTCATATTTCCCGAGTAGTCTTGGACTTGGAAATACTTTCTCATCCCAAGAATCCAAGCTTCATCTTATTGACCCGACTTCATCTCTCCATCAAATGTAGGAGGTTTTTCCTTCTTAAATTCCCCATGTGAATTGTTCTTGTAGTGCCTTTTCCTCTTGCTTCTGCGAGACGAAGAGCTTGAACCCTCAATGGATTCTTCAAAGTCAGATGATTCATTAGAAGAGATTTCTAGAGTATATGTTCTATCTGTAGAAACTCTTTTTGAGCTACTGGTCCTCTTGTAGGAATTCCTCCTCGAGCTACTCCCACCCCTTTCTGGATTTGATGTCTGATGCCCAGAGTTTATTTGCCTTTGGATGTCTGTCAAACTCTGCAACATCACTGCATTCAACTGATTTTGTTCTTCCTGAGCTTTAATCATCATTTCATTGTCTTCTCTACAGCTTTGCAACTCCACCCTTAGGCTTCTCATGGTGGCTACAATACCTGGAGGA
The DNA here is from genome assembly GCA_027924585.1 of Larix kaempferi. Taxonomy (NCBI): domain Eukaryota; kingdom Viridiplantae; phylum Streptophyta; class Pinopsida; order Pinales; family Pinaceae; genus Larix; species Larix kaempferi. The sequence goes on from BSBM01000156.1 coordinate 2,731,162, forward strand.
GTCTCTTGATTTTTTCTCCCATTAGATTCTATTTCAGCATTTTCAACATGTATGTTCTCCCCCATGGCATCTATCTCAGGCTCATAGGGATCTTGTGCATCATCCATAATGTTGATTTTCTTGGCCCAACCAAGATCCAAAACTTTCTAACTGTATTATCTAGAGTGCTGCCCTGATGTAACTGTAATTCTGCAAAATGTGTTCATCTACACAATTGTTAGCTGCATTATATTCTCAGAATTCATAACTTACTTTAATGCTCGTGGGAAAAAGGTTATATTGACAATTTTTCAAATCATAGAATTTTCTCACAATCAACGACATATGAGGGGGGACAAAGGGGGTCAAGGGGGCTTGCCCCCTTGTGGCTTGCCACTGCAGGGCGGGTCGAGGGCAGTGCCCTCATTTTTTTTTTTTTGTAAATCTTTTCCATAGTTTTGGGGTGATTTGCCGAATGCTTCCGCAATTGCGAAGCGATTTCCAAATGCTACCGCAATTGCAGAACGACTCGCGGAATCCTTGTGCAGTTTCGGAAGACATTCCAGAATTCTTTCCGCAGTTGCGGAAGACATTCTAGAATTCCTTCCGCAGTTGTGGAAGACTTTCCGAAATTCTTTCCATAGTTATGGAAGACATTCTGGAATTCTTTCCACAGTTGCGGAAGAAATTTATGGAATTCTTTATGCAGTTGCGGAAGAATTTCCGAAATTCTTTCCGCGGTTGCGGAAGACATTTCTGAATTCTTTCCGCAGTTGCGGAAGACTTTCCAAAATTCTTTCAGCGGTTTCAGAAGAGAATTCCTTCCGTAGTTTTGGAAGAGAATTCCTTCCGCAGTTTCGGAAGAGAATTCCTTCCACAGTTTCGGAGCGGTTCGTGGAACTCTTCCACAAATTTTGGAACAATTTCCCGAACTCTTCCGTGTTGCAGAATGATTCGCGGAATCCTCCCGCAATTGTGGGGCGATTTCCCGAACTGTTCCGCATTGCGGAACGATTCACAGAATCCTTCCGCAATTGCGGGGCGACTTCCCGAATTCTTCCCGAAACAGACTTAAACAAAAATTTCCAAAAAACTCTTAAAATAATTTTGGATTCTTCTTTCCTTCTTCCTGTGATGACTATTGTTCAGCAGGAGGTAACCTTACCTCTGCAGCTATCTAACTTAGCCAGTTTAGGCCCGATGCTGAGACCTATGGTGATCAGGAAGGGACCTTCCCATGTGACTATAATATGATTTGGCTCATAGAGGTCCAATGCTGCAACTAGCAGCTCTAATACCAAAATGCAATGTCCCCTCCTATCATACCAACATGATAGAGAGGATCGTGATGCTAAAATCAGGTATCTAACCCCATATCCATTAAGTAAAAACTCATTGATAAAAAGACATATACATGTGCATGTTATAGAAACACAACGGAATTAAAGAATCATGTTTAATATCTAACATACATTCAAAATTTATGTGACAACCATTAAATAAAGACATTGCAGAATTTACAATAGAGAATACTTATCTTAACAAGTAGTCCCAAGGAACCAGCTATGCATCTGCAACGTTCCACCCAACCATAGGCTAGTTGTGCTTATCAACCTCTTGATACAACTACCACCCCTGAGCTCGGTATGATTACTACAAGGAACCAGGGAACAACAGACTCACACATAGCCAAGCATACACCCAGATGAGACAAGCCAATCTCCAATTGGGTTTATCAGGTTGCTAGGAAATGGAAAGGAAGAATTGCTAAGCTAGTGAGCTCAACCACAGAGCTAGGGATACCTCTACAAGATCTATTTAGCTTGGCACCCACAATGCCTACACACCCCACTCAAGGAAGTATTCCCTTCACCAATTCATAGTCCCTCAGGCCATACCTTCCAATTCTAGAGTGTCCCAGGTGTGCATAGAAGAGTAGCCATCTCTCTTGATCTTCTTGAGAGGTTATTCTCCCCACTAGGTTTATCAAGCCAATTCTGTCCACTACCACTCCAAAACTTTTGCTCACAGGTTTAAACCAAAATAGGGATGCACATAATAGAAACACCACAATTGCTGGGCATGAGGAAAAAGGTTCCTTCAGTGGGATGCCCAAAGAGGAGGTTTATACCAATTCAAAAAAACGTGGGAAAGCCCAAAAATGAAATGGCAATTGGGGAACAACCCTGGAGAGCAGAAATCGTTTTCAGAAAAATGTCCATGGGAATTTTGGGGCAAAACGACCTCCATCATAGTCCCAAATCATGAACCTTCTCTCCCAGCTGCTATACAATGCAAACAGAGCTCCCAGGCATGGAAATTGCAGGAAAAATGGTGAAAAACGTGGTGGGGGAAGACCCAGTAGTTCAGACTGCGTGAGAGAGGAAAGACTATCTGTTCAGAATCTTTTTGGGCACCATTTCATGGGTGTTTTCTTTCCCAAGGAGACAAAAATATGATTTCCCAGGTTGATGGCTTGCCCATACACGAAATTGGCTGCCATACCTCTTCATTCCCAAGGCATTAACTACCTCTACCAATTTCTGGAAGAATTAAATGATTGGGTGCATAACCCAAAATGGGTAGTTGGTGGTTTATGGGTTTTCTCATTGACTCATGGATTAACACCATTGGCTCAAGGGTTTGAATAATTTCCCTCCCTATTCCTTGTAGAATCATGCCCCCATCTCTTTGTTGCATTGCATAGCTAGTTGTGTGTATTTTCATTAAAATTCATATTTACATGATGTCTTATTTACATTGTGCCTATCTAGCACACGAACCATAGGCATCTATTTCTAATTACCGATACATAAAACACTAAATCAATGGTGGGGCCTTGGCCTTGAGCTCCTCACCATGATTAAATAACAATATTTACATCATTTACGATTTAATGCAAAGGGGGTCAAAATGGGGACATTACAGTATTCAATACATATCATGGTATTTGTTTACTTTTCATGTTTTTAGGCTAATTAGTGTAATCCACATTTGCACATAAGAAAGGACCTAAGTACTCTACTCTCCCTAGGTATTCTCTTCACCTCACACTTCTTGTGAACTTAGTGAATTAGAAAAGGGTGAGAAGTGTGAAATACCTCCATTGCACAGTTTTACTTCATTAGAGTTGAAGTTAAAATCTCTATTTTCATTTGCTTTATCTCTCTAGTTAATTGCAACAATCAATTTACTTATCTCACATGTGTTTGCATCACTAGCACACACTAAGGGACCTAAAATCTCTTTCATTTTGAGTATGCTCTTCACCTCAAACTTCTTGTGATCTTAGTGAATTAGAAAGGAAAGGAATTGTGAAATACCTCACTTACACTCCTTAGGTGAATTTAGATTGTTAAAATCAATATTTGTAAATTCCAACCAACTAAAATCCTCCATAGGAGGTCACAAAATAACATTTTAGTTAATTAGGATCGACTGGGATTGGAATCCATCAATTCCCACCAATCTAGTTTCATTAATTTTTTGAAACATAACATTGTAGATTTATAAGGTACTATTAAATCTTGCTATCAACAAATGTACTTAAAATAAAAACCAGATAAGAAGTGCACGTTTCCCAAGCAGGTCAATGTTGAGGTATATTTTCCCTACCCTCTCCAAAGATCCACTTAGCGTTTTGTGGAGGCGACATTATACCGTCCAGGTTGAACCACTTATCCACACTTGATGTAGGTATCTTAGTGGCCAACTTAGGATATCACGAGCAAATGTGAGTGCAATTGAATCCTAAATTTAGATATTGTCATTGGGAAGTGTTTCCAGTCCTTTCAGAGCATAGCCCCATCATCGGTATAATTGATTCTTTGTTACCTTCACTAGGTCATTGGTGTGTGGATCCCATTGTCACCATCAAATTTGATTTTGGAAGGACTAGTTACATTTGAGATGAAGGATGTTAGGTATTTAAGGAATTTACACTTATTTTATTTTTAAATAAAAGTTCAGTAACTCATAACTAAAAAGAACCTACATGTGGGAAATCTTGCACCAAAACCAACATAGCACATATCACTCACTTTGCACCATTTTTTGCATCTATTGTGGTTGGCATATTTTTTGCATTTGTTCAAATTGTGTTTATTTCCATCATCTATTGTGGTTGGCATATTTTTACTCACTTTCTCCCTATGGCTCACCTAGGAGATACTCTAGCCAGGGCCACTCCCGGGCCACATTGATAGGATCATCTGGGTGAGGCCGCTCCTTACTTGATTCTTTTTCTCCCCTTAGAGAAGGTGTAGATCCTTTTGCTTAATCCTTTTTTGGAAGAGACAACCCTTCGTTTTCTCCCCTAGGAGATACTTTGGATCCCTTTGGTTATCCTTCTAATGGAAGAGGCCACACTCTATATTCACTTCTCAATAAAAAACCACCTATGTCTTCTCCCCCTTTGATAGGAGTGCATACAACATCCTTTTCTTCCCATCAAAGACATAGATCACCACCACATGTACCCCGGTCTCCACCACACAGAAACCACACACAACATATAATGGAGGGACCTGCTCCTAGCCTTCCTTTCATGGCTAGAATAAATATCCCTTATTTGGTCAAATTGATCCATGACCCTATAGCACATGATCAATCACGACCAGCTATGTTAGATAAAATCCCCTCCGATATCCCTAAGTTCGAAGGGAAACAAGGACATTATCCATCCAATCACATCATGTCATTCTACTTATGGTGTTCCTCTAACAACATAATGGAAGACTCAGTTAGGCTTCGCCTATTTCAATGAACCCTTACCGAAACGATATCCAAATGGTATGTGAACTTACTTGGAACTACCTATGACAACTTTGAAACACTGGCCACCACATTTATCACATACTTTCATTTTCATATCCGCCACGACTTTGGGCTAAAAATTCTCAAAGAATTTCAATAGAGCACATCTACTGACATCGTGGACCATATCCATGAGTGGAATAGATGCCAAACTTTGTTTAAAATCAAAATATAACTCCAATTCCTATTGGATTGGTTAATCAAATCACTCCAACCGGATATTGCAAAGGATGTGGCAACCTCCATGCCACAATTTGAGGATGAGGCCATTTTGAAGGCCCAACATTTTGAAATTATATATTACCAATCCGAAAACCTATACACCATCCTACCTGATGCACCTCAACATCGATCATTATATCCTACACCTGCAAGATCATCACACTCAGCAGATGTGATTATTGCATCTATTTTGTAACAACAAAGGTTCCTCCTCCTCCTCCTGCACTATTTTACATGGCACCGCAGTACCCAACCATCCCTCCCGTGTTAGCAAACTATTATCTTGTACAAAATCCTCCATTTGATCAGTTACATTATGGAACTTACAATATTACTTATCTTAATCCAATCCAATCATCACCAGTACCTCCATCACAAATGGCACAAGCCACTCCTATGTCCACATCCTATGGGGAAAAAACCGTATTTATCACAACATCGGGGTATAACCCTTATTTCTTGTTCCCATGTCCTCCTAGCTCTACCCCCATGCCGCATTTGGGGTTTAATTTAGTCAAAATTTCTTTCATTCAAAAAAATCACGAGTTTGAGCAATTGGACACTGCCAATCGGTAGAATACAGAAAATCAGGGGAAGAAGAAGGGTACAAAAAAATAGAACTTGCAATAGGGGCAAGAGGGAAACCCACCTCCCTAGTAGAATCATAACTCGAGTAACCAACGTGCCAGGGATAATAACCCCCACAAGCAAGGGAATAATTCTAACCTAAGGACAAATTATTCCTTCTCCATTTGCGACGAATATGACCATTACATGGATTGTTAGTCCCAGAGATGTTCCAATGATGTATTTAGAACTATGAATGGGCATCAATATGTTCCATTGTTTATCTTTTTCAAATGCTTAGTCAAGAATCATATTATTGATGGTCAATATAATAATGATAATCAAACTTGATATAATGTGGGCAAAAGTTCAAATATGTTAGTATAAACTTGAGTGAATTGTGTTAATGGAATGGCACGAGAGAAGGTACTTGCTGAAAGTAAATCTTGATCTCATGTTTACAGAGAACATACTGAGCCAAAGGAATTCAGTAGTTGTAACAAAATGATAACAAAGTAAAACCAAATCCTTATGAGAATGATACAACAAGATATTTATATCATGAATACTTCACAACATAAATAACCTATAAACAATACTTGAATAAAATATTAATTTCAAGGGTAATCATATTGGGACCACTGCTAACTTTTCCAATCATAGAAGGTATGTGAAAAGAGGGATGAGATTACAAAAAGAAGAGAATAATAACTGTGCATCAGAGTTTTGAATCCATAGAAACCAAGATAAATCTTGAAGGTTATTTCTTTTTTCTTGATTAGACTAAAATCATCTTAAGTTATACTTCTAACAAAAAAAATCGACCCTTTGCTAGATTGCATTTATCTATATATATAGCCTCTATGGGATTTACAAAATTTACACATAATCTGTTATAGCCCAGTGAATTTCAGTTTTTTGTTCGTTATCAACAAAAATTGGTTACAATAGAGCAAGGATTGGCAAAGGCGAGGGCTAGAAGGGTTTGATTGGAATCCAGTCCCGCATACGATGTCAATAGGCTGCAGGAAGGTTTTCAGAGGGCTCAGTCACCCTGTTGACGCACAGGGAAAGTAGGTCCACCCCGTCCTCGGGACCTTTGGTTCTGGCTGGGGATGAGGATATGTGTATAGGAAGATCAAATGGATCGGAGGAAGGGATGCAAAGAAGAGCAGGTCAGGGGGGCTGCCTCCCAAAAACCCTAACAATACATGCTATCTAGGTTAGATATGAAAAAATAAGAGAAAGGGTCAAGCTTTGGAAGGAGAAAGCATTGATTGGAAAATTTGTGGGGATCTGGACACGAGAGAGAGAGATATGGTTTGGTGGATTAAGAACACATGGAACCCCAAAGGTGTTAAATTTTGAGCATTAATTCACACTACTCTAGGATCTTTGCTGAGAGAATAACATATACAGTATATCAATGCATGACAATCACAATATGACAAGCATCACAAGAATCAAAAGCATAAGAGACAAGAGACACAGAGTTTCCGTGGGGAAAAATCCTAAGGTGAAAAACCCCACAACTTCCTCAGAGATAGAGAGAGCAATGGATCAACCAAAGTACAACCAATTAACACTGAGATAGTCTCCTAGTAGCAGATGATCCTCCTCCTCACTAGTGCACCACTTTCTGAGTGAGAGTGAGTTACTTTTTCGAGTGAGTAAAATAGAGATCTCCGATCTCTATTTATACTAACCTTTTTTCCTAGTGACCTTATGGGGCTGACTTGTCTAGCTAAGTACATCCACATTATAATATATATAATTCAGGGCCGACCCCACATGGTGGTCTAATAACCCGTTGGCAAGTACACACACTTGTGACACTTGTCAATCCACATGATGACACTTCCTTATAGAGGAATGACACATCTCTTATAAGGTTACAATAAATATTTATAAAATACACATATGAAATACCTTCCGAAGTTACATATACATCAACAAAAGGCCATTATGACCTGCACTTGGGAGCCAAAGGGTTCTTCACCATTATCTTCTTCAAATTGGAGGATAGTGATAGGTTTTTGGAGGGAGGCCCTTATTTATTTCTCTCATCTGGTTTGTATCTTAGGACTTGGAAAGAAAGATTTAACCCAAAGACGGAGGATATGAAGGTGACCCTAGTCTGTATCCAGCTCTTCTCTCTCCCTTGTGAGTACTGGGATCTGGAGATCCTGCAAGATATTGACAATACTTTGGGGGAACTTGTTAAGGTCGTAGAGCAGACAAAACTCTAAAGGTATACTGCATGTGCTCGCATCTGTGTGTATACTGATCTGTCGAAATATCTTCCTGAGGAAATCGGTTTGAATTGGGATGATGAGGAGTGGATCCAACCACTTGATTATGAGCAGCTTCCATTTATATGTAGACTATGCCATGAATACGGTCACTTTGGAAAGAATTGTCCTAAGGAACCTCTCACACCTTCTCCCACCAATTCTGCTAAGGAAGGCGATAAGGATGAGGAAGGTTTTACCTAAGTGCACAACAAGAGGAAGAATAGAATGGGGGATCAACATAAGAAGGGAAACAAGAAGGTCGAGAAAGGGATCGCTGGATAAAATCCCTTTTAGATACTGGAGGAAGTCAGCGAGGATGACAAGGTTGGAGGAGAAGGGAAGAGACATTAGGAAAACGTAGCAATGGAATCAGAGAATGCAATGCCCCAGGTTGCACCTCTTGAGAATCAAACAGTGTTCATGGAGGAGGATGACGGTGACAAAATGGAACTGGGGGAAATTGATCTAGAGGAGCTAGAGAAAGAATGCGAAAAAAAGGGAAGGGCTATGTCTCTCCAAGGAAATTAGAGCTTCTGCAAGAGGCAATCATCAAATCTAAATCTAGACAACAGCTCGAGATCTCCTCGGACCCTCACAAAGGGAGAAAAAGGAAATCTCCAGAGGAGGAATTGAAAAGAGGCAGGAAGTCAAACATGCAAAGAATTGCTGAGATTGGAGTGAAACTCATCAAATCTTGTCAATACCCAATGATTAGGGTGGCCTTTTTTGAAGCCAACAAGGTTACCGAATGAAGCTCATATCTTGGAATATCCGGGGGTGTAATCGTATGAGGAAACTAAAAATCGTGTCAAGAAATATTAAGTAGGAGAAACTTGATGTTCTATTTTTACAAGAAACTAAATGCAACTCAGAAACCATGGAGAAGGTTGGGAAAAGGATCTGGAAAGGATGCAAAGTAATGTCAACATATACAATAGGCATGGCTCGAGGCCTAGCAGTCCTATGGCTTCCACACTCTTTAAATCTGACATATTGGAGAGGAAATCAATTTTCTATTTCCTCTAATTTCACTATCTTAGGTTCAGGGGCTAAAGGCACGATGTTGAATATTTACGGACCAAGTGCCTCTCCTAAAAAATATTCCTTTATCATATTTCTAATGTGGATGGCTGAGCAGGCTGTTTCTGGCTCTTGGATAGTGGGAGGTGATCTTTATCTCATATCCTCTCTCAATGAGAAGAAGGGTGGCCAGAGGGTTATGGATAGATTCTAGGAAGCTTTCATGGAGCTTTTATCCCATATCCCTTTCATAGATGTTGAAATAGGAAATGGGTGGCACACTTGAAATACGAAATGAGGAGGAAATCACCTTGTCGATGAAAGAATTGACATATTCTTGAATACTAAAGACATTGCTCGAGGCACGGGTGAGGTCAGTGCTAGTGTTTTGCTATCAGTGGGCTCTGACCATTGGCCCTTTTGCCTCCATTCGGATTGGTCAAACACTATCCTTTATAAACCATTTAGATTTGAGCAGTTTTGGATGGAGAATAAAGATTTCAAAGATTTGGTGGGGTAGTGGTGGCAAGAACTGGTCCCCCTAGAGGGTACCAGAATGTGCCAATTTCAAAAAAAATTACAAGCTCTCAAATCCAAGATTTGTGCCTAGAACAAAGAAGACTTTGGTAACATCTTCCAGAACAAGAAAATGTTGATTGAGGACCTGGAGCATACTCACAGTAAAGGTATGGTACAAGGTTGGGATGAAGTACTAAGGGAGCAGGAGAAACATCTGTTGGAGAAACTTGAAGCTAGGGAAAGATAGGAGGAAATTTATTGGAAGCAAAAATCCAGGAACCAATGGCTCCAAGATGGGGAGAAAAACATGAAATTCTTTCACAACACTGTAATTCAAAATCGCCACAGATCAAAGATTTTCAAACTCAAAAGAAGTGATGGTATCCAAGTGGAAACTAGAGGAGAGATTGAAGACGAATTAGTTAACCACTTTGCCTCGGTCTTAAGGGAAGACAAGGTCGATCAGAGAAATGATATTTCCCAAATCACTCGCCTTTTTCCCGGACTTGTCACCAAGGACCATAACGAGTTGCTGAACAAACCAGTTTCCATGCAAGAAGTTGAGGAAGCAATGAACCATATGGCCTTGGGGAAGGCCCCTGGCCCGGATGGTTTTACTACAAACTTCTTCCATTTCTTAAGGGATATAATCAAGGAGGAGATTCTAGGCATTGTTGAGGAATCCCGCAGGTGTTGCGGGGTTTTAAAATCTTTCAACGCGACCTTTCTGTCTCTTATTCCGAAGGAAGAGGGATCTAACTCCCCTGGTAAGTTCAGACCTATAGCCCTTTGTAATTTTATTTATAAGATTATCACTAAACTGATTGTAAATAGGCTCCATCCTCTGCTCCCTATCCTTATTATCCCAGAGTAGTCGGGTTTTGTTGAAGGATTACAAATTGTGGATGGAATCATTTTGGTTCACAAACCTATTCATTCCTTGAAACTCACAAAGAAACCTGGCATGTTAATCAAGTTGGACATAGAAAAATCCTATGATAAGCTCAGTTGGATGTACATGCGCAACATCTTGGTAGCCTTTGGGTTTGAAAGGAATTGCATGAAATGGATTATGAACCTGATTTCCACTCTTTTCTTCTCCATCTTGCTTAACGACTCCACCTCTAGACTCCTACAGGCCTCTTGGGTTATTTACTAAGGGGACCCCTTATCGCCCTTACTCTTTATTTTAATGGTTGAGGGGCTAAGTAGACTCCTGTAGAGCCTTGGGAGTGAAGGTAATATCATAGGTCTTCAAATCCATGCTGGGTTGGATAAGCAAATTCACCAATAATTTATTGACGAAACCATGTTAACGGGGCACCCTTCAGTCCAAGAAGCTTGTGTCTTCAAAAATTGCTTAAATCATTTTGCGAAGGCCTCAAGGCTCGAATTCAATCCTAATAAGTCACAAGACTGTGTTCTTCTTTAATACTTCTTGAATCACTCAATGTATTATTTTGAGGATTCTAGGCTTTGCAAAAGGATCTATTCTATCCAAGTATCTGGGAGTTCCTCTATCAGAAGGCACCATTCGTAATATTTCCTACTAAGACTTGATTAAAAGGATTTAGAGAAGGATGGCTAGTTGGACTCTCATACCTTTAAATCTCCCCAGTCGTCTAATTCTGGTAAAGTCTGTTCTCCAAGAAATGCCAGTTTATCTCTTTTCAATGCTCTATGCTCCAAAGTTGGTACTAAAAGAAATAAGGAGTATTAAGCAAACTTTTATGTAGGGTGGTAGGGAGAAGAAGTCCAAGTTTTCCTTGGTGGGATGGGATAAGATCTGCAGACCCAAGGATAAAGGTGGTCTAGACATTAGAGATCGTGAGATTCTAAGTGAAGTCTATGGATCCAAAATATGGTGGATATGGTGCAATCATAAATATGATCTGTGGGCATGGCTATGGCATGTGAAATATGCTAGAGACAGCCCGCAGGGGAATCTGAACTGTTTCAATGAAGTGAGGAATGGCTCCCATATTTTGGTAAAATCTTTTGTAGGTCAAAAATGAGTGCAAAACCACAACTTTTGGGAAGTTTATAATGGTAAATTAGCAAACGTTTGGGATGATTCATGGAATCAGTTTCCTAAACTGGGAGATGATCCAAGGTGGTAGGATATCAGGGTTGGGGGATGGCGGTCGGTAAACTCAAAATCTGTAACTATGGGCAGAGGTGCCGATTGATGTTCATAAGTAGTGGTTGGATTGTGGGTGGATGGAAGGGCCAATTAATAATGAGGATATTAGCGCCTTCGAGACCACACTCCAAGAGAGATTCATCCACGTCAAAGCTGGTGTTGACAATCTCTGCTGGCGATACAATCATAAAGGAGTTTTCAGCACAAAGGAAACTTATGATATCAGAATTAATAATGAAGAAGGGGTTGAAAGTTTCTAGAAGAAGATTTGCGGGATGAACCCCTGGCCAAAAATTGTGGTCTTCTGCTGGTTGGTTGTCTGGGGAAGGATTTTGACTAGCGAAAATATTACAAAAAGAGGGATTCATGGACCATCTCATTGCCCCTTATGTTTCCTCTCTGAAGAATCCTTTGGGAACTTCTTGGACAGTTGTACCTTCTCTTCCATGTTGTGGGATCGGGGATCTATGATATTTCAAAGAAGTGATTGGGTTAGAGATCACCCAGATCAAACCATTAAGGAATGGAACTCTAAATCCTTCCTGAATCTAATCATTTTGACTTTGTGGAAAATGTTCCCAGGGATGGTAATATGGAGTGTTTGGAAGGAAATAAATCATCATATCTTCAGGGATAAAAAGCATGACTTAGAAGAAATATGGAGGAAGCTAGTCAATAATATGAAAGAAACAATTAGAAGCATCACATGGGGGGATAAGGACAGAGACCTTTCGGAGGGGGAACATCACATTGCTATGGATTGGGGGTTATGCCGTGCTGACCTGGAGGGTCTTCTCATTAAACCAAAGATCTTCCATTCCTCCAGTCTGAATTTTTGGTCCCCTCCCATTCTGTAGTTCTTCAATGTTAATTTTGATGGTGCCTCTCGTGGTAATCCAGGAGTGGCAGGATTTGGTGGTGTATGCAGGAACACTGTTGGAAGTATCCTGAATGTTTTTTCGATCACCTAGGCATCGAATGAAACAACTCAACTGAGTTGGAAGGTCTCATTTAGGGCATTCACCTAGTTGTCAACGAAGGCTGGTTCTCAGCAATCCTGGAGGGGGATTCCCATATAATTATACACATGGCCAATAAGTTGACTAATGGCTAATCCCCAACCAAAATTTATACCAGTTGGAAAATTTTCCATAGGATGGAACATTTGAAAACCCATCTCTCTAGTCATAGTGCCATCAAGTTTAGCCATGTCAAACGAGAAGCAAACAAGGTTGCAGACCTTTTTTCTAACCAGGGCATTGTTGGAGGTGGGGCCCTCTCGGTTGGCGCCCTGGAAGACTATCGACATGACACTTGGACTATGAACTGCCACCACTTGGCTAGCTCTGATCTTGAAAAATATAGACAACAAGAAGTTAGAGCCTCACCACCTCATGAATTCAACAGGGGGTGGTTGTGGAGGTGTAATGGAAAGTCACATCAATGTGGGCTCCGATGCAAGGAGTGACACACATCTACAGTTTAAATATTGAAATAAGCATGAGAGAGTACAAGTCCAGGCAAGAATCGAGCAAAAGGAATGCTCCGTATCTACATCCTTATCTGGTCATTAGTATCATTTTAATGATAAATAATGGGGAACGCAGTTTCATGATTGATAATCGGTATGAGATGAAGAATGATAGAAGAATTGTGGGTAGGCCGATAATGATCTCCATGTTTATTTATAGATGTGCATAGGAGACCTTAACGATAGAGTTTTTCTATGCCTCAGAGTCTGATCCGAAAACAAGATCTTTGCTACTCTATGACATTAACATGAATTGCATAAAGAGCATGAATGAAGCTCACAAATCCATAAGAAGAGAACCAAACAGCATAGACAATCCACACATAAAAACAACAAGTTGATAACGGAGTTCGTCGAGGATGGATTACGTCTCCGGGCCTGCTTCTCAATAGGAGGGCCAATCTATAATCTCAGCATAAAGGAAAAATACATGGCAATGATACAATGATACCTTGGCGACAATGGCCAGGAAGAGAACCACTGCCCAAAACACAACAAGACTGCTTCCAGCAACTCCGAAGCCTGAAGATGGTGTAAAACAAGTATAAACACTCGTACCTTCCTCCTGCAGAGCTACACAATCTCCCTTCTCTCCTTTAGCTACAAAGTCTCTACTCCAAAGCATGAGTGGTAAATGGAGAATAAGGGGGTTTATATAGCTTGAGAAGACCCCCTTCACATGTTCCTCATGAATTCTCAGTTACAACAAATTTTCCAAATTGGTCATATGGTTGAAAACCTCCAAGTTGGTTAGGCTCTTAAATTATGTAGTTCCCCTTTTAATATTCCAACCATATATTTGGTTATAGTTTAAAACTATACCAAGTATGGTTAAACTCATATATTATAATGTTTTAAAAAAAAACCCACCAACGTTTTAAAATAGCACATGTGGAAACAAAAGGAACCATGACCAAAGTGTGCGAACCCACTTTAAAGCTTCAACACAAAGTTTGTTATGCCATGGTGGCGCTACAACCCTATGGCATGTAACCCATGGTGCTCCAACCATATTAGGTGGCAGGTAATATGTTTTAAAGTTTGTTATAACACGTGGTCATAACCAAAGTTATTAATGCACATGTGGTGAAGACCATAACCAAAGTTTTCAAACCCCTTTAAAAACTTAACCCAAAGTGTTAAATGACACATGTGTTTAAAGAGTGGCATGTCCCACGTGGTGGTTGTGCCAACGGGAGGGGAGCGAATCTTGTGAAGAGTGGTGAATACTTTTGCATAAACATGCATCAACCAACCGGGAGTTGCCACATGTCTCAGCCTCATTGGTCCATGTCAATACCTCGTAATCTTGTATGGATGCCACGTGTCACCCTGCCAGTGGTGCCACGTGGCACCCCCATTTTCCCTGTTTCATCAATACAACAATGCTCGATAACTTTCTCATACGGAGTCCGTTTGAGGTGAAACGAACATCGTTGGAATCGTCTCGATGAGCCCTTCGATCTGGTGCTGGTTTTGCTGAGATTGGAGGACTTAAAAATTTTGCCTTCTTGGATCCTCCTGGATCAGAGTCATCCCTCCTTATTTGGGTGGTAAGGATTCTTTGGGGAGTGTTTGTGACATTTTTTTTTTAGATTGTCCGCCTAATAATTCTAGGCTAGGGTGATGGCTCCTAAGCATAGTGCATATTTCAAGACTCTCCCTAGGTCTAGTTATTGTAAATTGCAGGGCAAAGCAAAGCGCTCTATTGAGATTGGTAGTGATCAGGGTCGGGCCATAAGGGCTCAATCTTGGGCCCAAGAGGTAGCTCTGTTCTTCCATCAATGTATTCCCTCCTTGGTCTGGGATGAGTTATACCATATAGAGCAACAACTGTGGGACACAACGAGGACCATTCCAGTTGAGAACCTTCGTTGAGAGGTGGAGGAATTGGTGGTCGACTCGGGAACCACTGCAGGTAGAGCTTCTACCTATGACCATATGCTTATGGTTTATTTGTTCATCTAGAATCTATTGGCTCATGTCACTATGTCTAACTATAATAAGCACCAGGGAGATGAGGAGTTGGTTCATGCTTGGAAGGAGCACAACGTCGATGCCCGACTGATGCATCTAAAGATCGATGCGATTGCCAAAAATATTGGTCTGACTTTCGTCTATCCCAGGATGGAGGAGGATGAGAAGGCTGGCCCTAGCACTCGCCACAAGCAAGCCACTGCGTAGAAGCCATAGGAGGAAAAGACAGAGGAGACAAATGAGATAGGAAAATAGAAGGTGGAGGAGGGAAATGGCGATGCACCTACTCCCTAATATTGTTCTGTTGGTCCCGCGCGCTTTGGTGGTTTCTAGTTTATCTTTCTTCCTTTATCAAATTTATAGTATGTTAAGGGCTGTTATTTCAAGTAGGTAGTATCTAGAATTTTGGGGTTGGCATTGGGTGCAGTTTGTTTATGGTGCCCTGGTTGTTTTGCTAAGTGTTTTTCTAAGAATGACAGTGAACTATAAGTCGATGGTTGCACTATAAGCATTTTATGTACTTGGTTTCAAAGCAATAATATAGTTTTTAATTTACAAAAAAAACAGAAATTGGTTAGAAAAAAATCTATGTGGTAGATTTATGTTGACGTGTTGGCAATGGATAGTGGGGTCCTCCTTGCTAAGGTGAAGGAAGGTTCTGTTGTGCTGAAGACATTCCAACTACTAATTGGGCCATTGAAGTCCTTTCCATTTTCTGTAGCTGAATAAATATTTTCATACTCTTCCAATCCTTGCTTGGTGGATAGTGGAAAACCCTTAGTTCTCTGAGGGACATGTCTAGCTCAGAATAATTTTCAAAAGTGGGTTATTGTATAGCTTTGAAAATGGCCTAGATTTGGTTAAGTATCTCAAAAGTTGGTCACAACTTATCTATAAATGCTCGGCCATTTAGTTCTTCATGAATATCTTCTAGGTGAAATTCAAAATTCCTCACTGTTATAGGTCAAATCTGCACTTCTCCATCCATGATCACCTTGAGCTGTCGATCACACAAAAGGACAACTTGGATTGAAGAGCATGATGACCTTGGATGATACCTTGACCTGACTTACCCTTCTGCAAGCTAGCAAAACCCTGAAAAACCTCATGTTTTGAGCTGTGCGCTACTCTACTTCAGCATAGTAGCATTCATGCCCTACTCCACAGTCTCAATAGTAGCACACACCTCCTACTGTGTGCTACTCCACTTCAGTAAACTAGCGCACACCCTCAAAAAAGTTGCAAACGCTAGTAGTTAAACACTGAAGTTGGATACTATGCGCTACTCCACTGTGAAAAACTCGTGCACACCTTAAAATATGATCAAAAATATATTAATTTGATGAATTGGGATTAGTCGCAGTCGGTTCTGCAACTTCCCCAACTTCCATTACAACCACCTCTCAATTTAAGCTTCCTTCCTTGTCCTATAAATACAAGGAGGATTGAGGAGAGGGGTTAGACATGGTGGTGACTCTCATTCACAAGAAGAGAAATTTGTATGATGGGTTGTTATGCTGGAAGATTTCAAGTCAGAGAAGAGCAGGAGCCCAGAATCCATTTGCACAAGCATGCTCCATTGATCAGGTATAACTTGTAATCATTATATGCTTTTGACAATAAAGGTTGAAACATTCCTTCATGTCCCAAATATAATGCCTAATGGATTGTGTATTTATTTGGTTAAATGCTTGATTGTTCTTGATTTTTGAATTGCATTTCAATTTTATCATCTTTATATCAATCAAGATACGCTGAAGAAGGTATCTTTATGTTGCAGGTCTATTGAAGTGGAAGATCAAGTTGAAGATTGAGTGCAAGATCGAGCAAAGCTAGGATCAAACGTCAGTAATAAGGTATGTCTTCAAGATATTTGATCTATTTCCATTTATAGATGTTTTTGTATCGTAATCATTGTGTTTACCTATCTCCCCCTAAGTTGATAGTGTCCCTTTCCTCACTATAGGGTGAATTTCCTAAACAACAAATTGGCGACTCCACTGGGGAGCCGGTTGTTTTTCTGCTCTAGGAAACCCATTTTGTTGTCTTTCCAGTATTTTTTGATCCCTTTAATCCTCTGAGGGGCCTTGTAGGTCATCCCTACCTGCTCTCTTTTGTCTGACTCAGTCTTTTACACCTCTGCAAAGCTTGATTTCTGACCTTTCCTGATATGCGTGCTACTCTATTGTACCTACAGTAGCGCATACCTGAGTCTGTCCGCTAGTTTATCTACTGCACAATAGCGCACACCTTCCAGAGTGCACTAGTTTGCCTACTCCACAGTAGAGCACATTCCAGTAGCTCTCTGTTTGATGTAAGGTTTGGTTTTCCACCTGTTTTGGTTTGGTTTTCCACCTGTTTTGGTTTGGTTTCTGACTTTGTTATTGGCCTTCTTAACTGGTCTTTGAGGTCTGTAATCCATCTTTGAGTCTCTTTAGACCCTTTTGAGTCCCTTAGGTCATCTTTTGGTCACTGGATTACTTTTGAAGTGTCTTGTTCATTTGTGACTCTTTTTGGAGACCGTGCATTATTCCTTAGTGAACACAGTTGCTCGTCCATACCCTAGTATTGTGTTGTAGGTACATACAAACCTTTGTGTTTAGCATTTGCTGTATGTTGCGACACTTGTATGCTCTTTGGGTGTCTCATCCTTCGATTTAGGGTTTAGACCCATTTTTTGAAGCCTTTGGGTTGTCTTCCAAAGCATTTTGAGTCCCGACATTTCTTGACCTCGCTGTCATTTCTAGTATTAAGTGAGTTTGAAGTACTTTAGTTTGCTTCACATTTGAGTCTTTGTCTTAGTAAGGTTGTCTTTAGTTCTCTTGCCTACATACTACTTGGCTTAGTGTTCTTGTTTAGGGTTTGGTGCTTTGGAGGATTCTTCTAAGTTTTATTTTCAGTTATAAGCATCTTTCATCCTTGTTTTCTTCCCACTTTGCATCCAAGTTCAAGAGCTTTTTCCTTTGAAAAAGCTTGTAGGACAAGTCTTTGTTGGATCATTGATTCGATTGTTGTGAACTTTAGAGTCATTTTTCCATATTTGCACATCTTTTGTAGGTCTTACTTGCTTCCGATTTCAAGTTCTTTTTCATTCATATATAACAGAAAAAGAAAAATAAGTTTGGTAGCTTAGAGTAGTGAGGCTTATAATATTTGCAGAGTAGCATAATTTACTTTGTTCCGAATTTGAAAAGAAAACAAAAAGAAAGCTTTGTTTAGGTTTGTTTACTCTTCATTTTGGAAAGAATATAAAATGAAAAATAAAAGAGTCTTTTGTTGTTGAAAGTTGTTTCATTTCATGCTCTTTACTTTCTGTTGCAACCACACCACACAATACACTGCCCCACTGAGTAAAAAGTAACCTTAAAAAGAATCTTAATAAAATCAATTAGAAACGATTTTCTTTCTAGGGATACATGACACCAACTAGTCTAGGCTAGAGTTTCGAGCTTAAAACACCTTAAATTGCTCGAAGCTTGTTTCATTACTAAAAAACATAGTATGACTATCATATAGGTAAACCCATCTATATCAAATATTTCTGGGAAACTCTACTAAAACCAGAGCTAAGCACGAGGACGTGGAATATCGGATTTGTTGAGGATATCCCCTCACTTTCCCTTCAACCATAAACCAGGGTCGATTCGTGTATGGGGGTCCATCTGGACTTTGGGCTTTGCTACCCTTCCCATGCATTTTGATCAGGCTGATGACTATCTCCCCGGGATTTTTCGTACTTATGGTAGCCTTAGTATCAGACCTATAGGATCATACACAGGTGACAATAGGGGATTATAGCTGTTGTACCTAGGACAGACGTGGGAGGAAATCCCTTACAGGTCTTTGAGAGGGAGGTTGGGTGATTCCAGTGCTTGCACCCTTAGCCATTGTATTGTGGACCTCGGGTAACTATTCTTCTTCCTTTATTGATCTGTTCTAGGCCCTCATCATCCCAGACTCTTCTCTGGAAGGCATCTTGTTTGCCTAGTTTGCATACTTAGGATTTTTTAGTGGAATGTTGTTTTCCCCCTAGTCTTAGTGGCCACTAGGTTTTTTCTTAGTTTTAGTTTTATATATAACCATGGAAGACCAACAACTTTGTAGGTCTTGAAGGTTGAAAAACCTTCTCCCACTTAATGTGGAACCACTACTGCCACCCAGAAGATAGAGGACAGACTCCAGTGGTCCATTTGAAACTACTGGTGAAATAGAGGTTCCTAAGGAACCACAACCTGGGACTCCAGATCAACAAGCTTTTAATACAGTTGATATTTGAGGATCTCACTTCTAGTGAGTTCAATAATCCTTTTAATCCTCCTCTGATTGATTTTAACGTTTCGCTTCTGATACCTGTTGGTTTCCAGCAACCTGATTATAGTGCATATTTGTTCACACCTGGGCATATTATGACTAATACAAGAGGCGAACAGGGACTTCCATAGACTACCACAATAGGTATGAACACAAATACTGTAAATCCGACCTCCACTATTATACTGAGTTCGACTCAGTCAATCGCTATTTCCACTCCATCCTTCAGTTTTAATATTGGTACGTTAGGCATGCCGAGCTCAATAGCTTTGAAATCCACCTCTACTCCTACTTTCGGACCCAGTAATACAATGAATGTTGGTCCACCTCCTGTAACTCAACAGCCATACCATATACCTAGTACTTGGATTTTCACACCCAATGTAGGGTCAAATGCCTCTGCAACTATGCCTGTCATGAGTACCATGACCACGTCGTCCACCTCGACTACCCCTAGTTTTAACACCTTTGCAAGTTAAAACATGAATCAAAATAATGTACCTATGAGAAACACCCCTTTTTCTCTATTTTTGGGAGGAGGGGGTAACATCCTTAATCAACAATATGCGGGGCTAACACCCAGCCTCAGTGGACAAATGTTTAGAGTACTAACCCACTTTCATTTGGATGGGGGAATTTCAAAAACACTTTCACACAACAATAGATGACTAAGGGAAACCGCTACCAGCAAATGGCTGGGGGAAACCCCTACCAGCAGATGGCTAGGGGAAACCCCAACCAACAGTTCATGGGTCAGACTATGGGTGGTTCCCCCTTTATGACCCTAGCTTATCAAATTCCATCTTATAAACCTTGTATACCGTTTCTGGAAACTTTAATTTGCCAGATCTTTCCAAGTTAATGAATGATCCGGTGTACCATAACGCGACATGGCCACCAATTCTTACTAAGTTACCTTTGGACATTCCAAAATTTGAAGGAAATACTGGTGACGACCCTGGTGATCATGTCACCACCTTCAATTTATGGTGTTCTTTGAACTCATTGAACGAATATTTCATTAGGTTGAGACTTTTCCAAAGAACCTTAACCAACACTGCGGCTAAATGGTACATTGAGTTACCTGCAGCTACATTTTTTAATTTTCAGGATCTTGCAACTTTTTTTCTGAACCAGTTCCAGTTTCCTGTTCGGTACAATCCCGGGAGAGATATTTTGTCTACATTTAGACAGAATAAGGCCACTCACTTATTTGATCACTTTCAGGAGTGGCGAAGACGGAAGAGGCGCATTAAATCCAATATACCTCCAGAATTTTTTCTTGAGTGGTATCTAAAATCACTCCTTCCTTACATTTCTAAGGAAGTAGCTACTTCTGGAGTGTCCTCAGAGGAAGAAGCCATTTTACGGACCCAGCAGCTAGACTTTTTTTATGCACAGTCTGGGATACTTTATGAGATTATACCAGATGCACCGCGATCAAACACTGATCTTGGAAGAACTAAACCTGGACCACATGCTAACGGCATAGTGGGTTCAGTAGATTCTTCAGCTTTCGAAGCATTGACTAAGCAGGTTCATGCCTTATTCGTCAAACAATCGACTGCAGAAGTAACCTTCGTCACAACCTCTCCTTCTACTTCTTAATCTGTAAACCAGGTTTAGAACAATCAAAAGGGCCCTCGATAGCCCAACAACAAAAAGAAGTGCAAGAAAGAAGAGGGGAACCAGCAAAATCCCAAGAACAAAGAGAATGCCGAGGAGGGTAACAAAGAAATAAGAAGGTTAAGTTCCCTTGTAAGCTTCGCAAGTAGAATCACCTCACTCATCAATGCCCTCTACTTGAAGAAGTCCAGAAGCTGCTTCAAGAAAAGAAACCTACCATACTTAAAGATCCATTTCCTAAGAGGCAGGGTTCAGCTTCTGGCACCTCCAAAGCTGGGGGCACTACTCATGCTTTAGTTGATCAAACTTTCATTAATATGGTTAGCATGGATGCACTTTTGCAAATGCGAGTAAGAAATTATACCCCGGATGTGCAAAACAAGGATAAAGAGATCCTGAATCTTCCATTCCTCTCCACATTCCAGTGGATTCATTGCCCAAGATATCAAAAGGTGTCTTGAAATGGGCCTTGCATAATCCTAATGCTCTAGCTGCTTCCAACTACAATGTGGTTGAAGATCTAGATCAGATCCCTTGTGCTATGTCCACCTTAGAAGTTTTGCAAAGTTGTCTGTTACAACGAAATGCACTTCTGGCAACGATTGGAAGTATGGAATCGTCCAACATGACTGCACGCTCTGATATATCTAATATCAAATATCAGTTGCGGAACCACATTTCCCTACAGATAGAAGTGGTTCATGGTCCTATGACCACTAGATGGGCCATCATAGATGAGGACGCGTCGACATGCGTGATATCCATTTCTTGCTGGAAAGCTTTAGGCTCTCCCGAGTTAGCCCCCTCTAACACACTGCTTACTACCTTCGATGGAAGGACTATCCGTCCACACGGAGTCCTACCATCATTTGAAATTACACTTGCCGGTAACACAGTTGCTGTAGAGATTGAAGTTCTGGATGCTCCACTTGATTACAATATGTTGTTAGGTAGGAGCTAAACATATGCCATGCGAGCCATTGAATCGATAGTTTTCCGAGTTGTTATGTTCCCTCATGAAGGAAATATCATCACAGTCGATCAACTTTTGTTCTCTCGGAAAAACAACTAAACTTCATCGGATTCCACTATTCCTTTAGTTGATCAATCTGCCCCAGTAAGCAAGAGTTTAGGAGTAGGGCTTTACAGGTCATTAATAGTCACTTTTGACCTACACTCTCTTGTTCTTTTCATGCATTCTGATGTAGGTACTTATACTGAAACTTTCATGGTTGGTCTTAGGACTGATCCATGGATCCTTCCTATTGTATCAGAACCTTCAGTGGCTTTAACCATTGCAGAGATAGCATACATGGAAGCACAACATACTGCAATGGAACATATCGTGACTTCGCCAGTCTCTACTGAGTCGAATATGGACTATGCTCCTGCATGGTCATTGAATTATACCCACTCTTTCGACTGTTTAGACACGGTCTTACCATCTGATGAAGTCATTTTGGAAGCCATGATGGGCCTGGACCATCCATGGGAACATATGCATCATAGGTCTTACCTACTTCCAAACCTAGACATGATAGAGAGAGGAGAATTCTCTATGAGACCCAGTGGATTTGTTGATTTGTCATATTTTCCTTCTACTTCAAGAGCTGTTTATGCTGAAGGGAATATGGCTAATATATCGAGAACAATCCCGATTAACATTTCCACCAAACCCGAGGTCGTGGAAAACATTTTTATTGGTGCAGACTGCTCTCCATAAGAGATCGCTCTGTATACCAAGCTTTTTAAAGAATTTCGTGACATTTTTGCTTGGTCTTATGAGGATATGCCAGGTATCGATCCAGCCATCGTTGAGCATGTCATCACACCATACCATAATGAAAAACCTGTGAGACAGAAGCTTCATCCTGTGAATCCTCGAAAAGCGACCGCCATTAAGGAGGAAGTTGAAAAGTTGCTCAGAGCTAGATTTATCTACCAGATTGACATGACGGAATGGGTTTCAAACCCCATTCTGGTTGATAAAAAGAAAGGTACCATCCGAGTTTGTACCGACTTCTGAGACTTGAATAAAGATTGTCTGAAAGATAACTATCCCACACCATTTATCGATGAGATCAATAGATGCATGTGCGGGACACAAGATGTTTTCTTTCATGGATGGATTTTCAGGATATAATCAAATCCAAATCAAACCTGAAGATCAACACAAAATATCTTTCATTTTCCCGTGGGGAACCTTTTCTTATCGGAAGATGTCGTTTGGCTTAAAGAATGTTGGAGCTACGTTCCAACGAGCTATGAATTTCGCTTTTCATGATATCAAGCACATAGTTGAACCTTGCTTGGATGGCCTCCCGACGTGATCTCGAAAGAGATGGGATCATCCAGCTCATTTGAGACTTGTGTTTGAACAATGCATAAAATATAGGATTCGACTGAATCCTAACAAGTGTGTATTCTGTGTCGAATCAAGATGTTTACTGGGTTTTATTTTTTCCAGTCGTGGTATAATGTTTAACTCGTTAAAAGTTGAGGTGATTGTAAATCTACATCCTCCTCGCACCTTGTGACAACTCCAAAGTCTGCAAGGCATGTCTAACTTCTTATGACGCTTTATCATAAACTATTCTAAATCATAAAAGGTTTTATGAGACTGCTTAAACAAGATACCTATGTCATGTGGGATGAGGCTGCTCAAGCATCGTTTGAGGCCTTGAAAAAAGCACTACTTTCAGCCCCCTTGTTAAGCTCGCCTGATTATGCAAAATATTTTCTCTTATATCTAGCAGCGTCTTTTTTCACAATTGGCATAGTATTAGTTCAGGAGGACGACATGCTCCAAGAGCATGTTGTTTACTATCTCTTGCGCACATTGATAGATCCTGAGATTAAATATTCACATGTGGAGAAGTTAGCACTAGCTGCGGTCTATGTGGTACAGAGGCTTCGTCACTACATCCTTTTACGAACAACTACTGTGATAGCAGAATTCAATCCTTTTTAATATGTTCTCACTCGACGCATCATTGGTGGGAAGTACAATAAATGGATTGTAATCTTACAAGAGTTCGATTTGGTCTTTCAATCGGCCAAGTTGAAGAAATCACTAGTGTTCACTGATTTAATATCAGAGTTTCCGAGTGACTTAGATCATGTCGAGGAAGAATCATCATTCTTGGATGAACATATCTTCCTTATTGCCTCCTCTAACCCATGGTACAGGGATATTTTAGTATATCTCCAGACTTTGAGGTGTCCTACCACTTTTTCTAGAGAAGAATGATGCAAACTGAAAAGTCATGCGAAAAACTATCTCATCATCTCTGATACTTTGTATAGACGTGGGATAGATTCCATTTTATGACGTTGTTTGAATTTAGAAGAAGCAGAATCAGTGTTGAATGATGCGCATAGGGGAGCTTGTGGGGGTCATCTTTCTGGGTTGGCAACAACCCATAAAATAATGCGTGCTGTGTATTTTTGGCCCATAATCTTTAAAGAATGTGTGGAAGCGATGAAACGATGCCGTCCGTGTCAGTTTTTCACCAGGAAAATGAGAGCACATCCAGATCCTCTTCATCCTATGATTACAGCAGGTCCCTTCACAAAACAGGGGGTTGATTATATGACTTTCAATCTACTTTTGGCTGGAGGACATCATTATATCACCGTTCTCGTTGACTACTTCACTAAGTGGGCCGAGGCAATGCCTATTGTCAAGGCAGATGGAGAAACTTCCGCTTATTTTGTATTCAATCAGATTATTGCAAGGTTCGACATACCCAAAGAAATTGTGAGTGATCACGACATTCATTTTCAGAAATGCATGATGACCAATTTGTACACAATGTTAGGTTTTCGGCAAGAACATTCATCTTCATATTATCCACAAGCGAATGGACAAGTCGAAGCAGTTAACAAAACTTTAAAGGTAATTCTGCAAAGAACTTTTAATGCCAGTCGAAATAACTGGCACATCATGCTATACCTTGCTCTTTGGGCTTACTGAGCGAATGTATAGACTGCTACTAGGTTCTCTCCCCTCCAGCTTGTGCATGGGATAGAAGTAATTGTTCTGATTGAATGTGAGATTCCTTTGTTAAAACTGGTTGTTCAATTACTACCAGATACTTTAGCATTGGAAGAACATTTTTTGCATTTAGAGCATCTAGATGAGCAGCGCCGCGATGCGCTCACAGTAAATGAAGTTCATAATAAATGATTCAAAGGACAATATGACAAGTCTGTCAGACCTAGGGTGTTCCATGAAGGAGATCTTGTTCTACTTTGGGATCAGGACAAGGAACCTCTAGGACCTGGAAATTTCAAGTGTATGTGGCTCGGGCCTTACATAATTTCTAAAGTACTAAAGAAGGGTGGTTACGAGATAGTATACTACGAGGGTAATAAGCTTCCTGAGCCTAGAAATGGGCTCTACCTGAAGAAGTACTACACTTAGGCAGTTGTGCTTTTTCTTGTAACATAGCTGTATATTTTGTAGAGCTATTTTTTGCTTGTGTTTGTTAGTTAATCTTATGTGTGTATTCTTTTTTGTATATCAGACCTCGACTGAACATTTCTTAGGATTTGCTGATGGCGCCAGTCGCCACACCCTACAGCTGGCTTCAACAACTTGGTTCATTTACTCACCAGTTGGCCAACTCTTCTCTTCGGGGGGGGTTTGTTTGGGTCCCACTACGAACAATGTAGCTGAGTACAATGCAGTTATAGAAGTTCTCTGAGATGCCCTTATTCATGGCATTTCACATTTGGAGGTAAGAATTCATTCGCAACTAGTTGTATTTCAGTTAATGGGTGTTTACCTGATTAGAGATCCTGTTTTGCTATGACAGGTTTTGCGAGTTAGATTATTGGAAAGACAGTTTGATTCCATTATATATCAACACATTCCAAGAAATTTAAATCCATTAGCTGATTCATTTGCAAATTATGTTTTAGATTGGCATTTTGATCATAAATTTCCATAAATAGCATTTCACACATAAAGTTAAACACACACACATGTACATAACCAATACTCTATATATATCAGAGACTGTATCAAAAAATATAATATGAGTTTTGGATCACAAGTCATGTCATAAAGTACAAAACTGGGCTCGGTGGCCTAAAAATATACATAAAATATCCATCTCCTAAGGAGAAGGAGGGGCCTCATTGGCATCTACTGCCTCCCGATAACATATGACCAACCTAGCTATCTTCCGAAGCACCCTAAGCCATGTTGGGGGCACCCCAACTACATCTTCCTGCATATCAATAGGTATCCGCTCCATGCGGCATGCAAGAACATCATGAGTCAACCGACTCACTTTCCACTATATGGTCTGTAACATAGCATCAACTGCACCCACATTTGTTGGCCTCATGAGGATAGTAGGATGTCCCTCAGGACAAACAGGTCCAATATCTGCATTTGACACTTGTTTAGTACTTCAAAACTCATCATAAAAATCATATAATTGAAAATTTGAAAAAATTAAATAATTCTCAAAACAATAACATACCAATATCTCCCCAGGCACCACCTGGAGGAAGTACCAACTCTGGATCATGGCAGAAGTCTAATCTAGCATATAGAAACTGCTCGAATGCTGGCACTTGTCTCTCCCACCACCCCTAGAAATCATCAATATGATATAAAAAGTGACTTTCACCACCGCCCTGGTAGAGAAAAATGTCACCCCAATGGCCCAATCTTAGCTCATGAGGATTGGTTGGAGGTAGAGGCATGCTCAAGCTAAGATCAGGTACCCTCTCAAAGAAGAAGGTACATAAAATGTTGCCGTATCCAAAGTTCTTCACACTCCCAGACTTACAACCCGTGAGTTGAAGCTTCATATTTGCCAATAAACTAGTGCACCAATCATACACATGACCTTTCAAGCATCTGACACCGATATGCATGGAATGCCTCGAGGCTAAGTGTTGTATGGCACTTCCTGACATTCGGTTTAACATACTCACAATAACCTTTAGAGGGAGGCTTTCAATGGTAGAAATTAGGATTTGACTTCCTTATTTCTCGGCTCTTGCCACACAGTAGCATTCAAATATTCTTGCATCGACACGGCACCCACATTGCGAGAAGATCCTTTCAAACTTACCACATCTCCCCTCCTAGAGAGTCTGGTAATGAAGTATATGTCGTCGACAATAAGGTCTAGGGTTTGTCGCCGAATATCAAATGCATTGGCATCTACATCCCAGTATTGAACGATATGAAAGTGGCCCCAGTCTGTATCCAGCTCTTCTCTCTCCCTCGTGAGTACTGGGATATGGAGATCCTGCAAGATATTGACAATACTTTGGGGGAACTTATTAAGGTCGCAGAGTAGACAAAACTCCAAAGGTATACTACATGTGCTCGCATCTATGTGTATATTGATCTGTCAAAATATTTGCCTGAGGCAATCGGTTTGAACTAGGATGACGAGGAGTGGATCCAACCACTTGATTATGAGTAGCTTCCATTTATATGCAGACTATGCCATGAATATGGTCACTTTGGAAATAATTTTCATAAGTAACCTCATGCACCTTCCCCCACCAATTTAGCTTGGGAAGGTAAGAAAGATGAGGAAGGTTTTACCCAAGTGCACAACAAGAGGAAGAATAGAGCAGGGGATCAACATAAGAAGGGAAAGGAGAAGGTTGAGAAAGGGATTGCTAGAAAAAATCCCTTTTAGATACTGGAGGAAGTTGGAAAGGATGAAAAGGTTGGAGGAGAAGGGAAGAGACATCAGGAAAATGTAGCAATGGTATCGAAGAATGCAATGCCCCAGGTTGCACCTCTTGAGAATCAAACAGTGGTCATGGAGGA
Source organism: Larix kaempferi (assembly GCA_027924585.1). Taxonomy (NCBI): domain Eukaryota; kingdom Viridiplantae; phylum Streptophyta; class Pinopsida; order Pinales; family Pinaceae; genus Larix; species Larix kaempferi. Next base: position 2,758,977 of record BSBM01000156.1, read on the forward strand.
GGATGACGGTGACGAAATGGAACTGGGGGAGCTTGATCTAGACGTGCTAGAGAAAGATTGTGAAAAAAAGGAAAGGGCTATGTCTCTCGAAGGAAATTAGAGCTTCTGCAAGATGTAATCATCAAATCTAAAGCCAGACAGCAGCTCGGGATCTCCTGAGACCATCACAAAGGGAGAAAAAGGAAATCTCAAGAGGAGGAATTGAAAAGAGGTAGGAAGTCGAATAGGCAAAGAATTGTTGAGATTGGAGTGAAACTCATCAAATATGGTCAGTACCAAATGATTAGGGAGGCCTTTTATTAAGCCAACAAGGTTACCCAATGATGCTCATATATTGGAATATCCGAGGGTGTAATCATATGAGGAAACTAAAAATCTTGGCAAGAAAGATTAAGCAGGAGAAACTTGATGTTCTATTTTTACAAGAAACTAAATGCAACTCAGAAACCGTGGAGAAGGTTGGGCAAAGGATCTAGAAAGGATGCAAAGTAATGTCGACGAATGCAATAGGCATGGCTTGAGACTTAGTAGTCCTATGGCTTCCACACTCTTTTCAAATGACAGATTGGAGAGGCAATCAATTTTCTATTTCCTCTAATTTCACTATCTTAGGTTCAGGGGCTAAAGGCACATTGGTGAATATTTACAGACCAAGTTCCCTTCCTAAAAAATAGTCCTTTATCAGATTTCTAATGTGGATGGCTGAGTAGGCTGTTTCTGGCTCTTGGATAGTGGGAGGTGATTTTAATCTCATATCCTCTCTCAATGAGAAGAAGGGTGGCCAGACGGTTATGGATAGATTCCAAGAAGCATTCATGGAGCTTTTATCCCATATCCCTTTCATAGATGTTGAAACAGGAAATGGGTGGCACACCTGAAATAAGAAACAAGGAGGCAATCAACTTGTCGCTGAAAGAATTGATAGATTCTTGAATATTGAAGACATTGCTCGAGGCACGATTGAGGTTAGTGCTAGTGTTTTGCTATCAGCGGGCTCTGACCATTGGCCCATATGCCTCCATTGGGATTGGTCAAACACTATCCTTTATAAACCATTTAGATTTGAGCAGTTTTGGATGGAGAATAAAGATTTCAAATATTTGGTGGGGTAGTGGTGGCAGGAACTGGTCCCCCTGGAGGGTGCCAGAATGTTCCAATTTCAAAAAAACCTAAAAGCTCTCAAATCCAAGATTTGTACCTAGAACAAAGAAGACTTTGGTAACATCTTCCAGCACAAGAAAAATTGATTGAGGACATGGAGCATACTCACAGTAAAGGTATGTCAGAAGGTTGGGATGAAGTATTAAGGGAGAAGGAGAAACTTGAAGCCAAGGAAAGACAGGAGGAAATTTATTGGAATCAAAAATCCAGGAACCAATGGCTCCAAGATGGGGAGAAAAACATGAAATTCTTTCACAACACTATAATTCAAAATCACCACAAATCAAATATTTTCAAACTCAAAAGAAGGGATGGTATCCACGTGGAAACTAGAGGAGAAATTGAAGATGAATTAGTTAACCACTTTGCCTCAGTATTAAGGGAAGACAAGGTCCATGAGAGCAATGTTATTTCCCAAATCACTGGCCTCATTCCCAGACTTGTCACCAGGGACCATAACGAGTTGTTGAACAAACTAGTTTCCATGCAGGAAGTTGAGGAAGCAATGAACCAGATGGATCTGGGGAATTCCCCTGGACCGGATGGTTTTACTACAAACTTCTTCCATTTCTTCAGGGATATGATCAAGGAGGAGGTTCTAGGAATTGTTGAGGAATCCCGCAGGTGTTGCGGGGTTTTAAAATATTTCAACGCAACCTTTCTATCTCTTATTCCGAAGGAGGAGGGATCTAATTCCCCTTGTGAGTTTAGACCTATAGCCCTTTGTAATTTTATTTATAAGATTATCACTAAGCTAATTGTAAACAAGATCCATCCTCTGCTCCCTATCCTTATTATCCCAGAGCAGTCAGGTTTTGTTGAAGCAATACAAATTGTGGATGGAGACATTTTGGTTCACGAACCTATTCATTCCTTGAAACTCACAAAGAAACTTGGCATGTTAATCAAGTTGGACATAGAAAAATCCTATGATAAGCTCAGTTGGATGGACATGCGCAACATCTTGGTAGCCTTTGGGTTTGAAAGGAATTGTGTGAAATGGATTATGAACATGATTTCCACTCCTTTCTTCTCCATCTTGCTTAACGACTACCCCTCTAGACTCCTGCAGGCCTCTTCGGGTATTCACTAAGGGGACCCCCTCTCGCCCTTTCTCTTTATTTTAATGGTTGAGGGGCTAAGTAGACTTCTGTAGGGCCTTGGGAGTGAAGGTAGTATTATAGGTCTTCAACTCCATGCTGGGTTGGATAAGCAAATTCACCAATAATTTGTTGATGAAACCATGTTAACGGGGCACCCTTCAGGCCAAGAAGCTCGTGTCTTCAAAAATTGCTTAAAGCGTTTTGCGAAGGACTCAAGGCTCGAATTGAATCCTAATAAGTCACAAATGTTCTTCTTTAATATTTCCTGTATAACTCAATGTAATATTCTGAGGATTCTAGGCTTTGCAAAAGGATCTATTCTATCCAAGTATCTGGGAGTTCCTCTATCAGAAGGCACCATTCGTAATATTTCCTGCCAAGACTTGATTGATAGGATTCAGAGAAGGATGGCTAGTTGGACTCTCAGACCCTTAAATCTCCGCATCCCTCTAATTCGTGTAAAGTATGTTCTCCAAGAAATGCGAGTTTATCTCCTTTCAATGCTCTCTGCTCCAGAGTCGGTACTAAAAGAAATAAGGAGTATTAAGAAAACTTTTCTGTAGGGTGGTAGGGAGGAGAAGTCCAATTTTTCATTGGTGGGATAAGATAAGATCTCCAGACGCAAGGATAAAGGTGGTCTAGACATTAGAGATCCTGAGATTCTAAGTGAATTCTATGGATCAAAAATATGGTGGATATGGTGCAATCATAAAGTTGATCCGTGGGCACGGCTATGGCATGTGAAATATGCTAGAGACAGCCCGTAGGGGAATCTGATCCATTTCAATGAAGTGAGGAATGGCTCACATATTTTGGTAAAATATTTTGCAGGTCAAAAATTAGTGCAAAACCACAACTTTTGGGAAGTTTACAAGGGTGAATTAGCAAAGTTTTGTAATGATTCGTGGAATCAGTTTCCTAAACTGGGAGACGATCCAAGGTGGCAGGATATCAGGGTAGGGGGATGGCAGTCGGTAAACTCAAAATCTATAACTATGGGAAGAGGTGTCGGTTGATGTTCATAAGTATTGGTTGGATTGTAGGTGGATGGAAGGGCCAATTAATAACGAAGATATTAGGGCCTTCGAGACAACGCTCCAAGAGTGATTCATCCATGTCAAAGATGGTCTTGACAAGCTCTGCTGGCGATACAATCATAAAGGATTTTTTAGCACAAAGGAAGCTTATGATATCATAATTAATAATGAAGAAGGGGTTGAAAGTTTCTAGAAGAAGATTTGCGGGATGAACCCCTGGCCAAAAATTGCGGTCTTCTGTTGGTTGGTTGTCTGGGGAAGGATTTTGACCAGCGAAAATCTTACAAAAGGAGGGATTCATGGACCATCTCGTTGCCCCTTATGTTTCCTCTCTGAAGAATCCTATGGGAACATGTTGGATGGTTGTACCTTCTCTTCCATGTTGTGGGATTGGGGAGCTATGATCTTTCGAAGAAGTGATTGTGTTAGAGATCACCCAGATGAAACCATTAAGGAATGGAACTCTAAATCCTTCCTGAATCCAATCATTTTGACTTTGTGGAAAATGTTCCCAGGGATGGTAATATGGAATGTTTGGAAGGAAAGAAATCATCGTATCTTCAGGGATAAAAATCATGACTTAGAAGAAATATGGAGGAAGCTGGTCAATAATATGAAAGAAACAATAAGAAGCATCACATGGGGGGATAAGGACAGAGACCTTTCAGAGGGGGAACATCGCATTGCTATGGGTTGGGGGTTATGCTGTGCTAACCTAGAGGGTATTCTCATTAAACCTAAGATCTTCCATCCCTCTAGTCTGAATTTTTGGTCCCCTCCTATTCCGTAGGTCTTCAAAGTTTATTTTGATGGTGCCTCTCATGGTAATCTGAGAGTGGCAGGATTTGGTGGTGTATGCAGAAACACTACTGGAAGTATCCTGAAAGTTTTTTTCGATCACCTAGGCATCGAATCCAACAACTCAGCTGAGTTGGAAGGTCTCATTTAGGGAATTCACCTAGTGGTCAACGAAGGCTGGTTCTCAGCAATACTGGAGGGGGATTCCGATATAATTATCCACATGTCCAAGAAGTTGACTAATGGCTAATCCCCAACCAAAATTTATACAAGTTGGAAACTTTTGCATAGGATGGAACATTTGAAACCCATCTATCTAGTCATAGTGCCATCAAGTTTAGCCATGTCAAACGAGAAGCAAACAAGGTTGCGGACCTTTTGGCTAACCAGGGCATTGCTGGAGGTGGGGCCCTCTCGGTTGGCTTCCTGGAAGACTATCGACATGACACTTGGACCATGAACTGTTGCCACTTGGCTAGCTCCGATCTTGAAAAATACAGACAACAGGAAGATGGAGCCTCACCACCTCATGAATTCGACGGGGGATTGTTGGGGAGGTGTAATGGAAAGTCACATCAACGTGGGATGCAATGCAAGGAGTCGCACACATCTACAGTTTAAATATTGAAATAAGTACGAGAGAGTACAAGTCTAGGAAAGAATCGAGCGAAAGGAATGCTCCATATCTATGTCCTTATTTGGTCATTAGTATCATTTTAATGATCATTAACGGAGAAGGAAGTTTCATGATTGATAATCGATATGAGATGAAGAATGAACGAAGAATTGTGGGCAGGTGATAATGATCTCCATGTTTATTTATAACTATGCATATGAGACCTTAACGGTAGAGTTTTTCTATGCCTCAAAGTCATCCCTCCTTATTTGGGTGGTAAGGATTCTTTGGGGAGTGTTTGTGAGTTATTTAATTTACTTTGTTTGCCTGATAATTGTAGGGCTAGGGTGATGGCTCCTAAGCATAGTGCTTGTTTCGAGACTCTCCGTAGGTCTAGTTCTAGTAAGTTGCAGGGCAAAGCAAAGCGCTCTATTGAGATTGGTAGTGATCAGGGTCGGGCCTCAAGGGCTCAATCTTGGGCCCAAGAGGCAGCTCTGTTCTCCTGTCAATGTATTCCCTCCTTGGTCTGGGATGAGTTAGACCATATAGAGCAACAACTGTGTGACACAACGAGGACCATTCCAGTCGAGAACCTTCATCGAGAGGTGGAGGAATGGGTGGTTGACTCGGGAACCACTGCAGGCAGATCCTCTACCTACGACCATATGCTTATGGTTTATTTGGTCATCAAGAATCTACTGGCTCATGTCACTATGTCTAACTATAATAAGCACCAGGGATATGAGGATTTAGTTCATGCTTGGAAGGAGCACAACGCCGATGCCCGACTGATGCATCTCAAGATTGATGTGATTACTAAAAATATTGGTCTGACTTTCGTCTATCCCGGGATGGAGTAGGATGAGAAGGCTAGCCCCAGCACTCACCGCAAGCAAGACACTGAGTAGAATCCATAGGAGGAAAAGACAAAGGAGACGAATGAGATAGGAAAATAGAAGGTGGAGGAGGGAAATGGCGACGCACCTGCTCCCTGATCTTGTTCTGCTAATCCTGGGCGCTTTGGTGGTTTCTGGTTTCTCTTTCTTCCTTTATCGGCTTTATAGTATGTTAAGGGATTTTATTTTGGGTAGGTTGTATCTAGAATTTTGGGGTTGGAATTGGGTCCAATTTGTTTATGGTGCCCTGGTTGTTTTTCTAAGAATGACAATGAACTATAAGTCGATGGTTGCCCTGTAAGCATTTTATGTACTTGGTTTCAAAGCAATAATATAGTTTTTTATTTACAAAAAAAACCAGAAATTGGTTACAAAAAATTCTATCTAGTAGATTTATGTTGACTTGTTGGCAGTGGAGAGTGGGGTCCTCCTTGCTAATATGAAGGAAGGTTCTGTTGTGCTTAAGAAATTCCAACTGCTAATTGGGCCATTGAAGTCCTTTCCAGTTTCTGGAGCTGAATAAATATTTTCATACTCTTCCAATCCTTTCCTGGTGGATACTGAAAAACCCTTAGTTCTCTGAGGGACATGTCTAGCTCAAAATAATTTTCAAAAGTGGGTTTTGGTATAGCTTTGAAAATGGTATGGATTTGGTTAAGTATCTCAAAAGTTAGTCACAACTTATCTTTAAATGTTTGGCCATTTATTTCTTCATTAATATCTTCTAGGTGAAATTCATAATTCCTCGTGTCTAGTATCATTGCATTGTAGTGATCCTTGTGGTATAGATCTCCTTCTCCATCCCCAAAACATGGAAGACCGAGTGGGAAAACATCTCTGAACAACTCCTTGAATGACTGGACATCTTGCTTTAGTTGGGAATCCATTTTAACAACATTTTGAGCCATTAATCCTTTTGTAATAATTTTATTTGTGTCCATGATTACCTTTGTTCCATCTCAGACATACTCTTGGAGCTCATCGAAGGATTTATCATTTAATAAATCGATTATAGTCTTGGATGGATATGTATTTTTGTTCACGTTGTTCAGGACCGAAAGAGTGTCTTGAGCGGCATCCTCGATGATTGCCAATTCCTCTTGAGATATGATGAAATGGATTCACTATGCTATTATTAGGGATGTTTTATTTTCCCAAATTACGAACTTGGTGCTTTTGAGTAATGGTTTACCTTTCAATCATCTCAATGAGTCATGGACATCCTTCTAGAGATCTTCCGTGGACTATTGTAGTTTTGAGATGACCAGGTCTCTTTTAGCTAACTTTCCACGCATACTACTAAGCTCATAACACTTGTTTTTTAAATTATCCTATTCCTAGTTCAATTGGGAATCCTTAAGACACGTCTCTGCGACCACCTTTGTGATTTTATCAATAGGGTCCACAGAAGAGGAGGCTTGTAAAGCTGTGGCCTTTTGAAGAAGGATGTATTGATTATGTTTCTTGAGCTGGTTTAGTTCATTCTCTAGGGCGATGATTTTCTCTTTAAGTGTTTGACTATCTACCATAGCTTTCTCCAGTTAAGATTGTATTTCCAATACTTCAACGGTTTACAAATGATCAACTGTGGGAATGTTGATCTTCTTCTTTAGGATAGAAATATATTTATCTTTTTCCTTTACCACGGCTTGAACCAGAGTCATATCACTGGTATTTTGAACCAATTTGACAATTTGCTTCTCTAGGTTAGCTATATTCAATTGTTCTTATTTATTTGATGACTTCTCATTCTCCAATTGTTTCTCTAGTCTCTGGACTCTAACCTGTAGCTTGTTGGTACTCAAAGTATACTTCATCACATATCTATATACTCCACGAGTTTGTCGATGAAGCTGCATGATATACTTTGAAGGGAATGCATCTAAATTAATAGTAACCTGGATGGTATTGAATTTTGAAGGCATTTTCTTCCCTCCAGGTACCAATGGTTCCAAAATTTCCATATTTAGGGTCCCTTGCATGAAATCTAATGTAGACAAAATTTTGGACTCTTGTCTTGTCTCAAACTCTTTCTTTGGGAACAGGGTCTTTTGGATATCGATGTTTTGATCTTTGATCTGAGAATATAAACCAAACAATCCTACTTTGATTGGTGACATTGTGACTAAAGAAACTTCTAAGGACAACATCTCCTTCTTTTGTGACCAAGCTGCAGATGGGAAGTTTTCTAGGATGAAAGGTTCTAGAGAGGTGGGAATTGGCTTGATTTGCAGTGTTGCAATGGATATATTTTCATATTTTGACCCAATGCCCCCTGATTTATCTTTGTCGACATTAGATTTCAAATAAGGTGTTCTCCTTTTTCCCAACATATATACTTTATGTGGCATGTGGATGAATGGTGCCACAGTGGCCTAGCTTGGATCTAATGTTGCTTATTCTTTCTCCCAATTATCTAAGTTGGAAATTTTATCCAACAATGGGTGTGGCTCATGGGAGTACGATGCTACTCTAGAATACTGTCTCTTATGGGATATGATCCCTTTGGGATCATACTTGCATGCAAAAATCACTAGGAATCTGAAAGAAAGGTACAACTTCATTAAGTACTTTGAAATTCTTGGCACTATTACCTTTCATGAAATTTACATCATCACAGTTGAAACTCTAGCGGATGTATTCCAAATTGGAAATCCAAAGAGTCACAAACACTAGTAGCTTATAGGGAGCAAGTTCGACTCCATACAGTCGAATTGCAGTGTGGGTCTCAAAACAAAACAAATCCCTAACTTAGTCATTTGGATTTAGCTAAATCAATTGTTTTCATTTTGGAAAATTATAGGGGGGAGACAATCAAACAACAATGTATAGATTTTAGTTATGTCAGTATCCAAAAACACAAAGAAAACTTCATGAGGAGAAGCAGGAGTGATTGAATTTTAGAGGAACTCTTGGATGAAGAAATACTTATTGTGATACATGATCATGTAGATGAGAAAAGAATTATATCTGAACAAATTTCTACATGAAATTTTTTTAAAATGAAGGTTAATAGACTGAGTGAGAAAAGATGGCAGATTCAACTTGACAATAGCCTATTGCTGAGATAAATTTATAAGGAAGAGGAAACCTAAAGTGACATCGTCAATTACGAAGTCATGTTCATACTCAAGTACTTGGAAGATCATGGATAATACTGATATGGTTGGCTCCGCGAATACTACCAAGATGAACATTGAATGAGTACTAGGAAAGTCGGCTTCTGGTGAATTATCATGCGAATCAATGCATCTCTACTTTCCGATGATAATTATAAAATTTTTTTTGCTAGGAATTCATCATCAAACTGTATACTGGTAGTGTCTTCCTCGGTGTTAGATAAATACATGATGAGCTATCTAGTTATCGGGAATATGATTGATCACAATCAAGGCATGAATGCTCTTCTCTCTGGAGCATATCTTCTTGCGCATCACTGCACCAGTCATCGGAGAGATCCTCATGGATTTATGTCACCTACCCAATTTTTGAGAATAATTATTTTCTACTATTATCCTTTTTGCAAAATACTTTGTGTTAAATTATAATTACAATTTTTGTAATTATGACCCATTAGGTCAAAGATAAATGTAATGACTCATTATTATTATTTAATAAATAAAAATGGGAGACAAACACTCAAGAATGTTGTTACAAGAGTGTCCAATGGCCCACTAGGAGGAATGGAAGCTACTGGAAGGATTGGGACAGATGGCAGCATTTGCACTCTACCATTAGCTGTTGGTGTGGGACAACTCCCCCTAATTTTGTGGCATTTCCCCCTCTAGGTGGAGGGAGGTGAGTAGGTATCTCACTAATGACCAGTAATTACAAAAAAGACCTAGGTAGCCTATAAAAGGAAATTCAAATTGAGCAGGGAGATCTTACAATGTTTTATGTAGAAACATTCCTCATGTGCATCAGGTGATGGTTGAGAGATTTGAATAGGGAGGCTGTGGAGAGTGCAACTGTAAGTCTGCAAATGTTATGAGAAGGACAGACCAGACGTGTTGGTGCTGGTCCAATTGATTACTAAGCCTGTAAGGCTATATAAATTTCTTGCTGCTGCAAGTAGAGATCCTAAGCTTCAGAACTTTCTTCCTCCTGGTGGATCAGTGGATAGGCGCAGGGGTCCTAAGGCAGACATCTTGGCTGCTTAGAAGAAGGTTGGGTGGAACGGGCTTCTTGAGTGATTTGTTCCTCCTATCACACTCAAGTTCTATTCTTTTATTTTTTTTAGGTTTCAAATCATATGAATGCTCTCAGAAAATGGCTTAGAAATGTTATTAATGACTAGTAGCAGTAAAATGTTAGATCCTGATTTGTTTAAATTTGTTGAACTGATAAAATGACTCCTCTTCATTCTTCCCCATGCGTGAAGCTGCATCGTACTCCAGTACAGAGAGGTAGCATTAAATCTGTTCATTTAAAAGTGAAACCTAGCATGCATCTAAATACATAAACCCAAGAGACCACCCATGCACAGACTTATATTCCTATGCATCTTTTTTTTTAGCAGCTGCAAAATTAAATCTCTGCATGCACTGAATATACTGTTCAAATCTGCATGATGAAACAACATACCAGAAGCTAGTCATTGTAGTAGGTTCTTTTCTGACTTCTGAAGGTGGACATTGTGTTAACATCTAGGGTTTATTGACCATCAGTTATTTATTCAAAGAAACCAATATCATGCATTCTGTTTAACCACGTACTCATTCTTTTATTTGTTATTTGAATCACACTGATCTTTATAGAAATTATTGTCATCATTGTATTATTTTTGTGCAAAAATAAAAGGAAAAGGAGTATTGTATTGTTCTTTCATTCTTTTACCAGAGGTCCAAATTGGAAAAGTACAGGGAGATAGAATTCAAGTAGACATCTATTATATTAATAGGCAAATTAAACTAACTGATGAATACACTGTAAATTCTTTGATTCTGTATTATCAACTACATGTGACAAAATTCACTTCACATAATAGCATGTTCTTAAAAGCAATGAAAAGAATAGCATTATTGAATTGACAGAGTAAAATACAGCATCTCTACACCCAAACCAGGGTTGATCTGTTCTCATCATACTAACATTTACAAACAATTAATAGTTGCAAAAATCAAGTGTTTACATGATCATAGATATCCTAACTGTAGAAACCAGATCTATTATTCTTGCACTTTAAACATTATTACAACCCAGTAGATTTCATTATCATCGATAGGATAGGGTTTAACATTATCATAGTTATATTCAAACAAAAACTAACACTTTTTTATTGTCGGCTTATAACCACTCTTTAAATAAACACTTAAACATGCTTTTCATCCTTGAAACAAAATTAAAAAATGAGAAGTTCAAAGACACCATACGTAAACATTAAACCCTAAACAATGAGCATTTCCATTTAAAATTGTGATGGCAGTATCCTACAGATCGCCTCACTATTTACTAAAGGTTCCATTAAAAACCCACTCTTTTACACTACTCAGTTATTGCCGAAACAGACCATAGTCAACACTTCTATTCCCTACAGCTCCACACTCGGTTCTTCCATAGATTTAGAAGTGCAGAACAATAACATAAAACTTTTAATACTGTGCAATCCCTTGCAACAATGAGGGTTCAACCCTATCCAGCTTGCCGAGCCAAGGGTTGGCTAACCATACATTTTAATAAATATTCACATCATCTACACTAACAAACAAAACATAAACAGTAACATTTCCCCAATGCTGCGGGCGAGGCAAAATCCACTGCCGAGAAGACATACTTCCAACAACTTGCTCATCAAGTCCGATTCCAGGAGAACCACGAGGTAGGGGTACCACCGAAGCTTATCGGTGGGTTTGCTATATTTCTTCTCCCCATCAACTTTCCCGGCACACTGCTGATCACCGAGAGTTACCTTCCAAACGACCATACACTGAGTTAAATATCAATCATGAAATAATGATGCATGCAACAAGAAAACCTTAAACTTTGTCTAATTTACTGTACTTGAGTCGTGACAAAAGATTGACGAAGCCAGCCATCCATCCACTGCGAAGGAGAAGCACCCAACTCGAAGGCCACACTGTGGGATACCTTTTGAAACTCAGGACCTGATTGAAACCCCAGACTTTCAGGTCACTACAATGCCCCAACAGATGCACTCATCCAACCTGTGGATTGCCACACTATTCAACTCTAGACTTGGCCTCCATTGATAGCTTTCACTTATAGTTTGGAGGTTGCTGCCTGTGATTCGAATCAGTTGAGGTAGGATCAAAACCATGAATATGCAGATATTCTTTTGTCTTGTCCTTCGAACCATCATAGGTGAGATTATTTCAAAAAGAACCATAAAATCTCAGTAATTGCTTGGAGTCCAAATTAGATCCAAGACTTCATAAATGGTTTCTTGATATCTCCTTTGAACCAGAAGGGGTGAGATCAAAACCATCATATGCATGAGAAATTATCCCAAGTAGTAATTGCTTAGAATACAAATTAGATCCAAGACATGAATCATGGTTTCTTGAGATCTCCTTTGAACCATAAGAGGTGAGGTCAAAACTAGTAAATGCATGAGAAATTATCCCAAGCGAATGGCCATGGTTTCTTGAGATCTCCTTTGAACCAGCAGGGGTGAGATCAAAACCATGATGTGCATGAGAAATTATCCCAAGAAAATGTAAATGGCAATATTCTTCAATAACCTTCTGAAAGCATGGAATAATGATCATATAGTAGTAAATAAGAGGTGATTGCTTGAGGAGAGTGAATTCACTACCTCTAATAGCTTATTTGACCACCGAAACATTCAATAGATCATGATGCAGACCAATAGACTCTGGTGCAAGAGAGGATTTAGGACCTTCTGCAATATCTAGAGTGTGAGCTAGCACAGAAAGAGAAGAAATTTGGAGCATGAGTGTAGAATCTGCAAGTTCTTCTTCTTTGTGGACAACTTCAATATGAGATGTGTTTGACACTGGTTCATGATCAATGAGATCATCAAGGAGGGAGAATGCATCACTTTGCTTGCTCTTGAAAGGGTTTGGACCAAATCCTTCATCCTGTTTGCTGAATATTTCATCTAGATGGGCCCATAGCTCTTTTGGAGTTTCAACAATATCAATGATTTGGTACAATATGTAATCAGGCATAGCAAGCATCATTCTTCCAAGGGCTTTGTCACCTTTATTCAACCAGTCAATCTTCTCTCCAGAGGATTCGAACTCTCTTTCAAAATAACAATCAAAGAGATCATGGCTCTTCAAATATGCTATCATTTTTTGTTTCCATTCATCATACTTGAATGGATAAAGAGGAGGTATTTCTTTTGAATTCATTGAAGCTGCAGAAGACTTGCAAAAACAATAGAGAATATCTCGAACTACTACTGCTGCACTCGAAATATTGATAATAACCTGCATGGCCCTGTAACTCAGAACTCCAACCATGCTAATTGGGATTCTGTCCAAGGTTTGGATAGGGAAGTTGATCTCAGGGATGAAGAGATCAAAAGCCTGAAAGAAGAATTGGCCGAAGCTAAAAAACAACATTCTACTAATGTGGCTGACCTCGAGAAAACTTGGGCAAGTAAGTTGCAAGACCTAGAGCAACGAAATGCCACTCTTCTTGCTGAACTTAGTCTCTCACAATCTCAAAATTCCATTTATATTGAAAAAATAACTTCCTTGGAAAAGCAAGTTGAGGATACAACTGCAAGTGCAGCCTCCTCAAGTTTTCTTAAGTTTGCACCCTATGATTTTAAGAATCTGGCCCTCAAGGTGAACCAGGATCATCATAAATTGCTGGAGAATTTATATGTTGCTTTAGATGAAATCAGGGAAAACTTTATTAATTTTTCCAAGATGTCCTCCACCCTCGAAGAACAAAAGGAGAAGAGACTCCAAGATTCTAAAGCTGAAGAGGAAATCAGTGAATGGCAAAGATATATTAAGAATGTACCAGAGAACATCTTGATCCTCAATAGTTTCCAGATTAAGAAGGCCAAGGCCTCTCTTAACACATGGCTTGATTTGAATGAAATAGCTGAGGACATTATCAATAAATCCAAGGACATCTGCACCAGGTGATGGTATACAGTCGACAACATTATGGATGTCCTGGGTTTACCATTCATGAGCCCTATCTTGGAAGCTTTACCACCAAAATGTAGGATTGAGGAACTCGAGAGTAGGCATGAGAAGTTTGCACAGAAGATTCGGGATCTTGAACAAGTCAGCATCGAAGATGTGGATCATTTGGTTAGAGAACCATTCATCATGGAGGTCAAGATTCACATGTATCTTTGCACTTGGCACAAGTTGGAAAAACATGATATGGAGAATAAAGTGTGCAATGCTCAGTTATCTTTAGAATCTGTCAATTTCCCAAACTTAGATGAATTGTTAGACATTTATGAGAAATTGCAAGATTTTTTAGATCAATAGTTGGATCCGATTTTGTAATCTTTGTTTTCTAGGGATCTCTATTTTGGCACTCTGTTGTAATTATTTAAAGAAGGATACCTCTCTTAGTTAGGCGTTTGGTAATTTTGGAGTTGCAAATCAGCAGGAGATTGGACTGGAGATACTCTGTTTAGCAGAGCATTTTGTAATTTTTGTACAAGACCTCTTTTAATACAGTAAAGTAATCTTTTGATCTATCTCTTCTTATTCTTCAAGTTTATTTGAGAATTTATGATTGTGTACTTCAGATTGTCATCTACAGTGCATGATATCTTTTGCATATGTTTAAATGTATGGATCTGTTATATTGGCTTCCCTGTATGATTGATTTATGTTGAAAAGTGTTTTATTGAGTTTCTTCAATTTAAATACTTTCTTTATCAATTTCCGCAAGTGATTCATAGTACAATAATTATTGTTAATTTTTCAATTAGCAAAGTGATGATAGATTTATCTTGAATAGGCTTAAGTACTTAAATTATTATCTCTTAATTTTTGTTAATGGATTGTGATTTAAGTGAATAAGTGAAACAATTATAAGCATTTTTGTGAAAGGTTGTAATTTACTTATTCATCACACCTCAGGGTTAATCTGCGCAAGATCAAGCTTTCATTTTAGAACAGGACTGACTTAGACTAGTTTCCCTTTTCTAAAATAGGTTAGGTTAGCTTTGTTTTACCATATCCACACCTTGGTTTTCCTTGAATGGAAAACCGATCTCATAGGTCAACTCATTTTACTCTTAGAGTGCCATCGGAGGCCTAATATCCGTCGGGGATCACCACACCAAACAGGTTGGGGATAGAATTTCCCTTGCGTAGGGTCCTTTGAAGCCTTTCAACTTGCATTTTCTTCCTTTGTTGAGTGTCTTGGAACATTCCAGCACATTTTGCATCTAACATGCACAACCGAGGCATCAACAACGACAAAAGACAAAAGTGAGCTTGATGCCATTAATACTTGTTTTTAACGAGCATCATGATAGCATAAAAAATGCTCGAAGAATCATTCACACTTGATAAAAATTATGAAATGTCTACGATGGTCTCCAATAAAATTAGAACATCACTTTATTGCATCAGAGAACTCCAAAAACTAAGATAGAATTCATAACAAGGTGTTAAAACGTAAAAAAGTATCAAACTTTAGTAAAAAACCCATAAAAGAAATACTAAAAAAGAAATATTCTATTTCTTTATATAAAAAGTCAAATAGTAAAGAAATATTTACCAATTGTTTTTTACCAAATTGTAATAGTGAAAACACCTCTTTGGGGCTTGTTTTTCAAACGTTGATTGCGGAAGCTATGGTCAGTTGGTTCACGCCTCATCAATCACAGATAGTTCTTAATGTTAAATTTTCAGAATTTACTTCAATCTGATCTAGGATCTTAACTAAGAGAACAACATGTACAGCAAATCTACAACATAGCAATCATGGACACAATAATGCAAGCACACAAGAGACACAGAGTTTACTTGGGGAAAACCATAAAGGTGAAAAACCCCAATAACTTCCTCATAGATAAATAGAGAAATGATACAACCAAAATACAAGATATAGTCTTCTCCTAGCAGCAGAGCCTACTCCTCCACAAGTGTGCCACTCTCCCAAGTGTGAGTGAGAGAATAGAATGTGTAAAATGAGAGAGACACACTCTCTATTTATACACTAACTTGACTTGACCTTTAC
This sequence comes from Larix kaempferi, assembly GCA_027924585.1. Lineage (NCBI taxonomy): Eukaryota > Viridiplantae > Streptophyta > Pinopsida > Pinales > Pinaceae > Larix > Larix kaempferi. The sequence goes on from BSBM01000156.1 coordinate 2,774,743, forward strand.
TCAACTAGGTCTGCCTCAACTTAACCACTTAACATAATGCTGACTGGGCCGAACCCCACTAGGGTGGTCTAATAACCCTTTGACCCACATGGCCGACCCCCAATAGGGTGGTCTAATAACCCTTTGACCCACATGACTTATATAGGGCCGACCCCAACAAGGTGGTCTAATAACCCATCAAGTATAAGTTACGACACTTATAATATAAATGACGACACTTCCGTATAAAGGAATAATAACATCTCTATACGAATACAACCACTTCCATATAGAGGAATAAAAAAATCTCTATAGTAATACAATATACATATATGTGAAATACATTCTGAATTTACATATACATCAACACTCCCTCTTAACTAGGAAGGTATTTCTCGACACAGGTCTTCTATCACAAGTCATTACATGTGGATAGACAAAACCTTTAAAGAGAATCCCAGGAACATTTATGTGCCACAGCATGATTGGAAAGATCTCTAAAGAGCATCCCAGGACTAATTACGAGCACACAGCACAACCTCTCGGATTTCCAGGACTAATTACATGTCTCCGTAATAATACCTCATCCCAGGACTGATTACGAGCACACAGCTCAACCTATCAGATATCTGAGGACTGATTACATACTACATAGAAATTCCGAAAAGAGTATTCCAGGAACATTTATGTGCCGTAGCACGATTGGCAAGATCTCCTAGGATTGATTACATGTTATTTGCACAACCTACCACATATCATCTACGACCTCCAAGTATCAACCTGATACTCATGATCCAATGGATCATCATCGCACAAAGCATCATCCTAATGCTCATGATCACATTGATCATCATCACTGTACCATCCTGATACATATCATCTAGAGCAACACCCTAAAGTTCGTTATCATGATCATCTTGATCATACAATGCATCCACCTAATGCATACCAAGTATCTACCTGATACATATCATCATACATGATCCACTTGATCATACAGTGTATCCACATTATACAAATACAAATACATGATACATATCAACATACATGATCTACCTGATCATACAATGTATCCACCTAATACATATACTGATACATGGTCCAAGCATCCAACATGATGCATATACAAAATACAAACAAATGATCCAACTGATCATATCCAACATCCAACATGATGCATATATACATAAATGATCCAACTGATCATAACAACCATCCAACATGATATATATACATATACAGAGTAGTAACTAGAGCATCGCCCTGATGCTCATCATCCATGATCCTCCTAATCATCATAGCATCGTCCTCTTCAGATCATCTGATCATCCATGAAGCACAGCCCAGATGCACATCATCTAGCACTTACACCGCCGACATGGGAGAACACATCTACCACCATTCGGGGAAGGCTCCAGCCCTTACTTTTTCACCATGGGAGAACACATCTACCATCATGTGAAAAATGGCTCAGTAATTACATCACGACCAAGGGAGAACACATCAACCATGTCAAAAAAGCTCATGTGCATCTGCATCTTCCGGACTCATCACTTCCATTTGGAAGGAACCTCGATCTGAAGTGCACCAAGCCTCTCTCTGAAGTACTCAAACTCCACTCTAGCCAATGGCTTGGTCAATGCATCTGCAACCTTCTCATCCATCACAACATGCTCTGCTTCAGTTGTACTCAGTGCTACGTAGGACTGCTTCCTGCTAAACAAAGAGATCACACCTGATCCCATACTGAAGCAGCACCCAGAAGTGCTCTTCCTATCTGTAGCATTGCCTGCCCAATCTTAATCAACATAACCCTGTAGGTTTAAACTTTTGATTCACATCATACTTGAGCCCATAATCAACTGTACCCTTCAGGTACCTTAGAATATGCTTTAAAGCAACTAGGTGAACATCTCTCGGATCCGCCAGGAACTGGCTCAATGTGTTCACTGCAAAGCAAATATCTGGTCTCGTGTTCGTCAGGTACATAGAGGACCCAATCATCTAACGATACATCGTGACATAGACCAGATCAGATGAAGCATCACATAGAAGATTTAGGTTCGATGCCATATATGTGGCCATAGCCTTGCAGTCCATCAACCCAAACCTATTCAGGATCTCTAATGCATACTTCCCTTGTCCAAGGAAGATTCCACCTGCACTCTGCCACACCTCCATGCCAAAAACAAATAGTGCATCATCCCCAAGTTCTTTATCTCAAACTCGACAGAAAGCTTCCACTGCATGTCGGCAATCAATCTATCCTCATCTGTTACAAACAGGTCATCCACATAGTAGTATCATTGGATTTCCTTCTTCAACTTTGTAGTAAAGGTTGGAATCCACTTTACTCTTGGTAAAGCACAAACTGGATAGAAAGTTGTCTATCCTACCATACCAAGTTCTGCACATATATGATTCCATGTCATGTGTCTCATAATGAAGTAGCTGCACCACACACACTTCTTCTTCAACTACACCATTCAATAAAGTGTATCTTCCTCTTCATCACTGCAGCCAGAGAAAGTACTAATTTAATGGAAGTATATCTGGCTACAGGAGCAAAAGTCTCTATGCTACCACTTGCAGCATGCTTGAACTTGTAGATCCTCTTGGAAGTCACTACAGATTCCCCTTCATGTGTTGGGACTGCATCCCAAACATCTTTGTGATCGACTAGTACTCCTCGATCATGGAATTCTTCCCAGATCCTGGGAACTTCAATATCTTCAATATTTTCAATAGATAACTTTGTTGCTGAACAAATGTTGTAGTCCTTCTTTTGTAGGTGATGGTATACGATCTTTCCTACACAACAAGTTAAATTGCATGATTAGAAATCATCTCATATTTTCAGAACAAATTCTTACACATAAAGAAATATGTCATACAGTCATGCAATTATCTTAGCCAATGCTTCAATACAACATTTATCCATATTCCATAACTTTCTAGATGCCTTCCAATCTCTACCAGAACATTATTAAGAGTGTGCACAACTCCTAACATGTCAGCAAAGAGGTTTCATTCTAGATAATTAGCAATGGAATGTTGTACAGTGCCATATGCCACTTACCCATGTATATTAATAGTATATTGTTCATCAATGCAACTATTCTAATGTGCATAATACACAACCTAATTCGAGGAACATAAGCATATACATCATTGAATAACATTATGTAAGAAATGACGATTCAAATACTTATCTTTGTTTGGTTGCTGGGTGGACTCCCTATGAATCTTTGCAACTCCATTCTGATGTGGATTGTGAGAAGTGGTCAACTCCCTCTGAATAGTTGCATCCTTGCAGAAACTACTAAAGTGTGCTCCTTTGCTTTCCTGCAGGAACAACTGGAGTGTGCTCCCTGTTGATCTTTGCTTCCTGGATTACCTGTCCTTGAACTTACATCCATTCTTAATCACTATGCATGCTTATTAGTATTATCATTGTGTTATCCTTGAGGTCTCATACATAATCACACATTTATTAGTATAATCTTAATACTGCCAAAACACAATAATCTTAAACATGTATAGTCATGATAATTCATAGATAATAAACATTAGTATTCAAGGTTTCAGGGAAGTCTTCTTTTACTCATACATATTCTTATTTGATCATAGGACTCTTCTGGTTAGTTAAATCATCAATCAAAATAAGAGATATAATATGCATAAAACCCATGATTACTCAAACCTATACCTTCATGATTCTTCTGGTTAGTCATATCATCAATTATGATAAGAAACATAATATGCATACAACCATGACTATTCAAACCTATGACTTCATGAATAATCATTATCAACAACACAACAATATAAGATCCTAACACAAGGTAGGATTCTAGCTGGATATAGAAAAAGCATACATGGATTAGCATGCTAGCTAGTTATGTCTAATATACCCGCATAATGTCTTCTGGTTCTCTTCAGTGACTTGTGCTAGTAACCTGCATGTCTCATAGGTTAATTATTGTAGGACCAAGTTATACATACCTTGAAAGTAGATCTTCTATGTGATCCATGACAATGGATAAATCTTTGTCTTCATCTCACCATGATCATATGCTCTTGAGGTAGAACATTATTTGTCTTTATTGGTGTACCTTTTATGTTAGCGAACAACATAAACCACATACAACATCACAATGCATTAGTACATTCATAAGTGTCAAAACCTTAATCAATGAATATCTTCTATTAAGGTGATATGACAAGTTGTTGTTGCAGCAACACCCCTCCCCAAAATTTTGTACATATTGGGGCCCCTCCTTTCTTTTTTGTAGAAAGTTTGCCTAAGAAGCCATCCCAACCGTCAGCTATGTTTTCAACATAAGATTTTTTTTTCCAACTGAACATCTTGCCATCAATCCTTCCATTTTTTCCCCAAAGAGCCATAAGGGAACTTAGAATTTTTCCCAACGTTTTGGAATCTCTCGGGCTATCTCCCCGAAATTGCGGAAGCCAATCGTCCAACCTTTCCGAAAGAAGGACTTAGATTTTCTTTGTCAAAATCGTGGACCGTGAGAAAGAAGTTAAGGAAACCTTCGGTTTTTCTTCTCGAAACGGCGGGAAAACTTCGGAAAGACGCCCGAAAGACTTAGAATTTTTCGAAAGCTGCGGAAGCCATTGGGCAATGCCTCCCGAAACGGCGGAACCCTTCGCTCAAGCCTTCCGCAACCGCGGAAAGGTTCCGGTTTTTCTCCCGAAATGGCGGGACTCATTCGCCTTAGATGCCCGAAAAGGATTTGAAATTTTGGTTGAAAATCTGCGGAAACCTTCCGGGTTTCCTCCCGAGAACGGCGGAGGCCATTCACAAAAGTTCCCCGAAACATCGCGGAGAAATTCATGAGCTTCTCCCGAAACTGTGAAAGTGACTTAGATTCTTTTTCGAAAAAGTTGCGGAACGCCCCAGGAAAACCATGAGGAATCATTCGGCCTATGCCCCCGACTCCGCGGAAGCTTTCGGGCTATCCTTCCGAAATGGCGGAAGTCCAATCTCATAAAACCGCCCGTCTAAGCCTTCCGAAGTAAAAAACTTGGAAAATTTTCATTTTTTTTTGTCTCTGCGGAACAGTTCAAGTTCCCCTCCCGAAACGACTCTGCTCCCGAAACGGCGGAATGCCTCGCTCGAATCTTCCGAAACCGCGGCAGCTTTCAAAGATTGCCCCGAAACGGCGGGAGCCGTGGTCAAATCCTTCCGAAAAGAACTTGAAACATCCTTCCAAAAGGTTGCGGAATCCTTAGAGCTTCTCCACCCGGGAATTGCGGAAAACCCTCCGGTTTTCTTCCCGAAACAGCGAAAAAACTTAGGAAAGACACCCGGAAAAAGTCGGATTGGTTTGTTAAAAATCGCGGAAGGCCCTGATGAAATCCTTCCGAAATGGCGGAGGAATTCAGCGAAGTGGCCCGAAGCGACGGAAGTCGTTCACTTAAGCTTTCGAAAAGAGACTTAGAAAACTTTGAAAAAACCCGCGGAAGCCTTTGGGCTATCCTTCCGAAACGGCGGAAGCCATTCACAAAAGCTTTCCAAAAATACCGGGAGCATTCGTCATATCATCCCGAAACCCTGCGAGACTTAGAAACTTTTGGATTGGCGGAAGCCCTTCGCAAATAGCTCCCGAAACAGCGGAAGCCTTGGCATTACATATCCGCAACGCAGGTCTCTTTTGCGGAAGGCTTCGAGTTTCCCTTCCGCGATGCGCCCCAAAACGGCGGAAACTTTCCTTGAACCCTTCCGCAACGGCGGATATGATTCACGAGTTGGTCCCGCGAAAGGCGGTCGCACGAAAATCGAGATATTTTGACGTGACCGCAACGGGCGGCGTATTTAAGCCGCATTTTAATTGCGCCAACTACCAACCTAAGTTCTCGCACGTGCCCGTCTTTTATAAATTGACGGTGGGGGCTCGAGCCAATGCACCATTTTTTTTGATTGGCAAGCGACGTGGAACGCCGTGCAAATCACTCCAGCTCACCTCGCTCATCCGCGCTCACGGCGACCTCGTTCAAGTGATCCCCACGGTGCCAGGTAGGAGTTTGAACTTGAAATTCGCCCCTTTTATGGTTTCCAGTTGCTGTTGAGTTGTCTTTGTTTGAAAACGATAGGTTTTGGTGGGATTTTGACGGGCAAAACACCCGTCAAGGGCTATGTTTTGCCCGTCAGAAGCGGTTGAATGAAGTTCTCGTCATACAAAATAGACAGTGGTTAAAGCATTAACATTTTTATTTTTTTTCGAGTAGAGACGGTTGGTTTGGGCGGTTAAACCTGTCCCATTTTTTATCCCCGGGCCGCGTGCCTCGTTGTGGGGAGAATCTGTCGAAACCCCATGGGCTTTTCATGCCCCCAGCCGGCCGAAGAGCTCAGGATGTAAAACCCCAGGCCTTTCCATAAAACCCCAGTCCAACGACGCCCTCTACCCAAGTCAAAACCTAATCTCCGGCGCTATTTTCCCTATTCAAATCTCGTAAGCGTTCAAGCCGCGTGAGCCGAAACTCGAAAACGTGGCCACCCTAACCTTTCCCGTCAGCGTGTCGCCGGCGCCGTCACCCTCGCTCGGATTAGAACTTCTCATAGAACGCCTCGGCGAGTGCCGTCCGTGACAATAGCATTCGAAGCCCTCACCGAGTCGAAAGTGCGAAAGGAGCTCCCTTGTCGTCACAAAGTCTTTCCAACTCGAGTCTCCTCGCCATTAGCCTTTCCAGCCGCAGTGATGACGAAAGACACCTTCTTCCCCAGGGCGGGAACCGAAAACCAATTGCTTCCGCAACTCGCCTATCGAGCCGAAGAACAAAATGTGTCCGCGACATAGCCTATCCCCTCAGGAGCATTCCAAACTCATCTTTTTAAGAGATTCAGATGTTTCAATTTATGTTTTATGTTGAAATAGTGTTTTGCTTCTTAAATATACAGTTTCATTGACTTATCTCATTGATATTAAAACGATTTTGCTCTCTGTTAAAACCTCACAGTATGTTGCCCAAATGATGACTTGTATATGGATGTTATCAGGGATAAGTCAAGATGCCGAAAACCGGTAAGAAGAAAGCTAAGATGACAGAAAAGAAACCTGTCCCTCCTAAAACTGAAACTTCACTCCAAGACACTAGGTGCACCACTGGTGTCCCTCCAGAAATCAGATGGGGTGACATCTACAGAATGATCCTGGGACCAAGAAATCCCAGATATGTTGTTAGAAGAAGCACCGATTTATCTTAACATCAGAGCCTCAGGCATAACTAGGGCCGCTACCCGCCCTGAGCTGTTCCCCTGTGCTGAAGTGATCGGATGCATACTCCAACATGCCGATGCTGAAGGAAGAGTGATAAATGACAGCGGGAAAGTGGCTATTGCCTCATTTCAACCCGCGTATATTGCGGCAGCCTACAGATTTCCCCGTGTCCAACAAGCTCTGACTGACGAATGGTTGGGCCAAATGAATAACGTCGAGATGGCCAAGAAGCTGCTAATAGCGGGCAAACATTTGAGGAAAAGGGGGAATGATGAGTATGACGTACATAATCTAAGAGCTCCTTTTAGATTGATTGCCCTGATGCTGTACAGAATCTTCGGCATGCCCGATGGAACAGTATACAAGATTCAGTGGGTCCCTATCATCCACTATGTGGCATTTAAGGGAACTGTGTTTGACTGGGCCACTCTCCTGTCGGATAGTCTGGCCTCAATGATAGTAGCTGCAAGGGAAGGACTATCCTTGAAGAAGGCTGAATTCTTCATGTCTTCGTATCTGATAGATTGTATCTTGGCCAAGATAGACTTCCCCAAATTGGGCTACACATGGGATAGGGCTACCGCCCCGGTCTATATTGCATTCAAGATGTTGTGGGCTCAGAATTACAAGCCCAGCTACAAGCTCATCTGTGAGGGGTTCATCATGCCCCTATACGAGAAAATGTTCAAGGAAGAACCAAAATTGCCTGTCAGAAAATGCTTTGGAAGTCCTTGAGGATTATGGGGACTTTTACTTTTCAGAACAGGGCACCTACCTGAGAATGTTTGGATGGACTAAGCCCCCATACATCTTGCCGCAGTATGCCACAGACTATGTGGTGCTCAAAGAAGCAGTAAGACAACTCTTCCTGGATGGGATTGGAGCAATGCTCCACAAACAGCATAAGGCTTCCTTTCCCCCTCTACCTTTCTGCATCGGTGCTTACAAGTTCTCGGGGGTTGCCTCAGCTAAGGAGTTTGTTCAAGAGTTGAAGGCCTTCCAATTCGGTGAGGTTATCTTCCACAAGAATGACAGAAAGGGTAAAGTGGCCGAGCATTGCAGGGATATCTATGCCCACTTCGAGTACTCCCACTACCCTGATGCCGAGGAAGAGGCATTCAGAGGCATCAACAACATGGCTGAGCTACGGATCTGTCGCCAAGGCACTGGAGCAAGCTCTAGCTCAACCAAGGCCCAGAAGACTAGCCATCAAAAGGAGAAAGAAGCTGAGGATGCCCGAGCTGAGGAAGAGCTCAGGTTAAGAGAAGAAGCGAGGTTACAGCGGGAAGCTAAGGAAGCAAGAGAGCAGCAGGAAGCTGAAAATGAAAGACTGCGGAAAGAGGCTGAGGAAGCCCAAAAGCAGAAACAGGCTGAAGCTGAACAGGCTGAGGCAGAAAAGAGGGCGGAAGAAGAATTGAAGGCAAGGGAAGATGCCAAGGCAGGTGGATCCGGTATACAGGACATGGAAATAGACACCTCTCAAGCAGGTGGCTCTGGTTCCCAAGATAAAGGAGGAGACCCTGCTCAGGAAGTCCGGACCCCACCAGCAGAAGAAGACATAGACATCATAAACCGACCAATTGTCCAGTACACTCCATCGGGAAAGCGTACGGTGTCCAAATGGAATGAGTTTGTCTATGACAAGAAAAGAAAAGCGATGGTCCTCAAATCAGAAGAGAGGATCAAAAGTCCCTTCCATGAAGACATTGTTACCCACCGAGAGGTCACTATAATGCAGAATACGGACCAAGATCCCGTTGCTATGGCGACTGCAGCTGTAGCAACGACAAAAGCATCCCTGGCCAATGTAGGCGTGATGGTAAGAGACAATGAATTGACAAGGAAGAAAGCTCGTACGCTGCAACAGACTGTGGCTAATGAGCAAGCCCAAAGAGATCTGGCAGTGAACAAGTATAATTGCTTGTACGCTGAACATAAGGAGCTGTCAAACAAGTACAGCCAGCTGGAGGAGGAGAAGGACCAGCTGGCACTCCAAATAATGATTGTAGAAGCGGAGAAGAATGGAGCAGAAGAAAAGGATTCTCAGCTAGAAACAGACAAGCAGACATTAGCTGAGCGGTTAGAGCAGGCTGAGAGCAAAACGATGGACATGTCTCCCTTCCATGAGCTGTCCTGCAGCATCCTGAAGCAAATAAATGACATGCAGGAGCTAATCACTGACGAGGTTTGCAAGCTCAAGGCCATGATAGTCAGATTAAAAGAAATTAATGCGGAGGCCCACAGGCTCAAAGCTAAGAATACCCGTGTCAAGGCAAATGTCATAAGTCAGATGGCATGGAGAGAAGGGAAAGGGGGTTTCCCCCCGCATCTTCCTTTTAAGGCTGTGGACGATTTTAATGAAGATATAGCCTTGCTGGAATTTGGCAGGAATTGTGCCAATAAACTGATAACCAGTGTGCAGAGAACAACAGATAGAATTAACGGCCTATACGAAAAGCTCAAAGGAGTCCATGACAACTGCACATTGAGTTTCCCTCAGACCCTAGAAGACTTCCCGGAAAAGGAGCAGCAGTTGTCTCAGCTAAAGGAAGAGCTAGGCGTCCAGATGGAGTATGTGAAAAGGATTGATGTCCTGGCTATGGATGATCTCCAACATTATATTGGTTCATCATCACTTCACAACCATCTGCTGAAGGAAGTGCATCAAGCTGCAGTAGCAGAAGTTCAAAGCATTAAAACAGAGCTCGAGAAGAATGTGACTTCTCAGAAAATCTTGTTTCCTGCTGCAGCAAACATAATCATAAGGGACACAGGTGTGTGGTATAGCTACATAGCAGAGGAGGACAGGAAAGCTGCAGCAGCAGCAGGGGCATCAGTAGAACCAGGACCCTCTCTCCCAGCAGCCTCTCTCCCAGCAGCCTCTTCTTCAGCAATGGCAGAAAGTCTGGCCAGTTCAATCCCCCCTTCCCAATTAGAAACAGCATCAGCAGGGGATTCGAGGGCCTCTTCCCAGGCAGCACCAGTAACAATCAACTTGGGCGACCCTCTGCCAGCAGAAGCTCACGCACAGGAGTAAAAGAGGTTGAATTCAGTTGAGCAACTCTCTTCAGCCAAACACGTGCCCAGCAGGGAAAGCCTTGGTGTTAGCCAATTTTTTGATATGTATATTTTGAATATGTAAGGCGTAAGCCATGGGACAGTTGTCCCTCTTTCTGTCAGAACAATTTTGTAAAAGAAGCAATCATTTTTGGTAGTCGATTATAGAGAAAATTCCTGTAAATGACAGGTGGAGGATGCTAGGTGTCAGCCCAAAGGGCAGATTTGTAGATATAAATAGAAGCTAGGAAAGATTAGAAAGGACTTTTGGTAGGGAAGGAAATTTTGGAACCAATACGAGCTATCTTGTATCGGGCCTGTAAAATTGAATTTTCTAATAGAAGCCACGGGAGATAGACGTTTTGCATGGGATGTTGGACGGTTGTATGTTGGACTATTCTGATGACTGCTGTTCTGTAATGTGAGATCATTCTTACCATTTGAACTATTTCTGTGTATTAATGATTTTGCTTCCCCCTGTGCATACGATTTTCTCTATTTTGTGAACAATGAATGCGTTTCATGTTAAATCGGGAGCTATCTGCTGATTTCTTCATCTTTGCTGTAGAATTCTCTTTTAGATCGAATGGCTAACTGTTCTTTCTTCAAGATCATCCCTACTGCTCGTTGTTCACCCTTTAAATTTTCTCTTCGCAGGGATCTTTAGATTTACTTTAGTTTCTGGTAAATATAGTTCCGTTTCTATTTCCGTTTACCTAGATTAGATCAGTTTACTTCTTTCTTTGGTGAGTAATGAAATGTATCATTTATGATCAGACGCTACCTTCTGAGATCTTTTGCTGTGGTGTTTCTCTTTAAGATCCAATGGCTGCCTATTCTTTCTTGAAAGATAACTCTCACAGTTCATTTCTCACACTTTAACTACGTTTCCTGCGAAGATAGGTAGATTTGCTTTATTCTTTATTAGATTTAAATCTGTTTTGGTTTTGCATTTAGAACAAACATAGACTAGGCACTTGCATCTCATTTAAAACACATAAAAACCAAAAGAAAGGTGGATCGGGCCATAACCGATAGAATCGGATTTAAACTCCAAATCCATGGTTGCCGGAACCGTTAACCGGACGGATTCCCTACACCAAACGGGAGATAGTCTAATTGGGACCATCTCTTGGGGAGAATCCCTTTCTGATTGATGCTACGATATCCGAGGCATCAACACAAGTCTAGTAATTAATCAAGATTGTAATGTAATGATATGAAGATAAACATATGATAAACTTAACCATGAAACATACCTGTAAGCCATACCTATCAAGATTGCTTGTAATCTTCTTATGGAGGGCCTTAGCCTCATCTCCCTCTGAAACGGGAACTTATTCACTTATGCAGGTGACCAATCCATCCGATTGTAGGATTAACCCAATCCACTTGATTTGCAGGAATTGGATCTAGAGTTGTAATAGGGTTTTCCAAAGAAACCCCAAAAATTCAAACTTCGAATTTTAAACTTTCGAAAGGATAGAAATATGCGCCTTGATGAGTTGATCAACCTGATATATTCAAAATATGAAAAATGCAAAGTTTCACTCCTCAATTTTTCCTTTGAAACTTCTGGATTCATTAGACGTGACCCTGAACTGGGGTTTGATGAAGCCTACTTTTCTTCCCAATAAAAAGGTTTGATCCAAAGCTTGAAGCTTCTATTTTTATGAGGAGCTTCCAGCCGTGGTCACAAATTTCAAAAATTCCCATTTTTGCAGAAGCCCTAATTTTCCACATTTCTGATCAAAGTCTCGAACTAGGGTCTAACCAAGCCCAGCCTTTTTCCCAACAAAAAATTTTGATATTGGTCTCTAAATTTTGATTTTGATGAGTAGCATTCAACCGTGGTATCCAATTACAAAAATTCCAACTTTCTTTGAAGCCCTAAATTCCGGAAGCCATGAATGAAGGTACTAAAAAATAATTATGTTTTGACAACAATATGTACCTGATTATTTCTGGTGTAACTCCAAACTTTTCAATCCAAAGGGCATGAAAACGTTTCCTAAGATAGCCCGACATGTTATCTTTCCATTCCGACAGGTCTGACCTCAATTGTATTCTCTGAGAAAGAGTTATGCCAAGTGTCGCAACGTGACCTGTTTATGGGATAATATACGAGAGCGAACTTGTACAGTGTTCCACGTGTCATTGGTTCAACGTCGACCTCTAAAACATTTTTCTAAGATATCCCAACCTGTTATCTTTCCATCTCGACAGGTCTGACCTCAATTGGATTCTCTAATAGAGAGTTATTTCAAGTGTCGCAACGTGACCTGTTTATGGGATAATACAAAAGAGAGAACTTATATGGTGTGCCACGTGTCACTGGTTCCACTTCGGCCTCTAAAAATTTGTTATGAGATAGTAGAGTCTGTGTACTACATGACACTTTTTACGAAATTTCATTTGGAGCTTCCTAGCCCAACTTATGACCTTTTTCCCAAGGTCACCTGATTTTGAATCAGATCTGGAAGACGCCGAAACCCTATATTGTATAGATCATAATTGACAAAGTACAACGAATTAGACATTGTCCTTTGGAAACAAGGTACATGGGGATCTGACCTTCAACCTGTAAAATTTTCAGATCTGAAAACTTCGTCAAAACGGATTTATAGCTAAGGTGCTACAATGACTGGTTTTTGCTATATCAAGCCATAGCATCGTAAGTGCAACAAGTGTCATACATGCCATATCATGCCTTCTTTCAGGCTAGCTCTGATACCATGTTAAATTTTCACAATTTACTTCAATTTGATCTAGGATCTTAACTGAGAGAACAACATGTACAACAAATCTACAACGTAACAATCATGGACACAATAATGCAAGCACACAAGAGACACAGAGTTTACTTGGGGAAAACCATAAAGGTGAAAAACCCCAATAACTTCCTCAGAGATAGATAGAGAAATGATACAACCAGAATACAAGATATAGTCTTCTCCTAGCAGCAGAGCCTCCTCCTCCACAAGTGCGCCACTCTCCCAAGTGTGAGTGAGAGAATAAAATGTGTAAAATGAGAGAGACACACTCTCTATTTATACACTAACTTGACTTGACCTTTACTCAACTAGGTCAGCCTCAACTTATACACTTAACATAATGCTGACTGGGATGACCCCCACTAGGGTGGTCTAATAACCCTTTGACCCACATGGCCGACCCCCAATAGGGTGGTCTAATAACCCTTTGACCCACATGACGTATATAGGGCTGACCCCAACAAGGTGGTCTAATAACCCATAAAGTATAAGTTACGACACTTACAATATAAATGACGACACTTCCGTATAGAGGAATAATAACATCTCTATAGGAATACAACCACTTCCGTATAGAGGAATAATAACATCTCTACAGGAATACAATATACATATATGTGAAATACATTATGAAGTTACATATACATCAACACTTAACCCTGCTCTTTACCTTTTCAATGGATTATTTTTTGGTTTAGTTATCATTTTTGGGGGTTTTTGGACTCAAAAAGAAGGGGATTTCATGCGCCCTGGGCCACGCCCTTTCCCCTTGCAGGAAGTGCATTGAGAGGGTTCTTACGCACTTCATCCATGGCGAAAGTGTGTCGTCGTCACACTGTTCACAAAAGCGGGGTGTGTTAGCATAGATCCATAATAAAAAATAAAGAATGGGGCCAAAAGGACCCAAACAAAAGTTATGAAAACTTTATAATATGTGTTTAATGGATGTTATTGCAGGTTCCAACCCATACCATGGTCCAGTGGAAAGAAAGAGAGCATGAAATTGAATATTGCCAAGCAAAAAATAATCCACATTCGATGAATGCTTTACAAAGATGTGGACTCTTCAAATTATTCCATGTATAGGGCATGAGGGCCCAAGTACAATTACTAGATTACCTGATCAGGCTATGGGATCCAGATCAACAACATTTCCGAGTTGGTTCCCACATCCTCACCTTAGACGTGGAAGACATTTATTTCCTAATAGGGTTATCTAGGCGGGGAACCCCAGTTTCACTATGCATTCCATGGGGCATTGATCAGTCAACAGAGTGATTGGTGGCATAGTTTTGTACACCAGGGACAAAGATGCTTGTTGGGAAAATTCCCATTAGAAACATATGAGATCGATCCTTGAGGACTGTTCTCTTTACCATAGAGTGGGTGGAAGGAAGAAGGGTTGCTCATCAAGCCACAAAGGCCCACATATTATATGCCATTGAGTGTATGGAACTGGCGGTTTTTAACTGGTGTGAGTGACTCCTCACAAACTTGAAGAATCATCTCACCAAGTGCCGCAAGGGTGAGATGAAGCAGTTCAGGTATGGATCCATCGTGGTCTCATTCTTCCTAGAGCGAGTTCTATTGTTGAGACCACATGTAGAGTTAGATGATCTCAATCTATAAGATCCTCATATGGTCATATGGTCGTAATTCATGGTCTTCCATGGAGATGGAGGTCCTATTATCAGTTATGGGCCCACCTTCTTTAGATGGCTCCATCGGAAGATCCTCATGATTGAGGATTATGCATATGTAGGTACCGATTTTAGGGGAGACCCAGAGCTAGCTCTTCCAACGAGGGAGCATTGGGGAGACTTTTGGTAAGAACAAAACTCCTTTTTTTTATGTATTTTATGGTTTTTTAATGTTTTTTGGTAGTACTAATAGTTCACACATGTTTCATGCAGATGTTGGCCGGTCTTGACCAGTAGGTTCTTCTCTGATTGAGAGGAGAGGAGTGGTATGAGGGATGGCCGGTTCTCAGCACGATGTAGTGGAGGATTTAGGCGAGATGGAGGAGAACCTACATATAAGGAAATTGGATATTCTAGACATATCGATCGATGACTTACCTCGCCTTTATCAACGTCATACAGCTGGAGTTTCAGGACTCCTTGGTCGGCTTCTCCGTTGAGTAGCTTGGGCTATCATCTATTAGCACGAGCATCCACAGGGATAGCTATTATGTATGATATATGTATTGAAGGCCATAGGCCTAATATTTTGTAGATAAATTCTACTTGAAATATTATGATCTTCAAGTTTTTGTATCAATACCATTTTTGTATTTTACCGAACATGATGATATATATACAAAACACTATTTTGTGGTTCTATATATTGTGTTTTATATGGTAGTTTGGGACCTTATGGATGTTGGCTTATACACTATGGTTAGATTACATGTTATGTCACTTTATGCATATTTTTAATAAAAATGTTTATGAATGTGCAATGTACCAATCTAAAATGAAATTATCTAGGGAATCAACAACTCCGTTCATGTTTCTTGCAATATGTAGGTATTGAATGGATTCAAAGGACCTTTCCAAGAAATGTACTTGTCGGAATAGATAGAGTAATGTGGTTTTGTGGATAATGTAGACACGATTTAAATGAGAGACCACTAACTGTGAATCAATATAGATAACAAGGTGGTCCACACCAAAGGAAAAAGCGTCTGTTAATAATCCAATCACCGCATGATACTTTGCGGCATTTTTGGTTGCAAAACATAGCCAGGTTCCTCTTAAACTAATCAACTCATTGGTAGGGGAATAGAGTACCCACATTGTCGAAGCGAGGTTATGGGTGTGTCGGATAGCACCGTCTGTGAATCCAAAGTAAGTTTCCATTTGCACATCCAGGAAGAACATGGTATAAGCACAATGATGAGATCCTAACATACTAAATAAAAGTGTCACATGTAAAAAAACACATCATGTACAATATATACAAAGTACTAATGCATAAATATTTAGGCATAGTACCAATTTAGGTAGATCCCATTGTGAGGCTCCCCAAAATATATCTTGTCATAATCTTCTAGTTCATAGGCTCCCTTTTCCAAAACACATTTTATAACATATCGACCATGCCACATGGACTCAAGTTTTCCTACCCCCAGCTTATCGTGTTTTTGGTCATAAGTAAGGACCAAATCACCCTCGTTAAAGATACAATGTTTCATTGATTTATTGTAATAGGCCTTCATGCATTCATTAGCCAGAGCTGCATCACGACGGGTTTCATCCATTTTTTCCAAGTATAGAAATCTTTCTTCCTCGGTAGTGGTGTTTGGTAAAAGTTTGATAGCAAATTTTAGTGACGGAATATCACACTCAATAGATAGTACTACCTCTAGTCCATAGACCAATTGAAAACGTGTGAAACCAGTGGCAATTTTAATCAAGTCTTATACACCCATAGGGATGAAAAAAACATAATATGCCAGTTGGACTTATGTTTTCCTACCATATGCTGAAATATGGTTTTCAAGACCTTGTTAATGTCCTCTACTTTTCCATTTGATTGAGGGTAGTAGGGAGTTTAGTTTTCATGCCGAAAACCCAATCTGGCGCTTAGTTCATCCACCATCTTGTTCTAGAAATGTGATCCATGAATAGTGATGATGGCTTGAGGAATTCTGAATCTCGCAATGATATAGTTGAACATAAAGAGTGCGACAGTTTCGTCGTTTTCTTTGTATGTAGGCATAGCCTCGGCCCACTTGGTAAACTAGTTAACCGTGATGATGACATAACCATGCCTCTTAGCCGAGGTAGGCTTACAATGTATAAATTATATGCCGCATTTGGAAAAGGGACCGACGACAAGAACGAGATGTAATTGGTCTGGGTGTGAGCGGTTTTTCTAATGAAAAAGATGACAAGGAGAACACTTCTTGACTGCTTCAACACAATCCTTGAAGATGGAAGGCCAATAGTATCTTGCGTGTAAAATTTTCTGGGATGTAGCCATCCCATAAAGATGACCACCACATGACACTGAGTGACAATCATTCAAAACATGCTCGGCCTCATCATGAGTTAAGCAGTGTCGGAGAATGGAGTCGATACCATGACGATATAATGTATCACCAACGATGAGGTAATATTTGGCATGGTGATGGACCCGACGACATTCGTCACGAGATAATTGAGGACCGAATCGTTGGGTTGGGAGATACAATGTAATGTCTCAATACCATGGGTCATAATTACTGATGAGAAACAAGGAATCATCGAGGAGAGGTTCCATGGGCTTGGTTTCCTGATCACTACGGGGAATATCGCAAATACGTTATGCGAAAACCAAAGATTTATTTGATTTGGCCCTCTCAAACTAGATATCGAATTCTTGTAGAATCACAATCCAGTGTGAATATTTTCCCCCTAGTACCTGGCACATGAGAACGTGGTACACGGGTTAGAGTCAGCGATAGTAATGGTAGTGCAGAGGAGGATGTAGTGGAGGAAATTCTAAATGGTAATGAATGCTGCAAGATCTAGATTCTCTACATGTGAATATCAAGTTTTAGATCCAATGAGTCCCTTACTAAGATAATATATCACATATCCCTTGGCGTCGCTATCTTCCTGTACTAAAACCATAGCAATAGTGGAAGTAGAAGTAGCAAGATAAAGGATGTAATCCTTGGTGTAATTGTGTGGTTGTAACACAGGCACATGAGTGACGACATGTTTAAGGTTGTCAAATTATTTTTTATCATTGTCATCCCAAATAAATGGGACATCCTTCTTCAACAACCGCATGTATCCCTGTGTTTTCTCTACGAAATTGCACATGAACTGCCGCAGGTATTTTTCCTTCCACTGCAAACTTTGAAGTTTTGTAATATCACTAGGTGTTGGTAGGGAAACAATGGCCTCCACCTTGAGGAGATCGATGTGGATCCCATATTTAGAAGTGATGAATCCTAAGAGGCATCCGGAATCGACACAAAAAATGCACTTATGAGGATTTAAATGGATATTATACTAGTGACACATGAGGATTACAACCGTCAAATGATCGATGTGAAATTCACAAAAATTTGAAGGAGCAGGAAGATCATCTAGGTAAGGTTCCACAAAATAATCCACATCATGGAAAGCATACGACATAGCCCACTGGAATGTAGCACCAACATTTTTAAGACCAAAGGGGAGTTTGCAGTATGTGAACATACCCCATGGGAAGATGAAAGTAGTCTTGTGTTGATCGGCAGGATGGATCTTAATCTGATTATAGCCAAAGAAGCCATCCATGAATGAGAAGATGACACTTTTGGCACAGTTGTCAATGATTTGGTCGATAAATAGGGTAGCGTAATTGTCCTTGGGAGAAGCCTTATTTAGATCCTTGTAATCAACAAAAACTATGATGGTTCCTTGTTTTTTCATAACTGGAACGACATTAGAGAACCAATAAATTAAGGGAATAGGATAAATGAACCCAACCTTCAACATATTTTCTATCTCTGCCTTAATGATCGTAGTTTTCCTAGTGTTGAAACAGTTATTTCAATAGGGGTTTACCTCGCACTACTGTCAACAAACACCAACCAAAAACCCTTAAACACTGGCCTAGAAATGTTTTACCCTTTCCAACAACACTCGTAGGGTGAGTGAAGTCTCACCCGAGATGATTAAGGGGGCTGTAGGAACCAGGTTTCCATAGTGGGGGGAGGACATGCATCAATTCTCACTCTACAAAAACAAAAACAAGAGATTGTATCTTCACCTCATAGTTAAGAGTTCATACATTCATTCATCATTCACATGTTCAGAGTATAATCGACATTTGCATTACAATGGTAAAACTAGCATTCTCATCAACTGAACTTACTAAACCACAGAGCTTTAAACATATCACAACTAGCATTCACATTCATCACTCAACATGAACAGACACATAAGGGATAAACATAGCCGAACATCTTCATGCATTAACTCATCAAAAACCTGCAGTACCACCTTCACAAGGATTATTCCAAACCACTTATCGTGGATCCATACAGAACTTGTCAAAAACAGAGCAAAACATTACACAAATCATTCGCTTATCTTCGTGTTCTCCAATTGGATCAAGCTTAAGATCAGATGCCTGTAGGCTTACAATTATAGTCCTATTTATAGCCAACTAAGGTGGTTACAAAACGTTCCAAATCACCCATTCTAACTAACTAAACCAATCTTGCGCTTTCGTCGGCCCCTTGTTCTCCGTGTTCTTCTGCGGATGGTCCTTCTTGTCGTTATCGGCTTCCGCACTTCATGCAGTCTAACCCCGTGCCAACACCTAGGGTGAACATAACGGAATATTTACTGGACAGGTTTTGCATCGAGATATGTTTGAATCTCGTGCATGATAATAGAAGGATCAATACTGAGCATTTCCTAGTAGCTCCATGCAAAGATGATGCATAATTTTTTAAACAATGCCGTGAAAGTGGTGACTTCTTCCAGAGAACAAGTTTATCCTATGCGAATGTGTTCTGTGACTCTAGGTTTTACCGAGATGTCGATCGAAAAGGTATGCGTGATGTTTTCTAGATTTCCCTCGGTTACCATATCATATATAAGAATAGGAGTTTGAGGGTAAGGAAATACTTCTGGTGAAACAATTGTTTCAATAGCATTCTCTACCGAATCCAAAGGCGGAAGGAAGGATGATCAATGGTGAAGGTCTTCCCATGGGGGTTCATCCACACTCATGATCTCCATTATTGACTTGTTCGAATGAAAATTATGGAGTATAGGATCAGGTAGGGATGAGGTCTGTTGTAATGGAAGAGAACTTGAGGTAGATTCCACTGAAGAGTGGACATCTAGTAGATCGGGTGTTGATTGGATGGCCTTGTAAGTATATTCTGAATGGCTAAGAAGAATCACATATCCAATCAAATTTAAATGAGTAGGATCGGGCACAACCCATTGGTTGGTCGAGTTAGAAGACGATGGGATCATAGACAAAATCATGTTAACCGTGGCAACGTGGGAAGGGGGATTTGAGGTTAGAAAGAATCCCATGAGAGATGAATCTTTAAGTAGTCATACCCCCACACTCTCATATATATGGGTAGAGTGGCTTAGAAGAGGGACATTATCCACAGGATGAGTAGTGGTCTCAGGTGTACAAAAATATAATTGGTTGATAGTGACAATTATCCCTTGGTGGGGAAATTGCATGATGCAGAAGACAGATGATGTAAGCACGGTCATGGCATAGAACTAGTTTTGACCAAGCAATTAGTTATAATCCAACAGGGAAGCGATGAATTCCACGTTGATGGAAATGGTCTTGTCCCACAAATCAATGGCCAAATTTTGTAATAGCTCGTGAGGTTGAAATCCACGTCCATCAAATGATTTTGATGTGATGGGGGAACGGTTCAACTAGGGAGATTTGATGGCTCGCCTGCAAGATAGTGACATAACTGAGGTAGATGCTCCTTTGTCTAAGATAGTACGATGGATTATTATCCCATAAACATTAGTAACAATTTGAAATGCAAGTTTGTGGGAAATCCTCAGCTTGAAATACTAAATATTGAACATGATGGTGTTGGAGGAATCAAGATCTACAGCTCCTATTGTGGATAACAGGGTCTTATGCTGATTGGGACAATTTTGTAAGACTTCTAGTGTCGACATAGCACAAGGATCTTGTGCTAGGTCCTCTACTATATTGTAGTTTTGAGCATCCCCGACATTTGGATTGAAAATGAATTTTCTAATCGTGCTCTCGGGTGGACACAATACTGAATCTGATAATGGTTTCTGGATGACGAGGGGACCTTGATGTGAATGAATGCTATATGTATATGCAGAGGATTTTTCAGTATTACCTCCATTAGAATCCTAGCTAGAAGTAGAGTCATATGTTCACGACCTAGTGGAAAAATTGATTGTTTCGCTCCGCATCAGAAGAATATGAGCAGTTGTGGGTGATTCTCCTTGAGAAGTTGGTTGTGTGACCATTTTTTGTTGTTGTTTGGGGAAGGGATCGGTTAAAACTGCGGGTGTGGTGTTTCCTTTAAGAAAAAATTTCACTTCCTCCCAATGTGGGAATTCTTTAGTGAAGTGATCGTCACCACATAGTAAACAAGTATATTTAACCTTCCGCTTTTGTTTGGTGTCTTCAAGGTTATTTTTTGGCTCCTATTGGTCAGAAGAATTTTTAGATTTACCTTTGTTCTTCTTTTTCCCACTATATTTTTGAGGTGAATTAGATTGCTTGAACTAAATTCACTTCTTCCGTAGAAGTAGGGCTGGGCGATCATTTGGTGTTGTTTCTAGCCCGTGGAGAGGGTGGATTCAAGTTATGACGGTTCTGTAATCCACCGGATTGTGTAACAGGTTGGGTAAGAATGTAACTAGTAATTCCATCGGTGTGAGATCCCATAGGTGGTTTAGTTGGATCATGTGTAGGGTGGTGGGAGCTAGGAATAATATCATATAAGGTGTTAGATTGGGCATAGACAAGGTCTAAATATTGAGCACGAGATATGCTTGTTCTTCGGTAACGGCCCCACCCATAGCCACATCTTTAGCTATGATGGGAAGTAGTGACTTCGTGAACCAATCAGAAATAAGTTGATCCGGAATGGGAGATTTAATGAAATGTCTTATCCTCCTCCACTTAGCTACAGACTCTTCTCTACCATAGATCTATTCACACTCAGCTGCAAAGTCTTTTCTCTGTTATATCTCTCTCAAACTAGATCTAGATCTCTCTTATCAACAAACCAACCTCTAACAATATCTAACCCTTCCTTATACAAAAATAACCCTTTATATAGATGTGCTCGAAGGTCACATATTACAATAACTATGGGCCAACCCCAATAGTACCCTTAACCCGAAAAAAACATGGTTCTCCTATCGACCATGCTTTGCCTTAACTTTTCTATAACTCTCTTGTCCTTTTGCGTCACTTCTTCTGACTCTAACACTTATTCTAATAGTCACACTTCTGACCGCACGGCTTTGACACTGCAATGGCGCGTCCTTTGCACCATTCTACATCTTTACTCTCTACTCCTCTATTTTTCAGTTTGTCACTTCATCCTTAATTGATTCAACTACCTCTGTTCATCCTTAGTACTTTGTCTTTACTAAGGGGACATGTCCTTTCCTGTCAACTTTGCTTCACTCCATACCCTCCTCCTGGGAATTGAAAAACTTTGCTTCTCCCAAAACTAGTCAATGTTAGGCCTTGCCTAACTGTACCTTGGCCATAAAAAATTCATTTACTTAAGTTGCACCCAACAAGACTCCTATATTAGGAGGTGAAATAGAAGGAGGTCCTCCTCCAGAGTGAGGGGGTCCACCATCGTTGTATGGAGGTCCTTTGGGTGGAGGTGTTGGAGGTGGAATAGGTGGGGGGGAGGTGGGGCAGGTGGTGGGGGTGGTCCTCCAGTTGGAAGTCTAGTTGGTGGAACATTATTTGTGACCTCTTAGAATGGATTCCTAATGAGGGAAGCTAGACTAGGAGCCTACTTTAATTATCAACCGAGGGGATGTACAAACTTCAAAGGTGTTGGCACTATATGTTCTCTTATAGGATAGTCTTTGTCGTGGTTGGGTGTCGGTATCAATGTTTAAAGGTTTTCCTAATATATGGATGAGAAATAACTATGCTAAGAAGTTTGAATGCTGAAGATAGTAAATCTATGTTAAGAAATTAAATGTTGAAAACAGTAAATATACTTTAAGAATTAATCTCGCGGAAAACAGTAAATCTATACTATGAATTTGAATGTTGAAAACTTGGCAGATCTATTCTAAAATACCGAAAGATGGATTTCTAATGTAAGAAGTAAATTTTATATTTCAAATACATAAACTAGAAATATGATCTAAAATATTCAAATGCCAAAAACTAAATTCAGAATGCAATTATCCAATGCTATGAATTAACCATCAATTAACCAAAGTGCTGAAAGTAATCAATATTCATCTGTAACTATAATAATGGAAAAGTGCATGAGCTTCAAGATATGAATCACTGTTTCATAAATAATGCAAGCACATAGGAAAATAAGTATCGAAATATGTCTTGGAAGAATGTTGCTACAGGACTACAGAAACAACATTACCGAACTACAGAATGCATTATAACCTACAACGGAATCAGAATGGTCACTTTACTACAGAAATCAAATCATGCTATTTGAATGCCATCAAAAATACATTCACATGCGATATGGATTATGCCAATACAAAGCACATAATGAAAAATACCTTAGAAGTAAAATATCCTGACTTACGTGTTGGAGGGGCCCTCTCCAACCCATACTCAGGAGTGAAGAAAACTTATAGATGCTGAATTGAAAGAAACATCAATATCTTTATTGAAAATAGTACCTTCATAGTTCCATAAAGTTTTGTAACACAAATTGTATCAGTAGTATAAAAATGTAAAACGATGGTTCTAAAAAATGGCAGCAGGATCCCCTCACTGCCCAAGAGGTCCATATATATATGCCTCTAATGCTTAACCTAACTATATGTCTAATTGCCGATCCTGCTGAACAAGAGTTCTCTCTATAAATCAGGGAAAAATCCGCTGAGCTTTGTATGCTCTTTTAGTCCTTCACTTGATTTGTGCATTTGTCCCTTAGTGTACCTGCACCTGCTCAATCATACTCGTTTTCATATAATTAGTTTATTGAACACACTTTCAAACCTAAAAGAATAATCGTTGAAACAACTTCATTAAATAATCAAGGAAAATCATTTCTCCCATAAAACAAGTGTATTTCTTCACCCTTTCTTGTGCTTAACAGTGGGAAAAACGCTATTAAGATACCTATTATTCAGGCTTATCATCTCCTCCATGCTTGAAGGATTCACCCATCCTTGGGTGACAAAGATTCTCTGATATTCCATGCGACTACCCTGGGGGTTCTTGCCTGCCTGTAGTAACCCATGCATTTCATTTCATGATTGTACATTGCACTTCTACTCTGATTATATGGAAGTATGGTGGATAGATGTGGGTTTATCCTTTGCTGAAGTGACGAAGGTGGCTAATCATGATCTCGTGAGGTAGTCAGAACCTTGCCACTGACTTAATTTAAAATATGTCCTCAGCTTCAGAAATAATTGTTTTGCTGGATAATGATTTGACCTTATAAATAAAACAAAGATGTTTAGAGATTACCTCGTTATGCTTTAGCGTACCTAAGTTCATGATCTGGATCGATTTTTATGTGCGCTAGATTTTGTAGTAGATTTGGCATTGTCTGTAGTAAATTTTGGCATGTCAGTAGTTACGTGCGCTTACTACTTTTTCCTTTGGTTCATTTTGAATTTTTTGTATTAGATGCTTTTGAACTTCGTGCCATTTTTTGATTTGATTTTGTGATGATGCTTTTACATTGGGTTTCTGATTCTTCCTTGTATTGTTGTAATCTACACTGGATCTCTTGAATAGATGGCAGGCTCGTGTGAATATATTGCAAATGTGATTGAATAGATTGTTCGCTAGAAATGAATTTTTTAGTAGTTGATACGTTTGTTGTCTTCCTTGAATACGTGGCTGGCTCGCCTAGTTGCTATAATGGTTGATAATTGTCGGGCTCACTTGATTAGATTGTCGGCTCGCTTGTATTTTGATGACTGGCTCGCTTGATTTTTTTTATTTGCAATGTGCATGTTGCTTCTTCATGGGGATGTAGATGCCCTGTAATTTTACCAGTGATTACCTAAATTCATCATGTTGGATCTTTATTTCAGTTATGTCTCTTTTTCTCTTTTTTCTTTCATATTTTTTTCTTTTTCATTTTTCTTTTTCATTTTTTCATTTTTTCATTTTCTCTTTTTTTTTTTAAATTTTTCTATGAACTAGATTTCAATGGTCTTCCATGTTCTCTATTAGCATTAGTTGTTGCTAGTAGAGCACCTGTGTGAACTTCTCCTTTGACTTTGGCTTCTTGTAAATTTTGAGCCTATGTCCATTTCCTATCATGGGAAACTCTTCTTCATCAATTGTAATAATCTTAACAGCTCCATTTTCATAAATTGTTTCAATAGTTTAAGGTCCAAGCCATCTTGTTGTTAGTTTTCCCTTGAAAGTATGGAATCTAGAGTCATAGAGTAATGCCCAATCACCCTCCTTGAACTTTTTTTATCTTTTATGTGTTTGTCATGTCACTTCTTCCTTTGTTGTTGGATGATTTCAGTATGGGCAAGTGCTTGCTGGCATTGCTCATCTAGTTGATTTAACTGTAGCATGCATTCTTGTTGGATCTCCGATAGTTCCATATTTAACTTTGATGCAAATCTTAATTTATTTATTTCAAATTCAATTGGCAGCATGACTTTCTTTCCATAGACTAACTCATAAGGTGTGAAGCCTGTTGTTGTCTTCCATGTGGTGTTGTAAGCCAAAACTACCTCACGTAGCCTTGTCTTCCCAATCTCTTTTGTGGAGTTGGACAGTCTTTGTCAAAATCCTTTCTAATTCTCTGTTTGTTACCTCAGCTTGACCATTGGCTTGATGGTGATAGGAGGACGACTGTCTGTGCTTGACATTGTTTCTTTTAAGTAAGTCTTCTATTAGATTTGATGTAAACTATGGGCCTTGATCAAAGACTAGCTCTCTTGGCACTCCAAACCTGTAAAAGATCTGCTCAGTGAAGAATTTTGCCACGTTGGTTTCATTTGCTGCAGCTAGTGCTGCTACCTCAGTCCACTTTGTAAGGTAGTCAGTGCATACTAGGATGTAGCTCTTCTAATTTGACCGTGGGTTTATTGGACCAACGAAATCAAATCCCCATTTTTTGAATGCTTCCAAGGAGATTTGTGGATGGAGTGGAATTTCTTCTTTTTGTGTTGGTTTTCCCATTCTTTGGTAGTCATCATAGTGTGAAACATATTCATAAGCATCCTTGTGGAGTGTTGGCCAATAATAACTTGTTTGTAAAATTTTATAGGCTGTCCTCTTTGCAACATCATGTCCTCCACATGGTTCATTGTGAGTGGCATGCATTATGTCATGCACTTCATCTTCTCTAATGCACCTTCTGAGTATTTGATCTAGTCCTTATTTGAAGAGCATATCTTCTATCGATGTGTATGTGGCACTTTGCCTTATTACTTTATTCTTTTCTTTGTAGCTATAGTGTGCTGGAAATTTTCCAGACACTAAATAGTTTTCTATGTCAGCAAACCATGGGCTCCTTGTAGAGATGGAAAAAAGGTGCTCGTCAAGAAAATTGTCATTCACCACTCCATTGTCTTGTCCCTGGGTGAGTCTAGATAAAAAGTCAGCCACTATGTTGTGTTTTCCTGGCTTGTCCAAAATTGTGATGTCAAACTCTTGCAGGAGGAGTAGCCGTCTGATTATGCGAGCACTTGTATTAGGTTTGTTTCTTAGATACCTTATTGTTGAATAGTATGTATGGAAAAAAACTTGGTAACCTGTTATGTAGTGCCTGAACTTGTTAATGGCATGGATGGAAGCCAAAAATTCCTTCTCTGTAACAATATAATTTAATTCTTCCCCTTCCAAATTTTTACTAATATAATATATAACATAGGGCTTTTTGTCTCTTTCTTGTCCAAGGCCAGATCCAATGGCCTTATCTGATGCATCTGAGTGGATGTGGAATGGAACTTCCCAGTTTGGTCCTTGGAGTACTGTAGTTGTAATTGTTTTCTCCTTAAGTTTATCAAATGTTTTCATGCAATGGTTTGTCCATATGAAATCAATGTCTTTTGTGAGAAGGAAAAACATTGGTGTAGCAATCCTACTATAATTTTCAATAAATCTCCTATAGTACCCTGTTTGTCCAAGGAAACTTCTCACATCCCTTTGTTTAACAAGTGGTGGTGGCGTTCTGATTACTGAAACTTTTGCTTGATCAACCTCTATCCCCCTCTATGATATATGGTTCCCTAGAACGATGCCTTCTTCCATTAACATTCTGCATTTGTCATTGCTCAAACATAAGCTCATATCAATACATTTTTTCAATACTAATTCAAGATGGTTCAATGCCTAATCAAAGTTTTGTCCATAGGGTGTGAATTCATCCATGAAGACTTCCATTTGGTCATTTATGAAATCAGAGAATATACTTAGTATGGCCCTTTGGAATGTTGATGGAGCATTACATAACCCAAAGGGTAGTACTATGTATGCATAAGTACCCCAGGGGCATGTAAACATTGTCTCATCTTGATCAGCTAGGTGTATTAAAATTTGTTTGCACCCACTGAAGCCATCCAAAAATGAGAAATACTTCTTCCCAGCTAATGTGTCCAGTACCTATCGATAAATGGGAGAGGAAAGTGATCTTTCTTGGTTGCTTTATTTAGATCTCTGTAGTCCACACAAATTCTCCATTTGCCTCCTTTTTTAGGGACTATAACCAGTGGTGAGACCCATTCACTATCGGAGATGGGATATATGAACCCTGCATCTAATAAATTTTGTAGTTCTACTTTGATAATGTCCTTTAATGCTGGGTTCAACCTCCTTTGTGGTTTCCTGATAGGAATAGAACCTTCTTTGATGTAAATGTAATGTTTGAAGATATTAGGATGTATACCCTTCATGTCTGCATATGTCCATGCAAATCTTTATTTTTTCTGATAGTACTTTCATTAATTGTGTTTCTTGCTCTAGCTTGAGATTGGAATTAATGTTGACTGTCTTTCTAGGCATAATTTGCACTATCTTTGCTTTTTCTGATTGTTCTTCCAGAGATAGCACTTTTTCCCACATTTTATTTAAGTTTTGGTTTAAACTTTCGCCTTCTTGTTGTTGGTCCGCGTGAAAAGATATTTCAAGACCATCATTGTTAGAATATGAATTTTGTATAAACCTATCTATATGACCATCTTCATCTATAGATAGGTTTTAGTGATAGTGCAGCATCAATTGTTAGGATAGGTCATAGGTTTTGATTTGGTGTGTCGTTATAATCATCAGTCCAATTTTGATATTCTAAGTTTGAAGATTTCCTTGCTGGTTGGTAAATCATGATTTTCTTCCTAGCATGTCCACTGGTGATAGTCATGTTTCCTGATCTACAACCTATGTAAGCATTTGCAGTTGCCAACCAAGGTCTTCCTAGTATGATTAGATAACCACTAAGTTTACTTTTTACTTCGATGACTATGAAATCAGCTGGGTATTCCTAGGATTCAATATTGATAATAATGTCTTCGAGCATCCCTTCGGGTTTCACAGTGGATGTGTCAGCTAGCTAGAGTACTATATTTGTTGGTCTGACCATTGATTGGAGTCCTGGGTATATCATGGTTTCCTTAGTCATCACATTGATAGCAGCTCCCAAATCGATTAAGCTTCTATTTATTTGTCTATTATTGATGGTGGCATTTACTACAGGACTTCCTAGATCAAGATATTTAGGGTTAATAATAATAGCCAACATTAAATCAGCTAATTGTCCCACTACATTTATGGTTGGAAGGTCACGCTTTCTTATACCAGGTTTCTTCAGACAATTTTCTCTAATAAATTTGTTATGGATGGGCACATCCCTTATGGCTTGCAAAATCGGAATTTGGATGTTTAAGTGCTTTAATTCGTTTTAAATTGCAATTTATTCTTCCTCTTTTGTAGTTTGTATAAGTTTCTCTGGAAATGGAGGCTTTCTGTTTTGTGTGAGTGGTTGAGTGTCTTCCTCATGAGGGTTTGGTTCATCCGGATGTTGAATATGGGGTTGTGTCATTTGTTCGTGAGCCTCAGGTTCTTGGATATTCTGTGTGCGTGTATTTTGTAACGTTTTCCCAGACCTAAGGTTTATTTTGTTTATTTCCATGGTGTTTACTACATAGGTAGGGAATTGTGTGATTTCAACATTGAGGTCTGTTGCTGTTGTGCAGGTCTATTATTATTAGGGTTTGGGATGGAATTGGTGGGGGTCTAGTGGGTGGTTGATTCTGTGGGGGTGGCATAATAAGTGGTTGTTGTAATGGGGTTCTCTAGTTTGATGGATGGGGGTATTGATTTGCATAATTCGTGGTTGACGGAGGAAAAGGTGGGGGGTATGGAGGGTAATACGGTGGGTAATAAGGTTGTTGATAGGTTGGTTGATAAGTTTGTTTATTTTGCTGATAAGTCTGTTGATTTTGATTCCATTGGTTTGGATTTGGCTATGCTTGCCATGGATTTGGTGCATAGTTCCAATTTTGTTGGCCCTGATTATAGTAGGTTTGATTGCTAGGTTGGTATGGTCTAACAAAACTACTCCTCCTTTGATTTACAAAATATAGCTTTTCTATTGCACCTTCTATTGTGGGATCTTGAATGGCAGCTTTGCATGAGGGAAACATAGGACATTTATCAGTGGAGTGATCGTCAATTCAAAGACCACATATTTCTTTGGTGTTCAGTGTGCACTTCCCTTTCTCATGTTTTTTTCTGCAGGGTGGACAAAAGACTGCCAAGGCTTGGCTAATTTCATACTACTTCTTCTTTATTTGGAGTGCATCAAGTTGCATGACCAAGGATTGTAGGATGCCGGTTTTCATGTCATCAAGGAGGTTCCCTAGATCAGATTTTGTAAGGTTTGGTCCTGAAGATGATGATGATCCTATGGATAGATGTGTATCTCTTGTCCCATTTTTGCTTTTCCTAGACCTAGAATGGTTTTTGAAGATTTGTAGTACCTGGTCATAAGTTTTCTGGAATATGTCTCTATCTCCCAAGAGGTTTAAAATCTCAAAATTCTCTTCTTTGATCCCTCTAAGAAGGAAAAATTTCAATGATTCAGGGTCTATGGTGCAATGGTTAGCTCGTTTGTAGCTTAGCTGGAAATGCTAGGAATAGTCTTCTAAGGATTTACGGTCTCCCTGCTGCATCCTAAATATTTCATCCCTTGTATCCTTCGCTTTGCAATAGTCCCTATATTTTTCTAGGAATGCTTGTTTCATTTGGTCCCAATTGAAAATACTATTTCTTTCTAAACTCATGAACCACCTAAGTGATAAATCTTTCAGTGTGGAGGGAAAAAGCCTCAGTTTTTGTGCATCTATAGTGTAATCAAAGGATCTGCAAACTACCTCAAACTCAAACAGGAATGTGTCAGGATCTTGTAAAGTCAAACCATGGAATTTTGGCAGATTGTTAGGGTTGATATTTTATTCATCCTGGCATCTCCAAGAGCTATGCTAATGGGAAAGTTGAACAACTCTATAGGTTCCTCTTCTTCGTCTTCCATGGTGGTGTTTGAGTTGGAACTAGCAGAGAAGTTGTCTCTGTTTGGATCATATGTAGAATCAGTTTCATTTTCAGAGTTTAGGAATTCAAATTGAGAGTGGTCATAACTGTTGTTACCATTGTTACTCATAGGATGCCTAGGAAGAAAGCATCCAAACCTATCCCTTTGCCGACGAGGAATTCATTGGTAAAATCTTTATGTTTTTTCGTGTTTTTTTTATATGTGTTATTTTTTTCTTTTCTTTTTGTTTTGTTTTTGAAGATGTCTCCTAAAAGATTTAGCACCTCCCCGACGATGGGGCCAAAAAAGTGGTGAGCTCTTAGAATGGATGCCTAATGAGGGAAGCTAGACCAGGATCCTACTTTAATTATCAACCCAGGGGACGTAAAAACTTTAGAGGTGCTGGCACTATATGAGCTCTTATAGGATAGTCTTTGTCATGGTTGGGTGTTGGTATCAATGTTGAAAGGTTTGCCTAATCTATGGATGTGAAATACCTATGATTAGAAGTTTGAATGTTGAAGACAGTAAATATATGTTAAGAAATTAAATGCCGAAAACAATAAATATACTTTAAGAATTAATCTTGCGGAAAACAGTAAATCTATACTATGAATTTCAATGTTGAAAACTTGGAAGATCGATTCTAAAATACCGAAAGTTGGATTTCGAATGTAAGAAGTAAATATTGTAATTCAAATACATAAACTGGAAATCTGATCTAAAATATTCAAATGCCAAAAACTAAATTCAGAATGCAATTATCCAATGCAATGAATTAACCATCAATTAACCAAAGTGCTGAAAGTAATCAATCTTCATGAGCAACTATAATAATGGAAAAGTGCATGAGCTTCAAGATCTGGATCACTGTTTCATAAATAATGCAAGCACAGAAAAATAAGTGTCGAAATATGTCTTGGCAGAATGCTGCTACAGGACTACAGAAACAACGTTACCGAACTATAGAACGTGTTATAACCTACTACGGAATTAGAATGGTCACTTTACTACAGAAATCAAATCGTGTTATTTGAATGCCATCAAAAATACTTTCACATGCGATATGGATTAAGTCAATACAAAGCACATAGTGAAAAATGCATGAGCAGTAAAATCTCCTGACTTATGTGTTGGAGGGTCCCTCTCCAACCCATACTCAGGAGTGAAGAAAAATTATAGACGCCGAATTGAAAGCAACATCAATATCTTTATTCAAAATAGTAACTTCATAGTTCCATAAAGGCTTGTAACACAAATTGTCTCAACAGTATAAAAATGTAAAACGATGGTTCTCAAAAATTACAGCAGGATCCCCTCGCTACTTGAGAAGTCCATATATATATGCCTCTAATGCTTAACCTAACTATATGTATAATTGTCAATCCTGCTAAACAAGAGTTCTCTCTATAAATCAGGGAAAAAGGCACTGAGCTTTGTATGATCTTTCAGTCCTTCACTTGATTTGCATGTTTGTCCCTTAGTGTACCTGCACCTGCTCAATCATACTCGTTTCTCATATAATTAGTTTATTGAACACTCTTTCAAGCATAAAAGAATAATATTTAAAACAACTTCATTAAATAATCAAGGTAAATCATTTCTCCCACAAAACAAGTGTATTTCTTCACCCTTTCTTGTGCTTCACGGTGGGAAAAAGGCTATTAGGATACCTACTATTCAGGCTTATCAATTATGATGCCCCCATGGGGTGTTCATGTTTCTGGGATATGGTAATCTAGAGAAAATGTTTCTTGGATATCTAGTGCCCCATGTGGGTTGAGACCAATTGGATGGACCCCCCATTTGATGTGTCCAAATAGGTTGCCTCACGGTTGGGAGAGAACTACCAAACATACTAGATTTCACATGTGATAAATGTCCTTAGCTCAAGTTGTGTCCCCTAACTGTATGATATCCTCTAGTTAGGTTTTTTTCACTGACTAGGGTTTCCCCCCAGTTGAAAAATATCCACTCATTGGAATATGGCCAACATGGGTGTTGTGTCCACTAATAGTAGGTTGACCTGAACCCATTGGTTGACTACTAACTAAGGGATTACCTTCACTCAACTATTGACTAACAGGTAGATGATAACCTCCCCTCGAATTTTGAGGTGGGGGTGGTTGGGGTAGTGTTCCAGTGACATAGTTAATAGTAGCTGAAGGTTTCCCTCTAGTGGTTGGGGTCAAATAAGGTGTAGAGCTAGTAAAATGGTCTGGAGGAGTACTCGAAGGGAAAGACGGTTGGCCTGGCTCGTAAGTGGACATGATTGGAGAGTATATTCCTGGTGAATAAAAGGAAAAAGAATATATACGTAAATATTGTTAAAAAATTGATACTTTTGGATTGGACCTAGGGGGGGAAGTATGACAGCTAAGCTAGTAAACGAATGTTGGTAAACGTTCCATAGTCTCATAAATTGGTGCGAGAAAGTGTCGTCGGGAATCCATGGAGAAAACTGACGAGGTGGAGTTTCCACCATCGGAAGTGAAACAAAATAGGAAACATATTGACCTAAGGAAGTGTCCCAAAATGGTGCAGTTGGACCAAACGCTGTTGATATTGGGTCTTCCCAGGGCCAACTAAAAATCCAGTCTGTATCTTTGGAATTTCTTTCCATCGAATGATGAAAATTTGTGTCATATGAAGTAGGTTGTTACACAACCAAGGGTTTCTTAGGATCAGTGATAGGTGGGTGTGCCAGAGATGAATAGTTCACTCTCGGTTCTAAGGTAGGAGTGTGTTCTTCAAAGGACATAGATGATGTGTGTTGATCCATAGTTGCTCCCTAGTTCTCCTCCTAAGTAAGGGGATATTCGGGTGGAAAGTTTAAAATCCTATAGGATCTTCTTAAATCAACCAGAATGATTGAAACAAAATTTCTCCTAAGGGTTTTATACAAAAATAAAAAATACACTCCAATATCTACTCAAGCTAAAGCTGCAAGTAAAATTATGTGGTAGGTGGGATTCAATGGTCTGGAACCTCATGGTATTATCAAGGCATCACAACTCGCTATATACCTCAGGGTCCAACTGATCCGGATTTATGCGGGAACGAAACAAAAGATAGCATATACAGACTCATATACAGAGATATATTGCAAATAACATAGTGATACAATAAACACATATTCTATTAAATAGCGGAAATAGAACAGACTATAAAATACAATAGCTAGAATGGTGGTAGCTATCTCTGAGAAGAGATGTGGCCGCTATGCTCATTCATGCCAACATGAATACAAAGAGAGGCCAAAAGGGCCTATTTATCTTAAGCATGAGGGAAAGAATCCCAATCATCCAAAAACCTAACTCTAGAAGATGAATCGTCATAAAGTTTGCGGCCCCAAGGTGGTTAGTTGAACAGTCAACTTCCCGGGGTCATAACTTTTGCATACGATCTCTGTTTAGAGCACTCGGTATCCCATTGGAAAGGTCTAACCGAGATTTACAACTTTCTACTAGGTCCAAATGTATGCCGCTGGCAACCATTTCGTCCCCCAAATTGCCAAAAAATGTCGTTTAGGGCCTCAAAATGGCTCCGAAAGTTCAGGACCTGAAAAACTGCTAAAAATAGTAATTTACCAAAATTGCTAGAAGACTGTTTTGAGCCAGTTGGAAGAGGTGGGCCGCCACCGATATCCACCTGGATCAATCCTCCCTCCTTAGGAAGCGATGGTCTCCATTGCATTAAATCCATTATCATATGTCGAGCTGTGTGTCGAATTGAGCTCTTAGTGCGACATTTGCTAAAGGGGAAAGGTTGCCTTACTTTGACATCTTCAGAGGGTTGTAATTGTTGTTGATGGATGCGCTGGAGTTGTTCAACAGTTTTGGTTGTTGTGGTATCCTTGGTATGAACCGGTGTGGATGGTTTCTTTTTGGAGGAGCACCTTGAATGCGTGGCCTTGCACTGTACAGGTACCCGAATAGGCGATGCTGCACTAACTTTGTGTTTTTCTTGTTTCTGCTGAGTAGAAGGATAATCTGCAGAGGTTGTGGATGTCTCTGCGATCTGATGTTGACCTTTAGTGGCATTTGCGAATAGGGAAAATTTCCCAGTGTGGGAGATTATCTTCCTTCCCTGCTTGGTTGGGGTAGGTGAAACTGTCTCTAGTATCCGATAGAGTTGTCCTCCCAAAGTGACAATGACACTGCGAGGTCGGGATTCATATACAGCATGATGCTTACACATATATGGCTGTCCTAAGAGAACATCGCATACTTCGAGTGGGGCCACATCACATAATACCTCATCTTAGAAGGGCTTGATGCAATATGGTAGGCGACATTGGTGACTGACACGGATCCTTCGTCCTTGGCTTAGCCATCCAATGGTGTATGGTTGTGGGTGTGGCATTATTGGTAGCTCCAATCTCTTGATGACTTCTTCTGAGATCAGGTTCTTCTGGCTTCCGTTGTCCACAACAAAGTGTAGGGGCATTCCCTTCACCTACATCTGTGAGTGGAAAAGGCGCTCCTCTGCCTTGGACTCATATACAGAGATATATTGCAAATAACATAGTGATACAGTAAACACATTCTATTAAATAGCGGAAATAGAACAGACTGTAAAATACAATAACTAGAATGGTGGTAGCTATCTCTGAGAAGAGATGTGGCCGCTATGTTCATTCGTGCCAAGATGAATACAAAGAGAGGCTGAAAGGGCCTATTTATCATAAGCATGAGGGAAAGAATCCTCATCATCCAAAAACCTAACCCTAGAAGATGAACCGTCATAAAGTTTGCGGCCCTAAGGTGGTTAGTTGAACAGTCAACGTCTCGGGGTCATAACTTTTGCATACGATCTCTGTTTAGGGCACTCGGTAGCCCGTTGGAAAGGTCTAACCGAGATTTACAACTTTCAATTGGAATCAAATGCATGCCATTGGCAACCATCTGGTTCCCCAAATCGCCAAAAAATGTCGTTTAGGGCCTCGAAATGGCTCCGGAAGTTTAGGACCCGAAAAGCTGCTAAAAATAGTAATTTACCAAAATTGCCAGAAGACTGTTTTGAGCCAGTTGGAAGAGGTGGGACGCCACCGATATCCACCTGGATCACCAATAGTTATACTCGGACCAATTTTTCAGAGCACTAACCCAGGAGGATTAGGACCGTACCCCTGACCGTATAACCCAACCACGTAGCAGTACATGCATAGTATCTCTCTGAGTGTTGGTCTCTATTTGTTGCTACACCAAGACAACCAAAATTTAACTCGTAAGGTTTCAGGAATCCTATCGGGGTCTCCGATATACACAAGGCACATGGGAGATCAAATCTGTAGTGGTGTTGTCTAATGCACAACACACCATAGGAGCCTTCTAATATACTATTGAGTACTTGAAGTGTCTTTATATATACCTGAAGGTATGTGAAAGGACGTTCAATATACTAATTGGTACGTGGAATAAATAAAATCCCTTCAGATGCAATGCATAAAAATAATGACAGTTACCACGCTTAAAGAGGCTGGAACATGTCTCTAACTTAACACACAAGTTCCTATACAATATTCACCTAAGATACCGTTAAATTTTATCTTGATGGTTAAGTGGATGCATGAGGTGTAGACTTGGAATTTAAAAATATGCAAATCTCAACTATAAGGAAATGCAAGTCTTTTCTTTTTACTTTTCGATGAAAACTAGCTATAGTAAGGAGAAATGTTTCTTGTTTTCAATAATGAAATGAACAAGTACCTCTATACTTTCAAAATCAACTAAAAGGACCCAAAAGCACTATTTTCAATAATCCAACAAAGATAAATATAACACACGAAATCCAATTGTTTTTTTCCTTTTTCTCTTTTCAATTTAAGTGAATCTACGAAAAATGAAAAGATGAATTTCTGTTTTTCGAATGCAATAACACCTAATTCTGAAAGAGAAATAAAAAAGTGGGAAGAAAATTAAAAGATGAAAGAATTTTCACTATCTTAGAAATGCTTTGAGAAAGTTAAGATATACTTAGGATTTCCAAGGAAATGATCAATGAAAATTCAAGACCAAGAAAATGCAAGCGAATAATAAGTTTTTAAACTTTTCAAAGATTTCTTAAACACTCATTCCAAAGCATAAAAATCCTTTTACAACAATTCCAAAATAAAATTTGAAATAAAGAACTTTGATTTCCTATTTAATATACCCCATATATCTGATAATTATACCACTTTTGAAACTATACTCATAAAATCGACAGATGTATGCTACTGCAAAATTTGATTGATTGGAAACTGTTGAAAAAATGCTATCACCCAAATATAAAAAACACACAAAATAGAGAAAATTGAGCAAAATCAAAACAATCAAATATTGGAGGGCTTAGAAGTAGGATTGAACAAGTCAAGTGTCCTGATCAGGAGCCACAAGATTGAGTGTGATCATGGGGGATTGAAATTTTCCACTACGAGTGGTACACCCACTTGACTAGCTAGGACTCTAATCAATACTCAAACTTCAGATAATAAGAGAAGGATGAAATATCTTGTGCCTAGGAGGTCCTGTGGCAATGAAATACAATCGCACATAACTCAAAAAACCAAGCCAAAAATCAACTTTGGGATTTGTATATTGTGTACCAAATAGCAAAGGGAGGCATGCCCTGCAAAGGTGCACTAGAGCATTGGGAGTCCCAATGATGCGCTTTGTTCACTGACAAACCGAGTCAGGGACGTAGGCTACTAAAAGGATAAACATGTTATAATTATAGTGGCACAGGCTATGAACTACCCAAGTGCGTCGGGGGGGATCCAAGAAACAAAAAATGAAAACTCTCAGAGAATAAAAGGATCTAAGGCTCAATAAATATCCTAAACAGATTCTGGATAGCCCAGAGACTCTCTAATGGTCAGATCCAAGAAGAAGAGGAAACTTAAAGGCTAGAGGATAATTTGGAAAGAAATCAAAGAAACAAAAAATGCAATGGAAAAAAAATCATGGACTACTCTCCCCAATATGGTCGCCAATTTTGATTACGGACAATTGGTAAGGGAAAACTTAAACGGACCTCCCTAGTCTGAATGGTTCATATCTAGAACACAATAAATACATAATACAAATTCCTTTCCTAGATCAATTGAAATGAAAGATAAGTAAATTCAATGGATTACCTTAAGGGTGCAGTTCTTTTCTCCTTGTTGATCCAAGTCCCGATCTTCAGATATTTAGCTGCAAAACCGGACAAAAAATATGGAAACAAACAACTAATAAAACCACATGAATGTGAATTGATTTAGAACAACATTCAAAGAAGTTAATCCTAAAAGTTATCAGCAAAACAAATTTATGGAAATAATTTGCATTAAATGTAATAATAAGAATCACAATGACAGAGATGTTACGACCGATGATTTGATGCCATAACCTCATTCCAACAATCCTAGCCTCCAATATTAAATGCTTAGCCTCCTAATGGATGAAGAGGATCAACTAGAGAAATTCCACCAACATATAGGTACTTAATCCTTCATCCCTTAACAATGGAGAGGAAGTTCATATATATATGACTATAGGGATGAGAGAGGTTGAGGATTTAGGGGAGAGGCTTCAGTGATCATCCCATTAGGTAAGGGGGTCGACTGGCACCTTCCTAGACATGTAGGGATAAGTCTCCACGCCATCCAATCTTCGAGAAGTTGCTCGAAGCTTCCCTTTATCCTTTTTAACCAACAATGACGCACCTTGCATAAGAGAAAATCACACCAATGGGAGGTTGACGCACCTTGTACAAGGGTATCATGCGCCACTGATGCACTCTAAGAAGGTGCAGATCGCGTCACCTTGAGTCTAATGCACCTTGCCAGAGATCAGGGCACGTCGGGGTGACAACATAAGGTAAAAGGAATAAAAACAACTTCCCTTTTGATATTTTAACCCAAGTAATTTAGAAATCAAATCATATAAAGGACACATACCTCATGATGATGATATTTTCGTGTAACAGGGATGGGGCTCTTAAATCAGTCCACTTGGCTATGGATGAAGTCTTTTATCTCGACTGAAATTTGGTCAGTCGTCACAGGAGTGATCTCCTTAGGAATGAGTTAGGATCTATGATGCATGTCATCCCAAGTGAATTTAAGTGTGGTTAGGGCTTCAAGTATTTCTTCATCAGTACGAAAACATTGTTTGGAAATATTGGATGAGGTAGAGCTAGAGTTCATGGGAATGGTTGGTTTGCTACTTGTTATAACGTACCCACCCATCTATCCAAGGCAAGGAAGGGAACGTGAAGCCAATCTCTAGGACTTTCAGATAATCTCATCCAATTTCATTAGAATCATATGAATAGAACAAGAGTGTGCAGATGCAAATCAAACAAGTATGCATAGCGGAATTAAAACTCATCCACACACAATTCATGCTCATCCAGCATATCAAAATAATCATCAAATTAAACATTGCAGAAGTAAATACACATCAGATACTTATCTTCCTTTCGCAATTGTCTTAAGCAACTAGCTATGTCGCTGCAATGTTTCACCCAACCGTAGGCTCTTCGACGGCATATACTCAGTCCGTCCAAATGCCACCCCCGAGCTGGGCATGATTCTTACAAGGAAAAGGGGACATTCAGCTCATACACAACCAATTAA
Organism: Larix kaempferi; assembly: GCA_027924585.1. Taxonomy (NCBI): domain Eukaryota; kingdom Viridiplantae; phylum Streptophyta; class Pinopsida; order Pinales; family Pinaceae; genus Larix; species Larix kaempferi. The sequence goes on from BSBM01000156.1 coordinate 2,813,608, forward strand.
GCATTTCATCTAAGCCAAGCTTGTCCATAGTTGGGTTTATCATGCTACATCAAAACCTTGGATGCTTGCACTCAAGCTCAAGCCAAAACAATGGAGACCCATAACACATACCCCAACATACTCTTTTCTCACACAGCAAGCACAATCATTGGGTAGGCATACACATTTAACAATAGGATTTACAACAGGATGGTCATGGGTTTTCCCCAATTCATTTCTAGCCAAAAACGAATTATGGGATGGGGAAAAACATTCACATGGAGGAAAACGAATTCTCTCCCAACTTACTAAGCATTCAACAATCAAACGGTATTTATGGAACCCAAATTCGACTCCCCTTCTTCCCCACTAGTATACAACACAAAAACGCCCTTCTCCCAGCTGAGAATGAAGGAAAACACCCAATTTCGATGGGGAAAAACGCCTAGGTATCTCCAAACTCGTGAGGGAGAAAAACTGCTTGATGGATAATGGATTGGGGAGCAATTCATGGCTCTTTTCTTGCCCAAGAAGAAAAACGCAATTTCCCATGCACGGTGGCTTGCCCATACTCGAATTTGGACAGCCATACCTCTCATTCCCCAAGGCATTAACTACCTCAACCAACTCTTGGGAGAAATCAGTTATTGGGTACAAAAGTCAACATGGGTAGTTGAGGGTTTGATGGGTTGTCTCATTGACACTTGGCTTGACTTGATTGGCTCCAAGGGTTTGAATATTTTTCCTCCCAATTCCTTGTAAAACCATGCCCCCATCTCTTGTTGCATTGCATAACTAGTTGTGGGTATTTTATTAAAATGCATATTTACATGATATTCACAATTCCATTATGCATGGCTAGCAAGTAAAACATATGCATAAATATATCAATGGTGGGGCCTTGGCCTTGAGCTCCTCACCATGATTTCATAACAATATTACATCATTTAAAATTTTAATTCCATGTGGTTAAACTGGGGATGTTACACTTGTGGAAATCAGATAAATAGTGTTGACCTCTACTGAGGAGGAGAATTTGGGTGGTTGAGTATCCTCAATGGTAGTGACTGATTATTCTAAGGAAGACTGACTCATTTCGTGAAGCACCAACTGATACTCTGGCAAGTTGGGACAATGATGAGAGTAATGGTCGTAGATTCCACATATGGTGCAAGAGTGGTTGGTGTGCAAATATTTGTTACATGGTGGGGGGGTGGTTGGTAGTTCAAAAATCGATATAGTTGGGTCATCGTCCAATATCTTCATGTGATCTTGAAGGTTGGGAAATTGTGGACGATTATGTGTGGCGTGGCCCAAATCATCCCCCATGGCACACTTGGGAGGTGTGTGTGCTGGAGGAGAGGGATTCGCAGTTTTAGTCGCATTATGTGTAGTATGAGTTTGTGTGGCTTTTCCCGCAGCATTCTTGGACAGTTGAGGGAAGGTTTTTGAGGTAGATGTGGCCAACACTACACTAGGAGGTGTATGACTAGTGGTGGTGATTGGTTGGATCGATTGAAGAACGACTATGGCATTGGAGTGGGATTTGAGGCAGGTAAATACCATATGGGAATTCCTAATGTCAATATCGGGATATTCAGTGTGGCTATGACGGGCATACTCACTACCCCTGAAGTTGGAAACAAGAACGGGATTGTGTGGATCGGTGTGGTGCCCACATGTCTAGGTATTGAACGCGGATGAGACTAAGGTGGCGTTTGAGGGTCAGAGACGGATTGACTTGATGGAATGGTACACAAGTTAGATTCTCAATAGATGGAGGAGGAGGGGGTAAGGAATGAAAGGTGGAGATCATTGGAGTCTCTAAATAAATTCCAGGCCCAATGGGGGAATTGAAAGGGGTAGATGCACCAAATACAAGTTGTTCAACCATGGGGAGGACATTCTCAAGTGTAGCAGGCACAATAGGGTCATATTAAGTGACCTAGTCTATTTTGACAACCCATCCCTCATGGGGGAACATCATAATCTGGAACACATATGAAGCAACATTGTTCATGCCGTACATGTAGATTCGTCCTAGGAGAAGGTTGTAGTCGATTTGTGCATTGACGAATTATGTCAATTAGGACAAAAATTTCCAACTAATTGGACTAGAACATTGGCAAGAAGGTGTTCAGGCTAAGATGAGAGGCCATCATAAGCTCGTAGAGAAGTTGTTGATGGCTATAGGGGAGGGGAGCCGAGCTTCTGCCACACGAATGTAGAAATGACGCATGTAGAGGAACCCTCATCAATAATGCATTGATGGATAACAAGGTTTTGGATTGAAACAACGACCTGCAATGAGAGGGTGGAAGGCATGCGAGGTTCGGATTGGTCTAAGTTGAATTCCATCATTCGTGATTAAGAAGAGCCTATCGCACCTATGGCCGATAATAGTGTTTCATGTTGTACTGGGAAGATATTTAAAACTTCTAAGGTTGACATAGTAGTGGGGGATTGGGATAATTCATCCAAAATGTTATAATCAGGAGCAGCACAAGTGTTGGGGTTGTTATTGATGTGGTGTAGGGGAAATATAGGGGCTTTAGGGGCCCCTTCAAATGGCTGTGGGGGTAGACATAAAGACTGGTCCATGGGAAGAGTATTAGAATCCTTGTCCGCGGGAGTTGTTTCGGTGGTTGAACCATACTGGTTACGGCATGTTTTAAGGTTAATATCAGTTGAAGACATTATTAAGAGGTGGTGAGTACCTTGGTCAATGGGTTGACTAAGAGGGTCCGCATAGGTAACTGGTTGTGGTGGTGCAGCAGTACCTTGAGGGGGAGCCAAAGGTTGGGTGGCTACTACCCCTTGAATTGGTAAGGTATTTTGAAACACCATAGGTTGGGGTTGCGGGGGGTTTGGTGGTGTCGGAGGTGTAGCATGTCCTTGACGTTGGGATTCATCACTCCAGATTTGGCGAGCTCGCGCCAGATGAACACAATTGTGCATGTAATGGACATAGACTCTGCAAATAGAAAATGGGTTGTTTGTATGTGGGTTGGGGTTTTTTCCTTGCCGAGGTTGTCAATCAGGATTTTGGTTAGTCAACGCGGCACCATTATTCTCGGGAGGGTTTGGTGGTGGACCAGCTCTACCGGGAGGTTGGTTATTGCCTTGATTACGTCAGCGTCCTCTACTTTGTTGTCCCTTTTGGTTCCGTTGGGAAGGCTAGTTCTATGGTTTGTTTTGTTGGGAATAAAATTTCCCTTGGGGAATGGGAAGATGTTGTGGTTGGGCGGGTGCTGGGGAAGCTAGTGGTTGATAGTAAGAATGAGGTCTTCGAGGTTGCGCAGGTGCAACTGGTGGGTGGTAATACGTAGGTGGTGTGGCATGGGGGATATGCTAGTGGGGTATGACCATAGCAATGCGCCTGACAAGAAGGTCCCTGTATATGAGGGGCTTGGGTCGAGGGAACATATGAAGTTTTTTCTCTAGAATGGGTTGTGGAACATGAAAGTTCGATACCACTACTTATGGTGGGTGGTGCAGAACTAGGAATAGGATTATAAGAAGGGGTGGAGGCGAGAAGCATATGGACATATGGCTGACTGGTAGATGCGACGTGGCCAATAATGTCATTAGTAGTGTGGGATTCCCCCGGCACGTTTTTCATGGAGGAATCACTGCAAGTAGCATCAGGTAAAATGGTGTAAAGGTAGCACGACTGTGCGTAGATAAGGTAAAATTGTTGGGCTTTAAGTGTGGCTTCTTCTTCGATTTGGGGTCGTTCGGATGCCATATCCTTTGTGATAACTAATATGATGGATTTGAAAAACCAATCTAAAAAGATAAGATCATCTAACTTGATCTTGGAAAAAATATAGAGACGACGCCACTCATGGAATGGTCAGTGATGTGGGTAGTCATGTTTTGTCTACAAGATAGGATTATCTTAACACTAGTGTCGTAGCAGATAGTGACCTGGAAGAACTATGGGAAATATGAAGCAAGGGAAGCAAACGTGGGGTGCTTCCCATGTGGTTGGTCAATATACCACTTGGATGTATTACTAGTGATTGTTTGTTGTACAAGTCGTAGGAGGATCGATTTATCCATTATGCAGTTGGAGGAACACCATAAGTGGAAGGACATGATATGGTTATGGGGGTCCTCACCACCCTTTCCTTCAAACTTTCATATGTCCAAAGGGAGTTTGGTAGGGATGGGAGGCCAAGTAGTATCATGTCAAATCAGATCATTAGTCAATATGGCCAGATCAGGTAGGTTAATACTAGCCATGAATGGAAAAATAGTAGGAGGATGTGACAAAGTCAAAGGATCCTGTGAGCTAGGCATGGTCATAATCGTGGGGCCACCTCTGCCAAGTGGCGTTCCATTGTCCAGAGTCATGAATGGGATCAAGGGACCACTAGTATAAGGTGGAGGGATCGAGGAGGAATGTTCGGTGCCCCAAGGGTACTACTGGTGACCAAAGGGATGGTGGTCAGAACAGATCTGCTACCGATAGGTATGGAAGTAGTGACTTAAATTATAGGTGTAGGTCCTATAGAAGGCATAGCGGGGATGGATGCTGAAGTTGTAGTGGGGCCAGTGGTGGAACCACTACTGAAAATACCTTTGTAAAAGGGGTTGGCATTCACGCCTGCCATGGAGCTAGAGGAGCTATGTATATGGGTAAATTGGACTCAGAGTCATAGGTGTAATCAAGGGCATAGGGGTGAATATCCGGTGACGAATATGTGTGTCTCAAGGGAGTATGACAAGTGGGGTCCAATGGACCGTTACTCATGGATTTCCCCCATAGGAAACGAGATTTTCACAGTGAGTCAATGGTGACAGGTGTAAAAGTGCTAAAGAGATGTGGTGGATAAAACGCTAAAAAATCCTAGTGCAACCATGTGTGCAAAAGGAGAGATTGTAAAACAAGGGCACTCTGGCCAATAACAAGCTTAAAACCATGTGCTGCAACAGCGTGCTACAACAAGTGGAACAACAATACAATGGTTAGAATACCAACAAGCAACAATCCTAAAAAGAAAAAATACTGACTAACTAAGGGGGTATAGGAGCATAAAAAAACCAATCTAAAAGATTTGGAAGCTCACACAAATCATATCCCCTACAGGGTGATGAAATTCGTAGTCGAGCAATATGAAATGTAGAACCATATGGCTAAAGGATATCCCTCTACCGAGAGGGACTCCAGGTAAAGGAGTCCTAGAAGAATGGAAATGAAGCTGCCCCATTTATGGAACATCCGAAAAGGTGTCCCATGACTTCAGTTCTTTGGTCATCATGCACTTGGTATGGGTGCCAGCATGCATGATGAGAAAAACAAGTAGGTTTCCTTCACTATAGAATGGAGAGCGGTATTCCACTCAGACTTCAAAAACCAGTGTTGCCACTTTCTCTCCTAAGGAAGAGGCCCTCCGACAAATCGGTGTAAACCGTACCAATAAATAATAGGCGATTTTGGCTCCCTAAAGGAAAACAACTATGCTTCAAATGTGTATGACAAAGGGGGTGTTATGTGGATTCCTAACCCCAATGTCCTACTTAGCTACAAAGTTGTTTTTGGGTCCCCAAGTGGGGTTAATATGTGTTTAATTAAGCCAATTTTAGTCTCACTTGAATTAGGGGGAGTGTGTGGGTGCACAAGTGGTGTAAACAACCCAATATAGCCAAGACTAAATGCGGAAATAAACAAGTGAAAATAAACTTTCTTTTTCTTTTTCAAATAAAAGTACTAATTACTATGACAGGTATGCAGTAAATGAGGTCGCTAAAAATATGATGAAAAATAGAGAATTGCACTAAGGATGCATGCAAAGTGAAATGTTTCCAATGCTACAACAAGCAAACAACAGAAAAAATAGCAATGGAAAATGGTTGCAGGAAAACAGGGGGTTGTTAGTGCATCCAAGGTCAAGGAAAGAGGAAAAAACAAGTGCAGGGTGCCTCTGTGAAGGGAAAATTCACACTCTAGGAACTGTAGGTGGCAGAATATTTGTACTGAAACAAAAAAACAAAAAATAGGAAAAAGAACGCAGGTATGGGAAGAAAAGTCGCGGCTGGGGAACGATTTTCAGGCTCAGAAACACACGGAGAGAATGGGTGGTACACTGAAAAGCACATGGTTTTCAGGCCGAAAGGCGTGTGGAGCGCTCGGGTAGTAGGACCAAAGGTGCATGGAGCGAGCGGGTAGAAATCCCAAAGGCGCGCTCGGGTGTGAGTTTCGGGCTGAAAGTCGCACTTAGGGCACATGTTACTGGGGGAAAGTTGCGCTCGGCAGTGCAGAAAGGTCTACCTGCAGTCATGAGTCGGGTCGTAAAAATGAAAATACTGGAGGGTACTGTAAAGGAAAGGACCGGATCTACAAGTTCAAGGTCCAAGGCTAGGTCACAAAAGTAAAATGAAATCAAAATAACAAGTACCAAACTAAAAATAACTATTGATCATACCAAACCATAAATCGATGGGAATCGACCCGGTTGGAGTCGCCAAAACTTTGTTAATGTTTTCACTCCAACCTGTGAAAAAGAGAACCTACTAAGAATTATGGAACCCTAAGTAGCAGTCTCATGAATAGATAATGTGTGAATGTAAAATAAAAAATAAAAATAAATCTAACTAATTGTTGGAGTAAAAATAACAGATAAATAGGAACCCATGAAATGTATTTTGTATTATGTTGCGAAGAAGGGCTTACAATAAGAGTTACCTCGGAAGGTGAGTATATGGGGGCCCTCGCAATTGTACTAAGAGTAGTCCTCCTGGTATCCAAGGTTCAGTTCTCTTCTATGAATGCTCAAGTGGTGGCCAAGACTCAACTGAATGGAAACAAAATCCTAAAGGGTTAGGCTGGAGTTCAAGAGGAATTTTGGCAGCATAAGGGTAGGAAGAGTTGATCATGGATGTTAAATGGGGGGCCTCCATCACCTTTTTATAACAATTTTAAGTGGTGGAGTATTGACCCATGGTATTGGGAAACCACTAATATTGGCCAGTGGTATTTATAGTTTCCCTCTTTTTTAATTTTATTTTGGCTATTTCCCCTTTTTCTTTTTCTTTTTCTTTTTTGGGAATTTTGACCCTTTTTTTGTAAGATTTTATTATTTTTTGAAGGATTTTCATTAATTGATGAAGGAAATAATTATTTTTTACCCATTTGGTTACCAATTTAGGGATTTTGGGGTTTTTGGAGGCCAAAAATGTAGGAAAAAGGTTTAAATGGGTTATGTGACTAGGGGGACGAGCTAGGTGAACAATATTTGGGTGTTAACAATGCCTATGAGCCATTGCCATTTGCAATTTGGTATATTCCAATGAGTAACAATTCTGTGTATAGATTACCCCTCTGTATTTATCTTCTAAGAAATAAAAATCCCCATGTAATTTTGGTTTTCTTATTGGGTTTCCAGGATAATCTTTGTGTGAAATGTGTATGAATGTTGTGGCCCATTAACTATTGATTCCTTCAGTGAATCCCTTCTCTATGGAGAAAAATTACATGGTTGGATGAATTTATCTTCTTGTTGGGACGAATTTAAATCAAGTTGGGCAAGTTTTAAATTCTCATAGGTGAATGTAAATAGTGTTGGGAGAATTTATACATGTTAGGACACTCTTCAGTATTGCTTGGATGAGTTCATTGATTATCATACATTTCTATTGATGTTTGGGGCATTCAAAAATAGTGTTGGATGAATTTATACATGTTAGGGTGTCTTCAGTCATGCCTGGATGTGGTCATTGATGCCTAGAGATTTCTATCGATGCTCGAGGAATTTAAAAATAGTGATGGGCGAATTTAAAAAGGACGAGACATTTTTTATCACCACTAGGAAAATCTAGAAGCGTCAAACACATTCCTTTTTCTATTGGGTTCATACTAAATTGTTGGAATATGAACCAAATGTTTATATTCATACTAAATTGTTGGAAGATGAATGTAAGCATTTTTTAATGATTGTGGTTTTCATTAACTGATCATCGCAATTTTGATTGCAAAGAAGGAATTTAATTATTTTTCTACAGATATTTGTGTTAGTGAGACTGCCAAGCTATGAGCCTACAATTTACGCATTATATGGTATTAGAGCAGGTTCCTGAGATAGCTTGAGAAGACCTATATGGTAAGCACCCATCATGGGTATCTAAATAACGAAGATACTTTTCTACTAGTCCTACAAAGCAGCAGGAAACCAAACATGGCCATAAGTTATCATGAGGAAAAGGAGGACCCTGATTTCAGGTTGGCTTGGTTGGAGAAAAGCATTAACACTCACAGTGTTGGTCATGTAGATGGTGGAAAAGGATAGGGAAGCAACCTTAGCAGAGACTGAACATGAAGAGTACAAGGTGGATCAGGAAAGATATGAAGGAAATCAACCCAAAAAATTAGGTAAAATCCACAATTTTTCTTCATCATTTAATGTCCCTTTTAAAGTTGAAGTGAAACTTTAAATACCCATGTCTGATGGAAACGTTAACACTAAATTATTGAGTAGCTACTTGAATAAATTATAAGTTTACTTTGGCATTTATCAAATCCAAGAAGAACAACATATTTCTTTTTCACATTTGAATATGATTGAACATGATTAGTGTGGTAAGAGATCCATGTTGATGCATTGAGGATATAGGCAAGGATCCCAAGGTTGTGAAATGGGAATACTTCTATCACATCGGCTATGAAGAAGAGCAGCTCATGAAATGGAAATACATTCAATAAGAATGGGGACAAGGAGTGCAAGAGTATACTTCTGAATTCTGAAAGCAAACCATTAGGTTGGGAATTTCTTTGGAGGAGGCATAAGTGGTGGTGAAGTACCCTAGAGGACTATTTTTCATATCCAAAATTAGTTGCAACATTTTAGTGTGAAAAACATAAATGAGGCAAGCAAGAAGGATCTCTATATTGAGTTGGATTCCAAGAAGGGATAACAACACCAAGGCCAACAAGAAACCAACAAGATAAAAGATAAGAAGTTTGCAGCCATAGTTGGAAAAAAAGGGGATCTTCATAGGTATTTTAAATGTTGCAATGTGGATGGGAACACATATGAGAAGTGTTGTAAAATTCATCCGGAATTGCATCCAAAATGGCATATGTACTCCAAGAAGAAGGAAATAAAACTACCAAGAAAAAAGAAGAAGTGGTAGAAAGAACCTATGATATGGATGAAGTCATAGTTTGCACCATTATACTCCCTAAATGCAATTGGAGACACACATGCACTATTCCAAATCAAAGTTCAAGTGAAGAACCATAAGGTAAATGCTTTATTTGATAGTGGTTCTCAATGTAATCTAATTTCCAAGACATTGGTTGTCGAGCTTGGGTTGTGTTGCCTCCTATACATACTTTGGTAAAGTGGCAGAAATATTCAAGCCACTTGGTGTTTCCTTGGGGGCAAGTATCGAGTCAAGTAATGTCACTTGAATTTGAATCCTCTGTTTAGGCTAACTCCTAATGAAGCCAAGGAGGGGAGACCCTAAGAAATGTTACTAAAGCTTTTAGTTCTTAGATGTTAAAATGGAAGTAAGTCTTTTAGGATTTTTTTTTATATATAATATTGAATCAAGGGAAGTGAAAAATAAATAAATTAGATCAACATCATAGCATATAAATATATAACATAAACAACAATAAAAATATTATAAGAGAAAAATGTATTGTTGTAAAGTTGATTAGTTCCAAATGGAATCAAAATAAATGTTGTTGAAAATGAAATGTTTTACAATTATATCATGGTTATCTTTAGAATTATTAAGTTGAGTGGATTACGAGAAGGGGGTTCTAATATACCATAAGGTACGTGGAACAAGGTCCATAGTTTTCTAAATGTGGTTTCATACAAGAGGAAAGGATAGATCAGAGTCATATGGGTATGTCCAACACCACACCAATCGAGGGTGTAGTTCCTTTCTCTTTGTAAAATTTTCCCACATGAAACAAAGGAGAGACATCGGATTTCCATCCTTTAAGGGAGTTAATTAGGTGTGTTATTAATTAGATGTGAAAATTTATAGAGTACAAAGACCCTATTTCTAATTGTTCCAAAGGTCCAACTAGCTGAAACTAGTCTGCAATGGACAAGAGCATAAGTGGAGGCTAATGCCAAATATTAGTTACGGTTTTGTAAGTAAAATAAAGTTTTGATGAAAAAAAGTAAAAGAACTCGTAAAAGAAATAGTGTTGTACTAATTACTAATTAATAAGGTCACTTTTTTTATCATTCATCACTAATCGACAAATCCTTTAGGTGGTGGCGAGAGCATACTTTGTGAACACAAAATCAGGTTTCTTACTTGATTTAAAAAAAGGAAATTAATCTAAACTTGCAAAAAAGAAACTAAATTATCTTATTCTTGCAAAAATGAAACTAAACTAACTTGCAAAAAAGGAAAACTACCCTAAGGGTTAGTACTGAAAAACAAAGTAAAAAGGGAAAGTCACACCAAAAAGGAAGTGATACAAGTTCCCCCAATGGAGAAGGGGGTGTGGATGTTGTGTAGCTCACTTAATTATTTTATTAATGGATTTTTAGAATGATTAAACAAGGCCTATCTATCCTTATAATTTGTATGAAAGAGGTTACAACAAAGATATGGAAAAATAACCCTTTTTGGAGAGAGTTGTGAGGAGGCAGTTTGGAAGGCTCAAATCTTGAAATTTTCACTAGCACTTATGCTTGACCTGTCTGTAAATGAAAAAAAAAAACAAGCTAAAGTTGTTAAAATGTTAGTGGTTTAAACAAAACTAAAATAAAAATCCAACACTACTTAGTACTTGGAAAAATATTAGAAAAAATTACAAATTCAATTACTAAAACCATATATCTAAGATTTACGATTACGAGTGAAGTAAATCACTTTAAATCTATATATTTTAAATAACAGGTAATCTTATGAATGAAGCTCTAAATATGATATATACTTGTTATCATATGATGAACCAGTAACCAAGTAACCATAAAGTATATTTTAGTTTAAGAGGAAGAAGGTGAAGAATCCCATAAACTAGATTGTAGAAGCTTGAAGGTTCTTTGATTTTGGTGGAATGTAGAGGGTGTTTGTCCTTGAAAGAACTTGAAGATGAGGAGGATTCAAGCAACCTCGTCCTCCTCTCTAATTAAGTCTACCTACAAAATTAACAATCCTTGCACAAAACCAATGGTTAAATGAGGTTATTTGCAAAAAATAGAAGATTAGAAAGCATACAAATCAAACAAGAATGCATGCATATCAAATAGATATACCACTAACAAATAACTAAGAGTAAAATTCAAACAAGAATGCACCCTTACCCTACTGGGAAGTATCTCCCCTATGTAGGCCAACAACTTATTGAATGAAAGAAGGAAGAAATTAAGAAAGATTATACCTCATAAGCATTTGAGAACAAAGCATCCACATATGAATCACACTACACCAATGATGAGCCTCCAAAGATTTATTTATTAATAAACAATACAACAATGATCATAATTTTTTTTTCCAGAGCTTCAATCCATCCTCTTTTAAACAATAGGAGAAGCTTTCTTTTCTAGAAATTTTGGCCTTCAAACCCTTGGAGGGTGCATTTCTCAAGGAGGCAAGTGGATTTGGGGAGGACAGAAAGCATGTCAAGTGTCTCCTTCAAGTGAAATGGGTCTTCCACCTCCCAATATGTGTTCGCCATCAAGATAAGAGGCTTCCATATGTCAAATAAATCTCCAACAACTCACCCTCATGGGGAAGTGTGCCCTCTTTTGGAGAGATTCTCTCCTCAAACTTATAAACCACTAAAATCCACATGATGAGTTGGGAAAGATGCTCCAACAACTCATTTATTGAACTAGACAAAGTGAAAACTAATTTGGATGCGTCAAAGACAAGCTACCACTGAATTAGGAATTGAATTTTCTCCAAATTTCATAATTAAATGATCAAAAAATCATTTTCAAGAGAAAATAAAAATTAGTAATTGAAGATCACTAATTTGACTCTCAAAAGTGGGTTTAGAGGTTAAGTGGGGGCTCTGGGTCCAAAAAAAAGCATCCCAATGACAAATTCCCCCCCCCCCTTCCTAGACCAACTTTTATGAATTTTTGAAATTTTACAATTAAAATGCACCTTATCAATGACTTTATTAAAAAACTGAAAAATTAAAAAATCTAGGGGGACTTAGTGCAAGTGTCATGAAACTTTGGGATTGTGACTAGAATGGTAATACACATAGACTCAAGTATTGAAAATTCAATACCATAGAATTTAATAACCCTCCTGTGGCATAATCATCACTTTCAACACCCCAGTTTTGGAGGATTTTGAGTGAAAAACTCAAAAATTATGCGTCGCTAAAAAGCATCACATAATTAACAAGGAAAAAGAACTCTAGGGTGATTAGTTTGATGACTAAGTCCTAAGAATGCCATGCCTTTTACAAAAGATCATCATGCTACATCATTTATTAGAATTCCCCCATGGGGGTGTCACGATGTGAAAAAACATAAAAGGGCACACAAATTGGCCTGCTTGGATTTTTAATTTTTGGTGATGAACAAATAGCTTGCTTTCTCTTTGCTGACTCACTTGAAATCATGGGCATACAAGCAAGCGACAAGCAACTTTCTGCAGTGATGGAGTGGTGGATAAGGAGAAGAAAGTGGAAGCCATGTGCTTCCATCTCCTAAATGGTCCAGCTTTTGGGGAACAAAATCCTCCCAATGGGGAGGTGTGATCTGAATTGGATATTCATTAAAAAAATCCTCTCTTCCAATAATTTGTTAAACACTAATTAGTTTTGGAAAAGTGAGAAAAATCCAATTTTTCCTTGGAAGTTGAAGTGAACCATTGTGATGGTTCATATTCCAAGGCCAACCAAATAAAAATTGCAAGTTGGGAGAGAGGAATTTCTTCATTCTTGGGGGGAAGAGAGGAGGATAAATAAGGAAGAGGTCAGTAGTAGCAATTAGAGCTTGAATATGGCAGCTTCCTTGAAGATTGGTGAACGGAGGAGTCAAGAAGTTTGTCAACGAACAATGAAGGTGTCTATGAGCCATGGCTATTTGCAATTTGGTATATTCCAGTGAGCAACAATACACCAATTCTATGTATAGCTTAACCCTTTGTATTTATCTTTTGAGCAATAAAAAACCCCATATAATGCTAGTTTTCCATTTGGGTTTCCATGATCATCTTTGTGTCAAATGTGTATGAATGTTGTTGCCCATTAACTATTAATTCCTTCTATGAGTCCCTCCTTTATAGGAAAAAATTACATTGTTGGATGAATTTATCTTCTTGTTGGGACGACTCTAAATCAAGTTGGGCATGTTTTAAACCCTCATAGGTGAATGTAAATAGTGTTGGGTGAATTTATACATGCTAGGTTGATATTGAGTCATGCCTATATATGTTCATTGATGCTTGGACATTTCTATTGATTCCTGGGGTGTTTAAAAATAGTGTTGGGATAATTTATACATGCCAAGGAATCTTCGGTCATGTTTGGACATGTTCATTAATGCCTGTACATTTCTATTGATGCTTGCATTTAAAAATAGTGTTGGGTGAATTTAAAAATGCTGGGGTGATTTTTATCAGTCTTGGGCGAATCTAGAAGTGTCATACACATTCCTTTTTCTATTGGGTGCAAATTAAATGTCATGTCCCAAATTTAGAATTGGGTCACAATGGCATAATCACATTGACCATATTCATTAGAGTTTGTAAAATTGATGTTAAAGGTCAAATAATTGCCAAGGAGGAAAATTACTAGTTTCCTAGGTTTGGGGTGGAAGCTTTGGGATTTGGAATAATGGGGATAATAAATGATGTTTGAAAATTATAGTGGCATAAATATTTAATAAAGTATCTAAATAAATATATACAAGTGAAAATCAAAGTGGAATTTGATCATGAAGACACATGGAGGAAGTGGGACCCACATATGGCTAGATTTCCCCACTACACTTGGCACATTCTCTCACCAATTCCAATTCAAGGTGAATGGTAACATACTTGGGGGAGTCCAAAAGGTATTATTCATGGAATGACTCATCCAAGGTCTAAATATAGAGGAAGAGTAACTCCCATGGAAGAGGAAGAGGCAATTTGGAGCTAGTGAGACACTTGGGCTAGATTCCCTAGCTCTATGACAACAATGATGAAGATGCTATGACACCTATGACACAAATCAGACCTGAAGGCTGACATATGACATATATGACATGTCAGGGCTAAAAATAGTCTCCGAGAGGGCGCTCAAGGGTGTTAGGGAAGCTAAGATGCTTCCACATGTGATTTGGTGGAAGTGGGAGACTAGGAATTGTTGTACAAGTGGTGTTCTTTGGAATCTCTTCCTAACTTGAGTTGGAATGAGTCTCTTGGGAGGAATTCGACCCATGGAGGACATTAGAAATTTATAAATGTCAATAAAAAAGAATGAAACCGGCTTTTGATCATTTGTAGAATTTGCAATTACATTTTTGTAGAGGGAGAGCTAGTGGATGACTAGTTTCTTGCCTTAGCCAATTTCGAGGGTGAAAGATTCCCATCCAAGTTGGTAATTGGAAATGCCATTAAGACATTTCATTTGGAGCTTTAATGGAATCTTTATTTGCAGGTGTAAGCTACAGGGCAGCTCATGGTTTCTTCTATTGTAGCTCACTCCTTCAACCATTTCCAGTTTTGATGGCACATTCTTGATCCTTGAGGAAGGGCGTTTTTGGTGAGGTATTGTACTCTTTGGGGAAGATTTTAATGCCCCATTTCTTTTGTAATATGAATTAAATACTCTGTTCTTCATATCCAAAAAGTTTCAGGTCTAAATTCCAAGTAGAAATGTATAAATCTCATTTTTAATGGAAGAACAATGCCATTTCCCCACTACCTTGTTGTGAGCCAATGTATTGATGATGATTTCGAATGAATGGATGATTCTATGATATATTTTTGATAAATATACTGCCATGGATATCTTATACAAGTTTCATGTACTGTACTTGAGCATTTGAATCATTTTTACTCAGTTTAGTTGTATTGGGAGGTGAAATAGTGCCATTTCCCCAAGGGTCGAATTGGGGATTTTTGTAGTTGAATGGGAGAGGGTGAGAACAGTTGTAATAATCCATTAATGGTGCATATGAGACTTTAATAAAATAATTAACACATTACATACCTATTTTCATAAATTTTAGTGGGTTTGGAGGCATTTGGGAAGCCATTTTCAGTACTTACCCCAGTGGGATTTGAACCCCAAATTACTAGTAAAATTGCATAATTGGTCCAGAATCTTAAGAGATTTTTCAGAGGTATTTTGGTGGACATATGTCATCCATAAACATCATATTAAAGTTCTAATATCATTCATACACCTTTCTTGAATATTTGAAGGCATTTGGAGTCAATTTGAGACCTAGAGACCAATACTAGTCAAAGGAAAATCACTAGTAAAGTTACCTACGTTGATCAGAATTGAAAGAGGATTTGCAGAAGTATTTTAAAGGTCCAAAGGCATCCCTGAAACACATATTTATGTTCTAATATCATTAATATACCTTCTCAGAAGATTTGGGATCATTTGGGGAAAATTTGGGACCTAGAGATCAAAACTAGTCAAAGGTCGAACTAGGGAAAAAAGGTGGAAAATTGCCATTTTAATAAAATTCCTAACAAGGGACATTACATTAAACTATTGGAAGGTGAATAAAATGTTTCTAGTCATATTAAATTGATAGAGGATGAACAAAAACTTCTTTTCTTTATGACTGTGGTTTTCATTAACTCATCATCCTAATTTTGATTGCAAAGAAGGAATCTAATTATTTTTCCATAGAGATCTATGTTAAAGGGACTCTCAGGCAATAAACCTACAGTTTACGGATCATGAAAAAGCATAAGTTTTTGAGCTTCTTTCTCGATAAAAATAAGTATAAGTAATAGTGTTGAAAGTATTTAAAAGCATAGCGTCTCTTTTAATAAAGGATTGAGGAGATAGACACGCATATAAAATTCCTTTTCATCCACTAAATGACCAACATTGAGTCTCCAACACCTATAAAGAAGATTTACCATATTATGCGGCCAACATCAATACCAGTTTTAAATCCGATAACTTTGAAAGTTTATTTGAACTTAGCCTTGTTCAAACTTTAAAGCGTCAGTTTTAAATTCAATAACTTTGAAAGTTTATTTGAACTTAGCCTTGTTCCAACTTTAAATCGTATGGCATATTGGTTAGATAAATATATAATGCTACCAACACATCCCGGCAGAACATTAAAAAAATCCACGGGAAAATTTTTATCAATGTTTTATAGCATCAACCTTCGATCCTTTAAATTATATTTATTTACGAGTTCTTTTTATGTCTCATTTATCTTAGATTATTATAATTATAATTTAAATTTAAATTAATTATTTAACTCATATTAGACTTGTAAAATAAATATAAAGAACACTATTCTCCAAATATAACAAACACTAATATCTAAATAATTAATGAGACGAGACTTTGAATATAAGAAATAGTAAAGATACCCATGAAAACATCTATACTTTTTTTTAGCCTCACCATTTTCCTGGATAATTCTCTAAAAAACATTTAGAGCTAAGAAAATGGAATACTTGGTTGTTACCAAAATTATAGAACAATAACATTACTTCTAGAGCTTCCATACGTCTAGAATGCATTATCGCCAATAAACACCCATTCCTTTTTGAAAACCAATGTTGACAGTGCCACAATTTACTTGGTATCCACGTTCATAATTAAACTAAATAGACTTCCGATTGCAAACAAAATCATCAACGAAAATCCAATTGACTCACTCATTAGCCATCTCCTATGATATTTAACTAAAAATTTGATTTAATCTATGATAATTTCATTTAGTTAGAAACATTTTGTTCCTATGTGTTTCTATTACAAATTATTCAGGTAATGAAGATCTCAAACCAATGGATTGACCAACAATGAAATAAAGATGGATGATGTGGTTTTAAAGAGAAATTAAACTTTCTTCGACAGAAAATAGATCATTTACAAAATAAATGTCTTGCCGTTATATTACTCTTAGAAGTCAACACTTAAGGTACTACACCTATCAGGGTTGAAGCAATTTCATGGTAGTAGGACCTATGTGTTACACAATTTCTCTTCCATCAATGACTTGAGTCTTTATTTATATGAGAAGTATGAGAGGTCAGCAATATTGTGTGGGAAAAAGCCCTTACAAGAAACCTACATGACCCCATGTGGGAAAACAGAAGTGAGACATCCACCCTAAAGCACATGTGTCATCCTGCAAGGGTGATGTAGTGCACAATAATGACCGAAAGGTGATTTAGTTACACAAGGAAAGTTTGCACCACTCCATCATGAACCTACATGGACTCTATCTATCCTCCTAATAAATGTATCCCATTCCCTCATATACCCCTACAAGAACAATGTCAAATCCCTCGGCATCCTTGAGCCATCTCCAGTCCTTTGGACACCAATCCAAGCTATCTAGGGCTATAATCCCTCCTGCATGATGCAAAACACTTCTCATCCCAAGTGGGATGCTCTGCAAGTGAGTCATTCCTTTATGTCACCAACATGAAGTGCATTCACCAATCAGGTAAGATAAATCTAATGCCTAAGGGAAGAATGCCAAGCTTGTAATCAACTAAGGTCAAGCATCCACTAAGAAAGCTATCTCAACTAGTTGTATCTATCATGGACCATCTCTCATGCTACAATCCAAATTGGATCACCTAGGGGTTGAACATACACCATGTTCAGGAAGCACCTCGAAACATGGTGTAAACAGTTTCATAATAACATCTAAATATAACAATCCTAAATTTTATTAGGAGGTGCAGTCAATATACAAATCTTTGAAATTCTTCCTGTAGAGTACAAGAATAGACCCACGTGGGATTTGTATGTAATGGGGGCATTGCAGGGGGTCGACCAGGCCCCCCTTTCTCGAGGAGAGAGCCCTCGAGGTGAATTTTTTGGAACCTTCTAGGGTATTTCGGTTCATTCTGGAACCCTCTTAGGTATTACATAAAAGACAAATGACCCCTATCGTTGTTGTAGAAGACATCATTGTAATTTTTTTTAGTATAATAAAAGATCAAACTCTTCCATTTCCCTATGGTTTTAGTTATGCACAACAAGGTTTCCATGTAAATCTTGTGTTCTATTATTATTGTTGTTTGATTCTATTTTTATATTTTTTAAACATTTGGTGTAAGATCCTGGAAAACTTACAGGTGTAGGTTTTTCTGCGAGTGGGAGTTGCAACAATGACATGAGGTTTAACCAAGTTTGAGATTGAGAAGTTTTATCACATAAATTTCTTCCTATGAAAGATGAAGGTGGATGATTTATGGGTTTTTGAAAATGACCAAGCCTTGGCCTTGAAATGGGTTTCAAAAAAACCGAGCAACATGATAGATGAGGAGTGGATAAAGATGGACATGAAGGCAATTTCTACAATTTGTCTTGTCTTAGCAGATTTGATCTTCTTCAATGTTGCTGAAAATAAAATATGATGGAATCTCTTTGGGAGAAACTTGGGAAGTTGTATGAGACTAAATCAACAACTAATAAGGTTTTCCTAAAAAACTAGCTTTATCATCTAAGGATGAAGGAGGGTTCATCTATAGTAAATTATTCTAACTAGTTTAATACCTTGATCAATAAATTGGCCTTAGTTGGTGTAAAGGTGGATGAGGAGGACATAGTGATAATTTTACTTTGTTTCCTCCTATATATATGGGATCATTTGGTGATGACCATCACCAACTCATCATAGCTAAATCCAAAATTTGATGATGTGGTGGTTGCTTTGCTCAAAGAAGAGTTAAAGAATAAATATTCTATGGAACCCTCTACCAGTGAAACCCTATGTATGAGAGGTTGATCTGGTGAAAGGGGTCAACAAGGTAGATCATAACCTAGATCTAAGTTTAGAGGATGCAAGGTGAAAGGCAAGTGATGGAACTATGGGAAACTAGGGAACTCAAGTAAGGACTGTTGACATATGAAGAAGGAAGGATGAAAATCTAGATCAACCATCATCGAAGGCTAGCACAATTGATTTAGAAGAAATGAAAACATATGAGGCTTTCCATATTAGTAACAACAAATATTTTTTATATGCTTGGATTTTGGACATAGGTTCATCTTTCCACATGTCTCCACATAGATATTGTTTTTTCAAATATCAACCCTCTAGTGGTGGGATGGTTTACTTGGGTGATGATCATCCATTAGAACTCATGGGAAGAGGGGACATTAGGATTAATTTGTACGATGGTAGATAAAGAAAGATGTGACATGTAGTGACATGTACTAGATTTGTGGAATAATTTGTTCTCAATCAAGATGATGGATACATTGGGGTATTCTACTACCTTTGGTGATAATCATTGCAATATTACCAAAGGACCCCTAGTGGTAGCAAAAAGAGAATCTTATGGGACCTGGTATCATTTGTGCAATGATATAGTAACAAACCATGTAGTAGCAACAAACTCAGGGAACACTTTGGATGCAGAGATGATATGGCATCAATACCTTAGGCAAATGAGTGAAAAAAGGTTTGAAAATTTCACATGACCGAGGTTTTCTTTCTAGGAGTAAGTGTTTTAATTTAGACATGCGTGAGCACTCTATTTTTGTTAAGCATAAGAGAGTTCAATTTACCACAAGTTATTCTAAAAATTATGATTTCTTGCAATTTTCTCATTTTTATATATTTGGATCAATCCCCACTCAGTTTGTAAATCGTGCTATCTATTTTCAAAGTTTTATAGATGATTATTCTTGAAGAGTGAGGGTGTATTTTCTGAAAAATAAGTCATAACTTTTAGAAATTTAAGGAGTTCAAGGCATGAGTAGAGACAAGTTTGGGCAAGTTTGTTTTATGTATTAGGTCAGATAATGGGGGAGAGTATTGCTCTAAGGAGTTCGATAAATTTTATATGCAGGAAACTATTAAACAGTAGAATATGATCCATATACTCCACAACAAAATTGTGTGGCTAATCGGATGAATAAAAAATCATGGAACATGTAAGAATCATGCTTAGCACATATGGGTTGGCTAATGGATTTATGGCCAAGGATGTTAGTACAATTGCTTATCTTTCAAATAGAACACCTACAACTGCATTGGATGGATATACTCTATCGGATGTTTGTTGTGGTAAGCCAGTTGATTATTATCATTTATGCACCTTTGGTTGTGATACGTTTTCCCATGTTTGTAAAGGAAAAATGTCCAAAAATGTCTAAAAGCCAAGGATATATGTGTTTCTCGGCAGAGATAATCCAATAAAGGAGTATAGAGTATGGGATCCCATTGACCACAAGGTAATTGTTAGCCATGATGTTATTTTTAATGAAAAATATGTGCAAAGGAAGGGGTAGACACATGAGTTTGTACCTATTGAAGTAGAAATGAGTGAAGAAGAATTTATAAAAATTAAGCTTTTAAACAAAAGAGCAACAAATTTGGTAGCCATTGTAACTTAAAATATCTACATGTTTGAAGAGGTAGCTAGAAAGGTATTATCCTAATTTTGAATATTCTTTTGCTTTGTTATCTGATGACAGTGAACCCAATTCATTTCGGGAATCTAGAGAATCTGAGAATGTAGATAATTGAGGAAATCCATTGACAAAGAAATGGAAGCATACATATAGAATGAAACATGGGAACTTGTGGATCTCCCACTAGGAAGAAATGTGTTTGGAAAAAAGTGGGGGTATAAAGTAAAGAAGAACAATGATGGGTTGTTGGAACCTTATAAAGCTCACTTGGTGTAAAAAATTCATGTGTAGAAGTCATGTATATACTTTAATGAAAATTATCTTCTCTCTGGTTGTAAAGCTAACTATTGTAAGAGTTTTACTTACACTTGTAGCAACACAAGATTTATAGCTAGAGCAATTTGATGTAAAATCTTATTTCCTGCATGGTGAGCTTATGCAGGAGCATCGAGGCCTAGGAAGATCAGTCGAAGCTAATTGACTTGAAGAAGGCCAACCATAGGAGGTGATGATGGCCACTGGTGCGGGGAAGCAGATTCACTTATCGAAGTCAATAAGTCGAGCAGGAGCAGTTCGTATGTGACCAACAGAGCAGCAAGCAATAGATGTTGCAAAAGGTCTATAGTCGACAATATGATGGTCGATAGATGACAGGAAGAGAGAAGGCATCGATAGATTGACATGCATCGAACTACGACTCTAACAGGTTTGGCGCAGCCAAGTGCGGAGGAAGGGGAAGACTGGAGAACTGCAAGAAAGCAGATTTAAACCAATAAACTGACAGAATGGTAGAGCAATGTGATTGACTACTGTAGCAGGGTCGACAGGGCAGAAATTCAAGGTGGAGTACTTGGTAGTCATTCGGGGTTTCTAAGGAAGTTAATGGAAATTGTTGCAGGTATTTGGGAACATGAGAGATGTCAACACAAGCATAGGATATGCAACATGGTAGGGGCGTTGTTAGTTGTAGGTCTGCAGGATCCGAGAATATCGACAGACAGAGGATGCATGTCTCGAGGATGAGAGTGATCTCGGGAACAGTAGAAACAAAGTAGAAGGCCAAGATGTTGGGATCAGTTGGATCACATGGCAGAGTAGAGTTCGGGGAGAAGATTGGTAGACTAGAGAGAAGAGTCACACATCTTCCGAACATAGAGAAGATCAAGCCATAGCTCATAGTTCCACAGTGAACCAAGAGAGGGTGTGTTGTGGGGAAAATGCAGCTATAGTTCAGGGGAGAAACTACCAACTTGCGGTGATAAAGATAGACTTACAAGCATTTTGCAAGTACAACAAATAAATGAAGAGATTAGGGTTTAGAGATGTAGGCACCTCATTCAGAAGGTTGATCTTAGCTTTGCCTCCCTCGCTCTTCAATGCTTATCCAGTGTCGCAATGCCCAGACTTGCAAAAGAACTTAATACCTTTCTCAAACACATTTGACTACATATATAAGATTGATATTCATAATAGAAGAAGACATCATATTATAAACAAACTGTAATCAAATCTAATACACATTAATAGGTCATATTTGGAAAGAGAAGAACATCTGATCTTTATTAATGAATGAAAGAAAGTACATAAAGTTATACCTTCCTTCAAGCTTGGCACTTCACGAAACCTAGATTGAAGGTCTCCTGCTTTTGTTCTCCAAGGATTCCAGCCTCTAATCAACTGTGCTAGGGTTTACCAAAACTAAAGCACAAGAGAGGGGGATGAGGGTCTCCATTCCTCCAGCATAACTTTGTAATTGGGCTTGGTCCCTTCACATGACCCTTCTACCCTCCTTATATAGTCAGTGAGGAAGAGGAAAAGAAGTTATAACCACTCAAGAGGTTTCCCAACCAACTTAACTTACTCGAATTTCGAGATTTTGACCAAAACAGGGGTGTACGCTACTCTACAATAGACAAAGTCGCATACACATGTAATTGAGTGATACTATTGCATAGTGGAGTCGCGTACACATGCTACTATCATGCATGTGTACCAGCGCTCATATTGAAAAATGGCCACAAACAGGCTTTTCTGCTCATTTTGAGGAGATGGTTTGGTTTGGAAAAATGTTCCTAAGGGTCATATACATCAACTGGGTCAAGAATGAGGTAATTTCAACCACTTTTAGTGTCCCAAATGACTCCTCCATCCACTAATGTCTTGTTGTGTGACTGAACTTGATCTCAAGAAGTGTCGTTATGCGACCAAAGGAAGCAAGTGTCGTCACAGATAGAGAGGTGTCATTTCAAGCTATAACAGGGTGAGGTCAACACACTAAGAGAGCACACAATTACTTATGTATTGTAATGGTTGAGGGCGACAGTTAATTAGTTATTTTCATTCCTTGCAGTTTGCATTGTAATCATTTCAGAGAAGTAATATAAGCTATTTCATGGCATCCTGTTTACATCTTGTCTATGTGAACGTCATGTGTTGTGTGTAATGTTAATCTAGAACCTTAGGTCATAAGGCATCTTGCATTAAGTGGTATCAGAGCCGAAAGTGAATCCTGTGTGTAGAAGAACGTTGAGTGATATTGAGCCTGCAAGTGCATTGAATAGCTCCAGCTGAGGTTGGGTAGAGTTGTGCACGACTTTTCGAAGTGCGGTTGTGATTGGATGAAGTGAGAGTTTCAACTGAGGTTGAAAATGACTCACAGAGGAATTAATGTCTGAGCACGAAGAGCACGTGGTGTAGCAGTCACAGTTGATCATGAGATGTTCGACGAGTGCATCTAAACAATGCAAACTTTGACAAATGAAGTCGCATCGAACAAAAAAAGCCAAAGGCATGGTTGTATTCCTGATGCGTTTTACCACAACGACAAGGAAATCGAAGAGGTGGAACCATGAGAAGTAGTAGGAGAAGAACCAGTAGAAGAACTGATCAAAATTTTGACGAAAATGAGAGGTAGGATGAAGATAAATGTACTTACCTACTCAGTAAGTCTGGATCTAGAAGATTTGATCGATTGATTCAGAGAAATGGAGAAATACTTTGACATGGAGTAGATCGAGGATCCTAAATGGGTTAAGACTGCATGTCTGAGGTTGAAGGGCCATGCCTCATTGTGGTGGGACAATGTGCATGGTGACAGAGTCAACAAAGGCAATGAGAAAATCATGTCTTGGGATAGGATGGTCACCAAGCTGAAAGGGAAGCTCTTGTTGGGTGGCTATGTGATTTCCTTGTTCTGGAAATTGCAGAACTTTTGACAAAAAAAGATGACCATGAAGGAGTACATGGGAGAGTTCTACAAACTATCGATTCAGTTGGGACAAACCGACAAAGGAGAAGAAGTTGTTTCTAGGTACGTGAACGGCTTGAAATATGCCATTCATGATGAATTGAGCATGTCCAGATTCAGAGCACTGGGTGAAGCCTACCAGTTAGCTCTGAAGGCAGAAGAAAAACAGTCGAGGAAATCTACAGCGACCAGAGGCAAGATGACTAGACGGGGTGTGAAGATTGTTTCCACGAAAGGTCAAAGTAGCGGCTATACGAATGAATATTTCGAAGAAAGTTGAAGGACGAAAGGGACATCGACAAGGGAGAAAACAAAAGAGAACTGACGTGATGGTCGTGAGACTCGTGGTCGAGGTGCGTATGGTTGAAGTGGTCCATCTGACAGAAAAGGAGCTTACAGACCAGCCATCATCTGTTACAAGTGTCGTGGAGTGGGACACAAGGCATATGAATGCCCAGAAAACCTACATGCTGCAGAGGATTTGAAACCCAGATGTCAAAGCAATGAGCAAGTCAATGAGAGGGAAGAATCAACATCCGATAGCAGTGAGGATGGTAAGTATAAATTTTGTGCCATGACAACCAGGAAGATACTGGTTTTGGACGACAGACATGATGAGCAAGAGTCGGCACAACGAAAGGCCATATTTCAAATGAAGGTGCGAATCGGGGAATGGCGTTGCAAGACCATAGTTGATGGTGGAATCACTGAGAATATTATGTCGACAGAGGTGATCGACAAAGAAAAGTTAAAGTGTTAGGAACACCCACACCGATACAAGATCTCATGGTTACAGAAAGGACACCATGTGAAGGTGACCAAACAGTGCCTGATTAACTTCAGACTTGAAGGATTTGAAGACAGTGTATTGTGTGACGTAATCCCAATGGACGTGTTCCCTTTGTTGTTTGGGAGACCATGGCAATATGATTGGAAAATTATCTATGATGGTTGAGCCAACACATTCATAGTGTCAAAAAATGGCGTGCAAAGGACTCTTAAGCTGAAGCCAGAGGAACAAGGCAGTAGTAAGCACGACGGGAGAAACTTTTGGGAGAAGTGAGTGCTGATGTGTTCAGTGAAATAATTCCTTACGGAGGAGGAAAAGCAATTGGGGTGTTACGCTATCATTCCAAAAGGACCATGTGTCGAGAGGTCGACAATGGAGAATATTTCGATCGAAGTCAGAAAGATGCTCGAAGAGTTTCAAAGCATAGTAGCTGATGAGACACCGACGGAATTGTCATCGACAAGGAGCATATCCCATCAGATCTACTTAATTCTAGGGTCGAGTCTGCCAAACAAAGCACCGCATAGGATGAGTGCGATAGAAGGTCAGGAACTCGACCGACAGGTCTAGGAGTTGTTGGACAGGAGGTTGATCAAAGAGAGTCTGAGCTCGTGTGTGGTACCAACAGTATTACCGCTAAAGAAGGGTGGATAATGGAGAATGTGTACAGATTCCAGAGCCATCAACACGATCACAATCAAGTATCGGTTTCCATTGCTGAGAATGGATGACTTGATGGATTTCCTGAGTGGAGCGAAGCACTTCAGGA
This sequence comes from Larix kaempferi, assembly GCA_027924585.1. Lineage (NCBI taxonomy): Eukaryota > Viridiplantae > Streptophyta > Pinopsida > Pinales > Pinaceae > Larix > Larix kaempferi. The sequence continues at coordinate 2,838,905 of BSBM01000156.1, forward strand.
AAATATACTTGAAGAGTAGTTATCACCAGATTCAGGTTAGAGAAGGAGATGAATGGAAGACAACATTCAAGACGAAGGAAGGGTTGTATTAGTGGTTAGTCATGCCATTCGGATTGACTAATGCACCTAGTACATTCATGAGGCTGATGAATGAGGTACTGAAACCATTCTTGAGAAAAATTTTCGTAGTCTACCTAAACGACATTTTGATTTTCAGTCAAACCAAGACAGAACACTTGGAGCACATTTGACAAGTATTGCAGAAGTTGCAGGAAGAAAAGCTGATAGTGAACCTGCAAAAGAGTTTCTTCATGGAAGACCAATTGGTGTACTTGGGATTTGTAATCTCCGGTAAAGGGTTGGTGATGGACCCAGAAAAGGTGAAGGTAATATTGGATTGGTCGGAACCGACAAGTGCGACCGGAGTAAGGAGTTTTCATGGACTTGCCAGTTTCTACAGGAAGTTCATTCGTGGATTTATTTAGATTTGTGCACCTATGACAGAGTGCATGAAAAAAGGGGGTTCAAGTGGACAGAGAATTCCCAACGAGCTTTCGACAAGTTGAAGGAAAAGGTCACTGAGAGCCCAGTGTTGGCGCTCCCAGATTTCAACAAAGTTTTCCAGGTCAATTGCAACGCAATTGGAGTAGTGTTGATCTAGGAGGGTTGACCAATTGCATTCTTCGGTGAGAAATTGGATGATGCGAAGCGGAAATATTCAGTTTATGACCAGGAATTCTATGTTATTGTCCAAGCATTGAAGAAGTAGAGGAATTATTTCTTTCCCAAGGAATTTGTGTTATACACAGATCACCAAGCATTGAGGTATTGGAATACTCAGTCGAAATTGAATCAGCGGCACATGAAATGGATCAAATTCCTACAAGGATATACGTTCATGTTGTGACATAGGTTGGGAAAGTCGAATAAGGTTGCCGACACACTGAGTCGAAGAGTTGCATTGTTGAACACGAGGACTGTTCAGGCAATGGGAATAGAGTCAGTGAAGACAGAGTATGAGACTGATGAGGATTTTGCGAAAGCATGGAAGGATTGTCGTGAACCATGGAGTGTCAACAAAACTCCATACTTGGATTATTTTATCCAAGAGGGATACCTGTTTAGGGGAAATCAGTTATGTATTCCCAGAGGATCAGTTAGAGATAACCTAATCTGAGAGTTGCATAGCGGTGGATTAACAAGTCATTTTGGCATCGACAAGACAAAGGCATTGGTGGAAGAGAAGTATTATTGGCCAAGAATGACGACAAATGTCAGAAATTGGGTTCGACAATGTAGATTTGCCAGTTGGAAAAAGGGAGAAGTGAGAACACGGGGTTGTATACACCATTACCTATACTGAATACCCCATGGGAGCACTTGAGCATGGATTTTGTGCTAGGATTACCGAAGACACAACAAGGGAGCGACTTAATCTTTGTTATCGTCGACAGATTTTAAAAAATGGCACACTTTATTCCATGTAAGAAGACAAGTGACGCCACATGCATTGTTGTATTATTCTTCAAGGAAGTAGTCAGATTGCATGGGTTGTTGAAGAGTATCACATCGGATAGAGATACCAAGTTTACGGGACATTTCTAGAGAACCCTATGGAAGAAACTAGACACGAGGTTGCAGTTTAGCTTGGCATATCATCCGCAGACAAATGGATAGACCAAGGTGGTGAAGAGAAGTTTAGGAAACCTTCTAAGATGTTTGACGGCCGACAGACCCAAGCAGTGGGAGAACGTGTTGGCGCAAGCAGATTTTGCATATAACAATTCTGTGAATTGGTCGATAGGTTTGAGCCCATTCCGGATCATTCGCAGAGCATATGAAAGAAGTGCATGAATATGTGTGAAAGTGCCTAGAAAAGAGTAACACAACATACAAGTTAAGAGCCAACAAGAAGAAAAGATTAGACACATTCAACGAAGGATACTTAGTCTATGCACATTTGCGGAAGGAATGATTTCCGACAGGAACCTATAACAAGTTGATACTGAAGAAGATTGGACCATGTAAGATTTTGAAGAAGATTTCGGACAATGCTTATGTGTTGGAGTGCCGAATGACTTGAGCTTTTCACCAATGTTCAATGTCTCGGATTTGTACAAGTTCGAAGAAGGTTCAAGCAATGGAAGCGTGGAAGTGTCGAAGGTAAACTGGATAGAGCAGATTCTAGATCGACATAAAGAAGAAATCACAGAAGTAATAGAGGAACATGAAGTCGGGCATATGCGCAGTTCACAAAGGAAGGAATACTTAGTGTAATGGAAAGACGATGAGTTGTAGGAGGCGACGTGGATTTCTGAAGAGAATTTAGGAGACTGACGGAGTAGTTGAGTTCTTTTTCACCTAGGGAGTCTAATGCAGGAGCATCGGGGCCTAGGTAGATTAGTTGAAGATAGTCGACTTGAAGAAGGATGACCAGAGGAGTTGTTGATGACCACTGGTGCAGGGAAGGAGATTGACTTGTCGAAGTGAATAAGTCGAGCAGGAGCAGTCAGTATGTGACAAACAGAGCAGCGAGCGATAGATGTTATGAAAGGTCGATAATTGATAGGATGATGGTTGATAGACAACAGGAAGAGTGAAGGCATTTGTAGATCAACATGCATTGAACTACAACTCCGACAGGTTTTGTAGATCCAAGCGTGGAGGAAGGGGAGGAATGGATAATCACAATAGAGCAAAGTTAAACCGATAGAATGGTCGTGTGATGTGACCGACTACTGTAGCAGGGTCGACATGGCAAGAAGTCAAGGCAGATTACTTGGTAGCTATTCGGGATTGCTAAGGAAGTTAATGGCAGTTATTGCAGGTAGTTGGGATCATGAAAGATGTCAACACAGGTAGAGGCTATGTAGCATGGCAAGGGAACTGACAGTTGTAGGTCTAGAGGATCTGAGAAGATTGACAGACAGAGGATGCGTGTCTCACGGATCGGAGTGATCTCAGGAACAACATTAGTTGAGTAGAAGGCCAGGAAGTTGGGATCAGTTGGATCACTTGGCAGAGTGAAGTTTCCGCAGAGCATAGTTCAGGGAGAAGATTGGTAGAATCGAGAAAATAGTCACACATCTTTCGAATACAGAGAAGATCAAGCCATAGCTCATAGTTTCGTAGTGAACCAGGAGAGGGTGAGGTTGACACACTGAGAAAGCACACAATTACTTCTATATTGTAATGGCTGAGGCCGATAGTTAATTAGTTATTTTCATTCCTTGCAGTTTGCATTGTAACCATTTCAGAAAGTAATATAAGCCAGTTCATGGCATCATGTTTGCATCTTGTCTATGTGAACATCATGTGTTGTGTGTAATGTTAAGCAAGAACCTTAGGTCATAATGCACCTTGAATCATGAGCTTGAGGAGGAGATTCAGAAGAGCCCCATTTTTTCCATGGTGAGCACCAAACTGGATATTTCCCAAGTAATGGGAGTTATTAGTCGGTTCATGGTGAATCCCAACAAGGAGCATTGGAATGTTATAAAGTGGATAGTCATAAATTTAAGGAGCACTTCTGATGCTACTATTTCCTACAAATCAACATATTTACAAATTAATTTTTTTGCATATTTTGATTTTGGTGGTGATATATATGTTGAGCCCAGAATTGGCCCCTTTTAATCATCCTCAATCGCCTTTTCTTTGTTGAGATATTGTAACTTCAAAGAATATTATATTTGTACTTTATTATTCCAGAGATGTTTCATTCCTCCGTGAAGATCTTATTGTATATCCGGAGATGTTTATTCCTCCATCGGAATGTGGTAACTCGGGTTATTAGACTTCCCTAGTGGGGGTCGGCCCTGTATGTGTTGTGTGGGTCAAAGGGTTATTAGACCACCCTAGAGGGGTCAGTCCAGTCAGTTGTAGTGGGGTATTTAACCCATTGGTTAAATATGAGCCTACATGTACTTCTGTAAAAGATATGTCAGAGTAGTGTATAAATAGAGGAGGTGTATTCATCATTTGACACACTCACACACTTGAGAGAGGCACACTTGTGGAGGAGAGGTATGCTATGGTGGAGGAGGAGATCATGTCTTTGGTTTGCATCTTTGTATATTGCTGGTCATCTATATTGAGGAAGCTTTACTGGGTTTTCTACCCCATGAGGGTTTCCCAGGATAAATCTGTGTCTCTTGTGTTTATGCTATGCTCGTTGTTTCTTCAGTGATCCTGTATATGCTATTATTGTGAAATGGAATGTAATGCTGCTATTTTTTGTCTTATCATATTAAATCTTAACATGGTATCAGAGCTAAACTGAAGGAAGGCAAGGTATGGCACTTACGACACTTGCTTTAATTTGAAGGTTAGGGTTTTATATAGCGAAAACCAATCATCATGGAACTTTCTCTGTAAATCCATTTTGGCAAAGGTTCAGGATCTGAAACCTTTACAAGTCGTAGATAACATCTCTAGGTATCTTGTGTCCAAAGGGCACCCTCCGATTCGTTGTAAATTGTAAGTTATGATCAGTACAAGTTAGGGTTTCTGCCTCTTCCAGATCTCAGTCAAAATCAGGTGACCGAGGAAAAAAGGTCATAACTTGGGCTAAAAAGCTCCAAATGAAATTTCATAAAAAGTTACAGGTATTTCACAGACTTTACTATCTCAGAAAACTTTTTCAGAAGCCGAAGCTGAACCAGTGACACGTGGCATGCCGTACAACTTCGATCTCCTGTTTTATCCCATAAACAGGTCACATTGTGACACTTGGCATAACTCTCTCTCAGAGAGTCCAATTGAGGTCAGACCTATCAGGATGTAAAGATAACAGGGCGAGTTATCTCAGAAAAAAATTTCAGAGGCCGAAGTTCAAAAAGTGACATGAGGCACGCCGTACAAGTTCGCTCTCCTGTATTATCCCAAAACAGGTCACGTTGCGACATTTGGCATAACTCTCTCTTAGAAAATCCAATTGAGGTCAGACCTGTCAGGATGAAAAGATGACAGGTCAGGCTACTGTAGAAAATGTTTTCAGACCCTGTGGAGCAAAAATTTTAGAGTTATAGCAGAAACAATCAGGTACATATTTCTGTCAAAACAGAATTATTTTTCGGAACACTTTCATCCATGGCTTCCGGAATTTAGGGTTTCGGAGAAAGTTAGAATTTTTGGGATCGGAATCCACGGCTGAATGCTACTCAAGGAAATCGAAATTTAGAGACCAATATCGAATCTTTTGGTTGGGTGGAAGACCGGGCTTGATCAAACCCCAGTTCGGGATTTTGATCGGAAAGATGGAAAATTAGGGCTTCAGCAAAAGTTGGAATTTTTGAAGTGTGTAACCACGACTGGAAGCTCCTTAGAAAAATAAGAGTTTAGAACCTTGGATCGAACCTTTTGATTGGGAAGAAGGGTGGGCTTCATCAAACCCTAGTTCGGGATCCTGTCCAGAAGATCCAGAAGTTTCAAAGGCAATTTTGAGGGGTCAAATTTTGAAGATTCCAAAATTGAAGTATGCTAGTTTGATCAGCTCAGCAAGACATATTCTTTCATCCATTTAGAAGTGTGAAAGTCAAAGATTGAATTTTTAGGGTTTCTCTAGCAAACCCTAATCAAGCTCCAGATCAAGTTTCAGGGGGAGTTGAGGCTAAGGCCTTACCTAAGAAGACTACAAGAAGTCTCGACAGGTATGACTTAAGGAGGTTCAGGTATGTCTTGAAATCTGATTCTTGATTAAGTTCATAATGTGTTTGTCTTCATATTATTTATTAGTACAATCTTGATTAACGTTAGAATTGTCTTATCATCCTAGTAACAGTATGAATGCATGTGAATGATCGAAGACATTCATTGATTAGGGCTATATGATTGTACTAATACATTATGGTGTTGTATGAGGTTGATGTTGTCTGCTAACAAGATACAGGTACATCATGAAAGACAAATCAAGTTCCATGACCATGACAACAGGACGACAAAGACTCCTACATAATCTTTGATCACATAGAGGTTCTACTTACGACGTATTTATGAGTTTGTTCTATTATGCTTAACCTATGAGATATGTAGGTTCCAGCACAGGATCTCTAAGTCATTGAAGAGAACAAAGAAGATATTGATTAGGTATGTTAAACAGATATACTAAACAAGGTATGTTTCCTATGAATCTTACCTTGTGTTAGTATCCCTTATATAAGTATACTTGGTATGATTAGATATGCTTATTCATAAAGTTAGTAATCAAGGGATTATGCATATTATGATTGATGATATGCATGAGTAAAAGAAGGCTTCCCTGAAATCTTGAATACTAATGTTTATGACTATACATTTTCAAGATTATTTAGAACTATAATGTTTTGATAGCATTTAGAATATACTGATGAGTGTATGTTTGTGTATGAGATCATGAGGATGACTCTTGAGCATGCACAGTGGTACATAATGAATAGAAGTTCAAAAGACATACAGAAGATCAAGCGGGAGGCAACCACACAAACATAAAAGATAAGTATTTGAGTTGTTATTTGAAATAGTAAATGATATTGCCTGTAATAGGTTGTATGCATATTTGTATTCCTAGAATATATGATGCTGGGTGTAAACATTCATAGAGCATTGAACAGTGTACTACTAATATGCATATGATTGGTAAGTTGGACAAACATTCCATTGTTGCTTGTCTAGAATGAAACCTCTTTGCTGACATGCTGAGAGATGTGCACACTCTCGATAGTATGTTCTGGTAGAGATGGAAGGCATCTAGATAGCCACTGTATGCATACAGGATATGGGAAAGTGTTGTGCCAAAGTATTGGTCAAATTAGTTGCATAACTATGTAAATGATATCTGTATGCATAATAGGTTATCATGTCAATATGATTTGATGATTATGAAGTATTACTAATCATGTACTTAATTTTGATTTGTAGGAAAGGTCATGAAGAATGATGGACACCATACAAGTGATGGATGTTCAAACAAGAAGATTTACAAATCAAACAAAATAAAGAAGGATCATTGCTAGAAGATTCTCTTAGAAAGAGGAAGAGAATCATGACAAGATGTTTGCTCCAAGTTGCTAGATAAGACCATTCTCTTAATGGTGTAATTAAAGAAGAAGTGTGAATCAGTTTCTGTATGGGTTCCCAGGATCGATAATCAATTGATAAGCTTAATGATCAGCATGGGTGATGAGGATCTCAACTTTTGCTACAAGGTTGAATATTGTTTCTATACACAGATGACATGGATGCAAGAAGGAACTCACCATAGAGTTCGAATGATATTGAGGCTCATATCAGTAGACCCCTCTAACGAGAGATGGCACAGATAGATATGCAGAAGATCATTCAATAAAAATGAAAGATCTCAGATTGATGCATTGCTTCCTAGGTGTGGAAGTATGGAAAGACTCAGAAGGAATCTTTCTCAACCAGGGAAAGTATGCCGAGAAATATTAAAAGGACTTGATATGTTGGAATGACCACTTGCGTGGATTCCAACTTGAAGCTGTTAGTGAATGACTCATCAGAGTTAGTGTATATAACTCTGTACAGACAAATTATTGGGTCATTGATGTATCTAACAAATACTAGGTCAGATATATGCTTTGCTGTGAACACCTTGAGTCAGTATCTAGTGGAAACTAGATGTGTTCACCTGATAGTTGCAAAGCATGTGATGAGGTATCTAAAGGATACAATAGACTTTGATCTATGCTATCTTGGAGATCATGACTTCACGATGGCTACACAGATGTTGATTGGGCAGAAAGTGTATCAGACAGGAAGAACACATCGAGAATGAAGTTTTTGGTGAAGATGTGAGGGGATTGGATCATCCCTGGACTTCAGTCCTAAAGAAGAGCCGTAGACATATGTCTTCGAGAATGAAGTTTTTGGTGAACATGTGAGGGGATTGGATCATCCCTGGACTTCAGTCCTAAAGAAGAGTCATAGACGTATGTCTTCGAGAATGAAGTTTTTGGTGAACATGTGAGGGGATTGGATCATCCCTGGACTTCAGTCCTAAAGAAGAGCCGTAGAAGTATGTCTTCAAGAATGAAGTTCTTGCTGAACATGTGAGGGGATTGGATCATCCCTGCACTTCAGTCCTAAAGAAGAGCCGTAGACGTATGTCTTCGAGAATGAAGTTTTTAGTGAACATGTGAGGGGATTGGATCATCCCTGGACTTCAGTCCTAAAGAAGAGCCGTAGACATATGTCTTCGAGAATGAAGTCCTTGGTGTATGGTTGAGGATTAAGTCATCCTTGGACGTGGTCCTAAATGTACGGTTGAGGATTAAGTCATCCTTGGACATGGTCCTAAATGTATGGTTGAGGATTAAGTCATCCTTGGACATGGTCCTAAATGTACGGCTGAGGATTAAGTCATCCTTGGACGTGGTCCTAAATGTACGGCTGAGGATTAAGTCATCCTTGGACATGGTGGTCCTCAATATACAGTTGAGGATTAAGTCATCCTTGGACGTGGTCCTAAATGTACGGTTGAGGATTAAGTCATCCTTGGACGTGGTCCTAAATGTACGGTTGAGGATTAAGTCATCCTTGGACGTGGTCGTAAATGTACGGTTGAGGATTAATCCATCCTTGGACGTGGTCCTAAATGTACGGTTGAGGATTAAGTCATCCTTGGACGTGGTCCTAAATGTACGGTTGAGGCTTAAGTCATCCTTGGACGTGGTCCTAAATGTACGGTTGAGGATTAAGTCATCCTTGGACGTGGTCCTAAATGTACGATTGAGGATTGCATCATCCTTGGACTTATGTCCTAAAGTGATAAGGACTAATCATCCTGTAAGTAGATTGGGATTGCATCGTCCCTAGACATGGTGATTTGTCTTAAAGTGATAAGGATTTATCATCCTGGAATTGGATTAGGATTGCATCGTCCCTAGACATGGTGATTTGTCTTAAAGTGATAAGGATTGATCATCATGGAACTAGATCGGGATTACATCGTCCCTAGACATGAAATTTGTCTTAAAGTGATAAGGATTGATCATCCTGGAACTGGATCGGGATTGCATCGTCCCTAGACATGAGACTTGTCTTAAAGTGATAAGGATTGATCATCCTGGAACTTGATCTGGATTGTATCATCCATGGACCTATGTCCTAAAGAGAGCAGGATTGATCATCCTGTAATATGACTGTGTGTGTTGCAGGGTATGCTGCTATGTTTTTATGATAGATGTATTAGTGAGAATACATGCTTTTGATGATAGATGTATTAGTGAGAATACATGCTTTTGATGATAGATGTATTGGTGTGGATACTAATACAGATGATCCAGATGCTGTGGATCGAGATGATCCAGATACTGTAGATCGAGATGATCCAGACACTGTAGATCGAGATGATCGTGCGATGACGATGCTGATGATCATGCGATGACGATGCTGATGATCGTGCGATGACGATGCTGATGATCGTGTGATGTCGATGCTGACAATCGTAAGGATATAGATGTTGATGTTATTGTAGCTGTTCGAGTGCTGCAGAAGATAAAGACTCAGTACTGAATATGTTGATATTCTAGTATTGAAGATGTTCCAGTAACTGGTTGAGTTACGGATGATGTTGAGAAAGCTTCCAATGATTTATAGATGTACCATGTATGATGTTGATGACTCCTTGCTCATGCAGATGCTGTTATAATATCCTTTTCGTTAAGGGGGAGTGTTGAGATATTGTAACTTCAAAGAATATTATATTTGTACTTTATTATTTCGGAGATGTTTCATTCCTCCGTGAAGATCTTATTGTATATCCGGAGATGTTTATTCCTCCGTCGGAATGTGGTAACTCGGGTTATTAGACTTCCCTAGTGGGGGTCGGCCCTATATGTGTTGTGTGGGTCAAAGGGTTATTAGATCACCCTAGAGGGGTCGGCCCAGTCAGTTGTAGTGGGGTATTTAACCCATTGGTTAAATACGAACCTACATGTACTTGTGTAAAAGATATGTCAGAGTAGTGTATAAATAAAAGAGGTGTATTCCTCATTTGACACACTCACACACTTGAGAGAGGCGCACTTGTGGAGGAGAGGTCTGCTACGGTGGAGGAGGAGATCATGTCTTTGGTTTGCATCTTTGTATATTGCTGGTCATCTATATTGAGGAGGCTTTACTGGGTTTTCTACCCCATGAGGGTTTCCCAGGATAAATCTGTGTCTCTTGTGTTTATGCTCTGCTTGTTGTTTCTTCAGTGATCCTGTATATGCTATTATTGTGAAATGGAATGTAATGCTGCTATTTTATGGCTTAGCATATTAAATCTTAACATTCTTTCCTTGTCCTACACCATTTAGCATGCTAATCAGACCTGTTGTCCTCACTTTTATTCCCCCAAGCTGCCAAGGTATGACTAATCATTGCTCTATCTTATTAATGCTTATGATTGTGATAATTAAGGTTGTTTATCTCTCAATTGTGCTAACATGTTATGATTTATGGAGGTAGTTTGAGATAAGTGGACTAAAGGAAGGTGGGGCTGAACAAGTCTTGAAAGGAGGGATGTTCGCTACTTAAAAAGGATCCTCAGGGTTCCGATCATCAACTAAGGCACATGGTTCTAATGTAACATCCTAGATTGAGTTGTGACAAGGTAGCTGTAACAGAATGCGCTATAATTGGAGATCTTTAGTATGTTGCTGCTCGAGTATAGTTGTGATCTGGAAAGATCGCCATGCCCAGGCCAATCAACAGCTTTCTCGCAATTCTTTATGTCTCTCCTATGCCTCGTTTGTAACAGCTAGTGTTATTTAGGGCACCTGAAGATCAGAGATCTTCATGGCTTCCCGTTAATAGGATCGGATGTTATGATCTGCATGTATAAATATGGGGAGTTGTCTCAACCTAGGGGGTTGAACAACGGAGAATTTATTTATTGTATTAGCAGTAAAAGCAAACTGTGTAATCATTCTTCTATTAATATAAGGAGTTACCTCTGAGTTAAAGGAACTTTATGTTGTTCAGCCAACATCTCTGTATGAAGGATGGGCTCGTCTTCCACGGAGATTGCTGAGTTAAAATAGGATTTCTCGAATTTATTGTTGTGTGATGTTTTGATTCCTTTGTACACAGCAGTAGTAGGTGTGGATTGCAGTATAATTAGGATTGCATTTCTTGGATATTGGTAAATGGTACAGAGTGACAGTCGACTGAATAGGAAACTTTCTTTATGCAATTTATGTGACAGTCGTACACAGCTTTGTTCATCTTGTAGTTTAAGTTGTGATCCCATGAGCCCTTGCAATTTATCTTTTTTGTTATGATTGTTGATTTTCATTCCTGTAATTCAAATCTCTTAGAGCAGCTAAACTCAATCCTTTGCAATTGAATTTCTAGATTAATATTCAATTTATGCTTATGGTTTCAAGAGTGATCAGATTGAAGAAGTGAGTTACTTGTTCTAGGATGTGAATAGGATTTCTTTTTATCTGCAATTGCCTTTGAATCTTATATTATTTCTTGTTGATGCATGGTAGAAAGGAATTGAAATTGTAGTATTTAGAAAGCAATTGGGGTTACACAGATTCTTGGGATGGACATAGTTGTTAGAGGATAACATATTCAATTTATAGTGATTTGGTGTTTAAGCATGCATTTATCCTTCGAAATAAAAGACTTTCTCGGGTTGACAATAAATCTCGTAAGCTCTGTATGTTGGAATAATTTATCTGCATATTGGGTGCTCGCCATTTTGGCGCCAGTCCCGGGGAAGGATAAAAATTAAACACTAGTCATTAGTTGCATCTGGTAATTGTTTCTAGTTAGTCTTTTCTTTGCTGAAATGATTCGGTTCGCATGAATACGAGGAGGGTAAAACGCGATCACCTCCCAACTCCCAAAACCCCACAAAATACTAACAGTGCAGGTGGCTCTGGTCGTGGTCGAGGACCACCATTGGGAAGAAGAACATTATCGACGATCTTGTTGACAGAACTGATTCATCCACCAGGACTTGTCATCAAGAAACTCCTATCAAAAGAAACCCTGCTGATCCTGGGGCACCAGCGTCAGGATCCACGGTGGAGAATACACGAGCAGTCGTGACTCCCTAGTACATCCCTGTTGAGGAAGGCACAGCTGTCACAGTTGTTACAACTGAACCTGCTCTTACAACTGAGGAAGACACAGCTGTTACAACTGGACCTGTTGTTACAACTAAGGAAGACAGAGTTGTTACAACTGGACCTGCTGATAGACGTTCGATCTGCCACATTTACGGGAAGGCTATAACTGAATAAGAGTGGACGCAGTTCCACCAGAAGTTTGTTGATCAGGAACAAAACAAGGACGAAGAAAAAAATGAGGAAAAGAACGCAGGAACGAACGAAGAGGAGAAAATAGAAGAGGAGATGAGTAACAGACATGAGTTCGATGAGGAAGAGGTGATGGTGGAAAACTATCATCATGAAAATCACTCCCTGCCTAAGGGAACGACGACTACACTGTAATTTCTGATTCGAAATCCAGAAGGGACAACCCCTATGAAAAACATCTCACCATCAGTGTTGCCTCGCTTCCATGGAAGGGTGACAGAATATCTAGACGAATTCCTTTTTGAATTCGATATCCTCTGTCGCATCTATGATTATGTCACCGATGCCCAAAAGCTGAAACTTTTTCCCGCCACCCTGAAGGACAACACATTACGCTGGTTCATGAGCCTTGGGGGAGGAACCATTGCTAATTGGGATAAGATGAAACAAGTGTTCCTGGAGAAATATCAGGAATATTGTAACACCAAGGACAAAAGAGAGGAATTATTCAAAATGGTGCAGAAGGAGGATGAAAGTCTGGAGGATTTTGTAGAAAGGCTGTTGTACAATGTGCAAAGAGCTGGGCAGACGAACATAGGGTTGGACGTGCTCAAGATAATCTTGCTTTGTGGGATCAGGGATGAGTGTTTAGACATGTTAAACCTGCTAGGAAAGGGAGATATCTCCAAGGAACCTTTTGGGAAGATTGTGGAACTATGTAAGAGATACTCCAGGGGATCTTCCAGGAACAATAAGTGGGACAAACGGGATAAGCTGGAACGTGATGTCTTCGACAGAGCTCAGAAGTCATCCAACAGAGGAGCTACCCGTGCAGAAATAGGCAATCTCCTTGAAAATTTTAAAACAGAAATGATGAGCTCTATCTCTTCGGAGATCGATGTCCTGAAGGAAAAACAAAAATAGGCAGTGGAGGATCTCACACTAGGTGTGTTCTATCCCCTATGTAGAAAGAATCATCCGCTGAAAGAATGTCCGCTTGACAAAGTAGAAGTATGTCAGCTGTGTGAACTAAACCATGACATGAAAGAATGTCCCACACTTCCCCAAGTGAAGGCTATTCTGCAGGCATCAACTCCAGAAGTGGAATCAGCCTATTTCATTGCACAGAAGAATTCTTGGCAGCCTCGAAATCAAGGTATGCCTCTGGACTCGTTTCCATTTTTGAATAATATGAGCAATTGGAATAATAACATGCAAAATGTGAATACACAATTCCCTTCAAATTATGCTTAGTGGAATCCTTCCCAACCTGCAATGCAAAATTATAATTCATGGAGTCCCTGGACACAGCCACCACATCAACCTATGTCATGGTCTCCTGGATGGAGGAACTTCCATCTTGGGAACCAGTTTCCTCAACCACCTCCACCTCAACAGTCACCATATTCTCCTCAATACCCTCAATTTCCTCAATATCCTCAATACCCACCTCAGCAGTCGCAGCTGCAGCTGCAGAATAATCCTGTCCCTAATATACCAATACGGCCTCAACTACCTGCCCAACCTAATCCTAACCTGAATAATAAAATAGTCCATCAATTGGAAACTGTCAATATGCCGACCTACTCCCTTTCCCCTGTACCTTCTAATGATATTCATCTATGATCTGGGAAAATAGTAGAACCCATAATTACAAAAGATGCTCCACCTTCTGTGCATAAAGAAGGGGGGAGTTCACAGCATCCATCCGATATAGTTCCTATCACTGAAGATGCTGAGCATCCCTTAGATGGGACGGTTGAAACATCAAATGAGAAATCAGACAATACGTAGCCTACCCAGCTGATAAGGCAACCACCATACCCCGAGAGACTAATGCTACCAAAAATAGGGGGGCAACCTCAGTTTAACCTTCTAGGAGAGTAAAGGAATCTTTACGTCAAAATCCCCCTTCTTCAAGCTCTTCAAGACGTGCCTATTTATGCTAGAACCGTTCGGGACCTGTGCACTAAGAAACCAGGGAGGAAACCTAGAGATCCTCCCAATGTTCACGTCATAGGGAATTTATCTGCTTTGATAACAGGAAAAACCCCTGTGACCAAGTATGACGACCCTGGCAATCCTACTGTCACTGTACATATAGGACAAACACAGATACCCAACGTGCTAGTTGATTTAGGAGCAGCGATCAATGTCATAACAATTGAGACTGTAAAGAAGCTTGGACTCACTAATTTTAGACCAACCCCTACCATTTTAGAATTGGCGTACAGATCCACCATTAGACCCGAAGGGATTCTGGACGACCTTGTCATCTCAGTAGATTCATGGGAGTACCCTACTAACATTTTGATATTACAACCAAAATCACAGCTGGGGGGACACCCAATGATCCTGGGGAGGCCTTGGTTGGCCACAACTGATGCCTACATCAGCTGTCGACTGGGGTCCATGACTATATCTAACGGTACGGAGACTAAAAACCTCACCCTATATCCTCCATCTCGGCCAAGTCTAGAGGCTGAAACTTCCCTTTGGATAGAGAAGGAGGAGGAGGAGGATGTTCAGCCATTATTAACTATAGGGAAGGCCTTAACTTTTAAAAACGAAATAGAAGACGATGCTATCAGTAATTTTATTAGTGAACTTGCTTCAGTGGACAAAGAGGTCTATCAAATCCTGAACATTACCCTTGGTAATGAAGAACAAGAAAATCTTACGGAAGAAGCACTAGTTGGTGACACAAACATAATCCCAGTTTTGAAAAATTCAAAAAGTATCCCTATTGAGGTAGAGCCTGGAAGGACTTTGAATATCAACCCTAGTCTCTCCTTAGAGGAACAGAGGCGCCTAATCAGTCTCTTGAAGGAACACAAGGGGGCGTTCTCCTAGGAGTATACAGACATGAAGGGTATTCCCTCTAATATGTGCACCCACCATATTTATATTAAAAATGACTCTCGGCCTGTGTGCCAACCCCAATGACGCATGAACCCCAATCTGAGGGATATAGTGAAGGAAGAAATCCATAAACTTTTGGAAGCAGGATTTATATATCCCATTTCAGATAGTGAGTGGGTTTCCCCACTCGTAATTGTGCCCAAGAAAAATGGTAAATGGAGGGTCTGTGTCGATTATAGGGAACTAAACAAAGCCATGCAAAAGGATCATTTCCTTTTTCCCTTTATTGACCAAGTACTTGATACCCTATCAGGGAAGAACTTCTTCTCCTTCCTAGATGGGTTCAGCAGGTACAACCAAATTCAGATTGCTCCTGAGGACCAGGATAAGACCACCTTCACTTGCCTCTGGGGAACGTTTGCCTACAGGGTGCTTCCTTTTGGTTTATGTAACGCATCGGAAACGTTTCAAAGAGGTGTAATTGGCATATTCTCTGAATTACTTAATGATAGTATGGAAGTCTTTATGGATGATTTTACTCCCTATGGCAAGGATTTTGAGGAAGCACTGGAAAATTTAAAGAAGGTTTTAATTCGCTGCAAACAGACTCAGCTCTCATTAAGCACTGAAAAGTGCCATATGATGATGAGTGAAGGGGTGGTATTAGGGCATTTCATCTCTTCCAATGGAATTCAGGTGGATCCTTAAAAAATCAAGGTGATAAAAAATATACCAACTCCTTCAACTCAGAAAGAGGTGCGAAGTTTTCTGGGACATGCTGGATATTACCGGAGGTTTATAGAAAACTTCTCCAAACTTGCTTCTACTTTGTTTTCTCTGTTAATGAAGGATGCACAGTTTGTGTGGAGTGAAGCATGCCAGACATCGTTTGATAAGCTTAAGGAGAAGCTGTCCACAACTCCTATCCTAAGGGGACCTAATTGGACCCTACCCTTCCACATTTCCTCAGATGCTTCTGATACCACCATGGGAGCAATATTAGGACAGTAGGATAGTCAAGCACCTTATGCCATCTATTATGTTAGTAAAAAATTATCCCCTACTGAACTTAATTATATTGTTACCGAAAAATAATTCCTTGCTATTGTTTACTCTATTAATAAATTTCGGCATTACATTACTGGGTATCCTACATTTGTGCACACTGACCACTCTGCCATTAAATATTTAATGAACAAACCTGTCACCAATGCCAGAGTGACCAGGTGGCTCTTGTTATTGCAGGAATTTGATATTACCATTATAGATAAACCTGGAAAAGAAAATGTTGTTGCAGATTTTTTATCTCGTTTTACTAATAGTGATGACAGTTTGCCTGTTGAGGACTCTTTTCCAGATGAACATCTATTTGCACTTTTATCTCATTCCCCCTGGTATGCAGACGTCGCTAATTATTTGGTTGCAGGAAAGCTCCCGCCACACATGTCCAAATGAGAAAAGAGAAAAATCATCCAGCAAAGTGGCAGGTATTGTTGGCTCAATGGTCATCTCTTCTACACAGGGCCCGATCTTGAGATTAGGAGATGTGTAAGGGAAGATGCAATCTTTCACATACTGAAAGCCTGTCATGATGGGCCTTGTGGGGGACATTTTCTAGATAAAAGAACAGGGCATAAAGCGCTACAGATGGGATACTATTGGCCAACTCTGTTTAGGGACGCTAAAAGGTATGTTCAGTCCTGTGACAGCTGCCAAAGGATGGGCCAGCCTAATAAAACAGATCAGATGCCTCTACAACCTCAAGTAGTAATTGAACCATTTGATAGATGGGCACTAGATTTTGTTGGCCCTATCAGCCCTCCTTCCAGACAGAAAGTTTACATTCTGGTTTGTATTGATTATATGACCAAGTGGGTAGAGGCTGTAGCTTTGACTAAGGCTAATGACCAGGCAGTGATTGATTTTCTGTACAGTGAAATCTTTACCCACTTTGGGGTACCGAAGGAAGTAGTTACAGATGGGGGGTCACAATTCATGTCACACCAATTTGAATCCTTGCTCCGGAAGTATCATGTGCAGAATAGGGTGGCTTCACCTTACCATCCCCAGGCCAATGGTTAGGTGGAAAGTACTAATAAAGTTATTGAAGCAATCCCTACTAAAACAGTTAAGAGCCATTTAAAGGATTGGGCTGACAGGCTTCCGGAAGCACTGTGGGCATATCACACAACTTGGCGCAACACCATAAGGTTCTCTCCCTATGATTTAGTGTATGGAAAGAGTA
This sequence comes from Larix kaempferi, assembly GCA_027924585.1. Classification (NCBI taxonomy): domain Eukaryota; kingdom Viridiplantae; phylum Streptophyta; class Pinopsida; order Pinales; family Pinaceae; genus Larix; species Larix kaempferi. The sequence continues at coordinate 2,856,269 of BSBM01000156.1, forward strand.
CCATCTTTCCAATTGAGTTTGAGATCAAAACCTTGAAGACAGCCACCAAAATGAATCTGGATGTAACAGAAGCCCAGAAGAGAAGATTGAATCAACTAAACAAATTGGATGAGAAACGGTTAGCTGCAGTGGACCAGACTATGTTGCTTCAACAACAGAGATCCAATTGCCATGACCGATTTATTAAAAAGAAAATCTTCTGTGAAGGAGACTGGGCGTTACTATATGACTCTAGGTTCAAAAAGGATTTTAAAGGTAAATTACGTACAAGGTGGCTGGGTCCATATTTGGTCGACAGAGTATTTGACAACGTCACTGTCCATCTGGTGACCATCGATGAAAACTGTATACCATTACTTGCTAATGGCCATAGACTGTGACTGTATCGTAAGCCTATTTAGAAAGATGCATTCATTTCTCAAATTGTCGCCGATCCAGATTATCAGCTGGCACTAGAGCAGGAATTTCTCTCTGCCTTTGCCAATCCTTAAACTAAAAATCGCATTTTGAATTACTGTACATAAATAATTTTCTTTCTTTTCTGTGGTAGCGTATAATTGTTTTTCTTCTCTTTGCATTTGATCTTTTCATTTGTAGCTGTTTTTCAAAAATTTACAGGGAAGCGCCAGGAGAATGACCATATTGGGCCTGTCAAATGAGAGTCGTCTTTCCATGCCTTCCTGTGCAAATTTTTTCCTTTTTCTTTCAAATAAAAAAAAAAAACAAAAAAAAAATTGGCAGCTGCAACATATTTTCCGGTGGCTGCAACATATTTTCCTGCGGCTGCAACATATTTTCCGGCGACTGCGACATATCTCCCAGCGCCGTAAAACTTTTACCTGGAAGCCGTGACATTTTATCCCGACAAACGTAAACTCCTTTTTGCCAGCAGCCGTGAACAACTTTCCCAGCGGCTGTAACATCACATTTCCCAGCGGCTGTAACATCACATTTTCCAGCGGCTGCAACAACTTTTCCCGGCAGCCATGAACCATTTCCTAGCGACTGCGATATCATTTTCCCGGTGGATGTAAACCCTTTTTCCCGGCAGCTGTGAACCATTACCCAACAGCTGTAACAAATTTCCCAGCAGCTGCAACATCTTTTCCTGGCAGCCGTGAACCATTTCCCAGTGGCTTTAACATATTTCCCGGCGACTGCGACATATCTCCCGGTGCCGTAAAACTTTTCCCTGGCAGCCGTAACTCTTTTATTCTGATGGACCTAAATCCTTTTTCCCGGCTGCCGTGAATCATTTTCCGGTAGCTACAACTTATTTTCCGGTAGTTGCAACTTATTTCCCGGTGACTACAACTTATTTCCGGGTGACTGCGACGTATCTCCCGGCATCGTAAAACTTTTCCTTGACGGCCGTAATTTTTCCCGATCTCGTAAATCCTTTTCCAGGTGGCCGTGAATCTTTCCTTGCGACTGCAACATCTTTTTCGTCATCCGTGATATCATTCCTGGCAATTTGCATTGGCAACTCCTGTGTTAACAGAAGAATTGCTCCAAACCTGCTAAAATATGGCTCTGATTCATCCTAGTCGTGCTGACGAATTCATCATTCCGACCCCGAGGACGCGATGGTTTTTGTTTCAATGGTGGAAGGAATTATTGAATTATCCTGGTCATCATGATCATATTTATCACTGTGCATGAGCTTGGTTCTGCAACGTCACCAATCGCACGCTCCACCATTCTCTGCAGGATATCTGACGCATAGTCTCATGAGGTATGGCTTTCATTTATCGCGTGATTAAGTGTTGATATAATTGAAAAATATCAGTCGTACCTTTATACGTATCACCATTATGCCTAATTAGACCTTTCCCTCGTACGACGTAAACATTAATAACTGCCACCTTCCCAAATTCGGAATGGAAATTTCAAACGTTTTTCTATGCTCAACTTTCTAAATTTGTCCATTTCCTCAACATCCCCACTCAACAATTCGTGCATCCTCTATGCTGCAACTTCCATTCTCAGATTTTTTCATCTGTGGGATAGCAACTTCAGCTTGCAGCCAAGACCATGGGGATTCCAGTTCGTCATGAACCTTTGAATACACAGGAACTCAGGAAAAATCTTCAAGTTCTGGCCATCTTTCAAGACGCCGGCTGGATTGAATTTTTTGAGCGACTAGATGGCTTCAATCGGGAAGCAGCCTTGCAATTTGCTTTAAACCTCACCAAAAATCACTCCACGGTGTGGGGGCTGCGCATAGAAGTCTCTGAGGCCATTATATCCGAGGTTACTGCCATCCCGCAGGTGGGAAGGGCATGGTTTAACCGACGAGTCCCCACGACGACTGCACGGGAAGCATTTTTACTGGAGGGGGAGCAAGTTCAATCATCCAGAAGAGGGATCGCACTGCACTCATTGCCACGGCCATGGGACCAGGTTGCTGTCTTTCTCAAGAAATACATCACTTGTGAAGGTAGATATCAAACTGTTTATAACTCTGAACTCCCTTTACTTTCTCATCTCCACCATGGCATTTTATTGAACATTCCATATTATCTACTGCATGACCTATGTCATATGGCGGAATTTGTCCAGTCTACTAAGCACCCACTTTCCTCCCTCACCCACCATGGCCTTATCAAATTAATAATTGTAAGAACCCTTGCCCAGCATCATATAACCTGAGAGAAATTCACAGCTCGAGCTCAGCAACCCACTCCCTTGCAGGTTGTCCCATTACAACAGATACGAGTTCCACCACAATAAGAGGACCGGAGTCCCTCCACTGAAGTTGGGGGGGGGGGGTGAAGAAAAACAACCGAGGCCACAAGCAGAGCCATTTGGGGGGGATGAAACTATATTTGAAGAAGAACAACCGGGGGCACAAGAAGAGCCATTTGGGGGGGGATGAAACTATATTAGAAGAAGAGAAACCGAGGGTACAAGTAGAGCCATTGGGGGAGGATGTAGACAAAAATCTTGTGGAAAACCCAGATAACAGGGCAGCTCCGACAGCGAAAAGTGAAATTGGAGCAGCACTAAATGTTGCGACAATTGAACCTGAAGGTGACAGAGCCAAGGTGATAGAAGAAAACATTGAGCTGGTAACTATTGAATCCTCACCTGAGTGGGTAGGAGGAGCTTTAATTGAAGAAGAACAGCATGAGGAGCAAGAAAACATTCCTTCGACCTCAGCTGTGAATCCCTATATACCAGCTCCACAAAAGAAAACACCACAAAGGAAAAGAAAGAGATCAATCAATGAATTTAACATAACCTCACCAATCAAGAAGAAAAGAACTAGATCAGCTACAGTAGTAGAGGCAGCCAGAAAAAGATGGGCAACCTTAGAGGCATAGGTTGAGCCCCCTAGCCTTGTACCAAGACCAATGGATGCTCCACAAAGGCCAGTTGAGGAAGAACCCAGAATTGAAGGACTTCTAGCTGAGAACACACTGTTAAAAGAGGACCTCCAAGTACTTCAAAGGGAATTGGAAACCTGGAAGGAAACTTGCAGAAAACTAGGTGAAAGGAAATTGTATACATTGGTGGAGGCTACAGACCAACTGGAGGAATCAAACTCTACCAAGCCTGGAAAGGAAGATGAACGAGTAATCTGTCCCACCTGTGGAGAAATCTTTAAGGAGGCAGGACACAAGATTATACTCCGTACCTGCTTAGCACAACAGCCCGCGCCCACAATAGAGGAAGCTGCAGAAAAAGAGGATGCTGCCACATAAGAACCAACATCTTTAACCATCCTTGCTGAGGCTTCCACCAATCATGTGACAGAAGAGCTAAGGGATGAAATCATGTATGATGATGGGGATAAAGAATATACTGTAACCCTAGAATGCTCCCATGGCACAGAAATTATAGAGCAGATGGGAGAAGAACCTGGAATGGAGGACACTCTGGAGCTTAATAAAGAATATACTATAACCCCAGAGTGCTCCCATGACACAGAAATTATAGAGCAGATGGGAGAAGAACCTGGAATGGAGAACACTATGGAGTTCAATGAAGAATTCTATACTATAACCCCAGAATGCTCCCACAACACAGAGATTTTAGAAGCTGAGCCACAAAGACAAGACGTTGATAAACTTTAACAGGGTGCTGTAACACCACAACCAACAAACCTGAGTAAACTTGTCCAATTGGCCGAACAGATGGGAGAAGAACCTAGGATAGAGGACACTCTGGAGTTTAATGAAGAACTCTGGGTTGTAACCCCAGATGGTTCCCATGAGACAGAGCTCATAGGAGAAGAATTGCAACAACAGGAGGATGAAGAGGCAAGCCAGGATGTTGCTACACAAGAACCAACATCCTTGAAGGATGCAGCATGAACTCCTGAATTTCAATTAGAAGATAATCCTAGAATGGATATCATTCCCGATACACAGTGGAGTAAGGATGAACAGGTACAGTCACAATTCTCAGGTGACACTGAAATCTTGGAGGAGGAGCTGCACAATGAGAAAGATATGCAATCCCAGCAGTAGAAGGACAGAGAAGACACTGTTACACAAGAACCAGTGTCTTTAAAAGCAATGAATGTAGCTGCTGAAGAGAGTCTAAAGGATGTTGCTGTTACACAAGAACAAGCAACTCTCATATTAAACATAGATGTGCTCGAAGATACTGTCCCATAAGAACCAGTGCTTCTACCTCCTAGAAATGTCATTGATTTGGACTCAGATTAAGATTTCCTCTCAAGGTCCCCCAGGCATAGCATATAATGAGACAGCAGGAAGGAGTGGTTTGCACTTGCACCAACTACATTTCCAGACACCAGTAGGTATCATTGGAAAGGAGTAAGCACAGATGGCAAGATGCCTCCTCTGTACTTAGAAGCCGAGATCCTTACTGTTTCAAGAATTTCAAGCAGGCACTTTCCAGAGTCAAGGGCTATGTGGGAAGTATGAGGGAGAGTGGAGTTAATTGGTTGGGTTTGAAATTCAATTTCCCCCTCATTTGGTCGCTAGCAAAACCATATAATAGGGATTTTTCCTTGACTAGGAAGAAGAGCAGTGATGCTGAAAAGTATTGGGTTACTCATAGAGGCTTTTTAAAAGACAGATAAGGTGCCTGAGTTTCCTACAATTTTTCCTCCCTCCATGAACAGAACTCAGTACAGGACTCAGATTTCGAATGATGTAGGTTGTTGCATGAGGACATGCAACATGATAGTTGGGGGGAGATGTTGAGCCCAGAATTGGCCCCTTTTAATCATCCTCGATCACCTTTTCTTTCCCTGTCCTACACCATTTAGCATGCTAATCAGACCTGTTGTCCTCACTTTTATTCCCCCAAGCTGCCAAGGTATGACTGATCATTGCTCTATCTTATTAATGCTTATGATTGTGATAATTAAGGTTGTTTATCTCTCAATTGTGCTAAAATGTTATGATTTATGAAGGTAGTTTGAGATAAGTGGACTGCAGGAAGGTGGGGCTGAACAAGTCTTGAAAGGAGGGATGTTCGCTGCTTAAAAAGGATCCTCAGGGCTCTGATCATCAATTAAGGCACATGGTTCTAATGTAACATCCTAGCTGGAGCTGTGACAGGGAAGCTGTAACAGAATGCGCTATAATTGGAGATCTTTAGTATGTTGTTGCTCGAGTATCGTTGTGATCTGGAAAGATCGCCACTTCCACGCCAATCAACAACTTTCTCGCATTTATTTATGTCTCTCCTATGCCTCGTTTGTAACAGCTAGTGTTATTTAGGGCGCCTGAAGATCAGAGATCTTCATGGCTGCCCGTTAATAGGATCGGATGTTATGATCTGCATGTATAAATATGGGGAGATGTCTGGACCCAGGGGGTTGAACAACGGAGAATTTATTTATTGTATTAGCAGTAAAAGCAAACTGTGTAATCATTCTTTTGTTAATATAAGGAGTTACCTCTAAGTTAAAGTAACTTTACGTTGTTCAACCAGCATCTCTGTGTGAAGGCAGGGCCCGTCTTCCATAGAGATTGCTGAGTTAAAATAGGATTTCTCGAATTTATTGTTGTGTGATGTTTTGATTCCTTTGTACGCACCAGTAGTAGGTGTGGATTGCAGTATAATTAGGATTGCATTTCTTGGAGATTGGTAAATGGTACAGAGTGACAGTCGACTGAATAGGAAACTTTCTTTATGCATTTTATGTGACAGTCGTACACAGCCTTGTTCATCTTGCAGTTTAAGTTGTGATCCCATGAGCCCTTGCAATTTATCTTTCCTCTTATGATTGCTGATTTTCATTCCTGTAATTCAAATCTCTTAGAGCAACTGAACTCAATCCTTTGCAATTGAATTTCTAGATTAATATCCAGTTTATGCTTATGGTTTTCAAGAGTGATCAGAGTGAAGAAGTGAGTTACTTGTTCCAGGATGTGAACAGGATTTCTTTTTATCTGCAATTGCCTTTGAATCTTATATTATTTCTTGTTGATGCATGGTAGAAAGGAATTGAAATTGTAGTATTTAGAAAGCAATTGGGGTTACATAGATTCTTGGGATGGACATAGTTGTTAGAGGATAACGTATTCAATTATAGTGATTTGGTGTTTAAGCATAGACTGTGCATTTATCCTTTGAAATAAAAGACTTTCTTGGGTTGACAATAAATCTCGTAAGCTCTGTATGTTGGAATAGTTTATCTGCATATTAGGTGCTCGCCAAAATATGGACGGAATTTTACTACAAGATATACTTTCACTCTTGATGGTGGAGATGTAAAATGAACATCTAAGTTGCAACTAGTGGTGGCCTTATAAACCACTATAAAAGAACATGTGACAACAATTGAGGCCAATAAAGAGGCAATATGGCTAGAGTGGCTGATGGATGACTTTAAGATAATGCAGGGGTTCAAATTACTTTGTATTGTGATAGCCAAATTTCTATTTAGAAGGGGAATATTACTTTACATTGTGATATCCAAATTGATATTCAGCATGAGAATATTACTTTGCATTATTATAGTCAAATTACTATTCATTTAGTGAAAACCAAAATTTTATAATGGCATGAAACATATTGATATTAGATACCATTTCATAAGAAAAGTGGTGGAAGAAGGTAAGATCTTGTTGGAAAAAATTGATACTAATACCAATACTACATATATGCTTACAAAGCCAACTAGAACAAAGTATCTTGAATGGTGAAAAACTTCTATAAGTTTGCTGAAAATGTGATGAATGCAACATTAAGCAATGACACATGGTGAAAAAAAGAGACAATGAACTTCATGGTGAAAAAAAAGGCAATGAACTTCATTTATTTTGACTTCAAGTGGGAGAATATTATCATAACTTCTTCTTCGCCTTCTCAACTCGATTTCCTTTCTTCTTCGCCTTTTTTCACTAGGGCGCCCGTCTTTGTCCCTTTTTAGGTCTTGTTTACCTTTTTGACTAGTTCTCTCGTCTTCTCCTGATTTCAGCGTCGTGTTCCTATTGTTCTCTACTTGCATCGTGGATCCTCCTAGATTCATAAGTTCCTTTATATCGATATTCGGATAATAAATGTGACACTTTCGGATTCCCTCATTCGTTCAACAACGACCCAAGATGTTTACAGCTAAAGCTAAAGTTCTGTTACCTGTGAAAGATTACAGACATGCATAATCACTTGTAAACTATACCGACATACTCTTAGAATATATCTCTTTTAAAGACAAAATCTAGGTCTGAATAAAGTTTCAATTTAGAGACTACCATTCTCATTTAACAGAGAAAAATATGCTCATTTACTTTGCCGAAACCAACCAATATGAAACGATAAACCATAAGAAGCAGCCATACAGCATTAATAGATTGATTATGTTGAAATTCATAGAAAAGGCCTATAAGCCACATTACACAGTACCTCCCATTGAATATTACGAAACAGTGAAAGCTATATTTTAGAACGAAGAAGAAACAGGGATACAATGGCACATTGAGCCAACCAACGTTAGGATGACAAAGAAGGAGGGGCCTCCAGCCCGTCATAGGCATACTCTGTGCGCATGGTGTACCATACCACAAGAATTACCAGAGAGTACGAGAAAGCGTGAAAGCATAAATACAAGGACCGCTAATGCAACAAACAACGGAACAAAAACACATGAGCTGTAACAAGAGTTCCACAAATTTAAAGGCCGACAAGATTCACGGCGACCGTATTAATTGGCGCTTTCGCAAAGATTGGTGGAAGCGCAGTCGAATTAAAGAAAGGATATATTTCATAACGAACTATGCAGCTTCCCAACAAACCCTGAGCTCCTGGCGTTCCACCATAAACTGCAAAAATATAATTGATTGTATTTGAGAGACATGTGTTGCAGTCGTCGGTATATATATCTTTCCAGCACTGGACCAGAGCGTAAATCTTTCGAAACAAGGAGTCTACCGTTTTACCGGAAGCATATAGGCGAGAACCAGATTCTGCTTCAGCTAATAATTTGTTGAATAGCTTATTTAGAACCTCGTTAAAGACTTCAGGGTTGGAGACATTCGTCGTAACTAATTTGTTGAATAGTGTCTAGTTTTCCGAAGAAACTATAGTTCTCGTAACGTAAGAAGCAGACATCCAACTTTATGAAAACTGTATGTGGGCATGGTCTGTATAAGCATATTTAAAACTTTATGTGAGCATGGTCTGTATAAGTTACCCAAAGATACCAATGTTTCCACACTAAAATCCATGTTATGAAAACGATGTACACTCTGCTCCAAAATTAACCTAACTTTGGAGCAAAGTGTACATCGTTTTCATAACATGGATATTTGGGCATGTAATATTTGGCGATCAAATCTCCTCATTTTCGGCAATGTTTTTTTTTTTTTTTTTTTTGGGTTAAATTGAAATGGTTGAAATTATAAGTTTTAGTTGCTTAATAAACATACGGTAATTTTCTATTTACGATATAGGTAAAGATTATATTTTGAATTTGGTAATGCTACTCTGAAGGAGTTGTGGGTTTACATATGTTTTTAACTTTCAAACACACATTATTTAACTATTGAATAAAAAATAAGTGATAGATGATTCAAAGTATTCTTCTCTTCTTTTTTTTCATAATACTTTATCTATTTTTGTTAGTTTTCCAAATTTTCCATTACATTTTTAGCATGTATTTGCAAGTTTTTTAGGAGAGTCCTCGGTTTTGGGGAATTGAGGGCTTTTTTAGAATTTCTTGGTTTCTTAAATTTTATCCTTGCATGGATTGATTTTAAATTCTCACAGGTCTTAGATTAGGAGACCATAGCTTTCAAGTGCAATATATGTCATCTTACAAGCTACTTGTGTCCATGCTTGAACTCATCCTTCGAAGAAAACAAAACCAAATCAAAACAAAAGAGAAGGGATTCTTTGGAGGAACTATGTTGGGGGAATCCACTCTTGGATACAAGACTTTCACCCTTGAGGGAGGTCATGGCAATGTAAGCCCCACTAAGTGGAACAAAAAGACATCATGAAACTCGTACCTCTAACTTAGATAAGGAATTGGTTCCTTCTAAAAATTCTAATTTCCTACCTTTCAACTCATAGTTAATTAGTTTGGCTCCTTCTTAAGAGGGGTGGCATAAAGTTATAAAGAAGAAAGAGAAAAAGTGAAAGATAAAAAGGTATGTTATAAAGGACAAGAAATGAAATGCATATTACTAATACAAGTTTAATATTACAAGTGTAGTATGTCATTATAATCGTATATACATGTACAATTGTACTTGCTTTTATTTGCTTTGTTCTTTGAGCAACTTAGGAATATGATTTTCTTCCTATGATGGAATAGAAATTTCATTCGTTTTGTTACAAAAATAAAAACAAGGTGTTATCCCAACAAAATATTACAATAATCCACACATTGAATTTGTAGTAAAGATTTTGTTTTTCTTTTTTAACATAAAAAATGAGATGTAAACCTCTACAATAAATGTAAGCACACATGGGGAAACCTAGGGAACCTTGGAGTGACCTTACATGGAATGGATGTTATCTCATTGGGATGAAATATGCAACTTGTCTCTATTGATGCACCAAAGATTTTTGGGTGAAGTGTGAAGTATTTTGTCTTGTAATTTCTTAAATGTTCAATGTTTTCCAATGGATTTTGATTGATATACAAAATACTACTAACATAGCTAATTACAAGCCATATTGACATTACAAACATAAAACTTAAATGAAGATTTTAAAGAAATATAAGGAATAGTCACAAGCCATACTGTTATTTTAAATTGTGTAGGTTTCATTAAATCGATCGATATTTTGAATGCTTTTACCTTAATTTGTTTTTACTTGTTTTCTTTGTAAGGCTAACTAGTTTATAAATAAAAGATGCATGACAGACATCCAAACATTGCACGTGGCACATCTACTTGTGAAGACACTATAGGGGAAATCAATAACCATAACACTAAGATGATGTCCACCCTCTCTAATTCCATGCTAGATCCCTTCATCTCTACCTTTGGTGAAACCTTCCCACAGATGAGTGTGATACACTATACTACCATGTGCTACTCAAATATGTGAAATTGGAGTGGTTCAGGCTAATGATCAGTGGGGACACAGTAGCCATAACACTATACATGACGATCTAATAGACCTTACTTGCTTGGCATTAAAGTAAGAGGATTTATGTAATCAAGACCTTATTAAATTGATCTTAGAAACAAAAGGTCATGATATTAACACTTAGAAAGATTTTGATTATAGTAAATCTCATTTCCACCTTAGGACCAATGGTTCTAGGGTGAGTGCACAAAATGGAGGGACCTTTTAGATGCAATGGTCGATTCAATGAACTCATTCAAGTTCTATAAAAGCTAATTGATCCCAAGCAATCTGGCCCTCCTAAACCTAGTCCAAGCATGTCACGATGAAGGCCAAGTAGGATAGTTAAACAAAATGAGTACACATTATGCAGTCCTAAAATGTGTATGCATTATGTAGTCCTAAAATGCATACGCATTATGTAGTACTAAACATGTACCTATTTTTTAAAACATGTTTTATGCCCCAAAACAGGTCGTGCCCGTCACTTCCTCCACGGCATCGACAAAGCAGTGGCTTCGGGCGACATAATGAGTATTGGTGAATGTGTTTTGAGATCAAACAGCTTGGATCTTCCACCTTCAACATCAATCTCCTCAATCTTAGGTATTTAAATCAAATTCCATCCTTTTAATTTCTGTATTTTGAGAATTTGTATTCCCTAAAATGAATTGAATCCATAATTTTTTTAATTTGTATGCCCTAAAATAAATTTAAACCATAACTCCAGTCATTTGTATGCCCAAAGAAAATTAAAACCCCGATTTACTCGTAACAATCAAATCAATTTCACTAGATGCATATATATTCATGAGCATCCTTACGAATCCAAACTAATATTCACAAATATTCTCATGTAGCTAGCAAGGTTCCTTACAACTAAAAAAAAAGGTACAATTCATGTCTTCCCCAAAATACATAAACAAAGACGCTAAATGGCCTATAGATTCAAAAAAAATTCATGCCACAACAAATAATAACATATCAAAATCCTTGCCAATATTGGAATTTTATTCATCAATAACACCGTTTATCCCTCCTCCGAGATCTATCCCTTTCCTCTACTCAGAATATCAAAGTTGGTCCTCCAAGGACATTAGTCAACGCGTTATAGTTTTGATGAAACTTCGTAATCCAAGTGTTAAAATAGGGTAGAGAAGCTTCCCATACTTAATAAATGTTTTCACTTGAGTGAAGGGTGCATTTTGGTTAAGGCTGGGATAGAGGAGTTCAACAACAGGCTCTACCAAAATCAAGATACATAGGGAGGTTGATGTGTTTGATTACATGTCAATCCCATACTATCTATCATACATGATAAAATCCAGTGGAAACCTTTCAATCCTAAAATATTGAAAACTGTTAATTCTGTTGAGTTCTAGATCCCAAATCAATATATAGAAATATACAAAGTTTCTCATGTGTATATAGAAAGAGTGCATACAAATAAAATAACATCAAGTGGAATCCATATATGCCCCAAATTACATATAAACAGAGATGCTAAATGGCCTAGAGAATCCAAAAAACTTCACGCTTCAACAAATAATTACATATTTAAAAATCCTTTCCTATATTGGGATTTCATTCATCAATAGCATCATGTGCCCCCTCCTCTAGGCTCTAGCCCTTGCTTCTACCTAAAATCTCGGAGCTGGTCCTCCAAGGGAATTAATCAACACCTTATAGTTTTGATGAAACTTCATAATCCAAGCCTAAAAATAAGGTAGAGAAGCTTCCCAATCAACATATACACTTATGACATTTAATGTATGTATCTAGTAATTGAAATTAATACACATATATCTGACATAAATTTAAGATGGAAAAATGTTAAATGATTATTCTTTAGTGTAAATTGTGTTCCATTTTAAATTTTAAATTATAAATAGTTCATTAGTTGTGTTTAGGAGGGGGTAAGCTTACAAGTGAGAAAGAGAGTGAGAGAAGGGGTTAGTAAGGGTTAGGGAGAGGATGGGAAAGAGAGACAGAGGGGGGTTTTGGGTTAGGTGTAGGTAGAGGAGTAGGGGAGTGAGAGAGAGTGGGAGAGGGGGTTAGTATGATTTAAGGGGGGCTAGGGAGAGAGATAGAGAGAGGAGCGGGGTGTTAATGGTAGGGGGAGACATAGGTGTGTGTGTGTGTGGGTGGGTGAGAGAGAGAGAGAGAGAGAGAGAGAGAGAGAGAAACAATGAGGTGGTGGTGTGTTAGGTGGTTGGGGAAGATATAGAGGGTAGTTCTTAGGTGTAGGTGGATGATTAGGGGAGTGAGAGAGAGTGAGAGAGGCAGATAGATGGATATATAGATAGATAGATAGAGAGAGAGAGAGAGAGAGAGAGAGAGAGAGAGAGAGAGAGAGAGTTTGGGGTTTGGGAAGAAGAAGGGTGATTAGGGAGAAAGGTGGGTATAGGTGAGGAGCATGAGTGCTTGGGTTAGAGAGAGAGAGAGGTAAAGGGATATACTTTAAGGGGTGGTAAGGGGTTAGAGGTAGAGATAGAGGCAGATTGTTAAGGGGTTATAGGTATAGACAGATGGGGGTTGTTAGGATATTGGGGGTAAGTGGAGCTGGTGATAAAGAGAGTGAGAGAAGGGACTAGTAAGGTTTAGGTAGTGGAGAGAGAGAGAGAATAGGGGGGTTAGTGGTAGGGGAGGCATATGGATGCACGTGTGTGTGAGAGAGAGAGAAGGAGGTTGTAGTGGGTTGGGGGGGTGTTCTAGATTAATGTGGGGGTCTTTGGGAGTTGTAGGGGGGGTGCATTAGAGGGTTTTGGGGGTTAGGAGTGTAGTTAACTATAACGCGCACACATTTTGTTAACTAAAACACATAACCACTGCATGTACATAAAATATTAACTATTATTCCTGGTAAAAAATAATCTATTATTATCTATACTAGTGTCAAATTATACATGGATGTCGGCTCCGAGTATATCATATCCAGATTTGTCTTAGTTTAAAGGTGTTTAGATTAATCGTTGGAGAATTTTATAAACAAGTATGAACAAAAACATTAAAATAAAATGAAACAACTCATGTCACATGTCATGTGAAAATTGCAACCATTATTTTCAATTCATTAAAACAAACACTCTTACCCATATTCCTCTTATCCTCATATCCTATAATCCAACAAAGAACTCAACAAAAATCATTCTATACACATGAGATAAAGTAAATAGGATATGTATATGTTTATATCTATAATTTGACTAGCTAGGAAACAAAACTGGTACTGAGGTAAATACAATGCATAATTATATTGATAGGAATTTTTATTTTAGAATTTGGGGTGGACTATGGCCTATGATTTTGTAGGATTTTATGAGGATGAGACAAGTGTACTTTCCAGATTAATTCTATGGCAGTTGTTCAAAATTCAAAATAAAGAATTATAAAAAAAAGAATTTAAAAAATAAGTTGTAGGTGATGAATGGATAATCAACCGTTCATGGAAGATAACTAGAAGAATGTAAGAGATAAAATATATATATATATAAAAGTAAATGATGATTAATGCATGAATGCATGGATAACTCATAACAGATAATTTATAGTGGCACTTAACGTGTGGCCTATTGATGTTCACTAGCCACAAATTAAGTGCCTGTGCTAGTATACTATATACCATTCCATGTATGTGTGACATATTAAATAAATATGGTGTGTGTTTAAAATGGCTCATAACTTAATGCATGTCCACAGTGTAATAATAATATAACCAAGAACAATGTTATTGATTTGATCTTACCTAGTGGCTACAATATGTATTAAGATTAGTATATTAGATAATATGTATGTCAGCATAATGAATTTTAATAAATGCGTGTGACATATTAAATAAATATGGTGTGTGTTTAAAATGACTCATAACTTAATGCATGTCCATAGTCTAATAATAATATAACCAAGAACAACATTATTGATTTGATCTTACCTAGTGGCTACAATATTTATTAAGATTAGTATATTAGATAATATGTATGTCAACATAATGAATTTAAAGAAATCCAATATCCAGTTTGAATTAACATGTTTGAATTAACACACGTCTAAATCTATACACATGCCATCATATTTTTAGAGTAGCAACGCATGGATTTGATGAATTCATTGACTTGAGTTAATATTACAGCTAAACATTGAGATAGTGCTTCCTTGTGTGCGAGATCGACATGCCAATTCTAAAGGTAGGGACCTACTACCCTTAGCAGTTCCCCTTGTTTAATAACCCGTCATTGATTTGTGTTAGAAAACACTTGATGAATTCCCCACAATCCATTCTACCCACCACTCCCACCTATGCCTCTTCCTTTGCTCACACCTCTAGAGTGACCCAAACTCAATTCTTGCACTTTTATTGAACCTAGGTCTCTTTGGATAATCCCAATGATTAAAAGGGGACTTGGGTTAATATGAAAAGGAAACAATTGCATGAGTTGTAGAATTCATAGGAGGGAGATATTTTGAGATAAGCATTAGTGGGTAGTGAGATTGCTTGAACGATTTTTATTTTGGTTTCTTGGTGGGTGAGATTTATTGAAGTTATCATTCCCACCACAAGGGATGGACTCATGATTTAGCTTAGAATCAGTCAATGTAGGTAAAGTTTAGTTCAAACTATGTACATATCATTGGGAAATTGCATGACAACTTTGGTGGGACTACTTTCTTTGGACATAGCTTTGACGAGAGATCTATGGTAGAAAATATTTGATGAGGATATGGCATGGCAACACCACTTTCACATGACTAATTATTTTAAAAACACTTGACTATTTGTATGTGATCAAGTGACCAATAGGGTTCTACCCTAATCTCCTCAAATAGATAGGTTTTAATGTATTGAGGCCATCTATATAACATAAAGACAATAAAGTAGATATCGTGTGAAACTAATATTTGCAAGAGACTTACTAGAAGGTTTTTCCTACTAAAACTATTCTTCACTAGAAACTATATATAGGAGTGGAAGCAATGTAACAAGAAGTCTTTGTGAAGTATATGTAATTGGAGCTTGGATTCATTTGGACGTTTTCCTCTCGAGGAGGCAAGTGAATATTGATTTCATCAATAAAGGTATTTCTATTGTGATGTTTTGTTATCTATAATTGTTTATTGCTGGGTGTTTCAGTCTTTTCATTTTGAA
Organism: Larix kaempferi; assembly: GCA_027924585.1. NCBI lineage: Eukaryota > Viridiplantae > Streptophyta > Pinopsida > Pinales > Pinaceae > Larix > Larix kaempferi. The sequence goes on from BSBM01000156.1 coordinate 2,871,921, forward strand.
ATCTTGCTTTATTTTGTTATTTCTGATATGAATTTCCAATTCTGTTATTAAGCTACATAACATCTAGTATTAGAGAACTTTCTCAAGTTGAAAATTTTAGAATTTTTTTAGGTTAGGAATGTGTTTCGACTTCTATACATAACATAGTGATATGGATTTTGTGGGTAAATCTTATATCAAGGAAATACAATATGTATCACCTAATTGGACACCATTTTGACCCCTATTAGTATCCCTTTGATTATGATAACATTAGTTGACACGTACATATGGAATTTCACTTCCATGTACCCTTGAGTATATTAGAATTCCCCATAGGAAACCTAAAACTAGCTTTACATAATCTGATTGACAGTCTTGTTGCTATAGTGGCGTTGAGCTGAACACTTGGTAAGATTACTATCTAATACTTAGGTAGTTAGATAGTATGGCTAAGTCTCCTTAGTTCCCTAAGAGGTTAGGTTGAGTACTACTATTGGAAATTACAAGTACATGATAGAGATATAGAACTTGACACTCCCTTACCTTACAACCCTAGAATCCTTGTCCTTTGTGACCAGTCCATGAAATTCCTACATAATTTCAAATATTCATAATCTGGGAATTCTATTGTACAATAGTATTTGATTTGGAGTACAACTCTGCCAAGATGAGGAAAAAATAAAAGGAGGATGGGTTATGCATACACCCTTGTTTTAGAACTATCTCATGAAAATTCTTGCAATGTGTTGATCACATTAGTGCCACTCTTCAATGCCCCTTTTTGTTGAACCATTTCTCTCGATGGATAACACTCAAGGAGATGAGATATCCCACACATTTTCCCAAATGGAAACCCTATATGATGTGTTTCAACACAATTTATACCACAACCACTCCTCTACTCAATAAAATCTTGATGAAATCCATCTAAAGTTTACCAAATTGAAGTCACTTTCTGACTAGTTAACCTAGTTAATGGAACTATTTCCTTCATTATCTTTAGGATACCCAGACAAAAAAAACTTCACATAAGGAAGGAGTTGATTCATCCAATGCCCATGTGACTCACACCACCTTGCTTGTTCGTGATTTGACGAATCATGTTGGACACATATTTCCTAAAACCAATCTCACCAAATCCGATGGGACAAACCCCATAGGATGGGTCACTCATATGGAACATTATCTTTCCTTACATGGAACCACATATGATATGATGAAACTTATAGTGGGTGTACTATATTTAGATCTTGAATGGTGGAAATGGCACAAGAAATACTACAAGGGTTATATTACTTGGACAAAATTTGTTTCTTATCTCTATGAACATTTTAAAACATACACATTATTTGCTACATATGACCAAGCTCTAAATAAGAGATACATGGACAGGTGTTAATGGCTTGTCCTAGTACTTGGTTGTATGCCACTCAAAGAGATAGAAAATCCCAAAAGTTGATGAATGCTCAAATAAAATGTTCCCCATTTGTTCCTGATTTGGATTTATGTGAGAACAAAATGAAAGAGCATATATAGAACCACATACATAGATATAATGCAAGAAGAAAAATGATACATCAAACCCAAATTCTATTAACTGAATAAAATAGAACAGACTGTAAAATAAAGAAGCTATAATGGTGGTATCCTTATCCCTGAGAAGAGATTTGGCGGCTATGCTCATTTGTCACAAGTTGATTACAAAAGGAGGATGAAGGGCCTTTTTATCATAAACATGAGGGGAAAAACACTAAACATAAAAAACCTAAGCCTATGATATGAACCATAAAAATGTTTGCATGCACTGAGGTGGTTAGCTGAGGTGTCAACTTCTCGAGGGCATAACATTTGCATACTATCTCTGTTTAGGGTGATCGGTAGCCCTTTGGATAGGACTAGCCTATAAGTACACATTTCTCCAATAAAATCATTCATTCAACTATGAATGGACTATGGCATCACAAAAACCATTGTCTAAGGGCTCAAAATAGCCCCAGAAGTTTTGGACATGAAAATCCGTAAAAAATTGCCAAATTGGAAAAAGTGCCAAACTGGAAAAAACTACCAAATTGGAAAAGTTATTTTGAGTAAATGGATTAGGTGGGTGTCCATAGATATCCATATGGATCAACTGTCTCCCCTTAGGAATCAATGGTCTCCATTGCGTTAACATCCCTCATCAAATGGAGAAATTTATGTTGAATTTAACTCTTGGTGAGGCACTTTCCTTGGTGAAGAAAATGTCTGACTTTGACGATACGATAGAGTTGAATGTGCTATTGGTGAGTTACCTTCACCTATGTATCCATAATTTGATCATTGTATCCTCCTCCAAAAAATTAGGGTTGAGTCATGATGGTTCCAACTACTTCGCCACTTCCAAGGTGTCCAACATTGGTGGAAAATATGGGTGGAGGATCTCCACATTAATTACCAAGTGCAGACCAAGAAAGGGAGGAATGCCTAAATCAAAGGAATTTTCATTGACTTGATTGGTCATAGTGTATGACCCATATTGAAGTGGATGAAGCTTGTGATGGGGTCCCATGAGTTTCTCTTTCTACAAATGCAACCAAACTTTATCACCCACCTGAAATTTGAGCAAAATTCAATGCTAGTCATGTCACTGCTTGTAATTCGAATTGGATTTCTCTAGAATGTGATGGAATTGCTGAAGGATATGTTGAATCCTTTCAACAAAATGAGTGGCCTTATTTGCCTCAATGCGAGCATGGGAAAATATACATCAATTGGGGTCAAACGTTGGAACCCCAAGCACACCTAGAAAGGGCTGTGTCCAGTAGAGTTATGAAGGGCTTTTTTGTAGCTATGTTGAATATATGGAACACACTAATCCCATGTACGAGGATGTTTATAATTTTATATCCTCATAATATGCACAATCATCCTATTAACCACCATTTTCTATTAATCATTTTGTGGGTGGAAGGAAGTCGATTGGGTGAGTTTGGTGTCCATAATTTAGTGACCATAGGCTAGACTAGAATGTGCCCAAGAATGTACTATCCAGATTGAAATGATAGTCCATGGCATCCCAGAATGAACCCAAAAACATTCGAATAAGAGCTTAGCAGTGGATTTGACGGTGATGCTCTTCTTGTAGGTTATCATAATGGCCATCTTAGAGAAGCAATCCATGACCACAAACACACAGTCACTACCATGCTTGGTTGAAAGTAGTCCTGACATGTAGTCGATGTATAGGGGTTCCCAAGGCCCATTGAGAGTATGAAAAGGGGAATACAACCCTTTATTCTTAATGGTATGTTTCTCTATGATGTAGGCAATGCATGTTCTGATATACTTGTCGACATCTTGTCAGAGATTCAGACAATAAAAATACTTTTGCAACAACACTAATATATTTTCTAGGCCAAAGGTCCCTTCCACCCGACTGTAATGTACTCCCAAAATCATCTCCACATGCTTGCTTGAAGGTACACAAAGGTGTACCATGTGGCATAAGAGTCCTTCCTAGAGATGAAATTCTGCCATTGGTGTGCCTGCACATAATGCTCGCTAGGTGGAAGTGAGCTTGCGATCACTATCATATAGTTGAGACCATCCATAGGTCTCATGGCCACAAGAGTTGAGCAATGTGGTTAAGGATGCCAATGGTGGTCAACTAAGGAAATCAATGACTCAATTGGTGCTACCCTTCTTATACTTGATGTTCAGGTAGAATTGATACAAGTACATGGACCATTTTTGGTGGCAATAATTCTATACTTCCCTTGTGTTTACATGAAATGTAGGGGCTTGTGATTAGTGTGGGTGACCATCTCTTTTCTGAGTATGTAATGTTTCCGTTAACGACAAGCTCGAAAAATGGAATAATTTCCTTATCATATGTGGGGTATTTTCAGACTGTATCTGAGAGCATATCATTGTGATATGCCACTAGATGGCCATGTTGAGTGAGGATTGTTCCAATAGCATAGTCTGAAGCATCTTTCTGAATTTCAAAGGGTTGTTTCAAATCCAATAAGGTAAGGACATGTGCCAAACATATATATAAGAATTGCTTTATCTCCTCAAATGCTTTCTATTGTTACTTGGCCCAAACAAAATTGGCCTTAGATCCACCTTTGGTCACTTGGCTAAGGGCCCAAGCAATGTGAGAGAATCCCAACACAAACTTGTGATAGAATTTGGAAAGGCATAGGAAGCTGCGAACCTATGTGAGAGTTGTCAAGGTTGGCTAGTCGTCAATGGCTTGGATCTTGGATGGATCCACATGCACACCATGGTCATCCACGATGTACGCCAGATATAAAATTCTCTCCATGCCAAATGAGCACTTCTCTATATTGGCATATAATTTTTCCTATCATAGGGTCATGAGGACCCGGTGAATATGCTACAAATGTTCTTCCCATGTTCTACTATAGATGAGGATGTCATATAGATATACGACCACAAAATAATTGGTGAATGGATGGAGAATATCATCCATTATCCTCACGAATGTTGTTGGAGCATTAGTTATTAGAAAAGGAATGACCAACAACTTTAAAAGGCCTTCTCAAGATTTGAAGCTAGTATTCAAAACATCAGTTGGCTCAATTGGTACCTAATGATAGACAAACTTCATATCAATATTACTAAAATATTTGGAACCCTTGACTTGGTCAAGAAGGTCATCGATACCAAGAATGGGATACCGATTCCATACTATGATTTTATTTAGAGCTCTATAATCAATACAAAGTCACCAAGTCCCATATTTCTTTTGCACCAGCACAATTGGGCTCCCACAAGGTGAGGAGCTCGGTCGGATGTGCCCCTTTTGGATTAATTATTGAATTTGTCACTTGATTTTTTCATTTTCCATGAGGGAACACTTATATACTAGCTCATTAAGTAGAGGCTCCCTGAGTATCAAAACAATTGAATGTTTGACTTGGAAATGTAATGGCACCCTGGTAGGTTTTATGAAGATGTCTTTGTGTGATTCCACAATCTTTTCCACCTACTTTTGTTGTGACGTAGATAAACCTTGTGTGGAGGTAGTGGATTTTGGTGTGATGTTTCATTCCCCTTCAGAGTGAATCATGAAGATGACGAATTTCCTAATCTAGTAGATTACCTTCCCGAACTACTTAGCTGTAATGAGAGACACTATAATAGTGGGAACTTCGTTTGGTATCCTGTAGAGTTTTTTTCCCAAATTAATAATGACACTACAAGGTATAGATTCATACACAATATGACGCTTCCACATATATGGTTGATCACAATCTTTAAGTGGGGCAACATCGCACATTACTTCATCTTTGAAGGGATTGATTTCATAAGGTTGGAAACATTGTTGGTTGACATGGATGTCTTGTACCTAGCTAAGCCACCCAATGTTGTAGGGTTGTGGGTGTGGTGTTATTGGAAACTTCAACCATTTGATGACCTCTATTGAAATCAGGTTTTTGGATTCCACTGTCAACAATGAAATGTAGTGGATTTCCCTTTACCTACATTTGTGAGTGGAATATGCGCTCACCTTTCTCTATCTCCTCTGGATCGTCAGGATGGATCTTTGTGGTAGCTATTGTGAGATTGGTTTCTAGGTAAATGACCCACTTCTCCCTATATATGACTGATTTTATGGGTTATGACTCAGATCAATACTAGGATCAGACTCTGAAGCTTTGATCTCGACCACCAATGACTTCTTTAAGTGACATTCATTAGTGTTGTGCTAGTGCTCTTATGAAATTCGCACAATTTCCTAGTGTCCTTCCTTGTCTTTTTGTTACCCTTCTTTGCTTGTTTCTTGGAATGGTTGTCCTTACTTTGTCCTTTGTTATGCAAGCTAGGGTTATCCTTCCCTTAATTTTGTGGCTGGTGTGTAGGTCCAAAATCCCGCTTGTTCTTCTAATTGAAATGTTTATTGACCTTGATAGCATAGCGATAAGTGGCTCCCAGTGACAATATGCCCAACAACTCCATTTCGATTGGATTTACCTATGCATCCCCCCACAGTATTTTAGAACCAGATGTTGCTCGAAGTATTTGATACCCATATTAGTGGGCAAGGTATGGAAGGTATTTGTGAACTACGACACTCGTTTGGTCCCTCTCTTGATGCAATGTGGTCCATCTCATGTACTGGTCATCAAAGTTTCCCACAGGGTCATATTGTTCCTTAACAAAATCTATAAAAGAGGACCAAGTGGGATCGTCCTCAAACATTTCAGACTCCACTATTGGGTTTTTCTTACAATAAGTTTCCCACCAATTTTTGACATGGGGGACAACCTTAAGGAGTGCAAAGGTGATCTTTTCCTTGTCAGAAAAATGATGGAAAGAGAAAACGCTTATAGCAGATTCAACCATTTATCTAGGGAATTAACATCGATATAGCCTTAAAAAAAAGGAATATCCAAGTTAGCTTGTACCTTGAAGGGTGTGTCTCCTCCGAAGTGATTGCTTGATGATCCCTCCATTATTTCTAGCATTCGTCAAAGGATTTGGGAGAAATTTTCTATCATCTAATTCCTCTGTTGTGCGAGGAATTCCTCGAGGAATAACTTGATAGGATCTCTTTCTAGACCGTCTCCATTTTAGTTGGCCATGGGAGGAATTTTGGGCCACCAAGGGTGGTTTTCCCCAATCTTGACTAGTTGAAGGCCCAACTCTTGATATACGGATTTCATTAGGGACATGCATTGAGAGACAACATAAAGTAGATTGCTTTGATATCACTGATCTAGATTTATGTGATATTGAAATAAAAGAGCACATATAGAACCACATACATAGATATAATGTAGGAAACACAGTGCTAAAGTAAACCTAAATTCTATTAACTGAATAAAATAGAACAGATTATAAAATAAAGCAACTAGAATGGTGGTAGCTTTATATCTAAGAAGAGATGTGGCAGCTATGCTCATTCATCACAAGATGATTTCAAAAGGATTCCAAAGAGTCTTTCTATCATAAACATGAGGGGAAAATCCCTAAACATAAAAAAACTAACCCTAGGAGATGAGTCGTAAAAAGGTTTGTAGGCCCCAAGGTGGTTACTTGAGGTGTCAAGTTGTAACATACCATTTTTGTTGGAAAACATTTTGTGTTAGAAAACATTATTTTAACTTTTATTGTAAAGTTTTATGTTGGACAGGTGTCCAAGGATGACTGTAATTTGCACAATATATTATTATTAAATAAATAAAATAGGAGACAAACACCTAAGAGGACTGTTGAAAGAGTGGTTACTGATCCACTAGGTAGAATGGAATCTGGGGTAGAAGCGAATGGACAAGTGGCAACACCATGATGCAACTAAATAGCTATTGGTATGGGACAACTCCCTTGAAATGTGGTCATAGTGCCCTGAAAGATGGGACTGGATCTTGAGGCTCATTTATTCCAAACTGACCACTAAAAGACCTAGGAAGTATATACAATAGCCATCAAATATTGAAATGGGGTTCATCACTTTTCCTGATGAGGAAATTTACCTTGGGGTTTTGCTATGTTTGCACCTAATAGATTTGATGAGGGGATATGCTATGTTATTGATCATGTTGTGAGTCTGCCAAACTCTTATTGAGTTCAGGTGGTTGATGCTGAGTGGAGAAGGAATTTTATTTGAGGAGGTTGATGCTGAGTGGAGAAGGAATTTTATTTGAGGAGGTTGATGCTGAGTGGAGAAGGAATTTTATTTGAGGAGGTTGATGCTGAGTGGAGAAGGAATTTTATTTGAGGAGGTTGATGCTGAGTTGAGAAGGAATTTTTGAGTGCCTTTCTTCTACACAGATTCCACCCACTTATTGGATCAGTAATCAGGCTCGGGGGTTCATTAGAAGTCAGCAGTGGAGCTGCTTCTTCTGAAATAGGTTGGGAGGAACAGGCCTCCTTGGGTGTTTGTGGGCCCTATCGTCATTTACAGGTTCCATTGTATTATCTATTTTATTTAAAAGTTCTGTTATCTATCTAACTTTTACTGTTTAAGTTTTTATTTCAGTTTTTCTGAATAATTTAATAATTCTGTATAGATCAAACTGATTGAATAAAATAGTCTTTGCATTTTTCCCCATGCAAAATGGAACAACATCGTACTCTAGTACAACGACAAATTAAGGTAGATAGATATGATAGGAAAAATTGTGAAGATGATAGAAGTACCATTCTGTATATTCAATTAATTTATCTACTGATAGAAGTCAATATTATTTCTGCATTTCTTTACATTACTGTTCTTACTTCTATATTTTACTTCATCAAATAGAAAATTATTGTCTTAAAAGATTATTACTGTTCTTTATAATTGTTATTGAGATCATTGTTGAAAACATAATTTCTAAATAATTGCTTAATCTCATCATAACAGAACTGATATATCATTTCAAGTTTCAATTTAGGAATAATAGTTTTCCATTTATCTTCTTCTCAAAAGTTTGCTATAACTACTGTTATTTCTAGTATTGCACACACATAATAGATAAGAAAACAAAAGTCTCTTATCACAAACCTAGGGTTACATATTTTACATGTTCGTATAGACATAAATTAAAAACACACAAATGCAATTCTGTCTACAGAATCGAGCTAGTTAAACAAGCTCCTTGTCATTATATAGATTTATTATTTTTATTAACAATAGACAAACAAAACATTTACATCAAAATCATTAGTGTATGTCGAATAGATTAATTTCAAATATCATCTCCAAGGTTTAAGATATTATATTTCTATAGGAGCAGAGTCAAGAAGAAATCACAAAACACTAGTCGATGTCGAAACATATCAACGAGCATCTTCATTTTATACATTTTAAGCATAGCCAAAAGCCTAAACCCTCACAATCTTCTAGATCGATTACATAAACATTCATACAATTGACGAAGTTGCTTAGAGGCCAAAGCGGATCACATATTACAACAAATAACCATTGATCTAAAGAACAATAGCAGTATTTCTTTTTATACATGCATAGTCTATGATTTCCTTTCCCATCATTTAAACATTTCGTGAGCTCACAATCCAGAAAGAAAACGATAGCAATAGGTGTGTAAAACCTAGTTGCGCAACCATTTAAATTTTACCTTAAATTCGAACATAGAGGCTGTTAAAACACAAATTATTTCCACTTCATAAATTGACGAGTTACAGGTTTTGTTCACGAGACAAGCCCCAAAACAACAAACACAAAACAGTCATGGCATCATAAGTTTTGCAAATATTCTTCTTATTGCAATAGAGTTTGAAAACCCTTTAAATGGAGGAACATTGCCAAGTTCAAAAGCTAGAACCCAAACACTGTGCATTAACATATAAACCATTACATCGACTCTACAAACCAAGAAGTATCCTAACACAGGAGTAAAACGAAACAACACAGACTTCAAACCACGATTTCCAGAACATGTGTTACAACTTCAACGCTTGCCACGAGTCTGCGAGGAGAACCTACGAGGGTTTGCCACCGGGGCTTACCAATTATTTTGCGTGCTATCCATTGGCATCAAACCCAACATTATGAATAAAGAACGATGGTAGTACCTGCCACATGAACTGCAAGGAGTCAATAACAAGTTCCAATAAACATTGATAAACTGAAATGTATTACATAAATTGATATGAGATGACTTACCTTACATATTTTAACAGTCAGATGGAATGCTCTTGCTTCCAAATCCTTCAACCAACGCAGCATAGGTGTCATGCAACTTGACCATAACCAAGCTCGGAGTCAAAAACCTCACCAATAACTTAAAATTGTTACCTGATGAAAGCAATACAACTCCATCGCTACACACTCAGTAAACTCAAGCACTTATATAGTAGGTTCACAATAAAATTTACAGAGAATGGAGACACAATACCATCCACAACCACCCAGGGTCGAGCCCTGCTAACCAGCGGCCTGTCGACCTCTTTCCCAAATGAAAAACAAAAAATGAATGCATGAAGGAAACAATAAACGCTATGCCAAGATTGACTTAGGGTTTTTCACATCTCAACGATCGAGACAAGAGATCAATGATCAATACTTAGACATCAAGCCATGATAGTACCAAGGTAGAGATACGACCAAGCACAATCAATAACCTCATTTAATAACCAGTACCGTTGGATGCCATATCACCCAGGGCTGAGCTTACAGCTTGGTGAACCACTACCATTCTTACCACTATTATCACGTGGAGCCAGAACACGTAGGTGCCATCTTAGTAGCCACTAACATCACATAGGATCACATTTAATTCTAAGATCTCATGTAGAAATCTGCCAGACCCTTGACTGCAACGACATTAAATTCATATCAGCATCGAGTTATGGTGACAATGAAATTCTCGGGATGGTATCACTTCTTTACAACAGTATTACAATCGTGATATAAGTTATCAAACCATAGGATATATATATCAATACCATAACACAATGATGCATAGTTCAAACCTTAGACATGATCACGACAATACATTCACGATATGAGTATTAACCATATTCTAAGTTCACATAGTTTATATGCATTGCACATTCGAACCATAGGGTTTACACATAGTATTTCCCAATGCTATTAGCATAGTTTTCATATGTTATCAAATCAAAGGAATTGATATATTCTTATATATCAAGCATGTATTAGAAATCAATACAATGCCTTAGTATTGTAGGCATAACCGAAAGTTTAACATTTAAACTCACGCATATAATAAACATGCATTACGATTAGAATATCTAGGCCACATTACAATTTTAATAGCTAGTTCACTTTGCATAAAGTTATTGTAAGGAAATTCTAACCCTCACACTATTTAGAAAGCTAGGGTTTGACACCAATCCTATGTGTCACATGCGATTATGTCTAGTAGCACCTTGTTTATAAGATGACACAACAGAACATCATCACTTTAGCATTTCAAGACTTATTACATTATATCTGTCATTTCCCAGGAGATTCACTTATTCTATTAGCGACAAATACAATTATTATTATAAATACAATACAAGTTGACGAAGATAAACGAAAGTCACATACCATCGACATCTTCATGCACGGAAGTATATACATTTATCTTAAAAATAGAGACGACAAGCTGAAGCGTATAACTTGTCTTGATAAACTAGAATTACTCTATAACCTTACCTGCAGATCTGCGAAAGAAAGAATCCAATGCTTTAGCTTTCAAAGCTAAGTAAACCCAAGGGCACCCTGTAGGAACCCCTTCAAAAATATGCAAACAAATTCACTAGTATTGTTACCAGATCTTTACACATAACGAAATAAACATTGTTCTGTTGCATCTTATTTACAACCAAGTATCTTTTTATGTTTAAAAATAAATACAAGCATTTTATGAAGCAGTTATTATCTATTAGTTAATTAATTATCATTCCGCACATAGCATTTATCCTTTTAAATAGGCTATAGCCAAAATTTTTAATTTTTGTGATTTTTGGGATGTTACATGTGGTATCAGAGCGCAAGTTCAAACTCTAGGCCTGATTGAGGCTCATGCGCACAAACACAAAAAAAAACCCAGAAAGTTTATGTTACTAACTTTTGTAATTTAATTTAATTTTTGCACAGAACATATTGACCTTTAATTGTAGGTATGGAATTACCAGAGGAATTACCAGAGGATAGATATCCTCGTAATGAACGTATTAATCATAATAACACTGAAGGAAATTATGTTGAGTTAAACAATTAGTCTTCTGAAATTTTACGCAATGTACATGATTTAAATTCTGAGTTAAAAGCTGTTAAAGAAGAAAATGAATGGATCCTTAAGGTACAGGTAGAGTTGAAACATAATTTCAAAGGGAACTGTCATAGTGAGGAAAGAGGCAGAAAATCAGAATTTAAGGATGATTCTGAAATAATGTCCCACCAACATAAGCATAAGAAAACAAGAAATGATGAAAGGAATAGTTACTCATCCTCTAAATCTAATTCAAGTAATGAAGATATAAATTATGACAGTACTAATAGTGAATGCTGCTCTAAAAAGAGAAAACATAAGCATCATGAATAGATTACTGGGGAATCTAAACAGATTAAGCCACCTACTTTTAATGGCGAAAGTGAGAAGGGTGAGACAACAGAAGCTTGGTTGTCTGGAATCAAAAAGTACTTTAATATTTATGACTACTCTTCTCAATTGAAAGCCAAGATGGCTATTTACAATATGACCGGGAAGGCATATATCTGGTGGTAGGATCATAAAAGAATCAAGAGCATAAAAGAAAAAGAAGTAACTTGGACTATGTTTAAAAGTTTGTTTAAAAATAAGTTTTTGTCGGAACAATACTTTGAAGATAAGTCAAAAGACTTTTACGATTTAAAGTTGGGTACAATGAACATGAAAGAACTGTGTAGCAAGTTCCTTAGCTTGCTGAGGTACGTGCCCTACATGGTTGAGGAAAAACCTAAAGTGCAAAGGTTTCTCAGTTGTTTACCTTTTAATATAAAAGATCGTATTGAGTATGATAGTCCTTCCACTTTGGAAGAAGCCATGAGGAAGATAGATTTATGTTTTGATCAAAACAGAAAAAGAGAAGGAACAAATGGATGGAAGAACAATAAGACTAATCAGTATGATTATAAAAAGAATAATTTTAATCAGAATGTTGGAGGTTTTAAGAAAAATTTTAATAACTGAAATTTTCCTAATAATTACCAGAAGAATGCATCTCAGAACTCTACTGCTGCAAGAAATGTACCTAATAATAATAATCACAGCAATAACACTAACAATAACAACAGGTATGCTGAATAGAAAGGACCCATAAAGTGCTATGAATGTGGTGGACCACATAAGAGAGAAAATTGCCCATGCAACAAGAGGATAGCCAACAATATTCATACTATGCAAGCAGAACCTACAGTTGGAGATATCGCAAGAGAAATGCCCAGGATAAATGCAGCACTGGAGAACTGTCAAGTGGACCATCAAACATCCATGGTCGAAATTGAAGGTGGAACCCGAAGGAGATTTTCAGGTGGAACCGAACTGTACTCTCGACCTAAGTGAAATTATGCTTTGGAATCGCACCATATTGTAGGTAAAGGTGCAATGGAAGAACCTTAGCCCCGATGAAGCTACTTGGGAACTGGAAAGTAATATGCAGGCAGCATATCCAGTTCTGTTCCATGAGGAACTTGATGATGAATAAGCAACATCGAGGACGATGTTGAGCTTAAGTGGGGGTGTTTGTAACATACCCTTTTTGCGGGAAAACATTTTGTGTTAGCAAACATTATTATAACTTTTATTGTAAAGTTTTATGTTGGACAGGTGTCCAAGGATGACTGTAATTTGCACAATGTATTATTACTAAATAAATAAAATAGGAAACAAACACCTAAGAGGACTGTAGAAAGAGTGGTTATTGATCCACAAGGTGGAATGGAATCTACAATAGAAGTAAATGGAAAACTGGTAGCATCATGATGCAACTAACTAGCTATTGGTATGGGACAACTCCCTTGAAATGTGGTCATAGTGCCCTGAAATATGGGACTAGAGCTTCAGGCTCATTTATTCCAAACTAACCACTAAAAGACCTAGGAAGTCTATATAATATCCATCAAATATTGAACTGGGGTTCATCACTTTTCCTGACGAGGAAATTTACCTTGGGGTTTTGCTGTGTTTGCACCCAAGAGATTTGATGAGGGGATATGCTATGATGTTGATCATGTTGTGAGTCTTCCAAACTCTTATTGAGTTCAGGAGGTTGATGCTGAGTGGAGAAGGCATTTTATTTCAGGAGGTTGATGCTAAGTGGAGAAGGCATTTTTGAGTACCTTGCTTCTACATAGATTCCACCCACTTATTGGATCAGTAATCAGGCTCAGGGGTTCACCAGAAGTAAGCAGTTGAGCTACTTCTTCTGAAACAGGTTGGGAGGAACAAGCCTCCTTGGTTGGTTGTCAGCCCTATCATCATTTACAGGTTCCATTGTCTTATCTATTTTATTATTAAAGTTTTGTTATCTATTTAACTTTTACTGTTTAAGTTTTTATTTGAGTTTTTCTGAATAATTTAATAATTATGTATAAATTGAACTAATTGAATAAAATAGTCTCTACATTTTTCCCCATTCAAAAAGAAACAACATCGTACTCTACTACAGAGATAGATTAAGGTAGATAGATATGATAGGAGAAACTGCCAAGATAATAGAAGTACCATTCTCTATATTCAGTTAATTTATCTACTGATAACAGTCAATATTATTTCTGTATTTCTTTACATTACTGTTCTTACTTCTATATTTTACTTCATCAAATAGAAAATTATTGTCTTAAAATATTATTACTATTCTTTATAACTATTATTGAGATCATTGTTGAAAACAGAATTTATAAATGATTGCTTAATCTCATCATAACATAACTGATATATCATTTCAAGTTTCAATTTAGGGTTTATAGTTTTCCATTTATCTTCTTCTCAAAAGTTTGCTATAACTACTGTTATTTTTAGTATTGCATGCACAGAACAGATAAGCAAACAAAAGTCTCTTATCACAAACCTAGGGTTGCATATTTCACATGTTCCTATAGCCATAAATTAAAAACACACAAATGCAATTCTGTCTACAGAATCGAGCTAGTTAAACAAGCTCCCTGTTATTATATAGATTTATTATTTTTATTAACAATAGAAAAACCAAACTTTTACATCAAAATCATTACTGTAGGTCAAATAGATTAATTCCAAATATCATCTCCAAGGTTTAAGATATTATATGTTTGTAGGAGCAGAGTCAAGCAGAAATCACAAAACACTAGTCGATGCCGAAACGTATCAACGAGCATCATCATTTTATACATTTTAAGCATACCCAAAACCCAAAACCCTGACAAGATTATAGATCGATTACATAAACATTCATACAATTGACGAAGCTGCTTAGAGGCTGAAGCCGATCACACATTACAGCACATAACCATTGATTTAAAGAATAGTAGCAGTATTTCTTTTTATACATGCATAGTCTACGATTTCCTTTCCCATCATTTAAACATTTCGTGAGCTTACAGTCCAGAAAGAAAATTATAGCAACAGGTGTGTAAAACCTAGTTGCACAACCATTGTCATTTTACATTAAATTCAAACATAGAGGCTGTTAAAACACAAATTATTTCCACTTCATAAATTGACGAGTTACAGGATTCATTCACGGGCCAAGCCCCAAAACAAGAAAGACAAAACAGTCATGGCATCATAAGTTTTGCAAATATTTTTCTTATTTCAACAGAGTTTGAAAACCCTTTAATTGGAGGAACATTGCCAAGTTGAAAACCCAGAACCCAAACAATGTGCATTAACATATAAACCATTACATTGACTCTGCAAACCAAGAAGTATCCTAACACAGGAGTAAAACGAAACAACACAGACTTCAAACCATGATTTCCAGAACATGTGTTACAACTGCAACGTTTGCCACAAATCTTCCAGGAGAACCTACAAGGGTTTGCCACCGGGGCTTACCAATTTATTCGCGTTCTATCCATTGCCATCAAACCCAACACTATGAATACAGAACGGTGGCAGTACCTACCACATGAACTGCAAGGAGTCAATAACGAGTTCCAATAAACATTGATAAACCAAAACGTATTACATAAATTGATATGAGATGACTTACCTTGCATATTTTAACAGTCAGATGGAATGCTCTTGCTTCCAAATCCTTCAACCAACACAGCAAAGGTGTCATGCAACTGAACCATAACCAAGCTCAGAATCAAAAACCTCACCACTAACTTAAAACTGTCACCTGACGAAAGCCACAGGGCTTCATCGCTACACACTCAGTAAACTCAAGCACTTATATAGAAGGTTCACAATAAAATTTATAGAGAATGGAGACACAGTGCCATCCACAACCACCCAGGGTCGAGCCCTGCTAACCAGCGGCCTATCGTCCTCTTTCCCAAATGAAAAACACAAAATGAATGCGTGAAGGAAACAATAAACGCCATGGCAAGATTGACTTAGGGTTTTTCACATATCAACGATCCATACAAGAGATCAACGATCAATACTTAGCCAACAAGCCACAATAGTACCAAGGAAGAGATACGACCATGGCATTAACACTATAAATGATGTAATATTGTTAGGAAATCATGGTGAGGAGCTCAAGGCCAAGGCCCCGCCATCGATTTCGTGATGCATATGGTTTGCGTGCTAGCAATGCACAGTGGAAATTCAAATAGCATGTAATATGCATTTTAATAAAAAATACCCACAACTAGCTATGCAATGCAACAAAGAGATGGGGGCATGATTTCACAAGGAATTGGGAGGGAAAACATTCAAACCCTTGAGCCAATAGAGTCAAGCCAAGTGTCAATGAGGGAACCCATCAAACCCTCAACTACCCATGTTGACTTTTGTACCCAACCATTGATTTCTCCCAAGAGTTGGTTGGGGAAGTTATTGCCTTGGGAATGGGAAGGTATGGCTGTCCAAAATCGGGTATGGGCAAGCCACCCTTCATGGAAAAACGTGTTGGTCTTTTTGGGCAAGAATAGAGCCACGAAATGGCTGCCTAAGCCATTATTCACCATGGCCTTGCTCTCTCACGCAGCAAAAGTTGCCTGGGCGTTTTCCTCCCTCGTTTTTCTGTGTCTCCCTTTATCTTTTAGCTGGGAAGGGGTGTTTTTGTGTTGGTTACCCGTGGGGAAAGAGAGCAGAACGTTTTGGGTCTTCCTGGGGGTCGTTTAGGACATTGGAAGGGATCCTAACCAGTGGAGAGAAATCGGTTTTTCTCCCTGGGGTTGAAATCGAAATTCCACAATTCGTTTGGGTGAACCACGAGTTGGGAGAACCAATGTGGACCCTGTTTTGTGAACACCTCTGTTGTAAATGTGTAACCCTATCAATAATCGTTTTTGCTGTGAGAAAGAAGAGTATAATGGGCATGGGTGATGGGTAATCCCTGGTTCTGGCTTGAGATTGGGAATGAGCGTCCATTGTGCAAGTGCAGCCTGATAAACCCAGTTAGACTGGTTTGGCTAAAATAAAATGGTTAATAGACTGTGTGTGAGCGTGAATGTCCCCTTTGTCCTTGTGAGAATCATGCCCAGCTTGGGGGTGGCCTTTGGACGGACTCAGTATAAGCTGTCGAAGAGCCTACGGTTGGGTGGAACGTTGTAGCGACATAGCTAGTTGCTTGGGACAATTGAAATGAAGATAAGTGTTTCTGCCTATGTATTTACTTCTGCTGTGTTTGCTTAGATGTGTACATCTGCATGCCTGTCTTTCTATATATGGGGTTGTTTTATTTAGTAGTTATTGGGGCCAATTGCCCAGTTTTAGCATCACGATCCTCTCCATTGCACTGGCATGATGGGTGGGGACGTTACATTTGGTATCAGAGCTGCTGGTTGCAGCATTGGGCCTCTATGGGCCAAACCCAATTGCAATGTTTTAAGTGTGTTTGAAAAAAATTTGCTTAGAGTCTGTTTGAAAAAGTTTTTGTTTAAAGACTGTTTCGGAAAGAATTCCCGAATGTCTTCCGCAACTGCGGAAGCATTCGGCGAATCTTTCCGAAATTTCGGAAGCATACCGCGAGTTTTTCCGAAATTGCGAAGGGAAGTTTTCGGAAGGAATTCTCTTCCGAAATTGCGGAAGGAATTCTCTTCCGAAATTTGCGGAAGGAATTCTCTTCCGAAATTGCGGAAGGATTCCGCGAGTTGTCCTGCAATGCGGAAAAATTCGGCGAATTCCTCCGAAAAAGACGGAAAAATTTTCAAAGTGTTTTCAAAATTTTTGTTTAAGGTTTGTTTCGGAAAGAATTCGGGAAAGTCTTCCGAAACTGCGGAAGGATTCCACGAACGGCTCCGAAACTGCGGAAGGATTCCGCGAACGACTCCGAAATTGCGGAAGGATACAGTGAGTTGTCCCGCAACGTGGAAAAATTCGGTGAAATGCTCCGAAAAGAAGAAAAATTTCTAAGTGCCCGGTGTTGAAAGGAAATTTCGGAAGGAATTCTCTTCCAAAATTTCGGAAGGAAATCTCTTCCGAAATCGCGGAAGACTTGGGCGAATCATTCCGCAACTACGGAAGACTTCGCCGAATCATTCCGCAACTGCGGAAGATTTCGGCGAATCGTTCCGTAATTGCGGAAGACTTCACCGAGTCGTTCCGCAACTGCGGAAACATTCAGCCAACCGGCCCGCAACTGCGGAAGGGCCCGCAACTGCGGAAGGATATAGCCAACCGGCCCGCAACTGCGGAAGGATATAGCCAACCGGCCACAATTGCGGAGGGATATAGCCAACCACCCCACAGTGGGAAGCATCGGGGCTCGGAATGGGATGATTCCTGTGGGGCTCAGAGGCCATTGACAGAGGCCATGAAAGAACCAGTGAAGGCCCCGGGCCCATTACACTCCGATTTGACAGAAAATGGATAATAGTAACTTTTGAGGGACGGAATCCCGAGGCTTGACGGAAGGTCGGTTTGAGCTGAAATTGATCAGGAGCAGTCATGAAGTAGGCACGATGTTAAGTTCAGAATCTTGGAGCCAAACTCCAAAGGATGTGGAGTCAGGGTGATCAAGAAGGCCAAAAAGCACTGTTCCGGGTCACTTTTTCGGGATTTTGAAAAGCTGGTGGACAGTAAAAGTGACCCTAGATGTGGGAATCGAAAATTTTACTGAACTAGACATTTCATATTCTCATTAAGATGGACAGTTTCCGTTAGACGAAGATTTTCCAGAAATGCACCGTTTGGGAGATAGCCATTTTTGGCCCAAAATTTGGAATTTTGGAAAAATGTGAAAAGTGAGAAGTAGCAAAACCCAGAAATTCATAGAAGATGAACGGTGCATCGGAATTGAGATCCGTGAATTGCTGAGTGTTCCTTGTTATATGGAATAACTCCGTCCGATAGAAAAATTTTTGTGATTCCTCATATATTTTCTTCCACGGGTGGCTAAAGTTGGCATTCTGGACCAAAATGCAACTATGTAAAATGTGCAAAATTGTAGTGAAAGTTGTCATTTTTGAAGGGATGCAGTTTCCACACCCGATGTCCGAATGAAGCATGAAAACAGGCATTGGAAAGCTTGTCTAGCAGGGAACGATGATACATGACCAGAGTTTGAATGAGGTCTACAGATATCATAATTATTTAGTGCAGAAGAGTGCCAGCGGCTGTTTTTGACAAAGAAATTTTGTTGTCAATGTGGGCAATTTCTACAATTGCAGGATATGGAAGAGAAATTCCATGATACGAGGAGGGATCGAAAAGGGAAGAATTTCTTAAACCTCTATTCGTTATCATACTTATAATTATGAAATTGTCATATGGCATAAAAATGTTAAAATCTAAGGGATTACATAGATGTATATCTACTAGATGGCATCTTAACATTGCATAATGCATATGGAAATGCTTGTGCCTAAATGGGATATTGCATATTGGTAGAAGAATGAAGTTTGAATATGCAATGAACCACTAATGGAGGATATTGTGATTGATGATCACTATTGATGATTGGTATTGGTTGTAGGACCAAAGATAACAAAGAGCGTGGCTAAATGTGCTGAGGATGTTGTTGCATGAAGCCCAAAAACCTTATGAGGAAAGGATGGTGCAACAAATCTATGATCATAAAATTTGCAAAAGGACTGAACAGCCTAGGTAAGAGGCCAACTGATCAGGTAACATCAGGCGATGTTAATGGTAACCATGCAGGTAATGATTATCAGTGCCCAATTGCATGAATGTTGAAAAGGGATTTGGTAAGATCTCTTCAACTATGTTTGAGCTATGTCAAGGTAGTTTACATGTGATATTGGTTACCGATTGGGACTGTTAACCTACCAAGCTTGGTGAGGTGTGGGTAAGTGAAGGAAATGATCCTTACACCCTATGACTGTTTAGAAATCTCAATGCATTCATATGAATCTATATCATGCCATGTGTATGTTGGTTATGTACTTAATAACCAAAGCAAGTGAGGATTGGTGGTCCTGATTATGATAATGCAAGTTATATGAGATAGCCATATTTCGATCATAATATGCTTGAATGCATAGTAATCATGAAACAATGCAAGGTAGCATTGAGTAGATGTGCATTAAGAGATTTTATAAACCTTGTGATGCATGGTATGAATGCATAGGTATGATACATATGTTATTGCAAATAAATAATGAATGAAATGATGAACTGATGATAATTCGAGGATCACTTCATGGGCTTTTTATGAATGATATGACTGTGAAATTTGATCTAGAGCTTATAAGGAGGAATCTCATGGTTGAGAGCTCTAAGTTCTGTTAGTAAAACAGTTGTAAATATCAGATTTGCAATTGTTTTGGATTTGAAATTTTGCTAATAATTGCTAATGACTGTTTGGCTTATATGAAAATGTGTCAGGAGGACATGCTGTAAGTGGATGCTCCCGTATGGTAGCAAGCATAAGACCATAACGGGAAGAGTGGTGTCACTTACAGGAGCCAAACAATATGAGGATAACCTCATGGATAAGAAAACCAATTTCGGTAGTAGACAGAATTGTAAATTCATATTGAATTTAATTATTAATGCTATTGATTGGTTATGGAACAATCATATTTGAAGCTTATTGCTAAATGTTGCTGACTGTTTGGCTATGTGATAAAGTGTGCCAGGATGACACATTGCAGGAAGATCATGTGTGATGGCCTGCAGAAGCCAAACTAGATGGGAAGGATCCCATGCTTTGGAAATGGGTTTCGGGTGAAACGCCATTGTAAATGTTGATAATGTCTCAGACAAACTGCATGTTGGTAAAGCATGTGAGTGAGACAGTAAATTATGCCAAGAAGGCATGTGTGGGTTATGACACGTGAAAAGATTGGGGTGGCAAACCGAAGGACTATTGACTCAGAGAAGGGAGCCCCATTCTTCACAAATGCAGAAAATATACATCTGTGAAGCGAATGAGTATCCCGTAACCCTAACTAAGAATATACGTGTCTGGTTATTAGATTTAATATGCAGAGCATGCTCCATCTTATTTATATCATTGCAGACTGCTTGAGTATGATTAGGGCCTACATGGCGCACATCGGAGAGGGGGTGCACACCTTTTCTGGTGCTGGGTCATGATAGGGTTTTCAATATTGACTACACCCTAAGGGAATGGATGCATTCCTAGTGTTTCAATACTTGATAGTGAATGATATGAAATATGATTACAATTTTTGGGCAGCAATACTGATGAGCCTGCTTATCCTTCTTGTGCTAACAGCTTACACAGATGCAACTTGGTGTTGCACGAAAGAGGCAAAGTGAAGAAAGGGTGCTCAAGAGGACTGTATGGGCAGTGGTAACCTTTCTACGCTCACACTAAAGGACACTAGAAGGGATGGATAGGCCCAGAGAGCTGTGTTGCAGAAAAGGGGTATCATCCTTGCGTAGTGTGAGTGGGTATTGTGCGGCCATGCTAGCCTGCAGTCAAGTGAGTCACCTATGGAGTTCCTGGAGGGAGCTGCTGGTTGCGCAAGAGAGGGAGCCACGTAATCATATTATGTTGTTCATGTTGCCTGAGAAACCCAGTCGATGTACTGGCTTGGCAATGGTTGTTGTATGCCTGATAAAACCAGTCGGCGTACTGGCTTGGCATTGGTTATTTGGGAGTTGTGGTGAAAGGTTGCTGGATGCCTGATAAACCCAGTCGGTGTGCTGGCTTGGCATGTTGTTAAATTAATGCCTGACAAACCCAGTCGGTGTACTGGCTTGGCATTGGATATTTGCATGTTGTGAAGGTACTGGTTATTTGGGTGATATTTCCTGACAAACCCAGTCAGAGAACTGGCTTGGAAATGATTTTTGAAATGCTTGATAAACCCAGTCGGCATACTGGCTTAGCATACTGGTTTTGAAATGCTTGATAAACCCAGTCAGCGTACTGGCTTAGCATACTGATTTTAGGGATGCCTGATAAACCCAGTCGGCGTACTGGCTTGGCATTGCCTATTCGGATGATGTTGTGGAGCAGCATGTACGCTGGCCAAACATCCACCCCACAAGTGATCCAAGGCTTGTAAAGCAGAGAAGGAAACCTGTGGAGTAGCGAGGAAACGCAAAATACAGATAAGTATTCTTTTTCATTTAATTCTTGTTGGAATAATGAAGATTTTAGGAACGAATCTTATTGCAACCAAACTAATACATTGTTGTTTCTTTGTTGGAAACCTTGGCCGTTACAGGAAGCAAGGACCCTGAAAGAGCTATAAATGCTTGGTAAAGCTAGAGAGTAACTGGTTGGAGCCATAAATGCTTGGTACAGCCAGAGAGTAACTGGTTGGAGCCATAAATTCTTGGTAGAGCCAGAGAGTAACTGGTTGGGCGCTATGAAATTCTTGGAAAATTCAGGGAATAGATGGTGGAAACATTAACCACTCGATGTTGTGGAGCAGCCGGCGTGCTGGCCAAACATTCCCTTAAACAATTGATAAAACCAGTCAGCATACTGGCCTGGTATTTCCTGTTCGAATGGTTGTGGAGTAGCCTGCGGGCTGGCCCAACATTCATTGTTGTATCCACGGGAAATCCAATGCTTGGAAAGCGAAGAAGGATCCTGTGGGATAGAGTGAAGACATCCTATAAAGATAAGTGTTCGGTTATCTTGCAACTCTGCTTATGAATATACATGTGTATATGATTTTCTTAAATTCTCATTTGGAAATAAACCCTATAGAAATACACTAAACATGTGAATTGACTCAATGTTTGAGTGTGGGTATTGCTGGAAGCAAGGACTATAAAAGCATCTGGAGGATGCATGTGGACATATGACTGTACTAAGGAGCTCAGTATGAGCAGTAAAAAAAAAAAAAAAAAAAAGATGGTGCTAGTGGGACTGTGTGGGTCCTAGCAGCCAAAGGTTCTGTAAGCAACAATGGGGAAGAGATCCCTAGTTGAAAGGCATTAGACAGACCTTAGACACTAAAGTGTCATAGCCAAGAAAGGACAAGTCAAGCATTCACATTGAAGTGAAAGAGGCCAAGGAGAATAGAACCACCAATGATGGTGTGGCTCCGGATTGGAACAAGACTAAGAGGGGGAAAACTCTTACTCTTCTCTTTCTTTGACTGATGCATCTTAGAAACAAAGGATTGTTGAGTGCATGTCATAAATGGAACCAAATTGTGTTCGTTGCTTGAAATGAATTGAGAATGCTGAAATAGTTATTTTCTTGTGAAAGGATGAACATGAGTGAGTTCATGTGTGTGTGGAAAGCATGAAATGTGTGGAAGTCTCATGAGTAAAGCATGGACGTTCCAAGTCAATTAGGAAAATAATTGACTAATTTTATTATTGTGTTATGCTTGTCCTAACAAGAATTGTCATGATAAGTCTCACAGATAGTTGCTGGGACAACAAGAAAGATGGCATCCATGAAATTCCAGACTTGTAGATCAGCTGGAAGATAAACAATTGGAAGGGATTGCTCTGGAGCAATGCCCACTTGTAAAAGCTGGAAGACCAAAGCTGGAAGGAGACGCTGGTGGAAGCTAGAGGAATTGATCCTGAAAGTTCAAAGTAAAGGGGTAAAACGCAGAACAGACCTGTCACATTTTGTGAATTTTGAATCATGCGTAAAGTGGGTATTCATACCTAAGTGTTGGAACACCGAGGACGGTGTTATTCCAAGGGGAGGGGAATGTAATGTCCCCAGTTTGGCCCCATGGCATTAACACTATAAATGATGTAATATTGTTAGGAAATCATGGTGAGGAGCTCAAGGCCAAGGCCCCGCCATCGATTTCGTGATGCATATGGTTTGCGTGCTAGCAATGCACAGTGGAAATTCAAATAGCATGTAATATGCATTTTAATAAAAAATACCCACAACTAGCTATGCAATGCAACAAAGAGATGGGGGCATGATTTCACAAGGAATTGGGAGGGAAAACATTCAAACCCTTGAGCCAATAGAGTCAAGCCAAGTGTCAATGAGGGAACCCATCAAACCCTCAACTACCCATGTTGACTTTTGTACCCAACCATTGATTTCTCCCAAGAGTTGGTTGGGGAAGTTATTGCCTTGGGAATGGGAAGGTATGGCTGTCCAAAATCGGGTATGGGCAAGCCACCCTTCATGGAAAAACGTGTTGGTCTTTTTGGGCAAGAATAGAGCCACGAAATGGCTGCCTAAGCCATTATTCACCATGGCCTTGCTCTCTCACGCAACAAAAGTTGCCTGGGCGTTTTCCTCCCTCGTTTTTCTGTGTCTCCCTTCATCTTTTAGCTGGGAAGGGGCGTTTTTGTGTTGGTTACCCGTGGGGAAAGAGAGCAGAACGTTTTGGGTCTTCCTGGGGGTCGTTTAGGCCATTGGAAGGGATCCTAACCAGTGGAGAGAAATTGGTTTTTCTCCCTGGGGTTGAAATCGAAATTCCACAATTCGTTTGGGTGAACCACGAGTTGGGAGAACCAATGTGGACCCTGTTTTGTGAACACCTCTGTTGTAAATGTGTAACCCTGTCAATAATCGTTTTTGCTGTGAGAAAGAAGAGTATGATGGGCATGGGTGATGGGTAATCCCTGGTTCTGGCTTGAGATTGGGAATGAGCGTCCATTGTGCAAGTGCAGCCTGATAAACCCAGTTAGACTGGTTTGGCTAAAATAAAATGGTTAATAGACTGTGTGTGAGCGTGAATGTCCCCTTTGTCCTTGTGAGAATCATGCCCATCTCGGGGGTGGCCTTTGGACGGACTCAGTATAAGCTGTCGAAGAGCCTACGGTTGGGTGGAACGTTGCAGCGACATAGCTAGTTGCTTGGGACAATTGAAATGAAGATAAGTGTTTCTGCCTATGTATTTACTTCTGCTGTGTTTGCTTAGATGTGTACATCTGCATGCCTGTCTTTCTATATATGGGGTTGTTTTATTTAGTAGTTATTGGGGCCAATTGCCCATTTTTAGCATCACGATCCTCTCCATTGCACTGGCATGATGGGTGGGGACGTTACAACCAAGTTCTCATACTTAATACTAGTAAATCCTATCTCATCCAAGACACCAACTAGTATACCCCACTCAGATTTATTAATGGAAATAACACAACTAGATTTTGGGACTCAGTTCTCCTAATGAACCAGCTTTATCTGTATAAATACAAAAGCCTTGTCCAGGGAATGGTGCAAAATTTCATAGTTATATTTCTATAAACTTGGGTATTGACAGGTTATGAATTTGTAGACTCAAAATCAATGGCCATGCAGGGAGCCAAAAATTATTTTCATTTAAGTGAATCAAGGAATTAATTGGAGATCAGTGGATGGATTAAGGCCACTACAGATGCGAGGGAATGTGAAAGAAGTCATTGCTGCTTACTATGTAGTGCATTGCATATCACAGTTACTTCAACCTACTATTCCTAATTCCAATAGATGTTGTGTCCAGCACATCATGATCATTGTTGTACATAGTATTGAAGCTTTATTGCTAGTGTGTTTAAGCATTGTTTTCCCACTTCCACCCATTCAGCTTACCCCAATGATGTGAGGCGGAGCAGGAATTCCATAATCCACATCAATAACCACACATTACATATAGTTATTAGAATAATATGTATTTTAAATACAATCTAATGTAGTGCAGGATGAAACAATAGAGAAGGGTTGTTTGGGAAATAAAATCATATCTTTCAAACACATATATCTATGGATCCAACAACATAAATTTACAACCCTGTATTACAAGGATGGTCCTCATCTATATACAAGGATATCCCAAGAAAAAAGTCTATGTTGCATTGGTTAGCCACGAACTTAATGTTGCCTCACACCTCCTAGGTTCCCTCCCAATTGTTAATCAATGGGGATGTTGGCTCTTAAAAGAGCCTCTTCATGGAATTGATATCATAGTATTTGTGAGTATACCATTGCCCCTCAACAATTTTGTTCATGAAATTATTTTTTATGGTGGTCTTTCTCCAACAACACATATAGAAGAGTGGGATCAAATAGTTGCATCCATCAAACTATGCCAAGTCTTTAATGGAAAAATTGCCAATCTCAAATGGGGTTCACAGGGAAAGTGCGTGTACAAAAAAACTGTATAGAATATCCATGTTATTTTAATATGTGATGGGAACATTATCCCTAAAGGGCTCTGTTTTCCACTATTCATTGAACACCTGCTTGTTGTTTTTAACTCCATTCTGGAATAGGATATGTTTGACATCACTGACAAGAGTATTCAAACCGCTGCAAACATTGGCATACGTAGGATTTGGGAGTTGTCTCTACTAGTGTACTATTCATCCATTGTAGTATCATGGAACCCATCAATGGAGATCTCAAATAGTTGAGTTGTGCTCATTTGATGAAGCATCAGAGAATTGGAACAATCATCATTAGTCATTTTGGCATTAACAATGTCCATTATATGTCGACCCATTTCTTGAATACATTAGGATTGTTTGCTACAACCCTTGAAATCCACATATGGCTTATGGACATAATGAGATCAGCAGGGCCTTGAAGAGTGAACAAGAAATAGTTGACATTGTTCTACATTTCGGATTTTATTTTTATACTGATATCTTCTATATAAACTAAAGTTGCTCATTCGCTTTAATTTTTTGATGAGGTGGAGGCCATGTTGCACTTGCATTTGAAAGGATTTTGATGGGAATCCTTTGTGAGATAAGGGGTCTATGTAATAAGAAATATTGGAGATTTTATCAACGGTAGGATCGAGGTGCAAGAGCTTTTTCTTGAGTTCCTCACTCAAAGATTTGCCAGAAACCATAGTAATCATGGTGGTTATGGTCACTCTAAACAACTCCCCGGTTGAAGATCCAATATTGGGATAAGAAACAAGGTCCATAGTTATACTATAGTGCAAAAATCAATATTGAGCCCTAAATAAAAAAATCCCTAAATCTAACTGATTTTTTCTTTTGGTGTCCAACAACGGTGGAAAATATGGGTGAAAGATCTCCACATTCATTACCAGGTGCAGACCAAGAAAGGGAGGAATTCCCAATTCAGAGGAATTTCCATTGACTGGCTTGGTGATGGTGTACGACCCATATCGAAGTGGATGAATCTTGTGATGGGGTCACGTGAGCTTCTCTTTCTGCAAATGCAACCAAACTTTATCATCCACCTGAAATTTGCGTGGAACTCGATGCTAGTCATGTTGTTGCTTGTACTTAGCATTGGATTTCTCTATAATGTGATGTACTTGATGAAGAATGTGTTGAATCCTTTCAACAAATTGAGTGGCCTTATTTTCCTTGATGCGAGCATGGGAAGAGCTACATCAATTGGGATAAAAGGTTGGAACCTCAAGCACACCTAAAAAGGGCTGTGTCCAGTAGAGATATGAAGGGATTTGTTGTAACTATTTTGAATATATGGAAGACTCTAATCCCATGTACGAGTATGTTTATAATTTTATATCCTCAGAATATGGACAATCATCCTATTAACCACCATTGTCTGTTGATCAGTTTGGGGGTGGAAGGAAGTTGATTGGGTGAGTTTGGTGTCCATAATTTAGTGACCATAGGCTAGACCATAATGTTCCAAAGAATATACTATCCTGATATCAAATGATAGTCTATGGAAGCCCAAAATGAACCCAAACACATTCGAAGAAGAGCTTAGCAGTGGCTTTGGCGGTGATGCTCTTCTTGCAGGTTGTCATACTGGCCATCTTAGAGAAGCAATCCATGACCACAAACACACAATAATTACCATGCTTGGTTTAAAGTAGTCTTGACATGTAGTCTATGGAGATGGATTCCCAAGGCCCATTGAGAGTATGAAAAGGGGCGTACATTCCTTTCTTATTAATGGTATGTTTCGTGATGGTTCAAGCAGTGCATGTTTTGATATACTTGTCGACGTCTTGTTAGCGATTCAGCCAATAAAAATACTTCTGCAAAAACACTAGACTATATTTTCTAGGCCAAAGTGCCCTACCACCCGATTATAATGCACTCCCCAAATCAACTCCACACGCTTTCTTGAAGGAACGCGAAGGTGTACCAGGTGGCATAAGAGTCCTTCTTGGAGATGAAATTTTCCCATTGGTGTGTCTGCACATAATGCTCTATAGGTGGAAGTGAAATAGATATGACTGTCAAATAGCTGAGACCACCCAGAGGTCTCATGGCAACAAGAGTTGAGCACTGTGGTTAAGGATTCCAATGGTGGTCAACTAAGGAAATCAATGACTCAATTGGTTCTACCCTTCTTATACTTTATGTTCAAGTAGAATTGCTACAAGTACATGGACCATTTTTGGTGGCAATCATTCTGTAACTTCCCTTGTGTTTACATGAAATGTAGGGGCTTGTGATTAGTGTGGATGACCATCTCTTTGTCGAGGATTTAATGCTTCCATTTACGGAAAGACCGGGCAATGGAATAATTTCCTTGTCATATGTGAGGTATTTTCGGACTGCATTTGAGAGCGTATGATTGTGATATGCCATTGGATGGCCATGCTGAGTGAGGATTGTGCCAATAACATAGTTTGAATCTTTTTCATAAATTTCAAAGGGTTTTTACAAATCTGATAAGGTAAGGAAAAGTGTTGAACATATATATAAGCATTGCTTGAGCTTCTCAAATGCTTGCTATTGTGACTTGGACCAAACAAACTTGGCCTTAGATCGACATTTGGTCACTTGGCTAAGGGCCCAAGCAATGCGAGAGAATCCCAACATAAACCTACAATAGAATTTGACAAGGCCTAGGAAGCTACAAAGCTCCGTGAGAGTTGTCAAGGTTGGCCATTCTCAAATGGCTTCGATCTTGGATGGATCCACATGAACACCATGGTCATCCATGATGTATCCCATATATTGAATTCTCTCGATTCCAAATGATGTAACAACCCTCATATATGAATATAGAGAATATTTGATATAATATGATACAATGTAATATAGTATAATGTAAATAATCAAAAGAAAAATGAAAAAGAAGTAATGGAAAACAAATTTTGCATAAAGATAGAAATTAAATAAGAAATTAAGAAATTGGGAGAAGGAGGGGATAAAAAGGAGAAAAAGAAGTGAAGAGGGGGTCTTTTTTTGTCTTTGGCCATCTTGGAAGAGGAGCTCTAGAGAAGAGGAGAGCAAGATAGCACTGGCATAGGGTTAATTGTTGGGGGCTTGGGGGCCTTAGCCTTTGGATGGGGTTTGGTTGGGTGGAGAGTCGTCCCCCCACATTCAGTTGCACTATTGGAGCGTTCAAGGTAATGGTAGCTGCTAGGTCATCTAACCAGGTACGGCTCCTTTATTTTCATAGCACATGTTTCTGTTATATTGTTGATTACATACACTCTATTGTTACAAATATTTTATTGCATGATGCTTCTTGTTGTATACTAGTTTTTATAAATTTATAGGATATCATATCCTTACATTTGGTATTAGATCCAGGTTTCGATCCTGGGACCTGTGGGTTATAAATGAGCACTTCTCTATATTGCAATATAACTTGTCATATCATAGGGTGTTGAGGACCTATTGAATATGCTACAAATGTTCTTACCATGTTCTGTTGTAGATTAGGTTGTCATATAGATATATGACCACAAAATAATTGGTGAATGAATGAAGAATATCATCCATTATCCTCACGAATGTCACTGGAGCATTAGTTAAGACAAAAGGCACAACCAATCACTAGAAAAAGGCCTTCTCAATATTTGAAGGAAGTATTCCAAACATCGGTTGGCTCAATTGGTACCTGATGATATCCATACTTCATATCAAGCTTACTAAAATAATTGGTGATGAGTCCCCATTTCAGGTATTTGATAGTTTCTTTTCCCACTAGTAAAGCACAAGAAAGGTTGTAAAAATACACTTGTTAGTGGGAAAATGATTTACCTTAATTATTTAATGAAGTGTTTTAAAAGATTATTCTGTTATGTTTTGAAAAGCATTGCTATGAGCTAATTGCATGAAAAATGAGGTTGAATGAGCAGGTGTAGGTGTACTAAAGGATAATGCGTGAATGAAGGGAAGGACTGGAAGAACATCACCAAACTCAGGTTTTTTTCCTGATCTATAAAGAAAGAAAGAACTCTTCAAAGAGAATCGGCAGTTAGACATTTTTTATTAGGTTAAGATTTAGGATTTTATAAATATGGACCTCTCGGGTAGCGAGAGGCCTTTGCTGCTATTTTGAAGAATTATTGTTTTAATTTTTCGACTATCAAGACAGTTGGTTTATAAACCTAGTTTTAAACTATGCTCTCTCTATTTTAAATAAAGGATTTATGTTACCTACGATTCAACGTTGATAAGTTCTTTTCACTCCTGAGTATGGCTTGGAGAGGGCCTCTCCAACACGTAAGTCAGGAGATCTCGCAGTATAGGTATTTCTCATTATGTGTCTTGCATTGGTTGAATTTATATTGCAGATGAGAGTATTCTAAATAGCGTCTAAATAACACGATTTGATTTCTGTAGTGGTTGATCACTTCTGATTCCGTAGTTCATTACAACGCATTCTGTAGTATTATAATGTTGTGTCTGTAGTCATGTAGCAGCATTCCGTCAAAGCATAATTTAACACTTATTTCTCTATGTACATGCATTTACTTCTGAAGTAGCGATTTAGATCTTAAGCCTATGTATTCATTTCATTATTAGGACTTCTCATAGAGATTGATTTCTTTCAGTATTTATTGCTTATATGATGACAATCACTTCTTATATGTTTTGATTAAAAATGCAGCATTAGATAATGGCATTCTGAATTCAACCTTAGCATTAAAGTATGTTAGATTAGACTTTGAGTTTTATGCAGTTGATTTCGAGTAAGTACCCCTTAGATTAAAGATCAAGGTTTCATTACTTTAGAATAGATCTTTTCTAAATCCCAACATTCAATTCCATAGTATAATTTTTATTGTTTTCAGTGAGTTAATTCTTAAAAATAAATTTACTATTTCCTGCATCCAAATTCTTAGCCATAGATTTGCTGCTTTCAGTATCTGAATTTCTTAGCATAGGAATTTCTCCTCCATAGATTAACAATCCTATTTACAGTTCATTTAATCTTTCTTAGACAGCTCTTTAAAAACATTGATACAAACACCCAACTTCGACAAGGACTATCCTAGAAGAGCACATATAGTTCCAATGCCTCTAAAGTTTGTACATCCCCTAGTTTGATAATTAAAGTAAGCTCCTAGTCTAGTTGCTCTCATTAGGTACCCATACTTAGAGCTCACCACTTTTTGGTGCCGTTGTTGGGGAGGTGATAAATCGTTTACGAGACATCACCTAAAACAACACAAAAAGAAAACAAAAATCACATAAAATAAAAACATAATTTTTTTTTTACCAATGAATGCCTCGTCAGCAAAGGGATAGGTTTGGATGCTTTCTACCTAAGCATCCCATGAGCAAAAACGGTAATAACAGTTCTGACCATTCTCAGTTTAAATTTCTGAACTCTGAAAATGAAATTGACTCCACATACGATCCAAACATAGACAACTTAAACAGAGACAACTTCTCTACCAGCTCTAGCTCAAACACTACGATGGTGGATGAAGAAGAGAAACCTAGGAAGTTGTTCATTTTCCCCACTAGCATACCTCTTGGAGATGCACGGATGAAGAATATCAACCCTAATATCTCGACACATTCCTGTTTGAATTTGAGGTAGTTTGCAGATTCTTTGATTACACTACGGATGCAGAAAAGCTAAGACTTGTTCCCTCCACACTGAAAAATTTATCAATTAGGTGGTTCATGAGTTTAGAGGGGAATAGTATTTTTAGTTGGGACCAGATGAAACATGCATTCCTAGAAAAATATAGGGACTACTGCAAAGCAAAGGATACAAGGGATGAAATATTTAGGATGCAACAAGGAGACCGTGAATCCTTAGAAGACTATGCCCAGCATTTTCAGCTCAGCTACAAATGAGCTAACCATTTCACCCTAGACCCCAAATCACTGAAACTTGTTCTTCTTAGAGGGATCAAAGAAGAGAATTTTGAGATCTTAAACCTATTAGGAGATAGAGACATATTTCAGAAGACTTATGACAAGATACTCCAGATTTTCAAGAACCATTCTAGGTCTAGGAAAAGAAAGAATGGGACAAGAGATACACATCTACCCATAGGATCTTCATCATCTTCAGGACCCAATCTTACAAAATATTATTTAGGAAACTTGTTAGATGATATGAAGACAGACATCTTACAATCTCTAGCCATGCAACTTGATGCACTTCAGATAAAAAAGAAGCAAGATGAAATTAACCAAGCCTTGGAAGTATTCTGTCCTTGTTGTAGAAAAAATCATGAGAAGGGGAAGTGCACCTTGAACACCATAGAAGTATCGGGTCTCTACACTGACAACCATTCCACTGATAAATGTCCCATCTTACCCTCATGCAAGGCTACTATTCAAGACCTAGCAGCTGAAGGAGCAATAGAACAACTCTGTTTTATAAATCAAAGGAGGAGTAACTTTGTTAGACCATATCAACCTAGAAATCAAACATACTATACTCAGGGTAAGCAAAATTTGAACTCTATACCAACCCCTTGGCAATCACAGCCAACTCAGAACCAATGGCAGCAAAATCAACAAACCTATCAGCCATCCTATTAGCACCCATATTACCCACCATCCTACCCTCCATACCCCCCACTTTTTGCCCCAACAAACAATAATTATAGAAATCAATACCCCCACCCATCCAATTGGAGAGCCCCTACATAGCAGCCACTGATCATGCCACCCCCACCGAATCAACCACCCCCAATACCTCCACCAATTCCATCCCAGCCCATCCCAAACCCTGATAATAATAGACCACCACCACAACAACATACCTATAACGCATATATCACACAATTCCCTACCTATGTCGTAGACACCATGGAAATAAACAAAATAAACCTTAGATCTGGAAAAAACGTTGCAAAATACATCAACACAGACCATCCCACCACCTGAAGCTCGAAAACAAACAACATAACCCTATATTTAGCATTCGGATGAACAAACTCCACCAGAAGAAGAGACCCAACCACCCCCACAAAACAGAAACCCTCCATTTCCCAAGAAACTTATACAAAGTACAAAGGAGGAAG
The DNA here is from genome assembly GCA_027924585.1 of Larix kaempferi. Classification (NCBI taxonomy): domain Eukaryota; kingdom Viridiplantae; phylum Streptophyta; class Pinopsida; order Pinales; family Pinaceae; genus Larix; species Larix kaempferi. Next base: position 2,905,000 of record BSBM01000156.1, read on the forward strand.
AAGAAAATGCAATTTTAAATGAATTAAAACACTTAAACATCCAAATCCCAATCTTGCAAGCCATAAGGGATGTGCCCATCTGTAACAAATTTATTAGAGAAACTTGTCTAAAGAAACCTAGGAGGAGGAAGCGTGACCCACCAACAATAAATGCAGTGGGACAATTGGCTGACCTAATGCTGGGTATTATTATTAACCCTAAGTATCTTGATCCAGGTAGCCCTGTAGTGAACATCATCATCAATAGCAAACAAATAAATAAAATCCTAATAGATTTGTGAGCTGCTATCAACACCATGACTAAGGAAACCATGATATACCTAGGACTCCAATCATTAATAAGACCAACAACTACAGTACTCCAGCTAGCTAACACATCCACTCTGAAACCCGAAGGGATGCTCGAAGACATTATGATCAATATTGAATCTTGGGAATACCCAGCTGATTTCATAATAATTGAAGTCAAAAGCAAACTTAGTGGTTATCCAATCATACTAGGTAGACCTTGGTTAGCAACTACGGACGCTTACATAGGTTGCTGATCATGAAATATGACTATCACCAGTGGACATGCCCAGAAGAAAATCACGATCTACCCACCAGCAAGAAAATCTTTAGATTTAGAATACCAAAATTGGACTGATGACTATCACGATACACCATATCAGAACCTGCAACCTATCCTAACAATTGATGCTGTAGTATCATTGAAAGCACTAGACGAAGATCGCCAGATAGATAGGTTTTTACAAACTGAATATTCTAACAACGCTGCTCTTAAAATATTTTTTGCCACAGCACAACAACAAGAAGGCAAAAGTTCAAACCAAAACTTAAATAAAATGTGGGCATGCATACTACATCTCGAAGAACAATCAGAAAAAGGGAATACAGTGGAAATCATGCCTGGAAAGACGATCAACATTCATGCCAATCTCAAGCCAGAGAAAGAAAAGAAATTAATTAAAGTATTATCAAAACAAAATAAAGATTTTGCATGGACATATGCAGACATGAAAGGTATACATCCTGATATATGCAAACATTATTTTACATCAAATAAGGTTCTATCCCTATCTGGCAGCCAAAAAGGAGGTTGAACCCAGCATTAAAAGACATTTTCAAAATAGAACTACATAAGTTATTAGATGCAGGGTTCATCTATCCAATATTTGACAGTGAGTGGGTCTCACCATTGGTTATAGTGCCTAAAAAAGGAGGCAAATGGAGAATTTGAGTGGACTACAGAGAGTTGAATAAAGCAACCAAGAAAGATCACTTTCCTCTTCCATTTATAGATCAAGTACTAGATACATTATTTGGAAACAAGTATTTTTCATTCTTAGACAGTATCAATGGGTACAACAAAATTTTAAGACACCCAGCTGATCAAGATAAGACGACCTTTACATGCCTATGGGGAAGTTATGCCTATAGGATTCTACCCTTTGGTTTATGTAACACCCCAACAACATTTCAAAGAGACATATTGAGTATTTTCTCTGATTTTATAAATGACAAAATGGAAGTCTTAATGGATGATTTCACACCCTATGGACAAAACTTTGAGCAGGCATTAAACAATCTTGAATTAGTACTAAAAAAATGTATTGAAATGAGCTTGTGCCTAAGCAATGACAAATGTAGAATGTTAATGGAAGAAGGCATCGTTCTAGGACATCATATATCACAGAAGGGGATAGAGGTTGATCAAGCAAAAGTCTCAGTAATCAGAATGCTACAACCACCTGTCAAACAAAGGGATGTGAGAAGTTTCCTTAGACAAATAGGGTACTATAGAAGGTTTATCAAAAATTATAGCAGAATTGTTGCCCCAATGTTTGCACTTCTCACAAAAGACAATGAGTTCATATGGACAAGCAATTGCATGACAACATTCGAAAATATTAAGGAGAAAACAACCACAGCACCAGTACTCCAAGGACCAAACTGGGAAATTCCATTTCACATACACATAGATGCATCAGATAAAGCCATTGGATCTGTGCTTGGACAAGACCGAGACAAGAAACCCTATGCCATATACTATATAAACAAAAAATTGGTTGGGGCAGAACTCAACTACACAGTCACAAGGAAGGAATTTTAGCAATAATACATGCAATCAATAAATTTAGGCATTACATCACAGGAAACCAAATTTTTTTCCACACTGACCACTCAACAATTAGATATCTTATGAACAAGCCTAATACTAGTTTTAGAATTATTAGATGGATGCTACTTCTACAAGAATTTGGCATTACTATAATAGATAAACCAAGCAAGCATAATGTTGTAGTAGACTTTTTGTCAAGAGTCACACATGTACAAGATAATGAGTGGGTTAATGATAATGTCCCTGATGAGCACCTTCTTGCCATATCAACAAGAAGCCCATAGTTTTCTGACATAACAAACTACTTAGTATCCGGGAAGTTTCTCGAACATTATAGTTATAAAGAAAAGAAAAAAGTAATAAGGCAAAGTGCCACAAACACATTGATAGAGGGCATGCTCTTTAAACAGGGGCCATATCAAATACTTCGAAGATGCATTAGGGAATATGAAGTACATGACATAATGCATGCCACTCACAATGAACCCTGTGGAGGACACTATGCTCCAAAAAGGACAACCTACAAGATCTTGCAAACAAGGTATTATTGGCCAACACTCACAAAGATGATTATGAGTATGTGTCCCACTGTGATGACTGTCAAAGAATGGGGAAGCCTACACAAAAAGAAGAAATGCCTCTTCATCCACAGATCTCCTTAGAAGCATTCGAGGAATGGAGATTCGACTTCATTGGTCCAATCAACCCACCATCAAATCAAAAGAGCTACATTCTAGTATGCATAGATTACCTTACAAAGTGGACTGAGGTAGCAGGACTTGCTACAGCAAATGAAAACAATGTAGCAAAATTTTTCGCTCAGCAAATCTTCCACAGGTTTGGTGTTCCAAGGGAACTAGTTTCTGATATGGGACCACAATTTACATCCAACTTAATATAGGACCTACTGAATATGAATAAGGTTAAGCATAGACAATCCTCTTCATATCACCCTCAAGGAAATGGTGAAGCAAAAGTCACCAACAGAGAATTAGAGAGGATTCTAATAAAGACGTTCCAACTCCACAAAAGAGATTGGGCTGATGTCACGTCCCCTCCCATTCTACCAGCTAGATGGAGAGGATCGTGAGGTTAAACTGGGCATCCAGCCCCATACATTATACAGAAACATTCAAACAATCATTCAGATTTTAAAATAGAGATATGAAGATGCATAATTATCAGAAATCACAGCGGAAATTATTTATGAATTACACAATCTTCACACATTCATAATATTCATCAAATGGTAATTGCAATTTAACACAAGAGGATACTTATCTTATACGAAAGTAGTCCCACGCAATTGGCTATGCAACTGCAACGTTCCACCCAACCGTAGGCCAGTGTGCTCCTCAATCTCTCAGCACCACTACCACCCCCGAGCTGGGCATGATCTCTACAAGGAATCAGGGAACAACAGACTCACACATAACCAAGCATACACCAAGATGAGCCAAGCCAATCTGCAATTGGGTTTATCAGGCTGCTAGGACATGGGAGGGAAGAATTGCTAAGCTAGTGAGCTCCAGCACAGAGCCAGGGATAACCTTGCAAGATCTATCTAGCTTGGCACCCACAATACCTACACACCCAGCACAAGGAAGTATTCTTTTCACTGCTGTGCAGTCCCTCAAGCCATACCTTCCGTATCTAGTGCTCTCGGGGTATGCATAGAAGAGTAACCAAAGCCCTCTTGATCTTCTTAAGAGGTTGTCTCCCCCACTAGGTTTATCAAGCCACTTTTGTCCACTACCACTCCAACACTTCAGCTCACATGCTCAAACCAAAAACGAGGACGCACATAGTAGCAGAACACAATTATGGGCATAATGAAAATCATTTGTACAGGGACAGGCATGAAAATGATCCCCTAGGCTTCAGAAAAACGTGGGAAGGTTAAAAATGAGCAATGGAGGTTTGGAGAAAACCCCAGGTAGCAGAAAACGTTTTTAGGGAAAACGCCCATGGCAAATTGGGGACAAAATGAACTCCCTACAGTCCCAAATCGCAGCCCTTCCTTCCCAGCTACTATCCAAAACCAAAAACAGGTTTTTGGGCAGGGAGAACCCTGCGTTTTCACTCCAAAAACGTGACTGTAACTCCCAGCCTTCTCTATCTACTTGAATGAGGGAAGACTGCCCATTCAGAATGGCTTTGGGCACCATTTTGTGGGTGTTTCCTTGCCCAACAAGAAAAAACACGAATTTCCAGGTTGATGGCTTGCCCATGCACGAAATTGGCTGCCATACTTCTTCATTTCCAAGGCAATAACTGCCCCAACCAATCTTTGGAAAAATTAAATGATTGGGTGCATGAGACAAAATGGGTAGTTGGTGGTTTATGGGTTTCCCCATTGACACATGGATTAACACCATTGGCTCAAGGGTTTAAATAATTTCCCTCCCTTTCCCTTGTAGAATCATGCCCCATCTCTTTGTTGCATTGCATAGCTAGTTGTGGGTATTTTTCATTAAAATTCATATTTACATGATGTCTCATTTACATTGTGCCCATCTAGCACAAGAGTCATAAGCATCTAGTTTAATTGCTGATACATAAACGCTAAATCAATGGTGGGGCCTTGGCCTTGAGCTCCTCACCATGATTAAATATCAGTATTTACATCATTTACAAAGGGGGGTCAAAATGGGGACGTGACATACCCCTCCCCTTACATTAGCACTGTCCTCAATGCTCATCAAAATTGAAAAAAAATGGATATGCCATCCTCATGGCATCCTCCAGCTCCCATGTAGCCTCATCGGGACTGTAGTGCTTCCATTGCACCTTTACCTGTCCGATGGCTCGGTTCCGGAGAAATGTTACTTTCTTGTCTAGGATGCGCAATGGATCGGTTTGGAATTCTCCCTCGAGTTCCACCTAGATCACATCCCAATTAATCACATGGTTAGGATCATGTACATATTTCTTAAGAAAAGAGACATGAAAAACATTATGAGCTTTAGTGTTAGCAGGCAAGGCAAGTCTATATGCAACTGGCCCTATTCTTTCAAGCACTTCAAATGGCCCACAATATCTAGGTGATAGCTTGGCACAGCTCCCAAGCTTCAAGGAACTCTTCCTTGAACTTACTCTAAGATACACATGATCCCCAACAGCGAATTCCCTATGCATTCTGTGTTTATCTGCATAGCTTTTGTGTCTATCCTGGGCTGCTTTTAAATTTTGCCGGATCTTTGCAACCTCTTGTTCCATTTCCTTAAGCAATTCTGGTCCAAGTACAATTCTGTTCACTGGATTGTCCCAAGTCACTGGTGTCCTACACCTTCTTCCGTACAAAGCCTCATATGGACTCATTCCCAATGATTCTTGCTGCCCATTATTATATGCAAACTCTACCAGGTGTAGGTAATCCTCCCACTTGGATGGCTTGTCCATCACATACATGTGGAGCATGTCTTCAAGCACCTGATTTACTCTTTCTGTTTTCCCGTCTGTTTGTGGATGGTACGCGGTGCTAAAGTTCAACTGTGTACCCAAATCTGCAAAGAGAGCTTTCCAAAAATTGGAAGTGAACTTGGTATCCCTGTCAGAAATTATTGCCTTAGGAAACCCATGTAATCTGAAAATTTCCTTCATGAAAATATCTGCAATGGCATCGGCTTTATGTGTGGACTTAACCGGTATAAAATGTGCTTCCTTTGTTAACTTGTCCACCACAACCATGATGGAATCATGCTGTCTCTTGGTCATTGGCAATCCTATAATAAAATCCATGGAAATTATTTCCCATTTCCATTCTGGGATCGGCACTGGGTGCAATAAACCTGCTGGGTGTTGGTGTTCAACCTTGACCTGCTGACATTCCATGCACTTAGAGATGTATTCAGCGACATCCTTCTTCATGCCTGGCCAGAAATAATATTTTCTTGCTGTGGCAATTGTTTTCTGATATCCTGGGTGACCAGAGTATGGAGCTTTATGGATCTCAAACATAACCATTCTCCTTAAATCTGCCGCATTTGGAATATAGACTCTATTCTTATAAGTAAGAAGTCCACCTTCTTCCAAGTGATAGCCTTCATTCTTCTTGCCAAGGTCTTGCTGCTGTAATTTGTCTTTTATCTGCTCAAACACTTCATCCTCGACCATATGGTTAACAATCTGCAGCTTCAAATCTGGTTGGCAAGTACTAAGCGCTGCCACATACATTTCATGTACCTTCCTGCTGAGTGCATCAACCACCTTGTTTTCTTTCCCTTTTATGTGTTTGATCTCAAAATCAAATTCACACAAAAGTTCCAACCATCTAGCTTGCCTAGCATTTAACATTGGTTGATCAAACAAGTACTTCAGACCACAATGGTCTGTCCTTAACTCGAATTTTCTTCCCATTAAGTAGTGCCTCCACATCTTTAAAGCATGTACTATGGCTGCAAGCTCTATATCATGAGTAGCGTAGTTCTTCTCATGCTCCTTCAACTTTCTTGACTCATAGCATATCACGTGGTTGTCTTGCATAAGAACTCCTCCAAGTCCTTGATTGCATGCATCGGTACACACCACAAAGTCTTTTTCCGGGTCTACAATCTTCAAAATTGGTGCACTTGTAAGAATATTCTTCAACCGTTGGAAACTTTCCTCACATCTTGGTGACCATTCAAACCTTATCCCCTTCTTTTGCAAAGAAGTGATCGGGTTTGTGTTGAGCTAAATATATAACATGTAAATCAACATCTAATTGTCAACCCGGGAAGGTAGACTTAGAGGAACCAGCACAGGAAATGCAGGGTTGAAGAGGGAGTTTAAAGAATGTCAAACTAATCTCTGAACTGCTAAAAGAAACTTGCTGGAAGAAGCTACTGTACTCTACTCTGTTCTGCACTCGTTCTGCACTACTCTGTACCAATTTCATAAAACTGTTCTGCACTAATTAAAAATGATCATATGCATGTAAATCAATGGTTGAACATTAATGGTTGAAAGCAATGCTTATTTATAACTCCTCAATCATTTGGCAATCTATTTTGTAATGAAATGATTCTACGGCAATCAAATGAAACTTCTCTGAATGTTACTTCTGTACTATGAAATCAACAAGAAGACTGAACTTGAATATGAAAATGCTAAACCTTCTGTCATAATCAAATGAAGCTTTTCTAATTTAATGGAATATCCAAACAACTTCTTGAATGCTACCTCTGTTCAATCCAAAACCGTTCCTGAATATTACTTCTGTTCTATGAGATCAAGGAGACAACTGAAAGCTGAAAGACAAAATCAATGGCTGGAAAGATAGTTTATTAAACTTGATGCTAAACCCTCTATTGCAATCGAATGAAATGCTACTTCTGTAACTGAAATCGAATGAAATGCTACTCCTGTAAATGGAATACTGCTTCTGTAAATGAAATAAAATGATGCCAATGTAACTAAAATCGAATTCTTGCTTAGAGATAACGTTTAAAGCTGAAGATGGAATCTATGCTAAATGCAATGTATATCGCTCTGTTTCCATCAAAGGGGGCCCTGCCTTCTCTGTCAACAGACCATGGCTCATCAACGCATATTAAAAACACTCTTACAGCAAACTCATCATAACAGAAATTAAATGAACGAACAACTCTAATCATTTTATTGAAAATAAGAAGAACAATATGAAAACTGGAAATTCTATCTATATTCCATTCTTCTATCTAATCTATGCCCCGTCTATCTCCATCTCAAGCTTATTTATACATGAACAGATGGACAAGATCCATCCCAACATTCAGAAATTCGAGCAACTACCCAGAAAACGGCCAACACCAAATCTGGCAAAACCACGTCTGTTCCGGAAGGGATTTCTCCACATTCGTTCAGAAATTCTAAAAAATGCCCGCGGTTAGGGGTAAATGGGGCCATTTGTGAAGTGGGTTTCGAACCGTTTTGAAAAATTCCCAACCGTTTGTTCAGAAATTGAGCCCGAAATCAGGGTCCTGACCAAGGACGGAAATGCCATTTTGAGCAAATGACATCCTCAGAACAGCACTGGATAACTGCACCTGCGTCCTGGAAGTGATTGGAAATCAAACAAGATGTTATCCTGAGCAATAAAATCCCCCAAATCTCTGGTTCAGCCAACATAGATCTTCTTTGGAGCGCCGGGACAAGCGTTGGGCCAAATAACCAAAAGACTCCTGCATAAAAGAAATAAAGACTCATTAATTGACCCATTATTAAATGAAAACTAAAGGTTCCATTATATACATAAAACAAAGCAAAATAATAAATAAACAATTAAAAAGTCACTTACCAAAGCTCCTAGCAATGTTGCTCTTCAAAAGGCATAACCATGCACAAAACAACACTAAATAAAGCTGATGATTACTTGGTTTCATGAGACTTAAACTAGAAAATATTGTGCTGTACAGTCAAAATAGGAGGCCAACAGTTTGCAACCTTGGAGAACCCTTCGATAAACCTCCTGTAGTAACCAGCAAGGCCCATAAAAGATCTCACATCCGTCACATTCCTTGGAGTTGGCCAATTCATAATGGCTTCAATCTTCTTAGGGTCTATAGATATTCCTTCGTCGGAGATGATGTGACCCAAATAATGAATTCTATCTTTATAAAAATCACATTTACTCAACTTTGCATACAGCTTATGCTCCCTTAGTAATTGCATTGTCATTCTCAAATGTTCTTCATGTTCTTCTTCATTCGTAGAATAGATGAGAATGTCGTCTAGGAATACAAGAACAAACTTGTCCAAATACTTGCTAAAAACATTATTCATGAGACACATGAATGTAGCTGGTGCATTTGTGAGACCGAATGGTACCACTACAAACTCATAGTGTCCATACCTCGTTCTAAAGGCTGTCTTATGGATATCTTCTTCTTTGATTCTTACCTGATGGTAACTAGACCTCAAGTCAATCTTGGAAAATACCTTTGCTCCTCTCATTTGATCAAAAAGGTCGTCAATTCGAGGCAATGGGTATTTGTTCTTCACAGTGACTTTGTTCAACTGCCTGTAGTCAATACATAACCTGAGTGTTCCATCCTTCTTTTTCACAAATAGAACAGGTGCTCCCCATGGGGACACACTTGGCCTAATATATTTCTTCTCCAACAACTCTTGTAATTGCATTTTCAATTCTATCAATTCCAGTGTACTCATCCTGTAGGGTGTCTTAGACACTGGTGCTGCTCCTGGCACAAGCTCAATTGTAAATTCAATGTCTCTCTTTGGAGGAAGTCCTGGAATCTCATCAGGAAAAACATCCCTGAATTCTTGCAATACATGATAGTCCTCCAATTTAAGAGTTTCACTCTTTGCTGCTTCCAAAATGCGGGCTGCATACAGTTGACATCCCTTCCTGCAGAGCTTCTTCAGCTGCACGGCTGAAACCTGTCTAACAGAGGTCTCCTTGGAAATGCCTTTTACAACCCCCGGATTTCCTTCTTCGTCTATGCATTCAAATGTCTTATTGAAGCAGTCAAGTTTAACCCTGTGTGCTTCTAACCAATCCATCCCAATGAGAATATCGTAGGAACCAAGTGGCAAAATATTCAGATCTGCATAAGTGAATAGCCCATCCATCTCTAATGGACATTTCTCTACTATCTCACTAACTTTTCTCTTGGTTCCAGTGGCTAGTTGAACTAACCATGATTTACTATGCTTTAATTTCTTGAAAGCACAAATCTCAACAATTCTAGGAGTGACATAACTGTGAGTGGATCCAGGGTCAATCAAAATAGAAACAGATTGCTTAACAATCTTACCTTCAACTTCAACCACAGTTGATTGATGATCTGCCTGGCGGTCTTCTACTGCGGCATAGATTCTAGGGATTGCTCTCGCCACTTGACCCACAGTTCCTGCTCCTTGGATGTTGTGAACTTGATTTGCATTCCCATTCCGATGTGGACAGTTCCTAAGCATGTGGTCTCCTCCACAACCCCAACATTGAAGTGGTTCTCTTGGATCCTTTGGATCTCTTGGCTTGTCTCCCATCATCCTAGTTGGCTTAGTCACAACCTGTGATGGCTGCCTTTGCTGATTCCGGAATTGAGGAGGCTTGAACCCCTTCTTCCTTTGATCAAACTTCTCATTTTTCTTATCCTTCCATGCCCTATGGAATTCTGGTTTGCTTCTATTTTGATCAAAGCAATACTTGGCCTTTCTTATGGCCTCCTCTAGAGTTCGAGGTTCATCAAACTCAATTCTATCTTTATACGACTGGGGCAGTCCACTTAGGAAACGCTGAATTTTCACCTTATCATCTCGAATGTACCTGACATACCTCAGCAGCTCCAAGAACTTGTTTGCATATTCTTCCATGGTCGATTGTCCCAATCTCAGCTCATGGAACTCTTTGATCTTATCATCATAGTACCTGTCAGAGAGGTACTTTTGCTTGAAGTATTTCTTGAACTGCTTCTAAACGATCTTCCTTTCGTTGATCTTCCTTACTTTCCTGGTGTGTTCCCACCATATAGATGCTCTTCCATTCAAGTTGAAGATGGCTACCCTTGCCTTCATATTTCCCTTGTAGTCTTGGACTTGGAAATATTTTCTCATCCCAAGAAGCCAAGCTTCAACTTCTTGACCAGATTTTACCTCTCCGTCAAATGTAGGAGGTTTTGCCTTCTTAAATTCCCCATGTGAATTGTTCTTGTAGTGCTTCTTCCTCTTGCTCCTGTGAGATGAAGAACTTGATCCCTCAATGGATTCTTTAGAGTCAGATGATTCATTAGAAGATATTTCTGGAGTATATGTCCTGTCTGTAGAAACTCTTCTTGGGCTACTGGCCCTCTTATGGGAATTCCTTCTAGAGCTACTCCCACCCTTTTCTGGATTTGATATCTGATGCCCAGAGTTTATTTGCCTTTGGATGTCTGTTAAACTCTGCAGCATGGCTGCATTCAGCTAATTTTGTTCTTCTTGAGCTTTAATCATCCTTTCATTATCTTCCCTACAGCTTTGCAACTCCACCCTTAGGATTCTCATGGTGGCTGCAACATCTGGTGGGGTCTCTTGATTTCTTCTCCCATTAGATTCTGTCTCAGCATTCTCAACCTGTATGTTCTCCCCCATGGCATCTGTCTCAGATTCATAGGGATCCTGTGCATCCTCCATGATATTGATTTCTTGGCCCAACCAAGATTCAAACTTCCCAACTGTACTATCTAGAGTGCTACCCTGCTGTAATTGTGACTCTCTAAAATGTGTTCATCAGCACAATTGTTAGCTGCATTATATTCTTAAAATTCACAATTACTTCATGCATGTGGAAAGAATGTTATATTGACCATTTGTCAAATCACAACAATGACATATGAGGGGGAAAAAGAAAAAGGGGGTCAAGGGGGCTTGCCCCCTTGTGGCTTCCCTGCGCCACTGTAGGGCGGGTTAAGGGCAGTGCCCTCATTTTTTTTTTTTTTTTTTTTTATTTTACAAATCATGCCGCAACGGCGGTTCGCAGACTGCTCCCGCAACTACGGGGAGGTTGGCTGAATGCTGCCGCAATGGGCGAGGTGATTGGCTGAAAGCTTCCACAACGGGCGGTTCACGGCTTGCTCCATTGCGGGACGCTTCACTGAATGCTCCCGCAATTGCGGGGAGGTTGGCTGAAGCCTTCCGCAATGGTGGGGCCATTCGGCAAAGGCTCCCGCAGTTGTGGAGCCATTCGGCGAAGGCTTCCGCAGTTGCGGAGCCATTCGGCGAAGGCTCCCGCAATTGCGGAGCCATTCGGCGAAGGCTTCCGCAGTTGCGGAGCCATTCAGTGAATGCTCCCACAATTGCGGAGCCATTCGGTGAATGCTCCCGCAATTGCGGAGCCATTCGGTGAAGGCTTCCGCCGTTGCGCGGAATGCTTCCCCGGTTTTAGGCAATTTTTGCGAAATGCTTTTGCGGAAAGACTTGCGGAATGCTTCCGCAATTGCGGAACGATTCGCCGAAGTCTTCCGCAGCTGCGGAACGATTTGGCGAAGTCTTCCGCAGTTGTGGAACGATTCGCCGAAGTCTTCCGCAACTTCGAAACAGCTCGCCGAACTCTTCCGCATTGCGGAATGACTCGCGGAATCCTTCCGCAATTTCGGAAGAGAATTCCTTCCGCAAATTTCGGAAGAGAAATCCTTCCGCAATTTCGGAAGAGAATTCCTTCCGAAAAACTTCCCTTCGCAAATTTTTGGAAAAATTCTCGGAACGCTTCCGAAATTTCAGAACGATTCGCCGAATGCTTCCGCAGTTGTGGAAGGAATTCAGGAATTCTCTCCGAAACAGTCTTAAACCAAAAATTTTCAAAAACGGACTTAAACCAAAATTTTTCAAAAACAGACTTAGGAAAATTTAAAATCTTCCCTTGTAATTGCTATCAGATTTGGCCCATAGAGGCCCAATGCTGCAACGCAGCTCTGATACCATTCTGTCACGTCCCCTCCCATTCTACCAGCTAGATGGAGAGGATCGTGAGGTTAAACTGGGCATCCAGCCCCATACATTATACAGAAACATTCAAACAATCATTCAGATTTTAAAATAGAGATATGAAGATGCATAATTATCAGAAATCATAGCGGAAATTATTTATGAATTACACAATCTTCACACATTCATAATATTCATCAAATGGTAATTGCAATTTAACACAAGAGGATACTTATCTTATACGAAAGTAGTCCCACGCAACTGGCTATGCAACTGCAACGTTCCACCCAACCGTAGGCCAGTGTGCTCCTCAATCTCTCAGCACCACTGCCACCCCCGAGCTGGGCATGATCTCTACAAGGAATCAGGGAACAACAAACTCACACATAGCCAAGCATACACCAAGATGAGCCAAGCGAATCTTCAATTGGGTTTATCAGGCTGCTAGGACATGGGAAGGAAGAATTGCTAAGCTAGTAAGCTCCAGCACAGAGCCAGGGATAACCTTGCAAGATCTATCTAGCTTGGCACCCACAATACCTACACACCCAGCACAAGGAAGTATTCTTTTCACTGCTATACAGTCCCTCAAGCCATACCTTCCCTATCTAGTGCTCTCAGGGTATGCATAGAAGAGTAACCAAATCCCTCTTGATCTTCTTGAGAGGTTGTCTCCCCCACTAGGTTTATCAAGCCACTTCTGTCCACTACCACTCCAACACTTCAGCTCACAGGCTCAAACCAAAAACGAGGATGCACATAGTAGCAGAACACAATTATGGGCATAATGAAAATCGTTTGTACAGGGACAGGCATGAAAATGATCCCCTAGGCTTCAGAAAAACGTGGGAAGGTTAAAAATGAGCAATGGAGGTTTGGAGAAAACCCCAGGTAGCAGAAAACGTTTTTAGGGAAAACGCCCATGGCAAATCGGGGACAAAATGAACTCCCTACAGTCCCAAATTGCAGCCCCTCCTTTCCAGCTACTATCCAAAACCAAAAACGGGTTTTTGGGCAGGGAGAACCCTGCGTTTTTGCTCCAAAAACGTGACTGTAACTCCCAGCCTTCTCTATCTGCGTGAATGAGGGAAGACTGCCCATTCAGAATGGCTTTGGGCACCATTTCATGGGTGTTTCCTTGCCCAACAAGCAAAAACATGAATTTCCAGGTTGATGGCTTTCCCATGCACGAAATTGGCTGCCATACTTCTTCATTTCCAAGGCAGTAACTGCCCCAACCAATCTTTGGAAAAATTAAATGATTGGGTGCATGAGACAAAATGGGTAGTTGGTGGTTTATGGGTTTCCCCATTGACAAATGGATTAACACCATTGGCTCAAGGGTTTAAATAATTTCCCTCCCTTTCCCTTGTAGAATCATGCCCCATCTCTTTGTTGCATTGCATAGCTAGTTGTGGGTATTTTTCATTAAAATTCATATTTACATGATGTCTCATTTACATTGTGCCCATCTAGCACAAGAGTTATAAGCATCTAGTTTAATTTCTGATACATAAACGCTAAATCAATGGTGGGGCCTTGGCCTTGAGCTCCTCACCATGATTAAATATCAGTATTTACATCATTTACAAAGGGGGGTCAAAATGGGGACGTGACAGCTGATAGATTAAGTGAGGCGGTTTGGGCCTATAACACCACATGGAAGACAACAACAGGATTCACACCTTATGAGTTAGTATATGGAAAGAAAGTCATGCTTCCAATTGAATTTGAAATCAAAACACTAAGAATTGCAGCAGATTTGAACATGGAACTTTCAAAAATACAACAAGAATGCATGCTACAATTGAACCAACTGGATGAGCAATTCCAGCAAGCACTTGCACACACTGAAATCATCCAGTAGCAAAGAAAGAAGTGGCATGAAAAACACCTAAAAGATAAAAAGTTCAAGGAAGGTGACTGGGCACTACTTTATGACTCCAAGTTTCACACATTCAAAGGAAAACTAACAACTAGATGGCTAGGACCTTACATCATTGAGCATATCTATGCTAATGGAGCAGTCAAAATTGTTACAATAGATGAACAACAGTTTCCCATGATAGTAAATGGACATCAACTAAAACTCTATAAGAAACCACAGTCAAAGGAAGAGTTTACACAGGTACTCTACCAGCAACAACTGATGCTGATAGAAAATATGGATTTCTAATGAAAAAATTATGAAAAAAAAGAGAAAAAAATGAAAAAATGAAAAAAAAGAGAAAAAGTAAAAAGAAAAGGAAATAAAGAAAAATAAAGATAGTTGAATGAATAACAAGCCAAATTATAGGGCCACATACACACCTATGAAAATGGAGCATCAAAAATTGCAAAAACGAATATCAAGCAAAAGAAACATCAATAAGCAAGAGAGCCAGAAAAGTATCAAAACATCCACAGCAATCAACCGAGCCTGGGATTTATCAAATGTCAACAGCAATCAAGCGAGTTGGACATGTAGTCAAGAGATCCATTAAAGATATCAACAACTATAGGAATACATCACAGCACAAATTTCAATCAAATCTACAATATCTTCACGAGAGCCTCCAATTTATTCAACCGAGGCTGCCATTTATCCAAGCGAGCCAGACATTCATCCAAGTGCAGCAACAAGCAATCAAATTCATGCAAATCATTATCAAAGTCAAATCAGAAATGGCACGAAAAAAGAAAATTCTTACAACGCACATAACTACTGACACGCCGAAGATTACTATGGATTACACCAAATCTACTACAACATCCATCACGCATACAAATCAGTGATGATCATGAACTTAGGTACGCTAACAAAATATAACAAGGTAATCTCTGAACATTTTCATTTTATTCTTAAAGTTAAATCATTATCCCCAAAACGGTTATATTTTAAGCTACGGACAACTTTTTGATAAAGCCGGAGGGAAAGGTTCAGATTACAAAATCATGATTGCACACACCCATCATTTTGACAAATGATGAATCCGAATATAACCACCATACTTCACAATAATCGCAAAGTACAAGCATAAAGTGAAATGAAGAGCTTGATTATGAAAAGAAATGGATCAATCAGCAAGTACAACGAAGAATAATAAGGATAAGTGTGGAAGCACACTTAAGTAAAGTTGCATGATCGTCAAGAAAAAACAGCCAGTTTTTGCAAACAAAAAAACCTCTCAGCACTTCCCGGAAGCAAGCAATCTGACCTCGAGCCTATAGTCAATCCAGACTAGTGAGGTAAAAGCCACATTCAAAGTTGGTTTTTGTCGATTGTAGAAGAGATTTTAAGATGACGAAAGGATTCAAGAAAAGTGAACTAGAGGAGCACAACGCCATCTACCATAACCTATGAATATTAACAACCATCCATAGCGCGAACTGGATGCCTTTCATCCTAGGACTGAAAGGGTACAATACAGGGGTTGCTCTGGAGTTTGCAAGAAATTTTAAACATATCAAGGATGAATAATTCGTCACCCAAGTGAAGGCGTTACATATCAAGCTAGATGAGGATGTAATTTCCAAATTCATTGGTCTAGAGAGAGGTTTGCATTGGAGCAGGGATGATAGGGAGGCAAACCATGAAGCAAAAACAACATTTTTCAAGCAAGGAGAGGTCTATGACGAAGACAAAAATGGATTCAAAAGACTCTCCATGCCAGCACCATGGGAGGATGTGGTTACAATCGTTCAGAAGTACATCATGGTAGCTTAAGCTATGTCCCCATATTTCATTTTTGAATTCTAGAGATGTTAAGGCACATGACCCATCATCTACCAAACAACAACACTAGTATTCCATACTACCTACTCCAATCTCTAGCAGAAATGAGCAAGAAGGTCACTAAAGGTAAGGAGGATGCCTTAGCCCATCATGAGTTGATCAAGTTAATCATTTGTGAGGAATTAAAGGCGCAGATACCAGAGATTTCATGGGAAGAACTCATGTTGGTATCCACTGAAGATGTTCAAAGGATGAAGGGTACACCCATAGTTGGCATACCACCAGGAACAATGAACAAAACCACCTCTACATCAGGAGCGAAGAGGAAAATTGACCAGGACCATGTGGCCAAGACCATGGTGAAAATCAAGCATTCAAGAGATGACTCCCCCAAGACGAACCCAGGGATTCCTACCAGTAATCAAAATCCAAAAAGAAGAAGTAAGAGATTCACACAAGCATCCAGAATACGAATAACCAAGGAAAAGAGTAGGGAACCCAGTCCCATATTTCAAAATGTGTCGGATGAGGACGATGATTAGTGGGTAGATCAGAGGGATCCCACTACAGAAGAGGAGCAATATTAACAACAAATGCAGGATGAATAGGAAATGCAATATGGACAAAAAGAATAGGAGTTAGAAGAAGAACATAATGAAAAAAAAGAGCAAGACAACCCCCAGGGGGACCCTCCTGAGCATAATGAAAACCCTGGGTTGTCAATCAGCTGGTTGAGGCATGGGCAGAATTAGAAAAGCTCAGAAAGGAGCTGACGGCATTGAAAATTGAATTACGATTCCATACAACACCACCCCCATTCTCATCTGAGAAGACACAAATTCTAAGAATGCATCATGCAGGGGAGCTAAGATTGGAAGAACAGAGAAATTTAGTACTTCAAGATAAGTTGGCTGAGGCACAAGGGGAGCTAGCCAAAAAGGACCAGAAAATTGTTCAACTAAAGCATGTTTTGGCTACTACCACTAAAATGTATAGTAAACTATTGGAGCATAGGCCACCTTCAGCAATATATGCAGTTTACCTACAAGAAACGTGGGGCAAATTCCATCTCCAAAGGTTGGCACAGGGACTCCCAATAGAAATCGAAACAACCCAGGAATTTGTGGATGCATCTCTCAAAGCCATAGAGTCGGAGAAGGACCAACTCAGTGAGTTTTTCCTACACAATTTTGTAGATCCTAGCTCACCCAACTGGCCGCCAAACCCTTACATGGGCGATTTCCAGTTAAGGGCATTTTGTTCTTGGATGAAAAACGAAATTGAATGAGCTCAGGACTACTACATTTATGTAGCAACAAAATGCCAGACCCCATTATGGATCAGGGTAGAAGAAACTCACCCTGAAAGAATATTCTATGACCATAGAAATCTCACCATAGATCAGGAACTGATCCCAATTCTTCTTGATAAACAACAGGGGGTTGTGGTTCACTTCGATCTTACTCTTCAGAGCACACATAAGGAGGTTCAGGAGTCTATTGGTGAAAGATGGTGCAGAGTGGCAAAGGACCTGAAAATAAAAGAGCTTCACTCCCCTGCTAGACTAGAAAATGCTCTTGTAAAAGCCAAGCTCTACAGGGATTCATTGATAAAGAATCAGCTTAGGTGGATAGGGATGAGGCTAAAACCCCCATTCTGCCTTCCTCCGGTCATTAAGGAACAGGTCAATGAGGAAGAAGAAAGGAGGGCATGCGTCAAGGAAGATCAAAGTATGGGCTACTATAGGTAGGCAGGGATCCCCAAGGTGGTAGCATGGGACATCAGAGATGTCATCAGAAGGAAAAATATGTCACCCAAGGATGGGTGGAGCCTTCAAGCATGGGGGAGATGATGAGTCCCCATTTCAGGTATCTGATAGTTTCTTTTGCCACCAGTAAAGCACAAGAAAGGTTGTAAAAATACACTCGTTAGTGGGAAAATGATTTACCTTAATTATTTAATGAAGTGTTTTAAAAGATTATTCTGTTATGTTTTGAGAAGCGTTTCTATGAGCTAATTGCATGAAAAACCAGTTTGAATGAGCAAGTGTAGGTGTACTAAAGGATAATGCATGAATCAAGGGAAGGACTGGAAGAACATCACCAAACTCAGATTTTTTTCTTGATCTATAGAGAACAAACTCCTGTTCAAAGAGAATCAACAGTTACACATTTTTTATTAAGTTAAGCATTGGGATTTCATAAATATGGACCTCTCAAGTAGCGAGAGGCCTCTGCTGCTATTTTGAAGAATTATTGTTTTAAGTTTCAGACTATCAAGACAGTTGGTTTACAAACCTGGTTTTAAACTATGCGGTTTCTATTTTAAATAAAGGCTTTATGTTACCTACGATTTAGTGTCTATAAGTTCTTTTCACTCCTGAGTATGGGTTAGAGAGGGCCCCTCCAACACGTAATTCAGGAGATCTCACAGTACAGGTATTTCTCATTATGTGTTGTGCATTGGTTGAATTTATATTGCAGATGATAGTATTCTAAATAGCGTCTAAATAACATGATTTGATTTCTGTAGTGGTTGATCACTTCTGATTCCGTAGTTCATTACAACACATTCTGTAGTATGATAATGCTGTGTCTGTAGTCCTATAGCAGCATTCCGTCAAAGCATAATTTAACACTTGTTTCTTTATGTACTTGCATTTACTTCTGAAGCAGGGATTTAGATCTTAAGCCTGTGTATTCATTTCATTATTAGGACTGCTCATAGAGATTGATTTCTTTCAGTATTTATTGGTTATATGATGACATTCACTTCTGATATGTTTTGATTAAAAATGCAGCATTAGATAATGGCATTCTGAATTCAACCTTAGCATTAAATTATGTTAGATCAGACTTTGAGTTTTATGTAGTTGTTTTCCAATAAGTACCCCTTAGATTAAATATTAATCTTTCATTACTTTAGAAGAGATCTATTCTAAATCCTAGCATTCAATTCCATAGTATAATTTTTATTGTTTTCAGTGAGTTAATTCTTAAAAATAGATTTACTATTTCCTGCATTCAAATTCTTAGCCATAGATTTCCTACTTTCAGTATTTGAATTTCTTAGCATAGGAATTTCACCTCCGTAGATTAACAATCTTGTTTACATTTCATTTAATCTTTCTTAGGAATCTCTTTAAAAACATTGATACAAACACCCAACTTTGACAAGGACTATCCTAGAAGAGCATATATAGTGCCAATGCCTATAAAGTTTGTACGTCCCTTGGTTTGGTAATTAAAGTAAGCTCCTAGTATAGCTACCCTCATTAGGCACCCATACTTAGAGCTCACCAATTGGCACGCTTGAGTTGGTCGAGAAGTTCATCGATATCGAGAATGGGATACCAGTTCCATACTATGATTTTATTTAGAGCTCTATAATCAGTACAGAGTCACCAAGCCCCATCTTTCTTCTACACCAACACAATTGTGTTCCTGCAAGGTGAGGAACTCAGGCGAATGTGCCCCTTTTGGATTAATTCTTGAATCTGTCGCTTGATTTCTTCATTTTCCTTGAGGGAATTCTTGTATACTTCCCCATTAGGTAGAGGCACCCTAAGTATCAAATCAAGTGAATGCTTGACTTGGAAATGTAATGGCACCCTGGTAGGCATGATGAAGATGTCTTTGTGTGCTTGCACGATCTTTTCCACCTACTTCTGTTGTGACGTAGTTAGACCTTGTGTGGAGGCAGTGGATTTTGGTGTGATGTTTCATTCTCCTTCAGAGAAAATTATGAAGAGGATGAATTTTCGAATCTGGTATATTGCCTTTCTGCACTACTTAACTGTGATAAGAGACACTACAATAGTGGGAACTTCCTTTGGTATCATGTAGAGCCTTTTTCCCAAATTAATAATGACACTATGAGGTCTATATTAATACACAATATGATGCTTCCACATATATGGTTGTCCTAAAAGAACATCACAATCTTTAATTGGGGCAACATCGCACATTACCTCATCTTTTAAGGGATTGATGTCGTAAGGTTGGAAACATTGTTGAATGACATGGATGTCCCGTCCCTAGATAATCCACCCAATGTTGTAGGTTTGTGGGTGTGTTGTTATTGGAAACTTGAACCATTTGATAACCTCTATTGAAATTAGGTTCTTTTGGATTCCACTGTCAACAATGAAATGTAGTGGAGTTCCCTTTACCTACATCTGTGAGTGGAAGAAGTGCTCACCTTCCTGTGGCTTCTCTGGATCATTAGGATGGATATTTATGGTAGTGATGATGATGTTAGGTTCTACATCAATGACCCACTTCGCCCTATCTATGACTGTGATGATGGGTTTTGAATCGGATCAAAACTAGGATCACACTCTGAAGCTTTGATCTCAGCCATCAATGGATACTTTGAGTGACATTCATTAGTGTTTTGCTAGGGGCTCTTATGAAACTTGCACCATTTCCTAGTGTCCTTCCTTGTCTTTATGTTACCCTTATTTGCTTGTTGCTTGAAATGGTTTTCCTAGGGTTGGTTGTCCTTACTCTATCCTTTTTTATGCAAGCTAGGGTTATCCTTGCCTTAAGTTTCCAGCTGATCTGTAGGTCCAAAATCCCGCTTTTTCTTCTACTTGAAGTTTTTCTCGATCTTGATAGCATATCGATAAGTGGCTCCCAGTGACGATATTTCCAGCAACTCCATTTCGGTTGGATGTACCTATGTATTCCCCCATAGTATTTTAGAACTAGATGCTGCTCGAAGTCTTTGATACCAAGATTAGTGCGCAAGGTATGGAAGGTATTTGTGAACTCCAACACTCATTTGGCCCCTCTCTTGAAACCGTGTGGTCCATCTCATGTACTGGTCATCATAGTTTCCCACAGGGTAATATCGTTCCTTAACAAAATCTATAAAAGAGGCCCAAGTGGGATCATCCTCAAACATTTCAGACTCCACTATTTAGTTTTTCTCACAATAAGTTTCGCACCAATTTTTGACATGGGGGACAACCTTAAGAAGCACAAAGGTGATATTTTCCATGTCAAAAAAATGATGGAAAGAGAATACCCTTCTAGAAGACTCAACCATTTATCTAGGGAATCAACATCGATATAGCCTTAAAATAAAGGAATATCAAAATTAACTTGTACTTTGAAGGGCATGGCTCCTCCGAAGTGATTGATTGATGATGCCTCCATTGTTTCTATCATCCATCAAAGGATCTTGGAAAAATTTTCTATCATCTCGTTCCTATGTCGTGCGAGGTGTTCCGTGAGCAACAACTTGATAGGAACTATTGCTACATTGTCTCTCTTTTCATTGGACATGGGAGGAAGTTTGGGTCATCAAGGGTGGTTATCCCCAATCTTGACTAGTTCAAGGCCCAACTCTTGATATACAGATCTAGTTAGAGACATGTGCTGAGAGACAACATATATCATATTGCCTTGATATCACTGAACTAGATTTATGTGAGATTGAAATGAAAGAGAATATATAGAACCACATACATAGATATAATGTAGGAAACACAATGATATAGTAAACCAAAATTCTATTAACTGAATAAAATAAAACAGATTATAAAATAAAGCAACTAGAATGGTGGTAGCTTTATCTCTAAGAAGAGATGTGGCGGCTATGATCATTCATTAAAAGACGATTACAAAAGGAAGCCAAAGAGCCTTTATATCATAAACATGAGGGAAAAAACCATAAACATAAAACCCTAACCCTAGGAGATGAATCGTAAAAACGTTTGAGGGCCCCAAGGTGGTTAGTTGAGGTGTCAACTTGTCAGGGGCATAAATTTTGTATACAATCTCTGTTTAGGGTCCTTGATAGCTCATTTGAAAGGTATAGCCTAGAAGTACACAATTTTTTCCATATATTCATTCTTCCAGATTTGATTGGATTGTGGCATCACAAAAAACTGCCATTTAAAGCCTCAAAATGGCCCCATAAGTTTTTGGACGCAAAAAATCCGTAAAGAAATGCCAAATTGTAAAAAATGCCAAATAAGAAAACTGCAAAAGTGGAAAAGTTTTTTTTATCCAGTGGAATAGGTGGGTGGCCACCAATATCCATATGGATCAATTTTACATCCATGTCCACCTACCTTCCCTTCCACTAATATATCCCAATCCTCCACACCTCTCAAGATAAAAAAATTAACTCATGTTGAAATGGAAAAGTGCCAACTCGAAGGTCTCTACTACAATTGTCATGATAAATATTACATTGAAAATAAATTTCAGGTTAAAAAACTCTTTATGGACATTTCAAATTACATTTATAAGGAGGATGTTGATGTTATCACCCATGGATTCCCTCATACACCCGTGGAAAACATTTCTCATCTTGATATGTTGAAGAAAGAACCTTAGATCTCTTTGCATGCCTTGTTTGGTATGTATACCCCCCAAACCCTCAAATTTATTGTCTATCTCAAACATTGCAAGGTCATTGTATTAATTGAAAATGGTAGCATGCCTAAATTTATGCATCGTCAAATAGCCCAAGAAATACATTGCTATATCCATGATGTGAACAAATTCCAAATCATGATTTCAAATGGAGGAGATATGGAATGTGGTGGTTGTTTTGAAAATGTGGCATCAATTGGATTATTATTCCCTAAAAAACCATATTTTTTTATATTGACATGGGTGGTTGTGATATTGCATTGGGTGTTATATGGTTACAAACAATAGGCCCTATCACCGTGGATTTCAGTTACTTATGATGAGTTTGCAATGGGAAGGGAATAGCTACACTCAAGGGAATTATAGTGGGATATGATCTAGAGATTATTATTTCAGACCATATGGAAAGGATTCTTAAAAAGACCCATTTAGGAACTGTGGCACAATTCCATGCCATTCAATCTTTTGAGATCCCTTCTCAACCCATTCCTCTTGACATGTATTCAGTCTTAGACAAACACCAGCCAATATTTGACACTCTCAAAGGACTACTTCGTTATCGTGGTGAGCATGATCATTCCATTCCACTCATACTTAGTATCCTTCCACCCAACATGCACCCATATTTCCATCCATTTTTGGAAAAAAATGAAAGTGAAAAGACCATTTAGGAATTACTAGATGTGATCTATGTCACCTACTTTAGTACCAATTCGTATTCTTCTCTAGTTGTTATTATCCCCAAGAAAGAAGGAACATGATTCATGTTCCCTGACTTCCATGCTTTGGACAAGTTGACCGTTAAGGATAAGTTTCCCATTTATATAATTGATGACCTCCTGAATGAGATTAAGGGCCATCACTTCTTCACTAAACTTGATCTTATCTTAAGAGATAACCAAATTCACATGAAGGAGGTCAATATTCCCAAACATATTTTCTCACTCATGAAGGAAATTACAAGTTCTTGGTGATGCCCTTTTGTCTTTGTAATACACCCTCCACCTTACAGAGCCTAATGAGCACACTATTTAAATCCTTTCTGCATAAATTTTTCCTTTTATTTTTTATGACATCTTGACCTATAATAAAACTTGGCAATCCCATCTATCCCATGTGGATAATGTTGGAGCCTAAGGTTATGAATTTCCATAATGCTTATGGATCTTCTGGAGACAATCAATTGATATGAAACAATTGAATAACTAAGAATTCGTCTGGAGGATCGATTGGAAGAGTGAGTCAAAGGATCACCTCAATGGTTGATGAGGCTGTGGTTGGATTGACTACAACATTTGACTAGACTATGGGTCATTGCAGATTTCATGTAAACAATTAGAACCAATGACTCATATTTGTGGAATAGATCTTCCTCACTTCAAGGGAGTTCATTAGATCATGACATTATAAAAGAATGACCCTATGGGTTGTGATGATATCGAATCGAGTTGAATTGTGATAATGCATTATGATGTTCTAATCACAATGCATTGTGCTTAAGTGTTGTAATGGTGTCTTTAGAAACCACCTCTCTTCTTGGAATATTTTTCCCTTTTGCTATTTTCTTTTTTGTTCTATAGTTAAAGGTGAAGAGGTTCCCCAACGTGGTATCATAGCTATTGGTTTTGACTTATCTTGTTGTCTGTGAATCATGCTGAGTCAGATCTAGATTTGATAGACTCCAAGATGAATATTTGTTCATTGATAACTCTTCTTGAACTTTGATCAGATCTTTTTAGTTAGAAGGGTGTCTTCCAAGATATAACCTATTGTTCTTAATGGACACAATTATGCAACATGGGAACAAAATATGGAGACTTTGTTGAAGAGCAAGGGATTGTAGAAATATATGAGTGTCTCTCGATGCTAATTTTATCATCGATGGAAAGAAGGATGAGGCTCTTGGTTGCTGATGTATATGTAACTTCAGAATGTATTTCACATATATGTATATTGTATTCCTATAGAGATGGTTTTATTCCTCTATATGGAAGTGTCGTCATTTATATTGTAAGTGTCGTAACTTATACTTGATGGGTTATTAGACCACCTTGTTTGGGGTCGGCCCTGTATAAGTCATGTGGGTCAAAGGGTTATTAGACCACCCTATTGGGGGTCGGCCATGTGGGTCAAAGGGTTATTAGACCACCCTATTGGGGGTCGGCCCAGTCAGCATTATGTTATGTGGTTAAGTTCGAGCCTACATGAGTTAGGTAAAAAGGCAAGTCAAGTCAAGTATAAATAGAGTGCGGGAGGCACTCTATTTGCTCACTCACTTCTCACACATGCACTCAAGGAGGAGTGGTGCACTTATGGAGGAGGAGGATCTGCTTCTAGGTTATGGCTATCTCTCTTGGTTGGTTGTATCATTGCTCTATCTATCTCTGAGGAAGTTATTGGGGTTTTTCACCTTTATGGTTTTCCCCAAGTAAATCTTTGTGTCTCTTGTGTGCTTGCATTATTGTCTCCATGATTGATATGCTGTAGATATGCTGTACATGTTGTTCTCTCAGTTAAGATCCTAAGATTAGATTGAAGTAAATTCTGAAAATTTAACATTGGTGTCATCATGACCTACATTTCGAGGGAGATTCACTTTCACATGAGCAGGATTGAGTGTCCTCATGCCATCTGGAATAAGATGAGGTCACTGTTCAAAAAGGTTAATGAAATTCAAGTAATGTAGATAGAGAAAGAGTTGATCTCTCTAGAACATATTTTCTTTGACCGGAATGAGGACTATTTAGCTCACATCAATGAGCTACAGTTGAAATTTGATGAATGTGGTAAGGCTTTTTCAAAGAAGGATGGAAAACTTATTGAACTGGTCCTGATGAATTTGAAGATACCCTATGATGTCTTCTACTCCTTCTTTTGTGCTAGTTGGATGTCTTGCAAGAAAGATGGTAAGTATTTCACCTTTGATGTCTTTTGTGATTTGTTGACAAAATAACAACAAAAGTTGTTTAGCACCAAACACCAGGTTCACTTGCTCAAGGGAAAGGTCAAGAAAAATTATAAAGAACATGGTCGACTGGATCATAAACTAGAATGTACTAACCAACCTACTAAAGGGAAGACCTAATATTCATCATCAACGAAGAAGGATCAGAAGAAGAAAACTTGTCGGTATTGTGTAAAAGTGGGACATGTCAAGAAAACACATTGAAGAATGTACAAAGGACTTGAAGGAAAAGCTCAAGCACCTTGAGGAAATTGCATTGACAGGTCAGTCGATCAATCGACTTTCTGAAAACTTCACCTTCTCTATTAGCACTTCTCAAGCATTACATGCCTGAGAATTATAGCATTAGCATTTCAAATATCTTTCTATATTGAATAATGCATCTAATTATAATGCTAATGCAACTACTTCTCTAAATATGTTCTTCATAAATTGTTATAGATGACATGGAAAATTCTAAATGATTTCAAAAAGAGGAAGTTGGCCAAATTAAAATCAATTCAACCATTTTGTTCGAAGCAACCAAAAGGAAATATACAAAAGAATTTAAAGACTTACAACCCATGTCCATATATAATGCCACTTACAAATTATTCTAATTTATTTTAGCAAAAGGAGCAAGATTATATCTTTGAAAATGATCATTACAAATCTTAAGGTCCAATTTCCTCCCACCTACAAACACAAATTTATGTATGCGCTAAAGATAGGTTGTCCCCATGCAATTGAATGCAAATGAAACCACTTACAATGTTGGGCTAGCTGGTGAAGAATCTTTTCCACTAGGTATTTCGATTGAGCAAGTAACATATGCCTACCAACTAACCTCCGAAGTGATGAAAACTCACATAGTTTGCACCATCATTACCATATATGTGTATGGATGTTGTTACAACCATGTTACATTAATTCACACTGTTTTCTCTCAAAAACGTCCCTTGAGAAACCCCAAGGGGATCAGAATGATCAACTTAGGTTTGGTTCCCTGGTCACCAACATTGAAACTTTCACTTACAAATTAGTGCATGCTAAACAATCTGGGGGTGGATCTCTAGACAATTCTCATTGTTTGAACTCTGAAAATATGTAAGTAGTATTCACAAATCAATAAAAAAAGATGTTGAACTTCAATAGAATTTTGCAAATCAACATCCTTGATACCTTGAATTTCATAACTAAAATTCATCACGTAAAACTCATAAAAATAGGCTTTAGATTCTGTGTCTATGAGTGGTTCCAAGTCCAATGGGAAGTATAGAACATGGAATAGAAGAAAACTAGAAAGGCCATTTGAAATTGAACCTTACTGATTATAGGTCTTAGAATCTGAATCATAATCTGAGAGAGTTAACACATAGAAGGAATTATCATTCATCATATAATCTCGTAAACCAAAGAAATATTTAATTCCATTATACAGAGTTATTACACTGTCAAAGTTCTGAAAAATCCAAGTCAAATCTTTCCCAAGGCCCTAATTGGCAGCTTAAGTTTCTTCCTAGACCTAAGAGACCTTGAATATAGCTTATAAAATCAGATACAAGATAAAGAAAAGAGAAGAGAAGAATCATGATGAAGGTTGAAGAACATTGTGCATTGGAGTCTTTCCCTTTACTTGCTCCTATTCTTCGTATACTTGAGGTTCATGTTCCATATTTGAATGCCTTTCCCAAGATAATCAATGCTAGTTTGGTCTTTCTTGATTAAAATAACTCCTCAAAGGTAGCATTGAAAGTTAGAAATAGATTTATGCCAAAACATTTCCTTGAAGATGTTGATGTATATGTAACTTCGGAATGTATTTCATCTATGTATTTTATATATATTTATTGTACCCTTATAAGAGATGTGTTATTCCTCTATAAGGAAGTGTCGTCATGTGGATTGACAAGTCTCGCAAGTGTGTGTACTTGCCGATGGGTTATTATACCACCATGTGTGAGGTCGGCCCTAAAATCTATATTATATTGTGGATGTATCTAGATAGACAAGTAGGCCCCATAAGGTCACTGGGAAAACAGGTTAAGTATAAATAGACATTGGGATATCTCTATTTGGATCACTTGGATACTCACACTTCTCTCACTCAGAAAGTGGCACACTAGTGAGGAGGAGGATCATCTGCTACTAGGAGACTATCTCAGTGTATTTTGGTTGTACTTTGGTTGAACTATTGCTCTCTCTATCTCTGAGGAAGTTGTGGGGTTTTTCACCTTTGGGTTTTCCCCACGGAAACTATGTGTCTCTTGTCTCTCATGCTTTTGATTCTTGTGATGCTTGTGATGCTTATTGTGATTGTTATGCATTGATATACTGTATATTTTATTCTCTCAGTGAAGATCCTAGAGTATTGTGAATTAATGCTCAAAATTTAACATGGTATCAGAGCTAACCTGAGAAGAAGACATTTTGCAGTGACAGAAACTTGAGTTTCTCTCCATAGTTTTTGGAAAAGAAGTATAGTAGATTGACTCTACTCATCAAGGAGAATCTTTTCTGTCCAATCAGAATTCAATGCTGAGCATTTTCAAATTTGGCCCCAACAATTAGGGTTTCCACAAAAATAGGAATTTTTTAAATTTGAAGCCATAGCTGGAAGCTCCTTGCAAAAATTGAAGTTTAGAGCTTTGGATCGAGATTTTTGGCTGGGTAGATCTTCGGGAAACTCAAACCCTAATTCAGGGCTCTCCCTAGTGAACCTGGAAGGACAAAAAGGAAAATCTGAAGGGTAAATCTTTGTTGATCTCAAATTCTGAATACACCAGGTTGATCATCTCATCAAGGCGCATCTTTCTATCCTTTCAGAAAGTTAAAATTCACATTTTGAATTTTTAGGGTTTTTCTAACAAACCCTAATCCGGGACCAGATCTAGTTTTCAACATTTCAATTGGTAAGACCTAAATCTTTTCTATTTCCATTTGAAGTACTCTTTAAGATGTCTCACCACACCAAGCTTGAGGATAAGCTATAAGGGGCTAATAACTTCCGAGCTTGGAAGTATAGGACTGGGTTAATCGTGGAAGAGAATGAACTGGACTCATATATAAAAGAAGACATCCGTATCCCAGAGGATGAAGAGGATAAGGTGTTGCATAAGAAGAACTTGGTCAAGGCAAAGAGAATCATTGTTGATTCTATCAAAGACCATGTCATACCCCATGTGTCTTGTCTAAAGACACCCAAGGATATGCTTGATTCTTTGACCAAGCTATTTGAAGGAAAGAACATAAATCAGAAGATGACCCTGCGGAATCAATTGAAAGGGGTCAAGATGTCGAATGGAGAAACCATTCAATCCTATTTCTCCAAGGTATCTCAGATCAAGGAACAACTTGAAGCTATAGATGAAATGGTGGAGAATGGTGAAATCATTATGACCACTTTGAATGGCCTACCTAGGTCATGGGACTCTTTTATCCAGGGGATCTGTGCCAGAAAGAAATTAAACTCCTTTAGCAGATTGTGGGAGGAATGTTCTCAAGAAGAAGCAAGGCTTATGACAAGAGAAGAGAATATGGGGAATGAAGATTAAGCTCTCATAGCTCACACTAAGAAGGGCAAGTTCAAGAGGGATCCATCCCATCACAAGAAGAAATATTCTCATCATTATCACAAAGACAAGAAAGATCTAAGGTGTTTCACTTGTAATGAGAAGGGTCACTTTGCATCAGAATGTCCCAAGAACAAAAGGGACAGCCACAACAACTCTAGCAAGAAGAAGAAGGGTAACAAAAGAAGGTACCATGCTCATGCTGCCGAAGATGATGAACCTCCAAAGAAGAAGGCTAGGGCAGAAAGTGATGATGACTCATCAAGTGAAGAAGAGTATGTTCTAATCTCTGCTCTAACAGGTACAATCTCCCATGGTTGTAATGATTGGTTAATTGACAGTGGGGCTTCCAAACACATGACTGGGTTTAAAGAATCTTTTGTAAATCTGTCTGAACATGAATCACCCCATAAGGTGAAACTTGGGGATGATTATCAATACCCAATGAAAGGAACTGGTGAAGCCTCCTACAACCTAGATTCTGGAAAATCATTGAAGATGAAAGAAGTCCTTTATGTACCTGGGCTCAAGAAAAACTTACTCTCCATCTCTGCACTGGATGCAAAAGGTATGAGGGTTTCATTTGTGGATGGCCAAGTCCTAATGTGGCCAAAGGGAAAGACCATAGATGATGCAGTAGTGATTGGAGAGCAAGAGGGAGGTTTGTATAAATTAAAAGGACAACCTGAACATGCCATGGTGCATGAATTCATGGAGCCAAGTGAACCTTGGCATAGAAGACATGCTCATATGCACTATAGGGCACTTCCAATTGCAAGGAAGGCTGTAGAGGGTCTTCCTGAAATCAAGACCAAGCATGAAGGTGTTTGCAAAGGATGTGCAAAAAGAAAGAACATTAAGAAGGCATTTCCAAGCAATGAAAGCAAGGAAAAATGTATCTTGGAAATCATCCACTTAGATGTATGTGGTCCTATGTCATCCAGTTCTCTGAGTGGGTATGTTTACTATGTCTCATTTATTGATGACTTCTCCAGGAAGACTTGGGTATACTTCTTGAAAAACAAAGATGAGGTGTTTGATAAGTTCAAGGAATTCAAAACCTTGATGGAGAATCAAATTGACAAGAAGATCAAAACATTCATATCCAACAATGGTGGAGAATTCACCTCAGGTGAATTCAAGAAGCTTTATAGTGATTCAGGGATTAAGAGGGAGTTGACTTCTCCTTACAATCCTCAACAGAATGGAGTTGCAGAAAGGAAGAACAGAACAATCATGGACGTAGCAAGGGAAATGCTACATGACCAAGATCTACCTATGCATCTATGGGCAGAAGCAGCTAGAACAGTTGTATATGTGCAGAACAGAACACCCCACAAGATATTTGTTAGGAACCCACGTTTTTACTTTGTTAGTATGTTGTTGTTGGACGCATATGCTTTGTAAGTTGTCCTGTAGTATTTATTGATCAATAGTTTGTGTTATTGTTGTTGGTGCATATGCTTTGTAAGTCGCCCGTAGTATTGTTGATCCATAGTTGTAATAGCCCATGGTTTTGACCCATAGTATTGGCGCCTAGAATTAGTAGATAAGTGTGTGTTGAGACCTATGAAGGCACCGTGAAGTTATTTGTATTGAGCTTGCCCCCTCGAAGTGGCCTATGATCAATATAAAAGTGATTTTGAGTTCTGTCATTTATGCTATTTCGCATATTCATATTAATTAATTGTTGCAGGTGCCTCACATCTGGTATCAGAGCACTTTCTTGGGCTCGTTGGGTGAAATTTCTGCCAAAATTTTTTTCGCATCTGTTGCAGGTTTGGATTTGGGAATAATCCCTATCCGCTTAACTGTGGGAAGAACTTGGGCATAAGCCCTAAAACTCATTGTGAGGAGTACCACAGGAACCCTGAAGTAGCTATCCCATTGAGAGGATCTGCCAGCGAATAGGGCAACGACCCCTACCTGATTGACTAGTTCCCACCTGTGAGGTAAACCAAGAGCTGTCGTTTGTGGCAAAGCGGTTATCAGTTTTACCTGAGCCGTGGAGTGAGGGGTACTGCCCCAATACGTAAACCGTTCCAGATCCAGCCATTTTCAATCCATCTGGCGCCGTTTCAGATTCCTTTCGAGCTGTAGCCACTCCAGTCTGAAAAAATTAATAAATTAATTAATTAATTAATTAAAAAAAAGGTATAAAATTCAGTTTTTTCTCCATATCTATCTTGTTTTCACTCAACTTCCCTTGAAATTTTCGGGGAACCCCTGTCACCCCATTCTGCATATTTCATTCCTGAGGACCCTATCCACGATTCCCCTTCCCAAAGCCCGAAATCCCACATTTGTCTATTTTTAGGGTTTGCCATAACTTCCTCAGATTTCACCCAATCACCCTCAAATTTTACCATAGAGTTCATTTCTAAATTCTGCTTCTTTGTTCCCCTCTGCCAAATTTTCTCATTCTTTCACCCCGCTTCTGGAATCCTCATTTTTGCTTCCCTATCTATTCAGTAGTGTCCAAAACCTAGTCAATCCCCAATTACCCTTCAGATTTTTTCCCTGGTCCAGATTTTCCCTTACTAAAATGGTTTCTGTTTTTGTTTTCCTACCCAGTCAACCGAAAAAAAAAAAAAAAAAAACTGGTTATGGTTGTCACCCGTGCAGGAGCAAAAACCATGGAGGAAGCACTTGCAGCCATCCAAGCCAAACTCCAGGATCTGGATGAAAAATTTCTTGGCCTCCATCTTGAACATTCAGCTATGACCAACAAACGGCAGGCCGAGTCTTCATCTGACAATGGGTTCTCCTCTTCCAGCAATTTCCATGGTTCGAAGCTTGATTTTCCTCGCTTCAATGGTACTGATCCAACTGGATGGATCTATCGTGCATAACAATATTTTAGTCTGCATAATACTTTTGATGTCAACAAAGTTCCGCTGGCATCCTTTCACTTGGAATAGGAAGTTCTTCAATGGTACCATTGGTACATCAAGGCTCATCCAAAGCCCAAATGGCGATACTTTTGCTAGCTCCTTTTGCAACGATTTGGTCCTACTGCTTTTGATGACTTCACAGGAGCCCTCACTAAACTTCACCAAATTGGCATGGTGAGAGAGTATCGAACTGAATTTGAGAATCTAGCCAACCACACCGAAGGATTGTCTGATGACTTTTACTGGAGTTGTTTTATTAGTGGTCTAAAGGATGCCATCCGCTCTGAGGTCAAAATGTTCTGTCTCAACACAATGATGGAAGCCCTAGGGTTGGCTAAGTTGGTCGAAGACAATATTGCAGCCCAACAATGCTCCAAGCCCACTTTTGTTCCCTTTCGAAATATGGGTTCTCAGCGACCAGCTATACCGCAGGCTCCTCGATCGACCCCTATCAAGCCTTTGTCTGAAACAGAGATGCAAGCACGCAGAGAAAAGGGGCTTTGCTATAATTGTGATGAGAAATTCACTCAGGGACATAGATTTGTTCAGTAAAAGATCTATCTCTTGGATGTGGAGTCTTCGCCTGCCTCTGAAATTGGTGACAGAGATCCAGAAACACTGGATGCTCTGGTTGACATTCAGGAACTGCCTATTGACCCTCCGTCTCAGGATGACCATCCAGAGATATCTCTCCATGCTTTAGCTGGAATCACCACCCCCCAAACAATGCGGGTCAGGGGTTACTTCAAGAAGCTTCCTCTTACAATACTCATTGATTCTGGTAGCACTCATAATTTCATTGACCCTCGGGTCACCAAACAAGCTGATTGTTTTATCCATCCTTGCTCCAACTTTGAAGTCATGGTTGCCAATGGGGGCACCTAACCTTGCAAAGGGAAGTGTCAAAATGTGCGTATCTCTATGGGAGATTATACCTTGTGCTCTAACATGTTTGCCTTGCCCTTAGGCGGATGTGATGTGGTTTTGGGCACTCAATGGCTACTCACACTTGGCCCTATCTTATGGGATTTTGCTGAACTTTGGATGCAGTTTTCCCTCAATGGAAAAAAACACACATTGACGGGATTACAACCAGGTTCTCTCAGCATCATCAGTTCACATTGCATGGAAAAACTCCTTAAGAATAATCCACATGGTGTCATCGATCAGATCCATTCCATCCAGATGCAACCATCAGCGGTCTCGATTACTCCTTTGGATCTACAACAAATTTTGGATCGATATACAGGTGTCTTTGCTGAACCAGTGGGATTGCCACCTTCCAGGCCAGAAGACCATCGTATTCAGCTCCTTCCTGGCAGTGTTCCTCCCAACATCAGGCCCTATCGCTACCCATTTCACCAAAAAACGAAGATTGAAATGCTCGTTCAGGACTTAGTGAAGCAAGGTATTATTTGCCCAAGCACTAGTTCCTTTTCTTCTCCAGTTATTCTTGTCTGCAAAAAAGATGGGTCATGGCGCCTATGCATTGACTTCCAAGCACTTAATCACCTCACCATCAAGGATAAGTTTCCAATTCCTATTGTTGATGAGCTTCTTGATGAGCTTCATGGGGCTCACTTTTTCTCCAAGTTGGATCTTCATTCTGGGTATCATCAAATTCGGGTTCATGAGGAGGATATTCCTAAAACAGCTTTCCGCACATATGATGGCCATTATGAGTTTTTGGTCATGCCCTTTGGCCTCACTAATGCTCCTTCCACATTCCAGGCCTTAATGAATAAAATATTTCGACCCTACTTGCGGAAATTCATTCTGGTATTCTTTGATGATATCCTCATCTACAATAAAACATGGGATGAACATCTCCCGCATCTGGATCTTATCATGCAACTTTCCTCGGACCATCATCTCCATTCCAAGTAGTCTAAATGTGTTTTTGGACAGAAGGAATTTGAGTATCTCGGGCACATTATCTCAGCACAAGGGGTTCGCGTGGATCTTTCCAAAATCGATGCCATGAACAATTGGCCGCATCCTTAGGCACTCAAGAGCCTTCATGGTTTTTTGGGGTTGACTGGCTACTACCGCAAGTTTGTCAAGGATTACAGGAAGATTGCAACTCCATTAACTTCTCTATTGAAAAATGATGCTTTTACATGGACACCTACTGCTTAGTGTGCATTTGAAAAACTAAAACAAGCTATGTGTACTACACCTATGCTAGCTATGCTCGGTTTTTCCAAGCCCTTCACTATTGAGAGTGATGCTTGCGGCAATGGACTTGGTGTTGTTCTCCTTCAAGATGAACACCCCATTGCATTCAATAGCAAAGCCCTTTCAGGTAAGAATTTAGCTGCCTCTACCTATGAGAAGGAAATGATGGCTATTTTGCATGCAATACAGAAGTGGCGGCCATACCTATTAGGGAATCATTTCTGCATCAATACTGATCACCAGAGTCTTAAATATTTCTTGGACCAGCGTGTCTCCTCCCCGACACAACAGAAATGGGTTATCAAACTCAGGGGTTATGACTATGAGATCACTTACAAGAAGGGTAAAGACAATATTGTGGCATATGCTCTTTCTCGCACATTTGATGCCCAAGGTTCTCTTTCAGCTATTTCTATTTATATTCCAAATTGGTTGCAATCTGTTCAACAGGGTTATGTCAATGACTCTTCCTTATCTCAAATCATCCAACCCTTGACCAACAACCCTTCTGCTGTACCACATTACTCTTGGGATGGTGCTTCTCTACGATACAAGGGTCGTCTGGTGCTTCCCCAGAGCACAGATCTTCAACAGGCTGTCTTCTATGAACTCCATGCTTCTCCATCAGTAGGGAACTCTGGGTTCCTCAAAACATATGAACGAGCACGGCGTAACTTTTTTTGGCAGGGCATGAAAAGGATAATTCAATAGATGGTGGTCGAATGTGATACCTTCCAGCGCAATAAGGGTGAAACCACACCCCTTCCAGGATTGCTTGAACCTTTTCCCATACCTACACGGATTTGGACAACTATTACTATGGATTTCATTGAAGGTGTCCCTAAATCTGGCGGGAAGACAGTGATTCTCGTTGTGGTTGATCACCTCTCCAAATATAGTCATTTTTGTGCTCTCATCCATCCCTATACAACCTCCTTCGTCACTCAAATTTTTCTGGACTAGATCTTTCGTCTTCATGGCATCCCTTCTTCCATTGTCTCGGATCGTGATGCGACTTTCACTAGTCATTTTTGGACATAACTATTTCGCCACACTGGCCCCAAACTGAAGATGAGTTCAGGGAATCACCCACAAACAGATGGTCAGACTGAAATTGTCAATAAATGCTTGGAAACTTATCTTCGTTGCTTCACCTTGGAACAACAACATCAGTGGGAAAAGTGGCTCCCTCTCACTGAATGGTGGTACAATACCTATTACCACACTGCCTCTAAAATGACCCCATATGAAGCAGTCTATGGTCAGGCACCTCCAACTCTTCTTCCATACACCCCCACCAGTTCACCAGTTCAGGAAGTTGACACGGTCCTTCGAAACCGCGATCAGATTCTTCGCATTTTGCGAGACAATCTTCACCTAGCAAGAAATCGCATGAAGCAACAAGCTGATTAGCACCGTTCGGAGCGCACTTTTCAAGTCGGCGATATGGTTTTTCTTCGTCTCCAACCATACAAAAAATCCTTCTTGAAACTCAAAGGGCGTCATAAGCTCGCTCTAGATTTCTATGGACCATATCGGATTCTTCAGAAGATTGGGTTTGTTGCTTATAAATTGGAACTTCCTCCTTCTTCCCGCATTCATCCAATCTTTCATGTCTCTTGTCTGAAGAAAGTTCTTGGCACAAACATCAGCGGACAAACGATTTTACCTGAACTGGATAATGAAGGATCCATCCTTTTGGAGCCAGAGGCCATCCTCAATCGGTGCACGAGTCAACTTCTCTCTCTCTCTATCACAAAGGTCTTAATTCAGTGGCACGACATGCAACTAGAGGATGCTACATGGGAACCACTCCTTCAGATTCAACAACAATTTCCACATCTAAAGCTTTGAGGACAAATCTTTTTTTTAAGGGGGAGGGGATGTTAGGAACCCACGTCTTTACTTTGTTAGTATGTTGTTGTTGGATGCATATGCTTTGTAAGTCGTCCTGTAGTATTTGTTGATCAATAGTTTGTGTTATTTTTGTTGGCGCATATGCTTTGTAAGTCGCCCGTAGTATTGTTGATCCATAATTTGTAACGGCCCATGGTTTTGAACCATAGTATTGGTGCCTAGAATTAGTATATAAGTGTGTGTTGAGACCTATGAAGCCACCGTGAAGTTATTTGTATTGACCTTGCTCATAGGAGGTTTCCCCCTCGAAGTGGCCTGTGATCAATATAAAAGTGATTCTGAGTTCTGTCATTTCTGCTATTTCGCATATTTGTATTAATTAATTGTTGTAGGTGCCTCACAATATTGGACAACAAGACACCAGAAGAGGTCTTTTCTGCTAAGAAACCCGAAGTCAGCCATCTCAGAATATTTGGTTTTCCAGTATACACTCATGTCCCAAAGGAAAAGAGGACCAAACTAGATCCTTCAGGAAAGAAGGGTATCTTTGTGGGTTATAGTGAAAGCTCGAAGGCTTATAGAATATACTTTCCAGGGTTCAAGAAGATCGATGTCAGCAGGGATGTAACATTTGATGAAAACTCAGCATTCATCAAATCAAGGAAGGCACCTATCGAAGTTTATGAAGAACCTAAGGAAACTAGATTTCAAGACACTACCATGACGGAAGTAATTCCAGAAGTTGTTTGTGAGTTTGAAGATCTACAAGAACCTGTAGATCCACCCTGTGAGGATAACTCTCATAAGAGGAAACCTGGATGGGCTAGAGAGCTCATTTAAGATGCAAAAAGATTTGGCATTCCAGAAGAAGAACAAAGAGCAAAGACGAGAACTAGATCACATACTAGCTATGTTGCTTTACTCTATGACATTATGAACAAAGAACCTTCCAGTTATGAAGAAGCAACGGAAAAGAAAGAATGGAAGGATGCCATGGTTGAGGAATACCAAGCAGTAATGAAGAATGATGTTTGGGATGTTTTCCTAAGACCTAAAGAGAAGCCTATTGTGACTTCCAAATGGATCTACAAAATCAAGCATGCTGCAGATGGCAGTGTAGA
The DNA here is from genome assembly GCA_027924585.1 of Larix kaempferi. Classification (NCBI taxonomy): domain Eukaryota; kingdom Viridiplantae; phylum Streptophyta; class Pinopsida; order Pinales; family Pinaceae; genus Larix; species Larix kaempferi. The sequence goes on from BSBM01000156.1 coordinate 2,942,178, forward strand.
TAAATGCAAGGCAAGATTTGTAGCTCGTGGCTTCTATCAGAAAGAGGGAATAGATTATGAAAAAAATTTTGCACCTATAGCAAGGTATACTTCCATGAGAACAGTACTTTCCCTGGCTGCAGCAGTGAAATGGAAAATACACCAGATGAATGTCAAGACTGCTTTCTAATGGTGTAGTTGAAGAGGAAGTATATGTGGAGCAGCCACTCGGTTTTGAAATACATGACAGGGAGTCATATGTGTGCATATTGAAGAAAGCCTTGTATGGCTTGAAGCAAGCTCCCAGAACTGGGTTAGGTAGGATGGAAAGTTTCCTATCTAGCTTGGGCTTTACCAAGAGTAAAGTGGATTCCAACCTTTACTACAAGGTTGAGGAAGGGAATCCTGTGATTCTACTTCTATACGTGGATGACTTATTTGTAACAGGAGATGATAGATTAATTGCAGATACTAAGAGGAAGCTTGCTACTGAGTTCGATATGAAAGATTTGGGAATGATGCATTATTTCCTAGGTATGGAGGTGTGGCAGAATTCAAGTGGGATCTTCCTTGGTCAAGGGAAGTACACAGTAGATATCTTGAAGAGATTTTGGATGATGGAATGCAAGGCCATGGCCACACCCATGGCATTGAATCTGAAGCTTCTATGTGATGCTTCATCTGAGCCAGTTGATGTTTCTATGTATCGTCAGATGATTGGGTCCTTGATGTAGCTGACGAACATGAGACTAGACATTTGCTTTTCAGTGAACACATTGAGCCAGTTCCTGATAGATCCGAGGAGTATTCACCTAGTTGTTGTAAAGCATGTTTTGAGGTACCTGAATGGTACAGTGGATTATGGGCTCAAGTATGAAGAAAATCAAAAGTTTAAGCTGCAGGGTTATGTTGATTCATATTGGGCCGGCAGTGCTACAGATAGGAAGAGCACATCTAGGTGCTACTTCAGTATGGGATCAGGTGTGATCTCTTGGTTCAATAGGAAGAAATCCTATGTAGCGCTGAGTACAGCTGAGGTAGAGTATGTTGCAGCCTATTCAGCTAGTTGTGAGGCAATATGGCTAAAGAAGCTACTATCTGAGCTATTTGATCTCCCATTGGATGCTACTGGTATATTCTGCGATAACCAGAGTTGTGTGAAGTTGTCTGAGAATCCAGTGTTTCATGACAGGTCGAAACAGATAGAGATCAAATATCACTATATCAGGGATATGGTGCAAAGAGGAGCCGTGAAGCTCTTCTATGTTGCGACAGCCGCGCAGATTGTAGATGTGTTGACGAAGCCACTAGCCACAGTGAAGTTCGAGTACTTCAAGGAGAGGATTGGTGTTCCTCAGATCAATGACACTTCGAGGAAGAAGTGATGGAAACATTTGATGAAGCCATTCAAAGCATGTTGGAAGGAGGATCCTTCACATGGCTATGGATGTAATCATTGGATGATGAGTATCAGGACAATGCTCCAGTTACTTCTCTGTATATGCATCATGTTGGATGCTGGATATGATCAATTGGATCATTTATATTTGTATGTATGTATGCATCGTGTTGATGCTGGATATAATCAGTTGGATCATTTATATGTATGTACGCATCATGTTGTATGGTGGATATGATCGGTTGGATCATTTGTATGTATTTGTATATGCATCATGTTGGATGCTTGGACCATGTATGTGTATCAGGTAGATACATTCTATGATCAGGTATATCATGTATGTTGATATGTATCATGTATTTGTATTTGTATCAGGTGGATACACTGTATGAATAGGTGGATCATGTATGATGATTTGTATCAGGTATATTCTTGGTGTGCATCAAGTGCATGCATTGTATGATCAGGTTGATCATGATGATGAGCTTTAGGATGTTGCTCCATATGATATGTACCAAGATGGTACAAGTGATGATGATCAGTATGATCATGGGAATTAGGATGATGCCTCGTGTGATGATGATCCATTGGATCATGAGTATCAGGTTGATACTTGGAGGTCAGAGATGATATGTGGTAGTTTGTGCAAATAGCATGTAATCATTCCTGGGAGATCTTATCGGTCGTGTTGCGGCATATAAATGTTCCTGGGGTATTCTTTCCAGTATTTCTATGTAGTATGTAATCAGTCCTTAGATATCCAATAGGTTGAGCTGTGTGCTCATTATCAGTCCTGGAATGAGGTATTACCATGGAGACATGTAATCAGTCCTAGAGATCTGAGAGGTTGAGCTGTGTGCTCGTAATTAGTCCTAGGATGCTCTTTAGATATCTTGTCAGTCATGCTGCGGTACATAATTGTTCCTAGGATGCTCTTTAAAGGTTTTGTCTATCCACATGTAATCACTCCTGGAGATCCAAGAGGTTGAGCTGTATGCTTGTAATAAGTCTTGGGATTCTCTTTAGAGATCTTATCGGTTGTGCTACGGCACATAAATGTTCCTGGGATGCTCTTTAAAGCTATTGTGGAGGAGATGCATGTCATCAGTCCTGGGAGATATTGCCGGTCGTGCTTAGGCACATAAATGTTCCTGGGATACTCTTTTCGGTATTGCATCCTCACATAAAATTAGTCCTCAGAGGCCACCTCTATCAAACCCTTCGCATAGATGATGAAGACCTACAGGTGGTGGGCCTACATCTAGTATGAAAAAGGGCTGGCTCTATAGAACATCCTATGACGAGTAGAGTCAGAGATTGGTTGAGATAGCAACAACAGTGATGATGACGATGATGATGCATTGATGACGATGATCCTGAGAATAAGACTTGTCTAGCAGAACTGTGTCGAGAAATACCTTCCTAGTTAAGAGGGAGTGTTGATGTATATGTAACTTCGGAATGTATTTCATCTATGTATTTTATATATATTTATTGTACCCTTATAAGAGATTTGTTATTCCTCTATAAGGAAGTGTCGCCATGTGGATTGTTGATGTATATGTAACTTTGGAATGTATTTCATCTATGTATTTCATATATATTTATTGTACCCTTATTAGAGATGTGTTATTCCTCTATAAGGAAGTGTCGTCATATGGATTGACAAGTGTCGCAAGTGTGTGTACTTGTCGATGGGTTATTAGACCACCATGTGTGGGGTTGGACTTGAAATATATATATTATAATGTGGATGTACCTAGCTATACAAGTTGGCCCCATAAGGCCACTGAGCAAACAGGTTAGTATAAATAGAGATCAGGTGATCTCTATTTAGATCATTTGGAAAGTTATATCTCTCTCACTCTGATAGTGGCACACTAGTGAGGAGGAGGATCATCTGCTACTAGGAGACTATCTCAGTGTATTTTGGTTGTACTTTGGTTAAGCCATTGCTCTCTCTATCTCTGAGGAAGTTGTGGGGTTTTTCACCTTAGGTTTTTCCCCACGGAAACTCTATGTCTCTTGTCTCTCATGCTTTTGATTCTTGTGATGCTTGTCATGCTTATTGTGATTGTCATGCATTGATATACTGTATATGTTATTCTCTCAGTGAATATCCTAGAGTATTGTGAATTAATGCTCAAAATTTAACATGGTATCAGAGCTAACCTGAGAAGAAGACATTTTGCAGTGACGAAAACTTGAGTTTCTTGTTTATTGGGTTTCTCTCCACATATTTTGGAAAAGATGTATAGTAGATTGACTCTACTCATCAAGGAGAATCTATTTGTCCAATCAGAATTCAATTCTGACCATTTTTAGATTTGGCCCTAAAAATTAGGGTTTCCACAAAATAGGAATTTGTGAAATCTGAAGACATAGTTGGACGTTCCTTGCAAAAATCGAAGTTTAGAGCTTTGGATCGCGATTTTTGGCTACGTAGATCTCTGGGAAACTCAAACCCTAATTCACAGCTCTCCTTAGTGAACCCGGGAGGACAAAAAGGAAAATCTGAATGGTAAGACTTTGCTGATCTCAAATTTTGAATGCACCAAGATGATCAGCTCATCAAAACGCATCTTTCTATCCTTTCAAGAAATTGAAATTCACATTTTGAATTTTTAGGGTTTTTCTAACAAACCCTAATCCAGGACCAGATCCAGTTTTCAGCATTTCAAGTGGTAAGACCTAAATCTCTTCTATTTCCATTTGAAGTACTCTTTAAGATGTCTCACCAAACCAATCTTGAGGATAAGCTTGAAGGGGCTGATAGCTTCCGAGCTTGAAAGTATAGGATTGGGTTAATCCTAGAAGAGAATGAGTTGGACTCATATATAAAAGAAGACATCCCTATCCCAAAGGATAAAGAGGCCAAGGTATTGCATAAGAAGAACTTGGTCAAGGCAAAGAGAATTATTGCTGATTCTATCAAAGATCATCTCATACCCCATGTGTCTTCTCTAAAGACACCCAAGGAGATGTTTGACTCTTTGACCAAGTTATTTGAAGGGAAGAACATAAATCGGAAGATGACTCTGCGGAATCAATTGAAAGGGGTCAAGATGTTGAATGGAGAAACCATTCAATATTACTTATCCAAGGTCTCTCAGATCAAGGAGCAACTTGAAGCTGTGGATGAAGTAGTGGACAATGGTGAAGTTGTTATGACCACTCTAAATGGCCTACCTAGGTCATGGGACTCCTTTATTCAAGGAATCTGTGCAAGAAAGAAATTGATCTCTTTCAGTAAACTATGGGATGAATGCTTTCAAGAAGAAGCTAGACTTGTAGCTCGTGAGGAAAAGATGGGAGGTGAATATCAAGCTCTTGCAACTCACACCGAAAGAATCAAGCCCAAGAAGGAGCACTCTGGCTACAAAAGATCCTATGAAAAGAATAAGAAGGATCTAAGATGCTTCACATGCAATGAGAAGGGTCACTTTTCTTCAGATTTTCCCAAGAATAAAAGGGATAATAACAACAACTTCAGCAAGAAGAAGAAGGGCAACAAAAGAATGTTCCATGTGTTAAATTTTCTGAATTTACTTCAATATGATCTAGGATCTTAACTGAGAGAACAACATGTACAGCATATCTACAGCATATCAATCATGGAGACAATAATGCAAGCACACAAGAGACACAAAGATTTACTTGGGGAAAACCATAAAGGTGAAAAACCCCAATAACTTCCTCAGAGATAGATAGAGCAATGATACAACCAACCAATAGAGATATCCATAACCTAGCAGCAATCCTCCTCCTCCATAAGTGCGCCTCTCCTCCTTGAGAGCATGTGTGAGAAGTGAGTGAGTAAATAGAGTGCCTCCCGCACTCTATTTATACTTGACTTGACTTGCCTTTTTACCTAACTCATGTCGGCTCGAACTTAACCACATAACATAATGCTGAGTGGGCCGACCCCCAATAGGGTGGTCTAATAACCCTTTGACCCACATGGCCGACCCCCAATAGGGTGGTCTAATAACCCTTTGACCCACATGACTTATACAGGGCCGACCCCAAACAAGGTGGTCTAATAACCCATCAAGTATAAGTTACGACACTTACAATATAAATGACGACACTTCCTTATAGAGGAATAAAACCATCTCTATAGGAATACAATATACATATATGTGAAATACATTCCGAAGTTACATATACATCAACACTCCCTCTTAACTAGGAAGGTATTTCTCAGCACAGTTCTTCTAGCACAAGTCATCTTCTCTGGATCATCGTCACTGGATAATCGTCATCGAGTCATCATCATCGTCACTGCTGCTGCTATCTCAATCAATCTCTGAATCTACTCGTCATAGGAAGTTCTACAGAGCCAGTCCTTTTTCATACTGGATGTAGGCCCACCACCTGCAGGTCTTCGTCATCACTGGCCATACTGTGGAATCCTCAGGACTTATTACGTGCGTCACAAAACCTCGAAAGAGCATCCCAGGATGTTACGGGTACACAACTCCGACCTGTAGGATCTCCCAGGGCGCTATTACATGTGACCCCACCACAAAACCTCGCAAGAGCATCTCAGGATGTTACGGGTACACAACTCCGACCTGAAATCTCCCAGGGCACAAATTACATGTGGTCCACCACAAAACCTCGCAAGAGCATCTCAGGATGTTACGGGTACACAACTCCGACCTGAAATCTCCCAGGGCAACGAATTACATGTGGTCATGGAAAAACCTCGCAAGAGCATCCCAGGACTGATTACGGGCACACAGCCCAACCTATCGGATCTCCCAGGGAAACGAATTACATGCCATAGGACAAAACCTCGCAAGAGCATCTGCCAGATATCCCAGGGCGCTATTATATGCCATAGGAAAAACCTCGAAAGACTATCTGCAGATCTCCCAGGGCAACGAATTACATGTCCTCCCAGAGCAAAACCTCGAAAGAGCATTTGCCAGATGTCCCAGGGCACCGAATTACATGCCATAGGCAAAACCTCGAAAGACCATCTGCAAATCTCCCAGGGCAACGAATTACATGCTCATTTGCACAACCTGATCCACGGCCATAGAGTATCAACCTGATACTCACCATACATCATCCTGATGTATCCATGATCATCCTGATCATCATCACTGCAACGTCCTGCTGCATGTCATCTGGAGCAACATCCTGAAGCTCGTCATCTATGATCATCCTGATCATCACTGCAACATCCTGCTGCATGATCCACCTGATCATCAATGCATCTACCTGATGCATACCAAGTATCATACATGATCCTCCTGATCATGAATGTATCCACCTGATACAAATACATGATACATATCATCATACATGATCCTCCTGATCATCAATGCATCTACCTGATGCATACCAAGTATCATACATGATCCTCCTGATCATCAATGTATCCACCTGATACAAATACATGATACATATCATCATACATGATCCTCCTGATCATCAATGCATCTACCTAATGCATACCAAGTATCTACCTGATACATATCATCATACATGATCCTCCTGATCATCAATGTATCCACCTGATACAAATACAAATACATTGTCCAAGCATCCAACATGATGCATACATACATACATAAAATGATCCAACTGATCATATCCATGCAGAAACCAGAACATCATCCTGATGCTCATCATCCAGCGCTTACATCCACAGCCATGTGAAGGATCCTCCTTCCAACATGCTTGGAATGGCTTCAGCAAATGTGTCCATCACTTCTTCCTCGAAGTATCCTTGATCTGAAGCACGCCAAGCCTCTCTCTGAAGTACTCGAACTTCACCCTGGCTAGTGGCTTCATCAGCACATCTGCAATATGCTCGTCCGTCGCAACATACAGGAGCTTCACAGCTCCTCTCTGCACCATATCCCTGATATAGTGATATTTGATCTCTATGTGTTTCGACCTGTCATGAAACACTGGGTTCTCGGACAGCTTCACACAACTCTGGTTATCACAGAAGATACCAGTAGCCTCCAACGGGAGATCAAATAACTCAGACAGTAGCTTCCGTAGCCATACTGCCTCACAACTAGCTGAACAGGCTGCAACATACTCTGCCTCAGCTGTACTCAGTGCTACGCAGGACTGCTTCCTGCTAAACCAAGAGATCACACCTGATCCCATACTGAAGCAGCACCCAGATGTGCTCTTCCTATCTGCAGCACTGCCAGCCCAATCTGAATCAACATAACCTTCCAGGTTAAACTTTTGATTCGCCTCATACCTGAGCCCATAATCCACTGTACCCTTCAGGTACCTCAGAACATGCTTTACAGCAACCAGGTGAACACTCCTCGGATCCGTCAGGAACTGGCTCAATGTGTTCACAGCAAAGCAAATGTCTGGTCGTCAGGTACATCAAGGACCCAATCATCTGACGATACAGAGAGACATCAACCGGCTCAGATGAAGCATCACATAGAAGCTTCAGATTCGATGCCATTGGTGTGGCCATTGCCTTGCAATCTATCATTCCGAACCTCTTCAAGATTTCTACTGCATACTTCCCTTGTCCAACGAAGATTCCATCTGCACTCTGCCACACCTCCATGCCAAAAACAAATAGTGCATCATCCCCAAGTTCTTCATCTCGAACTCGGTAGTAAGCTTCCGCTGCATGTCGGCAATCAATCTATCTTCACCTGTAACAAACAGGTTATCCGCATACACTGGATTGCCTTCCTCAACCTTGTAGTAAAGGTTGGAATCCGCTTTACTCTTGGTAAAGCCCAAACTGGATAGAAAGCTGTCTATCCTACCATACCAAGTTCTGTACATATATGTGACTACACCATGCTGTCTTGAAATCCATCTGGTGCATCTTCTATTTCATCACTTTTATATTTCTCAATGTTGCCATCTGCAACATGCTTGATCTGATAATTCCATTTGGAAGTCATAGCAAACTTCCCTTCATGTCTTGGGATTACATCCCAAACATCATTCTTCATGATCGACGGATCATGGCATTTCATTTCTTCATCCCAGATCCTGGGAACTTCAATATCTTCAATATCTTCAATATATATCTTTGTTGCTGGAACAAATGTTGTAGTTCTTCTTTTGTAGGAGATGGCATACGATCTTTCCTACACAACAAGTTAAATTGCATGATTAGAAAACATCTCATAGTTTTCAGAACAAATTCTTACACATAAAGAAATATGCCATACAGTCATGCAATTATCTTAGCCAATGCTTCAATACAACATTTATCCATATTCCGTAACTTTCTAGATGCCTTCCAATCTCTACCAGAACATTGTTAAGAGTGTGCACAACTCCCAACATGTCAGCAAAGAGGTTTCATTCTAGATAAGTAGCAATGGAATGTTGTACAGTGCCATAGGCTACTTACCCATGCATATTAGTAGTATACTGTTCATTATTGTAATTATTCTAATATGCATAATACACAGCCTAATTCTAGGAACATCAGTATATACATTATTGAACAATATTATTTAAGAAATGATAATTCAAATACTTATCTTTGTTTGTTCGTTGGGTGGACTCCCTCTGAGTCTTTGCTTCCTTGCAGGAGCTGCTGGAGTCCTAATCTGAAGTAGCTTCTTCTACACCTTTCTGTTGTGGGATGTAGAGAGATGGTCAACTCCCTATGAATATCTGCATCCTTTCATAAACCACTGGAGTGTACTCCCTCTTGATCTTTGCTCCCTGGATTACCTGTCCTTGAACTTATATACATTCTCGATCCCTATGCATGCTTGTTAGTATCGTGAATGTGTTATCCTTGTGATCTCATATAAAATCATACATTCATTAGTATACTATTAAAACACAATAATCTCAAGCATGTATAGTCATGATCATTTCAAACAGAAATAATAAGCATTAGCATTCAAGGTTTATGTAGGATTCTTATGGTTAGTCAAATCATAAGAAACATAACATGTCTAAACCTGTAATTACTCAAAGCTATGACTCTTCGGGTTAGTCATATCATCAATCAAGAGAAGAGATATAATATTCATAAAATCATGACTATTCAAACCTATGGTTTCATGATTCTTCTGGTTAGTCAAATCAATCAATATAAGAGACATAATTCTTTTACTTATATTCCTATTTGACCATAGGACTTTTCTGGTTAGTCATATCATCAATCAAAGTAAAAATCATAATATGCCTAAACCCATGATTACTAACTTCAATGAATAATCATAATCAATCATGCCAAGTATACTTATATAAAGGATCTTATCACAAGATGAGATTGTAACTTGATATAGGAAAAACATACCTGGATTAGCATGCTAGCTAGTTATGTCTAACATACTCACATGATGTCTTCTTGTTCTTCTTCAATGACTTGTGCTAGTAACCTGTATATCTCATAGGTTAGCCATTATAAAGCCAAGTTATACATACCTCGTAAATGGATCTTCTATGAGATCCATGACAATGGATGAGTCTTTATCCTCATGATCATATGTTCTTGAACTGGAACATGCTTTGCCTTTCTTGGTGTACCTCGATGAGTCATACCTGTCGAGATCGCTTGTAATCTTCTAATGTAGGGCCTTAGCCTCATCTCCCTCTGAAACAGGAACTTCTTCACTCATGTAGATGATCAATCCATCTTCTTCTAGGATTAACCCAATCCACTTGATTTGCAAGAACTGGACTTGGAGCTGGATATGGGTTTGTCAGAGAAACCCCAAAAATTCAAACTTTGAATTTCAAACTTCCAAAAGGATAGAAATATGCGCCTTGATGAGCTGATCAAACCGGTATATTCAGAATTTGAAAACTGCAAAGTTTCACTCCTCAATTTTGCCTTTGAAACTTCCGGATTCACTGGACGTGACCCTGAACTGGGGTTTGATGAAGCCCACTCTTCTACCCAATCAAAATGTTTGATCCAAAGCTCCAAGCTTCTATTTTTCCGAGGAGCTTCCAGCCGTGGTCACAGATTTAAAAAATTCCCATTTTTACAGAAGCCCTAATTTTCCACTTTTCTGATCAAAGTCCCGAACTAGGGTCTAATCAAGCCCGGCCTTCTGCCCAACCAAAAATTCTGATCTTGGTCTCTAAATTTCTATTTTGATGAGTAGCATCCAGCCGTGGTCTCCGATTACAAAAATTCCAACTTTCTTCAAAGCCCTAAATTCCGGAAGCCATGAATGAAGGTACCAAAAAAAATAATTCTGTTTTGACAGAAATATGTACCTGATTGTTTCTGGTGTAACTCCGAAATTTTTGATCCACAGGGTCTGAAAAAGTTTCCTGAGATATCCTGACCTGTTATCTTTTCATCCTGACAGGTCTGACCTCAATTTGATTCTCTGAGAGAGAGTTATGCCAAATGTCGCAACGTGACCTGTTTTGGGATAAAACAGGAAAGCGAACTTGTACGGCGTGCCACGTGTCACTGTTTTAACTTCGGCCTCTGAAAAAGTTTTCTGAGATATCTCGGCCTGTTACCTTTGCATCCTGATAGGTCTGACCTCAATTGGACTCTCTGAGAGAGAGTTATGCCAAATGTCGCAACGTGACCTGTTTTGGGATAAAACAGGAGAGCGAACTTGTACGGCGTGCCACGTGTCACTGGTTCAACTTCGGCCTCTGAAAAAGTTTTCTGAGATAGTACAGACTGTGTACTACCTGTCACTTTTTACGAAATTTCATTTGGAGCTTTCTAGCCCAAGATATGACCTTTTTCCCAAGGTCACCTGATTTTGACTCAGATCTGGAAGAGGCAGAAACCCTATATTGTACAGATCATAAATCACAAAGTACAACGAATTAGAGGTTGTCCTTTGGACACAAGATACCTGGAGATCTTAGCTTCGGCCTGTAACAATTTCAGATCCAAAAACTTCGCCAAAACGGATTTATAGAGAAAGTGCTACGATGACTGGTTTTTGCTATATCAAGCCCTAGCATCGTAAGTGCAACAAGTGTCATACATGCCATATCATGCCTTCTTTCAGGCTAGCTCTGATACCATGTTAGATTTTCTGAATTTACTTCAATATGATCTAGGATCTTAACTGAGAGAACAACATGTACAGCATATCTACAGCATATCAATCATGGAGACAATAATGCAAGCACACAAGAGACACAAAGATTTACTTGGGGAAAACCATAAAGGTGAAAAACCCCAATAACTTCCTCAGAGATAGATAGAGCAATGATACAACCAACCAATAGAGATATCCATAACCTAGCAGCAATCCTCCTCCTCCATAAGTGCGCCTCTCCTCCTTGAGAGCATGTGTGAGAAGTGAGTGAGTAAATAGAGTGCCTCCCGCACTCTATTTATACTTGACTTGACTTGCCTTTTTACCTAACTCATGTCGGCTCGAACTTAACCACATAACATAATGCTGAGTGGGCCGACCCCCAATAGGGTGGTCTAATAACCCTTTGACCCACATGGCCGACCCCCAATAGGGTGGTCTAATAACCCTTTGACCCACATGACTTATACAGGGCCGACCCCAAACAAGGTGGTCTAATAACCCATCAAGTATAAGTTACGACACTTACAATATAAATGACGACACTTCCTTATAGAGGAATAATACCATCTCTATAGGAATACAATATACATATATGTGAAATACATTCCGAAGTTACATATACATCAACACCATGCTCATGCAACCGAAGATGATGAACATCCAAAGAAGAAGGCTAGGGAAAAAAGTGATGATGACTCATCAAGTGAAGAAGAGTATGTTCTAATCTCTGCTCTCACAGGTACTATCTCCCATGGTTGTAATGATTGGTTGATTTGATAGTGGGGCTTCCAAACACATGACTGGGTTTAAGCAATATTTTGTGAATCTATCTAAACATCAATCACCCCATAAGGTGAAACTTGGGGATGATTATCAATACCCAATCGAACGAAGTGGTGAAGCCTCCTACAACCTAGATTCTGGAAAATCTTTGAAGATGAAAGAAGTCATTTATGTACCTGGGCTCAAGAAGAACTTACTCTCCATCTCTGCATTGGATGCAAAAGGTATGAGGGTTTCATTTGTGGATGAAAAAGTCCTAATGTGGCCAAAGAGAAATACCATAGATGATGCAGTAGTGTAAATTGAAGGGACAACCTGAAAATGCCATGGTGCATGAATCCATGGAGCCAAGTGAACTTTGGCATAGAAGACTTGCTCATATGCACTATAGGGCACTTCCAATTGCAAGCAAGGCTGTAGAAGGTCTTCCTGAAATCAAGACCAAACATGAAGGTGTTTGCAAAGGATGTGCAAAAGGTAAGAACATTAAGAAGGCTTTCCAAAGCAGTGAAAGCAAGGCCAAAGATATCCTTGAAATCATCCACTCAGATGTATGTGGTCCTATGTCATCTAGTTCTCTTAGTGGGTATGTTTACTATGTCTCATTTATTGATGACTTCTCCAGGAAGACTTGGGTATACTTCTTGAAGAACAAAGATGAGGTGTTTGATAAGTTCAAGGAATTCAAAACCTTGATGGAGAATCAAACTGGCAAGAAGATCAAAACATTCAGATCCAATAATGGTGGAGAATTCACCTCAGGTGACTTCAAGGAGCTTTGTAATGATTCAGGTATTAAGAGGGAGTTGATTTCTCCTTATAATCCTCAACAAAATGGAGTTGCAGAAAGGAAGAACAGAACTATCATGGAATAAGCAAGGGCAATGCTGCATGACTAGGATCTACATATGCATCTATGGGCAGAAACATCTAGAACAGCTATATATGTGCAGAACAGAACACCCCACAAGATATTGGACAACAAGACACTAGATGAGGTATTTTCTGGTAAGAAACCTGAAGTCAACCATCTCATAATATTTGGTTGTCTAGTATACCCTCATGTCCCAAAGGAAAAGAGGAGTAAACTAGATCCTTCATGAAAGAAGGGTATCTTTGTGGGTTACAGTGAAAGCTCGAAAGCTTACAGAATATACTTTCCAGGGTTCAAGAAGATTGATGTCAGCAGGGATGTAACATTTGATGAAAACTCAACATTCATCAAATCAAGGAAGGCACGTATCGAAGTTTATGAAGAACCTATGGAAACTAGATTTCAAGACACTACCATGACTGAAGCAGTTCCATAAGTTGTTCGTGAGTTTGAATATCCACAAGAACCTGTAGATCCACCCCATGAGGGTAACTCTCGCAAGAGGAAACCTGCATGGGCTAGAGAGCTCATTCAAGATGCAGAAAGATTTGGCATTCCAGAAGAAGAACACAAAGCAAAGAAGAGAACCAGATCACATGCTAGCTATGTTGCTTTACTCTGTGACATTATGAACAAAGACCCTTCCAGTTATGAGGAAGCAACGAAAAAGAAAGAATGGAAGGATGCCATGGTTGAGGAATACCAATCAATAATGAAGAATGATGTTTGGGATGTTGTCCCAAGACCTAAAGAGAAGTCTGTTGTGACTTCCAAATGGATTTACAAAATCAAGCATACTGCTGATGGCAATGTAGAGAAATACAAGGCAAGATTCATAGCTCATGGCTTCTCTCAGAAAGAGGGAATAGATTATGAAGAAACTTTTGCACCTATAGCCAGGTATACTTCCATCAGAACAATACTTGCTCTGGCTGCAGGAATGAAATGGAAAATACACCAGATGGATGTCAAGACTACTTTCTTGAATGGTGTAGTTGAAGAGGAAGTACATGTGGAGCAGGCACTCAGTTTTGAAATACATGACAGGGAGTCATATGTGTGTAGATTGAAGAAAGCATTGTATGGCTTGAAACAAGCTCCCAGAACTTGGTATGGTAGGATGGACAGTTTCCTATCTAGTTTGGGCTTTACCAAGAGTAAAGCACATTCCAACCTTTATTACAAGGTTGAGGAAGGGAATCCTGTGATTCTACTCCTGTATGTGGATGACTTATTTGTAAAAGGAGATGACAGATTGATTGCAGATACAAAGAGGAAGCTTGCTGCTAAGTTCGATATGAAAGATTTGGGAATGATGCATTATTTCCTAGGTATGGAGGTGTGGCAGAGTGCAGGTGGGATCTTCCTTGGTCAAGGGAAGTACAGTGTATATATCTTGAAGAGATTCGGGATGATGGATTGCAAGGCCATGGCCACACCTATGGCATCGAATCTGAAGCTTCTATGTGGTGCTTCATCTGAGCCGGTTGATGTCTCTATGTATCATTAGATGATTGGGTCCTTGATGTACCTGACGAACATGAGACCAGATATTTGCTTTGCGGTGAACACATTGATTCAGTTCCTGACAGATCCAAGGAGTGTTCACCTGGTTGCTATAAAGCAGGTTCTGAGGTACCTGAAGGGTACAGTGGATTATGGGCTCAAGTATGAAGCAAATCAAAAGTTTAACCTATAGGGTTATGTTGATTCAGATTGGGCTGGCAGTACTGTAGATAGGAAGAGCACATCTGGGTGCTGCTTCAGTATGGGATCAGGTGTGATCTCTTGGTTTAGTAGGAAGCAATCCTATGTAGCACTGAGTATAGCTGAGGCAGAGTATGTTGCGGCCTGTTCATCTAGTTGTGAGGCAGTATGGATACGGAAGCTACTGTCTCAGTTATTTGATCTCCCATTGGATGCTACTGGTATCTTCTGTGATAACCAGAGTTGTGTGAAGCTATCTGAGAACCCAGTGTTTCATGACAGGTTGAAACACATAGAGATCAAATATCACTATATCAGGGATATGGTGCAGAGAGGAGCTGTGAATCTCCTGTATGTTGTGATGGATGAGCAGATTACAGATGCGCTGATGAAGCCACTAGCCAGTGTGAAGTTAGAGTACTTTAGAGAGAGGCTTGGTGTTCTTCAGATTGATGACACTTCGAGGAAGAAGTGATGGACACTTTTGTTGAAGCCATTCCAAGCATGTTGGAAGGAGGATCCTTCACATGGCTGTGAATGTAAGCGCTGGATGATGAACATCAGGATGATGTTCTAGTTTCTGCTCAGTGAGATCATTTTTATATATATATGTACGCATCATGTTTGATGCTGGATATGATCAATTGGATCATTTATATGTATGTACGCATCATGTTGGATGTTGGATATGATCAGTTGGATCATTTATATGTATGTACACATAATGTTGGATGCTGGATATGATCAGTTGGATCATGTGTATGTATTTTTATATATGCATCATGTTGGATGCTTGGACCATGTATCTGTATATGTATCAGGTGGATACATTGTATGATCAGGTGGATCATGTATGGTGATATGTATCATTTTTTTGTATTTGTATTAGGTGGATACACTGTATGATCAGGTGGATCATGTATGATGATATGTATCAGGTAGATACTTTGTATGAATCAAGTAGATGCATTATATGATCAGGATGATAGTGGATGACGAGCTTCAGGATGTTGCTCTAGAAGACATGCAGCAGGATGTTGCAGTGATGATGATCAGGATGATCATGTGTACATCAGGATGATGTATGGTGAGTATCAGGTTGATACTCTATGGCGGTGGATCAGGTTGTGTAGATGAGCATATAATTTGGCCTCTATTCTCCACTATTCATTGAACACCTGCTTGTTGTTTTTAACTCCATTCAGGAATAGGATATGGTTGACATCACTGACAAGAGCATTCAAATCCGCTACAAACATTGGCATACCTGGGATTTGGGAGTTGTCTCTACTAGTGGACTATTGATCCATTGTAGTATCATGCAACCCATCAATGGAGCTCTCAAATAGTTGAGTCATGCTCACTTGATGAAGCATCAAAGAATTGGAACAATCATCATTAGTCAATTTGGCACTAACAATGTCCATTATATGTCGACCCATTTCTTGAATACATTAGGATTGTTCGCTACAACCCTTGAAATCCACATATAGCTTATGGACATAATGAGATCAGCAGGGCCTTGAATAGTGATCAAGAAATCGTTGACATTGTTCTACGTTTCAGATTTTCTTTTTATATCGATATCTTCTATATAAACTAAAGTTGCTCATTCGATTTAATTTTTTGATGAGATGAAGGCCATGTTGCACTTGCATTTGAAAGTATTTTGATGGGAATCCTTTGTGAGATAAGGGGTCTAAGTAATAAGAAATATTGGAGATTTTATCAATGGTAGGATCGAGGTGCAAGAGCTTTTTCTTGAGTTCCTCACTCGAAGATTTTCTAGAAACCATAATAATCATGATGGTTATGGTCACTCTAAACAACTCCACTGTTGAAGATCCAATAATCGGATAAGAAACAAGGTCCATAGTTACTATAGTGCAAAAATCAATACTGAGCCCTAAATAAAAAAAATCCTAGATCTAACTAATTTTTTCTCTAGCCAAATTTTGGTGGAAAAATTGAAACTCCTCAAAATGTTCATTATTTAGTATTTTTTATATATTTTTTTAATTTATTATATATATATATATGTGTGTGTGTGTGTTTTTATAGGATTCAGGTGCCTCCTTCCAATTTCATAAATTTTAACATTGGAGATGGATTCATAATCAATATGCTTACGAAATTATAATGTTTCATTGTCAAAATTTCAATTTTCATTTTCATTGGACCACCTCTCTAATGCAATTTTTGTTAAAACTAACAATTTTAATAATTTGTCCAAAAATCTATCAGAATTATAAAAAAACATTGTGGGAAATGCAGGGAAGATTTAGTATGCTCCATTATTACTTTATCCATCGTGGAGCCTATCACTTGTCCAGCCCTTGAGAGTATCTTTGCAATCACTATTATTTATTCACCTTCCTAATTAGGCGCAATGGTCAATTAGATCTCTACTTTAAACATGTTATATCACCTCTAGATGGCATATTAATGTTTGGACTAATTTATATTATTCTAATTGTAATTGTTCTATAGTCGTTAGTAATTTTTTTAGTCATTTTTAGTTGTGTCACTTATTATCTAATGGTATTTTCTATCCCGTGACTAAATTAGTCATTTAATTTAGTCATTTTTAGTTGTTTGTGCAAATTTAGTAGTTTTTAGCTTAAAAACACTATCCTAGCTAACGTTTTTAGTCACCTAGTCATTTATTTGCCTAAATTCTACTATTGATATGATCACGATGATTATGATGTTGATCTTGATGATGACAAACATGACCACGAAGATGATGACAATGACGATAATGACAAAGATGATATTCATGATGATGATGATGATGATGATGATGAAGATGATGACAATGATGATGATGTTGATGATTAAGACGACAACGACAACGACGACGATGATGGTGAATATGATGATGATGATAACAAAGATGATAATGATGATGATGATGATGACACCGATGATAAACATGTCAAATATGATGATGATGATGCTGATGATGATGACGACAAAGATGACAAAGATGATGATGTTGATAATGATGATGATGATGATGACGATGCCAATGATGATGATGACAATGATTCAACATATGTGATGATGATGACGAAGATGATGACAAAGACGATGAAAAAGATGATGATGATGATTTCAATGAATACGATGATGATGATGATGACATTCATGTTGATGATGACGAACATTAAGACAAAGATGATGATGAAAGAGATGATATTCATGATAATGCCAATGACAATGATGATGAAAATGATGATCATGACATTGATGAAGATGATGAGGAGGATTGTTATGATGATGATGTTCATCACGATGTTGATGATGAAGATGATTACGATGATGATGAAAAAGATGTTGATGATGATGTCGATGAATATGACGATGATTATGGTGACAATTTTTCATGTAAAATATGGTGAAGATGATGATGATGATGATGATGGTGTTGATGTTGATGATGATGAGTATGACAAAGATGACGACAATGACAATGATGTTGATAATGATTACAAACATGAAAAAGGAGATGATTATGTGGATAATGATTACAAACATGAAAAAGGAGATGATTATGTTGATAATGATGATGATGAAAATGGTGATGATGATGATGATGATGATGATGATGGTGATGACGATAACAATGATTGATGACATTGACAATGATGGTCATGTCAAACACGATGATGTCGATGAGGATGAAAAATATGGTGACGATGATGATGATGACGTTGATGATGATGGTAATGACGATGACGACGATGATGATGATGCTACGGATGATGATGATGTTCATCATGATGTTGATGATGAAGATGATGGTGATGACGATGACAAAGATGATGATGATGTTGATTAATATGGTGACGATGATGATGATGATGTTGACATTGATGATGACAAACATGACAATGAAGATGATGATGTTGATGATGATGAAGATAATGATGATGAAAAAGATGATATTCATGATGACAATGATGATGATGATGAATATGACAACGACAAGGACGATGACAATGATGACGATGATGATGATGACGACGACGACGATGATGATGATGATGATGTTGATAATGACAATGAGGATGGTGACGACGACGATGACGACGACGACGATGATGATGATGATGATGATGATGATGATGATGACAATGAAAATGATGAAGATGGTGATGATGTTCATCATAATGTTAATGATGAATATGATGACAATGACAATGATAAAGATGATGATGATGGTGATGATGCCAATGAATATGATGATGATGACGATGATGATGATGATGATGATGATGATGATGATGATGATGATGAAGATGATCATCATCATGTTATATATGATGATGATGATAATGATGAAGATGATTATGATCATGTTATATATGATGATGATAATGATGATGATGATGAAGATGACAAAGATAATGAGGATGATGGTGAACATGACAAAGGAGATGACAATGTTGTTTTTGATGATGATGACAATGATAATGATGATTAAATTGATGATGTTGATGGTGATTATCATGTCAAAGATGATGATGACGATGTTGTTAATGTTAATGATGACGAAGATGATGATGATGATGGTGATGATGATGATGACAATGATGGTGATGATTAAGATGACTATGTTGATGACGATGATGATGTTCATCATGATGTTGATGATGAAGACGAAGATGATGATGATGATGATGATGATGATGATGATGATGATGATGATGATGATGATGATGATGATGATGATATATATGAATATGATGATGATGATGATGATGATGACAACGACGATGATGCTGACGATGATGATGATGATGTTGATGATGATGGATATGACAAATATGATGATGATCATGATGATGGCACTGAAATCAATTAAAATAATACTTTACATACAACATAGAAATTGGCATAAAAAGTAAAAACACATAATTAACCCATATATGTCAATAATTCTATCAATAAATCATATAAGCATTATAATCACATAACTCTTACATTTCAATATCATTGATGTTCTTCTTACACAAATCCACATATGTATCATCCAATTCATAATCGGCATTGAAAGGATTCGTGACCATATCATCATGTTTATCAATGCCATTCTCGATAATGTCATCGCCAATATGACCGTCGAGAACATTGTCTCCTACATTGGGGTCAAATTCTTTGACTTGCATTCCTAGCACATTGACCTGCTCCTCTACATCATCTTCTTCTTCGATATCATCTTTTTCCACTACATTATGCTTTACCAACTTTTCTCTTGGATCATATCTAACAACATATGACCAACTCGATTTACCTAGAATCTTCGAGTAAAATACATGTTCACATTGGTTTGGAAGAACACAGGGCTATGTTCTTAGATCAATTGTTATTGTATTAACCATGGTAAATCCATTAGCATTTTGATTAATAGTTCTCTCAGGATCACATTCATTCATTCATAACCTGTAAAATTTCATGAAGAACAAAACCATTTTGAAGGTTTAAAGTCACATGCAAGTATATCATCCAAACATTCATAATATTTGTTTTCAGATACTTGTAGATGTATGTCACTCCTAGAGGAAAAATTAATGACCTGGAAAACTGCATCTATACCACAAATAGAAGTTTTCTACTTTTCATCCAACTTTTTGATGTGAAATTTACGACCATTGCACCACATAGCCTTGTGGTGTTTCAATTTCAATATGGTAGACACATAAAAAATGTATTGTCAATCAATAAACATATATATACTTAAAAATTATCCAAATAAAAAAAGCACACCATACACATTAATATAATAAAAAATAACTGAATGTTGAATTTTAACTTAGAAGTATAATTTTCATCTCTTTCAACTTTAATTTCATAATTCATTTCATCCCATAATTATATCATCATTCATTTGTAGTGGAAAATAAAACAAATATCACTAAAAGATAACCATACACAAGAGACACAAATATTTATCATGGGAAACCCAAACGGGAGAAACCCTAAGAAAATGTTCTCAGAACAATTAATTCAATACAAGAACAATACCAATCATGAAGGTTAAGACCTAGCATAAGAGTGTTCCCGTATTCAACAAGAAACCCTTGTGAACCTTTGAGAGAGATAAGATAACCCCAAAATTACTTCTAATGATATTCACTTGTCCTCCTTAAGAAGTGTGCACCAAACGAGAAAGATGAGGTTGTTTGAATGTGACAAATGAAGTGTGAGAACACTTCTATTTACATTCTTCAGTTGACTTGATTTTTAGTTTATGGGGCTAACTTTCTAGTCTGAGATTTATCTTTTATTTATCTTCAATATGAATTGTCTTTTTGTCTTCTAGGGTCAATTTACCATGGAGGACATTAAAACTGAATAATATGGGTGAATATGCTTTCCTGTTTATACTTTAAAACATATGCTAAATCAATTTCCCTTTGCATAAGATTGGTAGTTTCATTACGATGAATTTCTTTAAACCAATGTAGACACCCCTTCCATGATATCCTACCATAACATTGCATACATCTTTCAATCCATACCTTCATCCAATCAAGAATTTTTGCAATGTATAAATGTAGCACATCTCACTCTCGACCAACTATATGAAAAAATAATAATTCAACAATAATTAGTTAACATGGAAAATATTAATAATTGATGGAATAATAAAAATAAAATAAGTACAATATACATAAAATGAAAAGTCAAAGGTATTATAAATCTCCACCATCTAATTACCTTTCATTGTCCTCATTACACATTTCCTTAACAGGTACTCCCCTTCATATTTCTTGATGGATTTCAGATCCCAAATGTGATCCACTTCCATATTTACTGCTAATTTAGGAATACAGTGGCTAATATACACCATGGATTGATATACCATATGTCCCTCCACAATAGAACACTCAGGATGTGTTCTTTGTCAAAGTAACCAAATCCTTCAATGATTTCAAGTACCTCTCCACCATCCACATTGACCTTGTGTGTACATCTCCACACATTTCAATCTCCTCAACTTGGTGTATGAGGTAATATTCTTGTGCATTGAAGAACGCCAGAGGTATATACTTCTCCATTTCACACATTAACCAAGGAATTTCTCTCATCCAATACTTTATATATTCTTTGGGGATTTCTTTAAATTACAACCATCTACAAATGATGCAAACAAATCACAGGTTTCAACAAAAATGTATATACATTATAGATAAAACACATGTCATTAAGTTAGACAAAAAATTGAACAAATGATTTTCATATAAATCGGTACGTACCTCATGCATTTTCTAAGATCATATATAACATGTTTGACATCGTTGTCAAAGATATTTGGGAAAAATAGAGGTAAAACATACTGTAACAATAAAAACGAATCATTATTTGTTACCAAATTAGACAAAAAATACTAAGAACAATTATACCAATATAGAAATATATAGAGAGAAATAATTACCTTAATGAAGGTATGCCATTAATCATGAGTTTTTACCCCAACAAATCCGCCTTTCTTTGTTAAGATATTATTTATGTTTGAAGAAAATCACATGGAAATTTGCTTTTTTGAATGATCTCTTTTACAACATTACTTTGTTGCTATGTCAATAAGCATGGAAGGCTATTTCGGTCTCCATCTCTATTTGAATGAATCACACTTTGCATTGCATGATTGGCTTCTTGAATGTCACTACAAATTTTAATATTTTTTCCTTTGTCACTCCTACCATATAAGATTCGCCATAATGTTTCTGTTACATTCTTCCCAATATGCATTGTGTCAAACAAATGTGTTATTGCTAGGTGCTCAAAGTACGGAAACTTTTTGAACTGTATAGGATAAATTTTCATTCCTTGTGGGCGCCTTTTAATGCCTTGTTGACCTTCATGAAGCATAAAATAAATTACAACAATAATTTTCAAATACAGTAAACAAAATGCAATAAAAATATAAATTATAAACATTACATATATGATACATAAACAATTTGTGTACCATGACGAAATTTAAAATATTCCAACTTCCATATGTGAGGTGTCATTCTTCATTGATTTAATATAGTCTCTTCTTTTCCATTGAAAATATGGTTTTTAGTTGTTAGATACTTATGGTTCTTATAGATGAAGTGTATATACTCATCAAACAACTCCTGTCCTAAAATTCTTGAACAACGAGATTTCATCTTAGGACTACAAACTGGACATGCAAATTTACCCTTTGTTTGAAGACCCAAGAGATGGATCAATGTCAATCGATATATATATATATATATATATATATATATATATAATGAAGGAAATATTAAAAAAAATGCATGGAATCTTCACAAATTTATATACAATTAAAGTGTAGTGGAACATTACATAGCACAAAAATGTGTTAACATTGGGGCATCATGAATTGTCCATAAATCTATTCCGTGGAATTGAAACTGCCTTTGTCCTATTGGTCTAGAGACATCATACCTAGTGATCCCAACCCATGACTTTAATAGCTTTTCGACAAGAGGATCAATATATACATTTATATCTCTAACTTTGTAATTACCTAATTGATTGAAAATACACATAAGTACTACCATAATATGTATATATAAGTAAATAAATAGATATAAGATATTATGCAAAAAAAGACAAATGAAATGGTATGTTAAAAAAATTATTGTAAACAAATACTTGGAACAATCATTGCCAACATTATGTGCTCCCACATTATAACATATACGCATATATAGCTTTTTCACACACCCAAAATTTCCGAAAATTTAAAAAATTTTAAAATAGCATATAATCTTATTAATTCCAGTCATTAGCTGTTTGGTTAGTTTATGTTATCCAAATTGTAACTGAATGTTCTTTTATTATATTTAAATTTAAAGATGAGTTTCTTGTCAGTTACTGGTTGTTTTTCTGTTTTGCAACCACAAGGGGGAATTGCCATAATAGACTGGGCTTACTTAGCTTCCGAGCTAATGCAACAGATTTTCTTTCTCTTACAGATATACAGGTAATGTTCGGGTCCCTGCAAACAAATCTTTAAAGTATTATAAAACAATTTGTTGTACCAAATCATTCAGTAAAAGTATAAGCATTCTAGCCAGGTTATCAAGTGTTTAAAGGTAGAACTCTTCCTATGATCTCCTTATAATCTTACTGATAGAGAGTTGGAAATTACGAGAGAATATGATAACTATTTTTCTTGATAATAAATGAATTAAATAACCTTATGGAGTATTTGTCCTTTGATGTTATTACTGTAATGCAAATATATTTCTTGACTAGCACTGTAGAATACAACTGGGTGACCATAGTCAGACTAGTTTTTACTCATCCATTGTTATCGCATCAAGCCAAGTTTAAAGTTAGAATATATTTTGATTTACCACTTCAATTATATGGGATCTGGAGTCATCAATATATATATTTCTTATTTCTAACAATTACAAGATTTACAGTCGGATACATGTCTCCTCTTAACTATTTAAGGGTTTGCATGGATTGGAAAACTACTCCTAATTCCATGATTGACAAATGAGTAAAATCTATTAAGCTATCATGATTAAACTCGTTGAGTATTAAGGGTAACAAAAAGTCTACTTGTTATAACAAGGAATCTAAGACGATTAAGAGATTACGATTATAATGGTGACAACAAGTACAAACGATGGACTAGAAAAACTTAAATCTAAAACTGTGGGTTATATAGCTTGAGTTCTACAAGTAAGAGTTATATAAAAAAAAAATGACAAGTCCTTCATCGTCTGTACAAGCTATAGCGAATGGCACTTTAGTAGTAGAATTGTAAGTAACTATTCCTAACATCACTCCATTATCTTATAGATTTGAAAGAAATGATATCTCTCTTGTCTTTTCACATGAGACTAGAGGAAATGGCAATCTAGTAATAAGTTTTATGAACAACTTATAGTTTAAATTTATACCCATGACCTTACAATTTCTTTTTAAATTAGAATCAAACCTCTATTTCTATAACTACTTCAAGACTTAATCTTGAACACCATTATAATGCATGGTTTAATTAAATATAGGGCAAGATCTTATTGTTTAATAAGCAAGGTTCGAAAGCATTGTTCTAATATGAAATATATGCCAGGTGTAATACTATGGTGTTGCGACCATAATGGAATATCCATGTTATGATTTTTGTTTGGAAACAATTGATGGGAATCTCGTTGAAGAACTTTATCACGTCGACCCACTGCATGAAAATTATTAAAAAGCTATGTGGTCACTCCAGAGCCACGCGTTTGTGATATAAAATTGTTGACTAAACCCTACTTGTCCATTTCTCCCTCGCCTTCAGGCTCGGTCACTCTGTGAACCCTCCTGGTCCAAGCTTTGCTGAGGCACTGTTGGTAGTAACTTCTATGCTGCTTCAGTTCTTCGTGCTTGTCCATTGTATCGTTTGGGAGCCTTTATACTTTGCTGTTGGGAACTATAAGTTTATTGAAAACCTAGGGTTTATCCCTTTGCTACCAATACTGACCCTGTCATGGCGTGAGCGTATCTTTCGACTTGGTTTTGTCAAGGCTTCCATCGTGGAAGATACCCTTTGCTTCTGCCAGCTCATTCATTCGGTGGCAAGGGTGGGCTTTACACTTATTCTGCTTGTGGTTATCAGGCCTTTTACTATGCTTGCAACTTCTCTCAAATCATTGGTAAGCTACAGAATTACTCCTTCATTTTCTAGTTAAAAGAATTGGTTTTTAAAATAAAATTTGTAACTGATACTATTCTGTCGTTGTAGGTCCTGGCTCAACTTAAGGCGTGGATGGCACGAGCCTCGGTAGTTGTTTGTTTTACTTGGTAAGCCTGGTTTTCCCCATGGCGTTTCCTCCTTGCTGGTTGTTAGGATGGTTAGGGTTTTTGGTTTGAATGAGGCAACTCTGGGATTCCTCAGCTCTGTTCAGTCTTTGAAATGTTTGTTCTAATGGGTTCTTTAACAGGTTTACCCTGTGTTGTGAAAGGAATGTTATGGCTTCGGTCAACATTGAAATTTATTCGTCATTTTGCTGTTTTAAGAGTTTTCTATAAAAGAAAAAAAATAGTGTGTATAAAGAAAGAGAACAAAGGCTGTAAGCCTGCCTGTAAATGTGGTTACGGCCTCGTTATTTTGTTTTCTTCACTGTACTATTAAATATTTCAGGGTTTTCACGCTGGGTTTTGTAATATGACTTATTATAACGTTTTCCTGTATATTCAAACTTGTTTATTGCATGCATTTTTAAAAATTTATTTGTACAGGAACAAGTAAAATAGATATTGTAGATTTATGATGCGGTTGTAGGTGAAATTGTTGTCTTCACTCTTAGTATCTATTTTTTTTTTAGTTGTATAAGCTGAATTTATAGGGTTTGACCCGAAGTTTACAGTTAAGATTTAGGTTCAGTGCTTAACCTATCGTTTAAATTATAACTCTGTGGATAATTAAGAGTTGAAAGAATGATATTTACCTTACTGATTAAGCTCGATGATTGAGCTAATTAATGTTCTATTAACCCTACTGTTTTAAATTAATGACTAGGTTACTTAACTATTGATAGATTCTTTGTGATAAATTTCTTTTAGGGTTTTTGCACATTCATTTGGTTGTTATGTAATGACTTGTTAAATTTTAATTTAGGGTTTTTACCCTTATATAGATATTCTAACTGTGACTACAATTCTCCTGCAATGATTGTTGACCATGATATAAATACTGTAATTTTTATTGTTATAATTTACTATTGTCTCCTATGATTGTTTATTTAATTTTGTATACACAGGGCATATTTACTTTGTACATAAACCTTACTTATCTATTCATAAATTATAATTACTAGGTTTATAATTGTAATAATAAATTATTACTTAAAGTATTACTGTTATATTGAATGCATTATAGATACATTATTAGTAATGTATTAATGGTATTACTTCTTACTAGCGATGCTGAAAAACACAGTAACTCTACCAAATTTAACTACTGCTATTCTGAGATACTGACTTTACTAATTAATTACTCCTCAGACATATAGAAAATAAACACAACATACATCCATTCATACTTAATAAACATAAGGAAATAAATGGCAGAACCTGTTTAAGCTGTGGACAACAACAGCAATGGGAGGCAGTTCCTCCCTACCAACTCCTGGAGAGTGCTCAGACAACAACTTCTCAGGACCCCCGAGCTTGCTCTGGTCTCCCTGGCTGGAACTAGGTGCAACAAAGTCAATTCTCTCAGCCCAAAAGCTATACTGGAACCAAGTTACTGCAACAATCCTACTGAAACAACTTCCTTACTGTATTTCCCTCTTCCTCAATGGATTTCCTGAATAACATTCACTTGAATGAATTCTCTCTCTATGGAAAAATTCGAGCCCCTAGCTCTGTTCATTGAGTTCTTTTTAAAAGATTGCCTAGGTCTTTGTTGGGTTAACTGTCATTAATGAGCCAACTGCTATGATTCCACTTTCTTGGGGAATCATGACCCCAAATATAGGGAAGTTGCCACCTACAACTTAGGAAGTGTTTGAGGATGTTGCCACTTGTCTTTTGCCTTTCCACCTAGTTCCATCCACCAGTTTGACCAGTAACCTCTTTTTAACAGCTCTCCCATGCTGTTGTCTCCACAATCTATTTATTAATAATAAAATATTCTGAATTACACTCCACTTCTGTTGACTCTACTGAGTCATCCATCCCTACTTAGCATTAAATTTAACATAATTTCTCAGGAATATAATAAAACAATTACATAATTTTTACAAAATTGGGGTATGTGACAAGCTTCATGTTGGAATGAGCTCTACGTTTAGGGCTTAGGACTCCTCGATCGTCTCCCAACCACTCGCTTGTGTCCCCCATGGACTCCCCTGTAGATCCTATTGAGAAGAGACGTCAACTGGATGAGGCCTTCAAGCCTTAGTCGCTCCTTCCCCACTGTCATCTCAGGCTGAGCAGTCCCTCGGTGATGCATTCATCAAACGAACGGAATCTCCTAAGATCCTGATCACGTCGGCAGCTTCATGCCTGAAATCCCTTGCCCTAAGTGAGATAGGATTGATAGGCCAGTTTACTTGAATATGGCCTTCTCCAAAAACTATGGAAGCTTGGATTCAAAAGAATTGGATTCCCTTAATCTCTGGGGGCCTACAACATTGTTTTTGTGGTAAGGGTTTCTTCACTTTTCTCTTTTAACACAAGATAGATCAGGATCTAATCTTTATAAGTGGCCCTTATTTTTTGGGTACCCGTGGCTTATACCTAAATCAGTGGAGTATCTCCTTTGACCCTGAAAAATACGTTCCCGCCGTAGTGCCGGTTTGGGTTCATCTTCCCCATATCCCTCTCCATTGTTGGAACAATGAAACTTTGAAGGCTATAGGGAATTCCTTCGGTACCTATATCAACAAAGCTGAGCCTAAAGGGCCATTGTTCTCCTACACTAGAATTTGGGTGGAAGTAGATCTAGAAAAAGGCTTGCCGAAAATTGTAAATCTGCAAATGGAGGGATGGGAACATCTTTAGAAGCTCGACTACAAACAACTTCCTTTCAAATGAAAGAAGTGTCACGAGTATGGCCACTTCGTGAAAAAATGTCCTAAATCTATATCTGAATCTGAGGATCATAATCAAGGTGAAGGTTGGAAGCATTCTAAAAAAGGTAGGAAAAATGCTCAATCAGTTGCAGCAACAACTGGAGAATAGAGAAAAGCAATGAAAAGGATCAATCGAAGAAAGGGGCAGCAGTCCGCAACCAATTCCAAGCTTTGGCTATGGAGGAGGGTGAAATCCCTCCTCTAGAAAATGTAGACGTTGGGATCGAGACAGTCGAAGTAAGTAACCCTATAGACTCTATCTCTGCGCCTCATTCGGGCACTCTAGAAGCGGAAGTGAGTGAAAATCTCACTGCAGGAGGCTCTTGGGAAGACATAGTTAAGCAAAGTAAATTCATTCCACAAATATTTACCCTAGAACCCTCCTCGTCTCAGGAACGATTGGATCTGCAAGATGTCCCAAACACGAGGGGAAGGAAAACCTTAAGACAATTGCGTGAGCAGGAAGCTAAAAGGGATCTAGATCTAGGAAGATAAAAATGCATAGAAGACACCAAGTTACTTCAACTAAACAAAAATTACAGAGGACCCAAGTTGGAGGGAAAACCTAGGGCAGGTTCTCACTCCAGCAAGAAGTAGTGAAACTTGTCTCCTGGAATTGTAGGGGTCTAGGTGGTTTTAGTAAAGCTGAAGTGTTGAGAGATCTAATCATTATTGAAAACTAGAGTTAGTACTTCTTCAGGAGACAAAAATGCATGGCGAGGGAGTTATAGCGCTTTCTCATCATTTATGGAAGAGCAACCACGGCTGGGTTATTAATTCAAATGGAGCTTCAGGAGGGATTGCTAATTTCCTCTCTAGTAATTTCTCCATCAAATCCTATAAAGAGAATCAGCAATGGCTTCTTATTGAAATTCAAAACAATAGCAATCATTCTATCACATACACTTGTAATGTTTACGGTCCAACTCATTACCGGGACAAGGAAAATTTTTGGGAGGATTTATCAAATCTAAAAAATGAACTCAAGGGAAAGGATGTAATTATAATAGCGGATTTTAACACCACCCGCAAACAGAATGAAAAGAGAGGAGGATCCAAAGTCACGGATCCTTTTGGGGAAAGGTTGGAGGATCTTACCGCTGATTTAGATCT
Source organism: Larix kaempferi (assembly GCA_027924585.1). Classification (NCBI taxonomy): domain Eukaryota; kingdom Viridiplantae; phylum Streptophyta; class Pinopsida; order Pinales; family Pinaceae; genus Larix; species Larix kaempferi. The sequence goes on from BSBM01000156.1 coordinate 2,971,626, forward strand.
GTTGAACATGGATTTGAAGAATTGTAAGTATACTTGGAATAATCGTAGAGCAAGAGTCATACATATAGCAGAAAAATTAGATAGATTCTTGGTGAGTTCCACCTTTCTTCTTAAAAAATGTATCCTTGCAGCGAAAGCCATCCTGTCAGCCACCTCGGACCACAAGCCAATCAGTCTAATGATATCCAGTCCAGAAAACCTAGGGCCAATCCCGTTCAGATTCAATCCTTTGTGGTTACATGAAGAAAAGTTTCTAAGCATAATTTAGAATGCCTAGAGCTCAACCTCTCATGGGTGAGCCAGCTATAAATGGGAATGCAAACTATGGGCAGTCCTCTCAGCTCTAAAAATGTGGGTCAAAAAGAAGTATAGAGCAATGTCTCCATTAAACGAGATTTGGAATCAGAATTGGCTACCCTTGAAGGACATATGGAGGTCAACAAAATCTCTAGTGACACTCTTACTTAGGAAAAGGGTCTAAATATTAGAATTCTTTGCACAACAAGAAAGGAGGAAGAAATATGGAGAATTAAATCTCGATAGCTTTGGATAAAAGGGGGGGATAGCAACACGAAATATTTTCACAAGCAAGCCAAAGAAAGACTTAGTTAAAATTACATAAAAGAGATTAAAGATAGTACAGGTAATCGAATTGAAGGGCAGATAGATATTCAGGCTCACGCCTTCGAGCACTTCCAGAAGCTTTACTCTGACAACAATGAAGTCGATTCTGGAGCTCAAGCAGACCTTAGGACAGGTATTCCCTCCCTTATCTATTATTTCGATAATATTGAGCTAGATAAACCCATATATGAAAATGAAATCAGAGAAGTTGTTTGGTCCTTAAGAATGGACAAAGCTCCAAGGCTAGACGGGTTCACCATAAACTTCTATCGTGCAGCCTGGGACATTATAAAAGATGTTCTCAAGAGAATGTTAAACTAGACCAGAAAGAAGGGAAAAATTAGAGGAGCAACCAATTCCTCCTTTCTAGTGCTCATGCCTAAAAACAGTAATCCTAACACTATTCATAGATACAGGCCTATTTCCCTCTGCAACACTTCTTACAAGATCCTCTCGAAGATCATAGCCAATCGTATGAAAAAAGTAATGGACAAGCTAATTTCTGACTCATAAGTTGGATTCATTGCTAGGTGTCAAATTTTGCATAATATAGTCATTGTTCAGGAAGCTATACACTCTAGTATGGAGAGACAACAACAATGAATGGAAATAAACTGAGATATGGCAAATAATTTTGATAGAGTGAACCATGTCTTCCTATTTGAGATCATGAAGATATTTGGTTTCTCTAGCAGGCTTATAAGATGGGTGAAGGCATGTATAAGCAAGCCTTGGATCATCCCGATCATCCATCGCAGGCCGACACCCTTTTTCCAAGTCAATAGAGGGATTCGGCAGAGGTGTCCCCTGTCCCCCTTTCTCTATCTTTTGGTAGTCTAGTCTCTGAGTCGTAAACATAGTCATCTTGAAAGGGTGGGAGAGCTAAAGGGGCTGAAAATTGCAAGAGGAGTTCGGGCCATTAACCATGCCCAGTTCGTAGACGACACGATCCTGCTGGGAAGGGCCTGTTAATATTTAATATGCTAAGACTGAAAATAACAGCATTACATTCCATTTGACAATAATAGCATATACAGGATCACTGAAGAAACAACAAGCATAGCATAAACACAAGAGACACAGATTTATCCTGGGAAACCCTCATGGGGTAGAAAACCCAGTAAAGCTTCCTCAATATAGATGACCAGCAATACACAAAGATGCAAACCAAATATATGATCTCCTCCTCCACCATAGCTGTAATGTCCCTTGTTAGGAATTTTATTAAAATGGCAATTTTTCACTTTTTTTTCCTAGTTAGACCTTTGACTAGTTTTGATCTCTAGGTCCCAATTTTGCCCCAAATGATCCCAAATCTTCTGAGAATGTATATGAATGGTATTAGAACATAAATATGTGTTTCAGGGATGCCTTTGGAGCTTTAAAATACTTCTGCAAATCCTCTTTCAATTCTGATCAATGTAGGTAACTTTACTAGTGATTTTCCTTTGACTAGTATTGGTCTCTAGGTCTCAAATTGACTCCAAATGCCTTCAAATATTCAAGGAAGGTGTATGAATGATATTATAACTTGAATATGATGTTTATGGGTGACATATGTCCACCAAAAGACCTCTGAAAACTCTCTTAAGATTCTGAACCAATTATGCAATTTTACTAGTAATTTGGGGTTCAAATCCCCCTGGAGTAAGCACTGAAAATGGCTTCCCAAATGCCTCCAAACCCACTCAAATTTATGAACAGAGGTATGTAATGTGTTAAGTATTTTATTAAAGTTTCATATGCACCATTAATGGATTATTACAACTGTTCTCACCCTCTCCCATTCAACTGCAAAAATCCCCAATTCGACCCTTGGGGAAATGGCACTATTTCACCTCCCAATACAACTAAACTGAGTAAAAATGCTTCAAATGCTCAAGTACAGTACATGAAACTTGTAGAATACATCCATGGCAGTATATTGATCACCAATATATTAGAGAATCATCCATTCATTCGAAATCATCATCAATACATTGGCTCACAACAAGGTAGTGGGGAAATGGCATTGTTCTTCCATTAAAAATGAGATTTATACATTTCTACTTGGAATTTCGACCTGAAACTTTCTGGAGATGAAGAAAAGAGTATTTAATTCATATTACAAAAGAAATGGGGCATTAAAAGCTTCCCCAAAGAGCAGAATAGCTCACCAAAAATGCCCTCCCTCAAGGATCAAGAATATGCCATCAAAACTGGAAATGGTTGAAGGAGTGAGTTGCAATAGAACAAACCATGAGCTTCCCTGTAGCTTACAACTGCAAATAAAGACTCCATTAAAGCTCCAAATGAAAGGTCTTAATGGCCTTTCCAATTACCAACTTGGATGGGAATCTTTCACCCTCGAAATTGGCTAAGGCAAGAAACTAGTCATCCACTAGCTCTCCCTCTTCACAAATGCAATTGCAAATTCTACAAATGATCAAAAGCTCCTTTCATTCTTTGTTATTGACATTTATAAAGTTCTAATGGCCTCCATGGGTCGAATTCCTTCCAAGAGACTCATGCCAACTCAAGTTGGGAAGAGATTCCAAAGAACGCCACTTGTACAACAATTCCTAGTCTCCCACTTCCACCAAATCACATGTGGAAGCATCTTAGCTTCCCTAACACCCTTGAGTGCCATCTTGGAGTCTATTTTTAGCCCTGACATGTCATATATGTCATATGTCAGCCTTCAGGTCTGATTTGTGTCATAGGTGTCATAGCATCTTCATCATTGTTGTCATAGAGCTAGAGAATCTAGCCCAAGTGTCTCACTAGCTCCAAATTGCCTCTTCCTCTTCCATGGGAGTTACTCTTCCTCTATATTTCGACCTTGGATGAGTCATGCCATGAATAATACCTTTTGGACTCCCCCAAGTATGTTACCATTCACCTTGAATTCGAATTGGTGAGAGAATGAGGCCAAATGTAGTGGGGAAATCTAGCCATATGTGGGTCCCACTTCCTCCATGTGTCTTCATGATCAAATGCCACTTTGATTTTCACTTGTATATATTTATTTAGGTCCTTTATTAAATATTTATTCCATTCTAATGTTCAAACATCATTTATTATCTCCATTATTCCAAATCCCAAAGCTTCCACCCCAAACCTAGGAAACTAGTAATTTTCCTCCTTGGCAATTATTTGACCCTTAACATCAATTTTACAAACTCTAATGAATATGGCTAATGTGCTTAGGCCATTGTGACCCAATTCCAAATTTGGGACATGACAAATCCTCCCTTCCCAATATTGCTTGTCCTCAAGCAATTTCAAACATGGGTGTTGAAGAACCTGCTTTCTGTATAATTCTTTGAAGTTGCCATTGAATTGCCAAACCTTGAGTCTTTGAGTTTCCATGAATATTTTAGAGAGGAACCACCATGCTTGCTGCTGCACTACTCTGATTAAAATCACTTTATTAAGTGGTGAATCCATCTCCCATACTGCTTGCTTCCCCCAAAAAAATGAAACCAATGAGACAAAAATTATTCCAGGGTCCCATTGCTTGTATTGCACCCCAACAGTTAAGAGTGCTCTCCAACCTACACTATTAGATAAGAGGATTCCTGGATCCCATTTTCTTGTATGCATTCTTCCAAACATCATGAGTACCAAATATATATCATCAAAGTACATAACAACATAATGAAAATGTACATTAAGGATATGCTTCATCAAAGAGTCATGAAAGTGCTTATACCTCCAAGCAAGTAGACCACCATTTTCCAAGTGCATACAAGCTTCAAGTGACCAATCAAATCTGCTCCAATGACATAGGTGAGGATCCCATGTCCTATAATGCTGCTCCAAAAGGATGTGATATGCATCAAAATATTCAGCCATGTATTCTTTCATCCAAGAAGTGAATGAAGAATCTCCACTAGAATCTGAACCAAATAATGAGCAGAAAAAACAAGGAGACTTCAAATGACTCAAAGAAGTCTCACCCATACATCCATGAATGTGAGAATCATAAAGATGTAACAAAGTATGTGGCTTCCAACAAAAATGTTCTCCCATCATAAATCTATTCATCCAAGTGTTGGATGAAGTTCCTCTAACATCAAATGAACCCAGTGTTGAGCAAGAAAAACCATGAGTATTCAAGTGACTCAAATCCATATCATAGGTGCATCCATGTAGATGTGAATCGTCATAAAGTGACAAATTATGCTGCTGCAAATGTGAATAAGAATGTGCTCCAACCATGTCATCATAAAAGTTAAATCTAGGAGTTCCATACTCCTCATGTGGCACCATCAAAAAGAACCCTTTCACCCATACTTCATTGAGACTAATACTGCAAAACATGGAATTGTAGGATGTAGGAGAATGTACTAACTCACCCAAATGATCAAAAAGTATAGAAGTTTCATCATGGGAAGGATCCATATGGGTAGTATCATGCAGCTCCTTCAAAAGTGTGAACTCTTTGTCATAGTTTGGTTCCAATGTAGAGGAATCATGCTCTTCTTTAAAAATTGCATAACCTTCATCAAGAGGCAATTCAAATTCCTCTTCCACCACATCAAGTGTTTGGATCTCTTCAAGTTCATCTTCAAACACATCAAGAACATTCAAATTTTCACATTTCTCATGATCCACCATGTCATGACAATCCTCCAAACAATCTACCATTTGACAATCTGAAACATAGGAGGAAAAACAAGTATCTTGCAACTTTTCAAGAAGTTGCTCATTTTGAATTGTGAGCTTATGAATATCCTCATTATTCTTCAAGTATGCATCATGTAACAATTCATTAAGCTCAAACAAATGGTTTCTATCAAAAAGAAAAGACATGAAATTACCTTTGATGTGGCACATTGCTCTTTGAATCTTCTCCATGTCTTCAAGGAAGGATGTTTCCTCCAATGAAGTAGCTCTCCAACAAGAATTTGACACCAATGCTTGAGTGTCATGGAGAATGCTGAGGGACTCTTGGATCTTATTTTCATTCATCTTTAAGGACCCTTCAAGAAAATGAGGCTCTTGCAAATGAACCTCCTCATCTTCTTCAATTTTGCTTGGACCAACTTCATGAAGCTCAAGTGGTGATGGGGAAGTTGATCTTGGTTCTTCTTCAACTGCTACAAGGTCTTCATTATCATGCTTAATGGAACTTGGGCTTGCAGAAACACTTTCAAAAGTGATCTCTATGTCACCAACATAGAGGTGTGAGCACCCATCAGTAGGTACTCCTTCATAGTTTAAGCATCCATCAGTAGATGCTCTTTGGTTCATGTCTAAGCTAGAAGGTGTCTCGAAATGATCTTCCATATTTTCAATAGAATCTTCTTCATGCTCTTGTGATGTCTCTTCATTTTTATCCTTCAAGCAAGATGATGCGTTTTTCCCCTTGTTTTCCTTATGATCAATATCTTTGGAATCTTTTTTTGAAAAATTCCCGAAAGCTCTCCTCAAGTGGGACATAATTTCATGCACACATGTATGATACTCACTCCAAGGTTCTTTACAAGAAGGGCATAAACCTTTCTTTACTAACTCCACATCTTCATGTTTGGGCCTATTTTCAAAAACATGTTCAGCAAAGTACTCAAAAGACATGGCATTTTGTGTATTTTTGCTAAAAACCAAATATTCTTGATATTTTTGATATTGTTGGGGCAAGGTTTTATATTTTGCTCTCCATCTTTGGAACTCAGTCATAGAATTATCTTTGGTTGGTGTGACACACTCATATTCATCAGATTTAAAGTCATAAGAATAATCTTCATTTCTCTTGAAATTGTAAGAATTATTGCATGATGGCATCTCTTCCTCGTACCATTCACATTCTGCTTCATATTGCTCATAAGCATCTGCATATTCCTCATAAGAATTGTACTCATAGGATTCATCATAATAGTAAGACATGGCTGCCAATTATTCTTGAATGTATTTTCCTAATCCATAGGTGCAAGGACCATGCTCTGACACCACTGTAATGTCCCTTGTTAGGAATTTTATTAAAATGGCAATTTTTCACTTTTTTTTCCTAGTTAGACCTTTGACTAGTTTTGATCTCTAGGTCCCAATTTTGCCCCAAATGATCCCAAATCTTCTGAGAAGGTATATGAATGGTATTAGAACATAAATATGTGTTTCAGGGATGCCTTTGGACCTTTAAAATACTTCTACAAATCCTCTTTCAATTCTGATCAATGTAGGTAACTTTACTAGTGATTTTCCTTTGACTAGTATTGGTCTCTAGGTCTCAAATTGACTCCAAATGCCTTCAAATCTTCAAGGAAGGTGTATGAATGATATTATAACTTGAATATGATGTTTATGGATGACATATGTCCACCAAAATATCTCTGCAAACTCTCTTAATATTCTGAACCAATTATGCAATTTTACTAGTAATTTGGGGTTCAAATCCCCCTGGAGTAAGCACTGAAAATGGCTTCCCAAATGCCTCCAAACCCACTCAAATTTATGAAAAGAGGTATGTAATGTGTTAAGTATTTTATTAAAGTCTCATATGCACCATTAATGGATTATTACAACTGTTCTCACCCTCTCCCATTCAACTGCAAAAATCCCCAATTCGACCCTTGGGGAAATGGCACTATTTCACCTCCCAATACAACTAAACTGAGTAAAAATGCTTCAAATGCTCAAGTACAGTACATGAAACTTGTATAATACATCCATGGCAGTATATTGATCACAAATATATCAGAGAATCATCCATTCATTCGAAATCATCATCAATACATTGGCTCACAACAAGGTAGTGGGGAAATGGCATTGTTCTTCCATTAAAAATGAGATTTATACATTTCTACTTGGAATTTCGACCTGAAACTTTTTGGAGATGAAGAACAGAGTATTTAATTCATATTACAAAAGAAATGGGGCATTAAAAGCTTCCCCAAAGATTACAATAGCTCACCAAAAACGCCCTCCCTCAAGGATCAAGAATATGCCATCAAAACTGGAAATGGTTGAAGGAGTGAGATGCAATAGAACAAACCATGAGCTGCCCTGTAGCTTACACCTGCAAATAAATACTCCATTAAAGCTCCAAATGAAAGGTCTTAATGGCCTTTCCAATTACCAACTTGGATGGGAATCTTTCACCCTCGAAATTGGCTAAGGCAAGAAACTAGTCATCCACTAGCTCTCCCTCTTCACAAATGCAATTGCAAATTCTACAAATGATAAAAATCTCCTTTCATTCTTTTTTATTGACATTTATAAAGTTCTAATGGCCTCCATGGGTCGAATTCCTTCCAAGATACTCATGCCAACTCAAGTTGGGAAGAGATTCCAAAGAACGCCACTTGTACAACAATTCCTAGTCTCCCACTTCCACCAAATCACATGTGGAAGCATCTTAGATGCCCTAACACCCTTGAGCGCCCTCTTGGAGTCTATTTTTAGCCCTGACATTTCATATATGTCATATGTCAGCCTTCAGGTCTGATTTGTGTCATAGGTGTCATAGCATCTTCATCATTGTTGTCATAGAGCTAGAGAATCTAGCCCAAGTGTCTCACTAGCTCCAAATTGCCTCTTCCTCTTCCATGGGAGTTACTCTTCCTCTATATTTCGACCTTGGATGAGTCATGCCATGAATAATACCTTTTGTACTCCCCCAAGTATGTTACCATTCACCTTGAATTCGAATTGGTGAGAGAATGAGGCCAAATGTAGTGGGGAAATCTAGCCATATGTGGGTCCCACTTCCTCCATGTGTCTTCATGATCAAATGCCACTTTGATTTTCACTTGTATATATTTATTTAGGTCCTTTATTAAATATTTATTCCATTCTAATGTTCAAACATCATTTATTATCTCCATTATTCCAAATCCCAAAGCTTCCACCCAAACCTAGGAAACTAGTAATTTTCCTCCTTGGCAATTATTTGACCCTTAACATCAATTTTACAAACTCTAATGAATATGGCTAATGTGATTAGGCCATTGTGACCCAATTCCAAATTTGGGACATGACAATAGCAGACCTCTCCTCCACAAGTGCTCCTTTCTCAAGTGAGTGTATGTGTCAAATGAGGAACACACCTCCTCTATTTATACACTACACTGACATGTATTTTACAAAGGTACACGTAGGCTCGTATTTAACCAATGGGTTAAATACCCCACTACAACTGACTGGGCCAACCCCTCTAGGGTGGTCTAATAACCCTTTGACCCACATAACATATACAGGGCCTGCCCCCACTAGGGAAGTCTAATAACCCGAGTTACCACATTCCGACGGAGGAATAAACATCTCCGGATATACAATAAGATCTTCATGGAGGAATGAAACATCTCCGGAATAATAAAGTACAAATATAATATTCTTTGAAGTTACAATATCTCAACACTCCCCCTTAACGAGAAGGATATTATAACAACATCTGCACGAGCAAGGAGTCATCAACATCATACATGATACATCTATAAATCATTGGAAGCTTTCTCAACATCATCAGTAACTCAAGCAGTTACTGGAACATCTTCAATACTGGAACATCGACATCTTCAGTATTAAGTCTTTATCTTCTGTAGCACTTGAACAGCTACAACAATATCATCATCTGGATCCTCACGATTATCGTCATCGCACGATCATCAGCATCGTCATCTCACGATCATCATCATTGTCATCGCACGATCATCAGCATCGTCATCTCACGATCATCAGCATCGTCATCTCACGATCATCAGCATCGTCATCACACAATCATCAGCATCGTCATCACATGATCATCAGCATCGTCATCACACGATCATCAGCATCGTCATCACACGATCATTAGCATCGTCATCACACAATCATTAGCATTGTCATCACACAAACAACAACATCGTCATCTAGATCATCACGATTAGCAACATCGTCATCTAGATCATCACGATCAGTAGCATCGTCATCTAGATCATCACGATCAATACCATTGTCATCTAGATCATCACAATCAACAACATCATCAATACAAGTATAAATATCATTAATACAAGTATCCTCATCAATACAAGTATACACATCATCAATACAAGTATACACATCATCAATACAAGTATCCTCATCAATACAAGTATACACATCATCAATACAAGTATCCTCATCAATACAAGTATACACATCATCAATACAAGTATCCTCATCAATACAAGTATACACATCATCAATACAAGTATCCTCATCAATACAAGTATACACAATAGCAGCATACCCTGCAACACACAAGATCCAATTACGGGATGATCAATCCCTCTCACTTTAGGACATAAGTCCAAGGATGATACAATCCTGATCTGCTTACGAGATGATCAGTCCCTCTCAGTTTAAGACAACTCTCATGTCCATGGATGATGCAATCCAGATCAACTTACAGGATGATCAATCCTTATCACTTTAAGACACCTCACCATGTCTAGGGACGAGGCAATCCCAATCTATTTACTGGATGATTAGTCCTTATCACTTAAGACATCTCACCATGTCTAGGGACGAGGCAATCCCAATCTATTTACAGGATGATTAGTCCTTATCACTTTAAGACATCTCACCATGTCTAGGGATGAGGCAATCCCAATCTATTTACAGGATGATTAGTCCTTATCAGTTTAAGACATCTCACCATGTCTAGGGATGAGGCAATCCCAATCTATTTACAGGATGATTAGTCCACTCAATCTCATTTAGGACTATCCTTCCTTTCAAAATTACTGAATTTACTGTCCAAGGATGATTTAATCCACTCAATTCATTTAGGACTATCCTTCCTTTCGGAATTACTGGATTTACTGTCCAAGGATGATTTAATCCACTCAATTCATTTAGGACTATCCTTCCTTTCGGAATTACTGGATTTACTATCCAAGGATGATTTAATCCACTCAATTCATTTAGGACTATCCTTCCTTTCGGAATTACTGGATTTACTGTCCAAGGATGATTTAATCCACTCAATTGATTTAGGACTATCCTTCCTTTCGGAATTACTGGATTTACTGTCCAAGGATTATTTAATCCACTCAATTCATTTAGGACTATCCTTCCTTTCGGAATTATTGGATTTACTGTCCAAGGATGATTTAATCCACTCAATTCATTTAGGACTATCCTTCCTTTCGGAATTACTAGATTTACTGTCCAAGGATGATTTAATCCACTCAATTCATTTAGGACTATCCTTCCTTTCGGAATTACTGGATTTACTGTCTAAGGATGATTTAATCCACTCAATTCATTTAGGACTATCCTTCCTTTCGGAATTACTGGATTTACTGTCCAAGGATGATTTAATCCACTCAATTCATTTAGTACTATCCTTCCTTTCGGAATTACTGGATTTACTATCCAAGGATGATTTAATCCACAACCGTACATTTAGGAGCAACGTCCAAGGATGACTTAATCCTCAACCGTACATTTAGGACCTACGTCCAAGGATGACTTAATCCTCAACCATACATTTAGGACCTACGTCCAAGGATGACTTAATCCTCAACCGTACATTTAGGACCTACGTCCAAGGATGACTTAATCCTCAGCCATACATTTAGGACCACGTCCAAGGATGAATTAATCCTCAACCGTACATTTAGGACTTACGTCCAAGGATGACTTAATCCTCCACCGTACATTTAGGGCCACGTCCAAGGATGACTTAATCCTCAATCGTACATTTAGGACCTACGTCCAAGGATGACTTAATCCTCAACCGTACATTTAGGACCTACGTCCAAGGATGACTTAATCCTCAACCGTACATTTAGGACCTACGTCCAAGGATGACTTAATCCTCAACCGTACATTTAGGACTACGTCCAAGGATGACTTAATCCTCAACCATCCACCAAGGACTTCATTCTCGAAGACATACGTCTACGGCTCTTCTTTAGGACTGAAGTCCAGGGATGATCCAATCCCCTCACATGTTCACCAAAAACTTCATTCTCGAAGACATACGTCTACGACTCTTCTTTAGGACTGAAGTCCAGGGATGATCCAATCCCCTCACATGTTTACCAAGAACTTCATTCTCGAAGACATACGTCTACGGCTCTCTTGAGGATGATGCAATCCTATCATGTCCACCAAGGACTTCATTCTCGAAGACATACGTCTACGGCTCTTCTTTAGGACTGAAGTCCAGGGATGATCCAATCCCCTCACATGTTCACCAAGAACTTCATTCTCGAAGACATACGTCTACGGCTCTCTTGAGGATGATGCAATCCTATCATGTCCACCAAGGACTTCATTCTCGAAGACATATGTCTACCACTCTCTTTAGAACATATGTTCAAGGATGATGCAATCCCCTTGTCACCTTTGACCCTATCTAAGGACCATCCACCAACCTCTTTGTCGGCATCACTAATATAGGTATCCTCATTATCGACCTCACTGTCGATGCAGGCAATCTCATCATGAGTTATCACATCACTCCCCCTTTCGAGGAGGGTCCTTCTGAACTATATTAAGTTTGTCTCAGAAAACTTTACTTGAGGTAGAGGTTTGGTTAGTACATTGGATCGGTAGAGGTTTGGTTAGTACATTGTTACAAATTCAAACTTTTGGTTCCTTTCTGCACCATATCGTCTGTGTATAGAAACAATATTCAACCTTGTAGAAAAGGTTGAGATCCTCATCACCCATGGTGATCATTAAGCTCATCAATTGATTATCGATCCTGGGTACCCATACAGAACCTGATTCACACTTCTTCTTTAATTACACCATTAAGAGAATGGTCTTATCTAGCCACTTGGAGCAAACATCTTATCATGATTCTCTTCCTCTTTCTAAGAGAATTTTCTAGCCACAAGCCTTCTATAGTGTGTTTGATTTGTAAATCCTTTTGTTTGAACATCCATCTCTTGTTCAGTGTTCATCATTCATCATGATCTTTCCTACAAATAAAAATTAAGTACATGATTAGTAATACTTCATAATCATCAAATCATATTGACATGATAACCTATTATGCATACAGATATCATTTACATAGTTATGTAACTATTTTGACCAATACTTTGGCACAACACTTTCCCATATCCTGTATGCATACAGTGGCTATCTAGATGCCTTCCATCTCTACCAGAACATACTATTGAGAGTGTGCACAGCTCTCAGCATGTCAGCAAAGAGGTTTCATTCTAGACAAGTAACAATGGAATGTTTATCCAACTTACCAATCATATGCATATTAGTAGTATACTGTTCAATGCTCTATGAATGTTTACACTCAGCATGATATATTCTAGGAATACAAATATGCATACAAGCAATATCATTTACTATTTCAAATAACATCTCAAATACTTATCTTTTATGTTTGTGTGGTTGCCTCCCGCTTGATCTTCTATATGTCTTTTGAACTTCTATTCATTCTGTACCACTGTGCATGCTCAAGTGTGCACTAGTGTCATCCTCATACACAGACATACATTCATTAGTATATTCTCAATATTATCAAAACATTCTAGTTCTAAATAATCTTTGAAAATGTATAGTCATGATTATAGATAATATTCAAGGTTTCAAGGAAGTCTTCTTTTACTTTTGCATATTCTTGTTTGATCATAGTACTCTTCTGGTTAATTAGATCATCAAGATAAGAGACATAATATGCATAAACCCTTGATTACTAACTTTATGAATAAGCATAACCAATCATACCAAGTATACTTATATAAGGGATCCTAAGGTAAGATTCTAACTTGTCATAGGAAAACATACCTGGATTAGTATATCTGCTTAGCTATGTACAACATACCTAAACAATCTCTTCAATGATTTAGAGATCCTGAGCTAGAACCTGCATGTCTCATAGGTTAAGCATAATATAACAAAGTCATACATACCTCGTAAGTAGAACAAAGATTATGGATGAGTCTTTGTCTTCATGTTGTCATGTTTTAAGGAGCTTGATTTGTCTTTTGTGATGTACTTGTATCTTGTTAGCAAACGACATCAACCTCATACAACACCATAATGCATTAGTACAATCATATAGCCCTAATCAATGAATGTCTTCGATCATTCACATGCATTCATACTATTACTAGGGTGATAAGACAATTCTAACATTAATCAAGATTGTACTAATAAATATCATGAAGACAAACACATTATGAACTTAATCAAGAATCAGATTTCAAGACATACCTGAACCTCAAGTCATACCTGTCGAGACTTCTTGTAGTCTTCTTATGTAAGGCCTTAGCCTCAACTCCCCCTGAAACTTGATCTAGAGCTTGATTAGGGTTTGCTAGAGAAACCCTAAAAATTCAATCTTTGAGTTTCACACTTCCGAATGAATGGAAGGATGTGTCTTGCTGAGCTGATCAAACTAGCATACTTCAATTTTGAAATCTCCAAAAATTGACCCCTCAAAATTGCCTTTCAAACTTCTAGATCTTCTTGACAGGATCCTGAACTAGGGTTTGATGAAGCCCACCCTTTTGCTCAATCAAAAGGTTTGATCCAAGGCTCTAAACTCTTATTTTTCTGAGGAGCTTCCAGCCGTGGATTCCGATTCCAAAAATTCTAACCTTCTCCGAAACCCTAAATTCCAGAAGCCATGAATAAAGGTGCTCCAAAAATAATTCTGTTTTGACAGAAATATGCACCTGATTGTTTCTGCTATAACTCTGAAATTTTTGCTCCACAGGGTCTGAAAACGTTTTCTGTAGCATCCTGACCTGTCATCTTTCCATCCTGATAGGTCTGACCTCAATTGGATTTTCTAAGAGAGAGTTAGGCCAAGTGTCGCAACGTGACCTGTTTATGGGATAAAACAGGAGAGCGAACTTGTACGGCATGCCACGTGTCACTGTTTGAACTTCGGCCTCTGAAAACTTTTCCTGAGATAGCTCGGCCTGTTATCTTTCCATCTTGACAGATCTGACATCAATTGGACTCCTTGAGAGAGAGTTATGCCAAGTGTTGCAACCTGACCTGTTTATGGGATAAAACAGGAGAGCTAACTTGTACGGCATGCCACGTATCACTATTTCACCTTCGGCCTCTGAACAAGTTTCCTGAGATAGTATAGTCTGTGTAATACCTGTCCCTTTTTACGAAATTTCATTTGGAGCTTCCTAGCCCAAGTTATGACCTTTTTTCCAAGGTTACCTGATTTTGACTGAGATCTAGAAGAGGCAGAAACCCTAACTTGTACTGATCATAACTCATAAAGTACAACGAATTTGAGGGTTCCCTTTGGACACAAGGTACCTGGGGATGTTATCTTCGACCTGTAAACTTTTCAGACCCTGAAACTTTGCATAAATGGATTTATAGCGAAAGTTCCACGATGACTGGGTTTTGCTATGTAAAACCCTAACCTTCAAATTGTCGTAAGTAAAGCAAGTGTCGTAAGTGCCATACCTTGCCTTCCTTCAGGTTAGCTCTGATACCATGTTAATATTTAATATGATAAGACTGAAAATAGCAGCATTACATTCCATTTCACAATAATAGCATATACAGGATCACTGAAGAAACAACAAGCATATCATAAACACAAGAGACACAGATTTATCCTGGGAAACCCTCATGGGGTAGAAAACCCAGTAAAGCTTCCTCAATATAGATGACCAGCAATACACAAATATGCAAACCAAATATATGATCTCCTCCTCCACCATAGCAGACCTCTCCTCGACAAGTGCTCCTTTCTCAAGTGAGTGTATGTGTCAAATGAGGAACACACCTCCTCTATTTATACACTACACTGACATGTATTTTACAAAGGTACATGTAGGCTCGTATTTAACCAATGGGTTAAATACCCCACTACAACTGACTGGGCCGACCCCTCTAGGGTGGTCTAATAACCCTTTGACCCACATAACATATACAGGGCCTGCCCCCACTAGGGAAGTCTAATAACCCGAGTTACCACATTCTGACGGAGGAATAAACATCTCCGGATATACAATAAGATCTTCACGGAGGAATGAAACATCTCCGGAATAATAAAGTACAAATATAATATTCTTTGAAGTTACAATATCTCAACAAGGCCTCTAGTATCATAGTTGAGAGATTCAAGAGTGCCTTATCCATCTTTTTAAAGCTAATGATGGGAAAATTAATGCCATAAAATCCAAAATATATGTTTGGAATTGTTCAAAAGAAGTCTTAGCAAGAATTTCCAGGATCTTGGGTTTTGAAGGATACCATCTTTGGAACTCTTTTAATTATTTAGGCATACCTATTTTCAAAGGAAACAAGAAATTTATTGACTAGCAAGACTTGATTGAAAATATTAAAGCTAAAATCACTTCGTGGGGATTCAGGTGGCTTAATTTAGCAGGGAAACTTGTTTTAATAAAGTCGGTTCTCTTCGCATATCACATTTACATCAGCTCTATTTCGTTAGCTCCCAAAAGTGTTATCCAAAAGATAACTAAAAAACTTAGGAAATTCATGTGGCAAGGAAGACAAACTAACGGAGCCAAAAAATTTCACTTGGTGGGTTGGGACAACGTGTGTAGTTCGAAAGACACTGGCGGTGCTGGAAGTAGTGACCCCATGCTCATGAATATTGCTTTATGTGCCAAAATCTTATGGAGATTGGTTACAAGAAAATAATCTTGGTGGAAAGAGATCCTTTGCAAGAAGTGTATGGTGGGGAATAGACTTCGGTGTCTTGAGAATATTGATCAGCAAAAAGTTAGATCTCCCATTTGGAACTTGTGTAAAAAGGCAACCCCAACCTTGCAAAATCTCTTTTACTGGATTCTCAACAATGGCAAGAAAATCAAACTTTGGGGGGACAGACTGGGACCAAATTTTAGATCTCCGGTTAATTTTCAGCAAAATCTCAATGAACTCAAACATTGGATGATCCACAGTAATATTTCCACCCTATATGACCTCTCGGAGTGGTCTGAGAAAGGCAGATAGGATGGTTGGCGTGTTCTGGAAATCCCATGTCATCTTCAACCTGAATATGATATTCTTCTTGATCTCCTTCAGGACGCTGCCCCAATGCACAAGAACATGTCGGATAAAAGAGGGTGGAGTAAATTAGGGATTTACACTGTAAAAGCTGGTTATCAATATTTGGACAGCAACAATAGGGCCAAAGACAAAAAATGGGCCAAAGTTTGGAATAAGGACAGTCTTCTAAAAATAAATGCGTTCACCTAGACTCTATCTCATAAGAAAATCCTAACAGCAGAGAATCTAAAAAAGAGAGGTGTTGAGGGACCGGCAAGATGCATCCTCGCAAATCCTCGGAGGAAACAGTGGAACATCTCTTTTTAGATTGCAAATTTGTTTAGGAAGTTTGGCATAAGGATTTTTCTGATCTAAATTTTGAAGTAACTCTTCCAACAAATTGGAACGACCTTCATTCCAACTGGAAGGATTACTACATAGGCTCTCTTCATAACAAGCCTGACTTCGAAAGAGCCTGGGAAGCCTTGCCTAAATTTATTTTTTGGAGACTCTGGATAACAAGAAGCAAGGAAGTGTTTGATGGAGATATCTCCACCCCTGCGCGAGTTCTTGCCTAAGCTAAATCACTCTGGATCAAAGCGTTGCTAGCTCAAGGGATGAAAAACATCAACAAGGAACCCCTCACGGTGGAAGAAATTTTTTTGGCACAAGACTTCATATCTCCAAACCCCGTTCTTTGTCACCCGGTCCCGAGACAATGCTCCAGCACCCAGAACTGGCAACTTAGGATGAGTGCTAACGAGATACAAGCCTAGAAGGAAAATATTGGATGCAATTCCCTTTTTTTCGACGGAGCCTCGAAAGGAAACCCTCGGTTGGAAGGTGCAGGAGGAGTACTATATGACTCCACTAGAAATAATATGAATGAGTATGCTTGGGGTATTGGAAGGAACACGAATAACAGGGTGGAATGGCTTTACCTAATGAAAGGCCTAGAGATTGCAAGAGAATATGGCATTACTGATCTTGCAGTCTATGGCGACTTCATGATTGTAATCAGAGAGGAAAGGAATCTGAGTATGAATAGCGAAAGTCCCATTTCAAAAATTCATATCCTTCTCAAGTATCTAGTCAGTGAATTTGACTCTATAAGTTTCCATCATGTTTTAAGATCGAATAAGCAAGTCACTGACGAGAAGGAAAATGAGGGTGTCACCTTGGACAAAGGTATCCTCGTCAACAATGGTACAACCAAAAAAAATACATGGATTCCTTAACACTTTAAATTACTTTTTTCTATGATAAAAAACATTGGGAATTTGGTTTGGTTTCTTCCCCATGCTGATCTCTCTCGACAGCATTGTTTAGGCTATAGTCCAAAACCCACAAGGGATTTTCAATGTAAGGACATGAGGATTAAGGATTCATGTGGAGCTTACACGAGGAATCTTCTTTGGCCCCTGTGAAAGGTCACTGCAATCCAAGCTATAACATTTTGGATTCCAGGGAGACTTCGGTCTTGTGTATACAACTTCGAATCTCAAAGCAGTTTTGAAAGTATGGAGAACACTGGCTATCAACCATGCAAGAGTACTATACCTATTCTTGGTAGTAGTTCAATGGATTTTCACAAGACAACCCCCTCTTGGCCAGGGTGTATGGAGGGTCTTCAGTATAGGAATCAAACTTAGGGTATTGCGTGGGAAGGGGGTGCAACAATCAATAGAAAGAGAAAATTCTCCTCTCTAGGTGATCTAGAAGGCAACTTTTTCGGTTCAAACTTGGAATGGGCCGGAGCTAGGGTGTTGGAACAACAAACTCAAGTATCCTACACGAGCATTATGGAAGATCAGGTGACAATTATTGAAGCACAGCTTCATGTCCTCTGTTTGGATGCAATGCAATTGAAGAAAACGGTGTTTCGCTTGACAAATTCGAAGCTCGCACCAAAAATGGAATTCAATAGATTGAAGGAAAAATTGTAGGCACTGGAGGTGGCTATGGAGAGAAACGATGCTCAGGATACATCCCAGCTCAGAGAAATACTTGGCATTACAAACAAAGTGGCATTTAATGTAAAAGGGATTAGCGATGAGAGAGTCGGCTTGAAGAAACTTCTTCTGAATCAGTATGGTAAGAAATACAAGTTTTGCTGAGTACTTAATTCCTTGGACGTAATTTTTGTTTCCTGAAGCAGGGCTTTCGTCTTTATTGGTCGAACAGTAGGGCATGAAATTCAAGGTCAGCTGAGAACTCCTTTTCCTGGCAGTTTTTTTCTTTTTGGAGCAGGGTTTTTGAAGTTTAAAATCTTTCTATTTACAGAATGCAGTATCATTCAATTAAGTGTCTGTAAGTCTGTAGTCCCTCATGACAAACATCTGTAAGTATTTGGCATTTGAGTCAAGTGTTTGTATGTCTTTGTTAGAATCCAAGGCTATAAGCCTGTTATGTTGGCACTTCAGTCTGTCAAGATATGTATAAGTCTTGGAACATGTTGAACGGTAGTGTAGAGGTCACCTATCGTTGATGGAGAGCATCCTACTCTATCACTTTGTACTCTGGTTCTATATCCTTCTTTTTATATTTATAAAAAAAAAATCTCAACCGTTTTTGTGAAAAAAAAACATTATGTGCTCCCACTTTATTGACATCTAAGGAGGAATGTTATTTTTGATAATAAAAATTGGCCACATTGAGTAAATAGATGAAAGCTCTTCATTTGGATTGACATCATTAGGTACCAATCAAATCCTAATATTATGTGGTTTCTCTTTAAACACTGGTAATTTTTCCTCAATGTTCCTAAATGCATAACCATATACAAGTATTTGAAGAACACAATCTCCACTTCTATTACATGCATGGTAATCCATAAATGGTTCTGTGCTTTAGAACCTGAATAGTTGCTGCAAATGTGAAATTATGGGAATATGATGAAGAACCTTGTGAGACACCTTTTTTGTTACTTGATTAGTTCGATATCTACTGATATGCCATTGTAGGCATTTTGTCTCCGATGCATATTTTCCATAATATTTAATATGATCATTAGGACATGCGTCAATATATTTACACTCCATTCCAATATATTTCATAATGGCTGATAAATCTCAATATGTGCAAGGTAAAATATTTAATTGTGGTAACAAAAATTCACCTAACAATCTACATGAGCATAAAATAAAAACTAGTTAATGTAAAGAGTATTAATCATAAATATTGCATCCTTATTTTACACATTAAATAACATTAAAAATAGAGGGAAAAAGACAACCTTTATGTATATGTGATGAACCATATCATACCTTAGGATTTGTGTGAGACATGTGTTTGGAAAACTATTCAAAACCTTTAAGTTCACCAGTAATAATGTATTAGAGAGAAGATTTGTTCTTGAGCCTTCATAGAGGGTTTGTTGTGCTTTCTCAAGCAGAGGAATATCATGAATATCATCAAATTTGTACTGGTCCATTTGAGTGAATGCGTCTTAGATTAATGTATTTGTACCATCATCTTCAACTATGTTATTATTGTCATATTCTTACATAGGATCATTAACTTGATCATTAGAGAAAATATGGGATCTAAAATGGGCCTCATAAAAAAATGTGCCATGGATTAGTTGGATTTCTCAAACCAATAGAATTTCAATAACTTTGGTCAATGATGATTTTTGAGTTGGAAATATAGAACTCAATGATGGTTATTTGTCATATTTTTATTTGGCAATAGTTAACTCCATATAAACCCCGTATTGGTTAAAATTATAAAACGTTTATCTCGAAATATGATAACTATACTTGAAATAATAAATATAGAGTATTTTATATTACCACTACTTCCAAGTCCTTTAAGATATAAATACCACACTAATTAAATTGATAGTGGAGTAATTTTGTAATACTAAAAACATTTATATCATTAATCTTTTAAAAATAACAATAAATAATATTTAATTTTAAATACAATTACCTTGAAATACTAAATAAAAAAATTAGTATTTCTAATATTACTAAATAATACTTTATTTTAAAAAACTAAATATATTTAATTACTACATCCCCAAATAATTAGAACATTTAAATACTAAATACTAATACAAAATATTATTATTCAATAATCCTAAATCATATTACTAGACCCTACCCTCGCATGCTTTATATAAAAACTAAAATGATTAATAAAAAACAATATGCTTTTACTGCCTTCTACAAGAATTAAAAAGAATAATTTATTTAAATTGAAAAAATTCTTTTAACTTGAAAATGCAAATGGATTAGTAGTTCATACCCCAATAAAAAACTACCAAGGCCAAAATGTATCTTAAATAATAATAAAAAAGGAGAGAGAAAAACTAATATTTCAGTATTTTCGCAGTAACTTTCTTTCCCAAAGTCAGAATTAGGAACTCTTGCTATCACTAGAAAGGTCTTGAACAAAGCTACAATTTCCATGTTTTGAGTTTTTCAAGATATGCATTGATTTTATAGGGTTTGCATTCTAGTATTTATGGGAGAAAAGCATCTTTTGAAATATTCCTAGAATCTTTGAAAATACATTTTTCTCCTAGAAATACTAAAATGTCCACCCCATAAAACAAGTGCATAATATTGAAAAACTCAGAACATGAAAGTTGTAGCTATCGCCAAGGATGTACAAAAAGAAAGAACATTAAGAAGGCATTTCCAAGCAGTGAAAGCAAGAAAAAAGGTATCTTGGAAATCATCCACTTAGATGTATGTGGTCCTATGTCATCCAGTTCTCTGAGTGGGTATGTTTACTATGTCTCATTTATTGATGACTTCTCCAGGAAGACTTGGGTATACTTCTTGAAAAACAAAGATGAGGTGTTTGATAAGTTCAAGGAATTCAAAACCTTGATGGAGAATCAAATTGACAAGAAGATCAAAACATTCATATCCAACAATGGTGGAGAATTCACCTCAGGTGAATTCAAGAAGCTTTACAGTGATTCAGGGATTAAGAGGGAGTTGACTTCTCCTTACAATCCTCAACAGAATGGAGTTGCAGAAAGGAAGAACAGAACAATCATGGACGCAGCAAGGGAAATGCTGCATGACCAAGATCTACCTATGCATCTATGGGCAGAAGCAGCTAGAACAGTTGTATATGTGCATAACAGAACACCCCACAAGATATTTGTTAGGAACCCACGTTTTTACTTTGTTAGTATGTTGTTGTTGGACGCATATGCTTTGTAAGTCGTCCTGTAGTATTTATTGATCAATAGTTTGTGTTATTGTTGTTGGCGCATATGCTTTGTAAGTTGCCCGTAGTATTGTGGATCCATAGTTGTAACAGCCCATGGTTTTGACCCATAGTATTGGTGCCTAGAATTAGAATATAAGTGTGTGTTGAGACCTATGAAGGCACCGTGAAGTTATTTGTATTGAGCTTGCTCATAGGAGGTTGCCCCCTCGAAGTGGCCTGTGATCAATATAAAAGTGATTTTGAGTTCTGTCATTTATGCTATTTCGCATATTCATATTAATTAATTATTGCAGGTGCCTCACATCTGGTATCAGAGCACTTTCTTGGGCTCGCTGGGTGAAATTTCTGCCAAAATTGTTTTTCGCATCTGTTGCAGGTTCGGATTTGGGAATAATCCCTATCCGCTTAACTGTGGGAAGTACTTGGGCATAAGCCCTAAAACTCATTGTGAGGAGTACCACAGGAACCCTGAAGTAGCTAGCCCATTGAGAGGACCTGCCAGCGAATGGGGCAACGACCCCTACCTGATTGACTAGTTCCCACCCATGAGGTAAACCAAGAGCTGTCGTTTGTGGAAAAGCGGTTATCAGTTTTACCTGAGCCGTGGAGTGAGGGGTACTGCCCCAATACACAAGCCATTCCAGATCCAGCCATTTTCAATCCATCTGGCGCCGTTTCAGATTCCTTTCGAGCTGTAGCCGCTCCAATCTGAATAAATAAATAAATTAATTAATTAATTAAAAAAAAGGTATAAAATTTAGTTTTTTCTCCATATCTCCCTTGTTTTCACTCAGTTTCCCTTGAAATTTTTGGGGAACCCCTGTCACCCCCATTCTGCATATTTAATTCCTGAGGACCCTATCCACAATTCCCCTTCCCAAAGCCCGAAATCCCACATTTGTCTATTTTTAGGGTTTGCCATAACTTCCTCAGATTTCACCCAATCACCCTCAAATTTTACCATAGAGTTAATTTATAAATTATGCTTCTTTGTTCGCCTCTACCAAATTTTCTCATTCTTTCACCCCGCTTCTGGAATCCTCATTTTTGCTTCCCTATCTATTCAACAGTGTCCAAAACCTAGTCAATCCCCAATTACCCTTTAGATTTTTTCCCTGGTCCAGATTTTCCCTTACTAAAATGGTTTCTGCTATTGTTTTCCTACCCAGTCAACCGAACAAAAAACAAAAAAACTTGTTATGGTTCACACCCGTGCAGGAGCAAAAACCATGGAGGAAGCACTTGCAGCCATCCAAGCCAAACTCCAGGATCTGGATGAAACATTTCTCGGCCTCCATCTTGAACATTCAGCTATGAACAACAAACGGCAGGCCGAGTCTTCATCTGACAATGGGTTCTCCTCTTCCAGCAATTTTCGTGGTTCGAAGCTTGATTTTCCTCGCTTCAATGGTACTGATCCAACTGGATGGATCTATCGTGCAGAATAGTATTTCAGTCTGCATAATACTTTTGATGTCAACAAAGTTCCGCTGGCATCCTTTCACTTGGAACAAGAAGCTCTTCAATGGTACCATTGGTACATCAAGGCTCATCCAATGCCCAAATGGCCAGACTTTTTCTATCTCCTTTTGCAACGATTTGGTCCTACTGCTTTTGATGACTTCACAGGAGCCCTCACTAAACTTTTCCAAATTGGCATGGTGAGAGAGTATCAAACCGAATTTGAGAATCTAGCCAACCACACCGAAGGATTGTCTGATGACTTTTACTGGAGTTGTTTTATTAGTGGTCTAAAGGATGCCATCCGCTCTGAGGTCAAAATGTTTTGTCCCAACACAATGATGGAAGCCCTAGGGTTGGCTAAGTTGGCCGAAGACAATATTGCAGCCCAACAATGCTCCAAGCCCACTTTTGTTCCCTTTTGAAATATGGGTTCTCAGCGACCAGTTATACCGCAGGCTCCTCGATTGACCCCTATCAAGCGTTTGTCTGAAATAGAGATGCAAGCACGCAGAGAAAAGGGGCTTTGCTATAATTGTGATGAGAAATTCACTCAAGGACATAGATGTGTTCAGTAAAAGCTCTATCTCTTGGATGTGGAGTCTCCGCCTGCCTCTGAAATTGGTGACAGAGATCCAGAAACACTGGATGCTCCGGTTGACATTCAGGAACTGCCTATTGACCCTCCGTCTCAGGATGACCATCCAGAGATATCTCTCCATGCTTTAGCTGGAATCACCACCCCCTAAACAATGTGGGTCAGGGGTTACTTCAAGAAGCTTCCTTTTACAATACTCATTGATTCTGGTAGCACTCATAATTTCATTGACCCTCGGATCACCAAACAAGCTGATTGTTTTATCCATCCTTGCTCCAACTTTGAAGTCATGGTTGCCAATGGGGGCACCTAACCTTGCAAAGGGAAGTGTCGAAATGTGCGTATCTCTATGGGAGATTATACCTTACGCTCTGACATGTTTGCCTTGCCCTTAGGCGGATGTGATGTGGCTTTGGGCACTCAATGGCTACGCACACTTGGCCCTATCTTACGGGATTTTGCTGAACTTTGGATGCAGTTTTCCCTCAATGGACAAAAACACACATTGACAGGATTACAACCAAGTTCTCTCAGCATCATCAGTTCACATTGCATGGAAAAACTCCTCAAGAAGAATTCACATGGTGTCGTCGCTCAGATCCATTCCATCCAGATGCAACCATCAGCGGTCTCGATTACTCCTTTGGATCTACAACAAATTTTGGATCGATATACAGGTGTCTTTGTTGAACCAGTGGGATTGCCACCTTCTAGGCCAGAAGACCATCGTATTCAGCTCCTTCCTGGAAGTGTTCCTCCCAACATCAGGCCCTATCGCTACCCATTTCACCAAAAAACGAAGATTGAAATGCTCGTTCAGGACTTAGTGAAGCAAGGTATTATTTGCCCAAGCACTAGTTCCTTTTCTTCTCCAGTTATTCTTGTCTGCAAAAAAGATGGGTCATGGCGCCTATGCATTGACTTCCAAGCACTTAATCACCTCACCATCAAGGATAAGTTTCCAATTCCTGTTGTTGATGAGCTTCTTGATGAGCTTCATGGGGCTCACTTTTTCTCCAAGTTGGATCTTCATTCTGGGTATCATCAAATTCGGGTTCATGAGGAGGATATTCCTAAAACAGCTTTCCGCACATATGATGGCCATTATGAGTTTTTTTTCATGCCCTTTGGCCTCACTAATGCTCCTTCCACATTCCAGGCCTTAATGAATAAAATATTTCGATCCTACTTGTGGAAATTCATTCTGGTATTCTTTGATGATATCCTCATCTACAATAAAACATGGGATGAACATCTCCCACATCTGGATCTTATCATGCAACTTTTCTCGGACCATCATCTCCATTCCAAGCATTCTAAATGTGTTTTTGGACAGAAGGAATTTGAGTATCTCGGGCACATTATCTCAGCACAAGGGGTTCACGTGGATCTTTCCAAAATTGATGCCATGAACAATTGGCCGCATCCTCAGGCACTCAAGAGCCTTCGTGGTTTTTGGGGGTTGACTGGCTACTACCGCAAGTTTTTCAAGGATTACGGGAAGATTGAAGCTCCATTAACTTCTCTATTGAAAAATGATGCTTTTACATGGACACCTGCTGCTCAGTGTGCATTTGACAAACTAAAACAAGCTATGTGTACTACACCTATGCTAGCTATGCTCGGTTTTTCCAAGCCCTTCACTATTGAGAGTGATGCTTGCGGCAATGGACTTGGTGTTGTTCTCCTTCAAGATGAACACCCCATTGCGTTCACTAGCAAAGCCCTTTCAGGTAAGAATTTATCTGCCTCTACCTATGAGAAGGAAATGATGGCTATTTTGCATGCAATACAGAAGTGGCGGCCATACCTATTAGGGAATCATTTCTGCATCAATACTGATCACCAGAGTCTGAAATATTTCTTGGACCAGCGTGTCTCCTCCCCGACACAACAGAAATGGGTTATCAAACTCATGGGTTATGACTATGAGATCACTTACAAGAAGGGTAAAGACAATATTGTGGCAGATGCTCTTTCTCACACATTTGATGCCCAAGGTTCTCTTTCAGCTATTTCTATTCCTATTCCAAATTGGTTGCAATCTGTTCAACAGGGTTATGTCAATGACTCTTCCTTATCTCAAATCATCCATCCCTTGACCAACAACCCTTCTGCTGTACCACATTACTCTTGGGATGGTGCTTCTCTACGATACAAGGGTCGTCTGGTGCTTCCCCAGAGCACAAATCTTCAACAGGCTGTCTTCTATGAACTCCATGCTTCTCCATCGGTAGGGCACTTTGGGTTCCTCAAAACATATGAACGAGCACGGCGTAACTTCTTTTGGCAGGGCATGAAAAGGACAATTCAACAGATGGTGGTCGAATGTGATACCTTCCAGCGCAATAAGGGTGAAACCACACCCCTTCCAGGATTGCTTGAACCCTTGCCCATACCTACACGGATTTGGACAGATATTTCTATGGATTTCATTGAAGGGCTCCCTAAATATGGCAGGAAGACAGTGATTCTCGTTGTGGTTGATCACCTCTCCAAATATAGTCATTTTTGTGCTCTCATCCATCCCTATACAGCCTCCTCCGTCGCTCAAATTTTTCTGGACTAGATATTTCGTCTTCATGGCATCCCTTCTTCCATTGTCTCGGATCATGATGCGACTTTCACTAGTCATTTTTGGACATAACTATTTCGCCACACTAGCCCCAAACTGAAGATGAGTTCAGGGAATCACCCACAAACAGATGGTCAGACTGAAATTGTCAATAAATGCTTTGAAACTTATCTTCGTTGCTTCACCTTGGAACAACAACATCAGTGGGAAAAGTGGCTCCCTCTCGTTGAATGGTGGTACAATACCTATTACCACACTGCCTCTAAAATGACCCCATATGAAGCAGTCTATGGTCAGGCACCTCCAGCTCTTCTTCCATACACCCCCACCAGTTCACCAGTTCAGGAAGTTAACACCATCCTTTGAAACCGCGATCAGATTCTTTGCATTTTGCGGGACAATCTTCACATGGCAAGAAATCGCATGAAGCAACAAGCTAATTAGCACCGTTCAGAGCACACTTTTCAAGTCGGCGATATGGTTTTTCTTCGTCTCCAACCGTACAAACAATCCTCCTTGAAACTCAAAGGGCGTCATAAGCTCGCTCCAAAGTTCTATGGACCATATCGGATTCTTCAGAAGATTGGGTTTGTTTCTTATAAATTGGAACTTCCTCCTTCTTCCCGCATTCATCCAATCTTTCATGTCTCTTGTCTGAAGAAAGTTCTTGGCACCAACATCAGCAGACAAACGATTTTACCCGAACTGGATAATGAAGGATCCATCCTTTTGGAGCCAGAGGCCATCCTTAATTGGTGCACGCGTCAGCTTCGCTCTCACTCTATCACAGAGGTCTTAATTCAGTGGCACGACATGCAACTAGAGGATGCTACATGGGAACCACTCCTTCAGATTCAACAACAATTTCCACATCTAAAACTTTGAGGACAAAGCTTTTTTTTAAGGGGGAGGGGATGTTAGGAACCCACGTCTTTACTTTGTTAGTATGTTGTTGTTGGATGCATATGCTTTGTAAGTCATCTTGTAGTCTTTGTTGATCAATAGTTTGTGTTATTTTTGTTGGCGCATATGCTTTGTAAGTCGCCCGTAGTATTGTTGATCCATAATTTGTAACGGCCCATGGTTTTGACCCATAGTATTGGCGCCTAGAATTAGTATATAAGTGTGTGTTGATACCTATGAAGGCACCGTGAAGTTATTTGTATTGAGCTTGCTCATAGGAGGTTTCCCCCTCGAAGTGGCCTGTGATCAATATAAAAGTGATTCTGAGTTCTGTCATTTCTGCTATTTCACATATTTGTATTAATTAATTGTTGCAGGTGCCTCACAATATTGGACAACAAGACACCATAAGAGTTCTTTTCTGCTAAGAAACCCGAAGTCAGCCATCTCAGAATATTTGGTTGTCTAGTATACACTCATGTCCCAAAGGAAAAGAGGACCGAACTAGATCCTTCAGGAAAGAACGGTATCTTTGTGGGTTATAGTGAAAGCTTGAAGGCTTATAGAATATACTTTCCAGGGCTCAAGAATATCGATGTCAGCAGGGATGTAACATTTGATGAAAACTCAGCATTCATCAAATCAAGGAAGGCACCTATCGAAGTTTATGAAGAACCTAAGGAAACTAGATTTCAAGACACTACCATGACGGAAGTAATTCCAGAAGTTGTTCGTGAGTTTGAAGATCTACAAGAACCTGTAGATCCACCCTGTGAGGATAACTCTCATAAGAGGAAACCTGCATGGGCTAGAGAGCTCATTTAAGATGCAAAAATATTTTGCATTCCAGAAGAAGAACAAAGAGCAAAGACGAGAACTAGATCACATACTAGCTATGTTGCTTTACTCTATGACATTATGAACAAAGAACCTTCTAGTTATGAAGAAGCAACAGAAAAGAAAGAATTGAAGGATGCCATGGTTGAGGAATACCAAGCAGTAATGAAGAATGATGTTTGGGATGTTTTCCCAAGACCTAAAGAGAAGTCTGTTGTGACTTCCAAATGGATCTACAAAATCAAGCATGCTGCAGATGGCAGTGTAGAGAAATACAAGGCAAGATTTGTAGCTCATGGCTTCTCTCAGAAAGAGGGAATAGATTATGAAGAAAATTTTGCACCTATAGCAAGGTATACTTCCATCAGAACAGTACTTTCCCTGGCTGCAGCAGTGAAATGGAAAATACACCAGATGGATGTCAAGACTACTTTCTAATGGTGTAGTTGAAGAGGAAGTATATGTGGAGCAGCCACTCAGTTTTGAAATACATGACAGGGAGTCATATGTGTGCATATTGAAGAAAGCCGTGTATGGCTTGAAGCAAGCTCCCAGAACTTGGTTTGGTAGGATGGACAGTTTCCTATCTAGCTTGGGCTTTACCAAGAGTAAAGTGGATTCCAACCTTTACTACAAGGTTGAGGAAGGGAATCCTGTGATTCTACTTCTATACGTGGATGACTTATTTGTAATAGGAGATGATAGATTAATTGCAGATACTAAGAGGAAGCTTGCTACTGAGTTCGATATGAAAGATTTGGGAATGATGCATTATTTCCTAGGTATGGAGGTGTGGCAGAATTCAAGTGGGATCTTCCTTGGTCAAGGGAAGTACACAGTAGATATCCTGAAGAGATTTTGGATGATGGAATGCAAGGCCATGGCCACACCCATGGCATTGAATCTGAAGCTTCTATGTGATGCTTCATCTGAGCCGGTTGATGTCTCTATGTATCGTCAGATGATTGGGTTCTTGATGTACCTGATGAACATGAGACCAGACATTTGCTTTTCAGTGAAAACATTGAGCCAGTTCTTGACAGATCCGAGGAGTGTTCACCTGATTGCTGTAAAGCATGTTTTGAGGTACCTGAATGGTACAGTGGATTATGGGCTCAAGTATGAAGCAAATCAAAAGTTTAAGCTGCAGGGTTATGTTGATTCATATTGGGCCGGCAGTGCTACATATAGGAAGAGCACATCTAGGTGCTACTTCAGTATGGGATCAGGTGTGATCTCTTGGTTCGGTAGGAAGCAATCCTACGTAGCGTTGAGTACAGCTGAGGTAGAGTATGTTGTATCGTATTCAGCTAGTTGTGAGGCAATATGGCTAAAGAAGCTACTATCTGAGTTATTTGATCTCGCATTGGATGCTACTGGTATATTCTGCGATAACCAGAGTTGTGTGAAGTTGTCTGAGAATCCAGTGTTTCATGACAGGTCAAAACAGATAGAGATCAAATATCACTATATCAGGGATATGGTGCAAAGAGGAGCCATGAAGCTCTTGTATGTTGCGACAGCCGTGCAGATTGTAGATGTGTTGACGAAGCCACTAGCCAAGGTGAAGTTCGAGTACTTCAAGGAGAATCTTGGTGTTCCTCAGATCAATGACACTTCAAGGAAGAAGTGATGGAAACATTTGATGAAGCCATTCGAAGCATGTTGGAAGGAGGATCCTTCACATGGCTGTGGATGTAAGCGTTGGATGATGAGTATCAGGACGATCCTCCAGTTACTTCTCTGTATATGCATCATGTTGGATGCTGGATATGATCAGTTGGATCATTTATATTTGTATGTATGTATGCATCGTGTTGATGCTGGATATGATCAGTTGGATAATTTATATGTATGTACGCATCATGTTGTATGGTGGATATGATCGGTTGGATCATTTGTATGTATTTGTATATGCATCATGTTGGATGCTTGGACCATGTATCTGTATCAGGTGGATACATTCTATGATCAGGCATATCATGTATTTGTATTTGTATCAGGTGGATACACTATATGATCAGGTGGATCATGTATGATGATTTGTATCAGGTATATACTTGGTGTGCATCAGGTGCATGCATTGTATGATCAGGTTGATCATGATGATGAGCTTTAGGATGTTGCTCCATATGATATGTACCAGGATGGTACAAGTGATGATGATCAGTATGATCATGGGCATCAGGATGATGCCTCGTGTGATGATGATCCGTTGGATCATGAGTATCAGGTTGATACTTGGAGGTCAGAGATGATATGTGGTAGGTTGTGCAAATAGCATGTAATCATTCCTGGTAGATCTTACCGGTCGTGTTGTGGCATATAAATGTTCCTGGGGTATTCTTTCCAGTATTTCTATGTAGTATGTAATCAGTCCTTAGATATCCAATAGGTTGAGCTGTGTACTCATTATCAGTCCTGGAATGAGGTATTACCATGGAGACATGTAATCAATCCTCGAGATTCGAGAGGTTGAGCTGTGTGCTCGTAATTAGTCCTGGGATGCTCTTTAGAGATCTTGTCAGTCGTGTTGCGGTACATAATTGTTCCTAGGATGCTCTTTAAAGGTTTTGTCTATCCACATGTAATCACTCCTGGAGATCCAAGAGGTTGAGCTGTATGCTCGTAATAAGTCTTGGGATGCTCTTTAGAGATCTTGTCGGTTGTGCTACGGCACATAAATGTTCCTGCGATGCTCTTTAAAGATATTGTGGAGGAGATGCATGTCATCAGTCTTGGGAGATATTGCTGGTCGTGCTTAGGCACATAAATGTTCCTGGGATACTCTTTTCAGTATTGCATCCTCACATAAAATTAGTCCTCAGAGGCCACCTCTATCAAACCCTTCGCATAGATGATGAAGACCTACAGGTGGTGGGCCTACATCTAGTATGAAAAAGGACTGGCTCTATAGAACATCCTATGACGAGTAGAGTCAGAGATTGGTTGAGATAACAGCAACAATGATGATGATGATGACAATGCATTGATGATGATGATCCTGAGAAGAAGACTTGTCTAGCAGAACTGTGTCGAGAAATACCTTCCTAGTTAAGAGGGAGTGTTGATGTATATGTAACTTCGGAATGTATTTCATCTATTTATTTTATATATATTTATTGTACCCTTATAAGAGATTTGTTATTCCTCTATAAGGAAGTGTCTCCATGTGGATTGTTGATGTATATGTAACTTTGGAATGTATTTCATCTATGTATTTCATATATATTTATTCTACCCTTATTAGAGATGTGTTATTCCTCTATAAGGAAGTGTCGTCATATGGATTGACAAGTGTCGCAAGTGTGTGTACTTGCCGATGGGTTATTAGACCACCATGTGTGGGGTCGGCCCTGAAATATATATATTATAATGTGGATGTACCTAGCTATACAAGTTCGCCCCATAAGGCAACTGAGCAAACAGGTTAGTATAAATAGAGATCAGGTGATCTCTATTTAGATCATTTGGAAAGTTATATCTCTCTCACTCCGATAGTGGCACACTAGTGAGGAGGAGGATCATCTGTTACTAGGAGACTATCTCAGTGTATTTTGGTTTTACTTTGGTTAATCCATTGCTCTCTCTATCTCTGAGGAAGTTGTGGGGTTTTTCACCTTAGGTTTTTCCCCACGAAAACTCTGTGTCTCTTGTCTCTCATGCTTTTGATTCTTGTGATGCTTGTCATGCTTATTGTGATTGTCATGCATTGATATACTGTATATGTTATTCTCTCAGTGAATATCCTAGAGTATTGTGAATTAATGCTCAAAATTTAACATGGTATCAGAGCTAACCTGAGAAGAAGAAATTTTGCGGTGACAGAAACTTGAGTTTCTCGTTTATTGGGTTTCTCTCCACATATTTTGGAAAAGCTGTATAATAGATTGACTCTACTCATCAAGGAGAATCTATTTGTCCAATCAGAATTCAATTCTGAGCATTTTTAGATTTGGCCCTAAAAATTAGGGTTTCCACAAAAATAGGAATTTGTGAAATCTGAAGACATAGTTGGATGCTCCTTGCAAAAATCGAAGTTTAGAGCTTTGGATCGTGATTTTTGGTTACGTAGATCTCCAGGAAAATCAAACCCTAATTTAGGGCTCTCCTTAGTGAACCCTGGAGGACAAAAAGGAAAATCTGAATGGTAAGACTTTGCTGATCTCAAATTTTGAATGCACCAGGATGATCAGCTCATCAAAGCACATCTTTCTATCCTTTCAGAAAAAAATTCACATTTTGAATTTTTAGGGTTTTTCCAAACAAACCCTAATCCAGGACCAGATCTAGTTTTCAGCATTTCAAGTGGTAAGACCTAAATCTCTTCTATTTCCATTTGAAGTACTCTTTAAGATGTCTCACCACACCAATCTTGAGGATAAGCTTGAAGGGGCTGATAACTTCCGAGCTTGGAAGTATAGGATTGGGTTAATCCTGGAAGAGAATGAGTTGGACTCATATATAAAAGAAGGCATCCCTATCCCAGAGGATAAAGAGGCCAAGGTATTGCATAAGAAGAACTTGGTCAAGGCAAAGAGAATCATTGCTGATTCTATCAAAGATCATCTCATACCCCATGTGTCTTCTCTAAAGACACCCAAGGAGATGTTTGACTCTTTGACCAAGTTATTTGAAGGGAAGAACATAAATCGGAAGATGACTCTGTGGAATCAATTGAAAGGGGTCAAGATGTTGAATGGAGAAACCATTCAATATTACTTCTCCAAGGTCTCTCAGATCAAGGAGCAACTTGAAGTAGTGGACAATGGTGAAGTTGTTATGACCACTCTGAATGGCCTACCTAGGTCATGGGACTCCTTTATTCAAGGAATCTGTGCAAGAAAGAAATTGATCTCTTTCAGTAAACTATGGGATGAATGCTTTCAAGAAGAAGCTAGACTTGTAGCTCATGAGGAAAAGATGGGAGCTGAAGATCAAGCTCTCGCAACTCACACCGAAAGAAGCAAGCCCAAGAAGGAGCACTCTCGCTACAAAAGATCCTATCAAAAGAATAAGAAGGATCTAAGATGCTTCACATGCAATGAGAAGGGTCACTTTGCTTCAGTTTATCCCAAGAATAAAAAGGATAATAACAACAACTTCAACAAGAAGAAGAAGGGAAACAAAAGAATTTTCCATGCTCATGCTACCGAAGATGATGAACATCCAAAGAAGAAGGCTAGGGAAAAAAGTGATGATGACTCATCAAGTGAAGAAGAGTATGTTCTAATCTCTGCTCTCATAGGTACTATCTCCCATGGTTGTAATGATTGGTTGATTTGATAGTGGGGCTTCCAAACACATGACTGGGTTTAAGCAATATTTTGTGAATCTATCTGAACATGAATCACCCCATAAGGCGAAACTTGGGGATGATTATCAATACCCAATCAAAGGAAGTGGTGAAGCCTCCTACAACCTAGATTCTGGAAAATATTTGAAGATGAAAGAAGTCGTTTATGTACCTGGGCTCAAGAAGAACTTACTCTCCATCTCTGCATTGGATGCAAAAGGTATGAGGGTTTCATTTGTGGATGAACAAGTCCTAATGTGGCCAAAGGGAAAGACCATAGATGATGCAGTAGTGTAAATTGAAGGGACAACCTGAAAATGCCATGGTGCATGAATCCATGGAGCCAAGTGAACTTTGGCATAGAAGACTTGCTCATATGCACTATAGGGCACTTCCAATTGCAAGCAAGGCTATAGAAGGTCTTCCTGAAATCAAGACCAAACATGAAGGTGTTTGCAAAGGATGTACAAAAGGTAAGAACATTAAGAAGGCTTTCCAAAGCAGTGAAAGCAAGGCCAAAGATATCCTTGAAATCATCCACTCAGATGTATGTGGTCCTATGTCATCTAGCTCTCTTAGTGGGTATGTTTACTATGTCTCATTTATTGATGACTTCTCCAGGAAGACTTGGGTATACTTCTTGAAGAACAAAGATGAGGTGTTTGATAAGTTCAAGGAATTCAAAACCTTGATGGAGAATCAAACTGGCAAGAAGATCAAAACATTCAGATCCAATAATGGTGGAGAATTCACCTCAGGTGACTTCAAGGAGCTTTGTAATGATTCAGGGATTAAGAGGGAGTTGATTTCTCCTTATAATCCTCAACAAAATGGAGTTGCAGAAAGGAAGAACAGAACTATCATGGAATAATCAAGGGCAATGTTGCATGACTAGGATCTACATATGCATCTATGGGCAGAAGCATCTAGAACATCTATATATGTGTAGAACAGAACACCCCACAAGATATTGGACAACAAGACACTAGAAGAGGTATTTTTTTGTAAGAAACCTGAAGTCAGCCATATCAGAATATTTGGTTGTCCAGTATACACTCATGTCCCAAAGGAAAAGAGGAGTAAACTAGATCCTTCAGGAAAGAAGGGTATCTTTGTGGGTTACAGTGAAAGCTCGAAAGCTTACATAATATACTTTCCAGGGTTCAAGAAGATTGATGTCAGCAGGGATGTAACATTTGATGAAAACTCAACATTCATCAAATCAAGGAAGGCATGTATCAAAGTTTATGAAGAACCTAAGGAAACTAGATTTCAAGACACTACCATGACTAAAGCAGTTCCAGAAGTTGTTCGTGAGTTTGAATATCCACAAGAACCTGTAGATCCACCCCATGAGGGTAACTCTCACAAGAGGAAACCTGCATGGGCTAGAGAGCTCATTCAAGATGCAGAAAGATTTGGCATTCCAGAAGAAGAACACAAAGCAAAGAAGAGAACCAGATTACATACTAGCTATGTTACTTTACTCTTTGACATTATGAACAAAGAGCCTTCCAGTTATGAGGAAGCAGTGAAAAAGAAAGAATGGAAGAATGCCATGGTTGAGGAATACCAATCAATAATGAAGAATGATGTTTGGGATGTTGTCCCAAGACCTAAAGAGAAGTCTGTTGTGACTTACAAATGGATTTACAAAATCAAGCATGTTGCTGATCGCAATGTAGAGAAATACAAGGCAAGATTCATGGCTCGTGGCTTCTCTCAGAAAGAGGGAATAGATTATGAAGAAACTTTTGCACCTATAGCCAGGTATACTTCCATCAGAACAGTACTTGCTCTGGCTGCAGGAATGAAATGGAAAATACACCAGATGGATGTCAATACTACTTTCTTGAATGGTGTAGTTGAAGAGGAAGTACATGTGGAGCAGCCACTCAGTTTTGAAATACATGACAGGGAGTCATATGTGTGCAGATTGAAGAAATCCTAGTATGGCTTGAAACAAGCTCCTAGAACTTGGTATGGTAGGATGGACAGTTTCCTTTCTAGTTTGGGCTTTACCAAGAGTAAAGCGGATTCCAGCCTTTATTACAAGGTTGAGGAAGGGAATCCTGTGATTCTACTCCTGTATGTGGATGACTTATTTGTAAGAGGAGATGACAGATTGATTGCATATACAAAGAGGAAGCTTGCTGCTAAGTTCGATATGAAAGATTTGGGAATGATGCATTATTTCCTAGGTATGGAGGTGTGGCAGAGTGCAGGTGGGAACTTCCTTGGTCAAGGGAAGTACAGTGTAGATATCTTGAAGAGATTCGGGATGATGGATTGCAAGGCCATGGCCACACCTATGGCATCGAATCTGAAGCTTCTATGTGGTGCTTCATCTGAGCCGGTTGATGTCTCTATGTATCATCAGATGATTGGGTCCTTGATGTACCTGACGAACACGAGACCAGATATTTGCTTTGCGGTGAACATATTGATTCAGTTCCTGACAGATCCAAGGAGTGTTCACCTGGTTGCTATAAAGCATGTTCTGAGGTACCTGAAGGGTACAGTGGATTATGGGCTCAAGTATGAAGCAAATCAAAATTTTAACCTGTAGGGTTATGTTGATTCAGATTGGGCCGGCAGTGCTGCAGATAGGAAGAGCACATCTGGGTGCTGCTTCAGTATGGGATCAGGTGTGATCTCTTGGTTTAGTGGGAAGCAGTCCTATGTAGCAATGAGTATAGCTGAGGCAGAGTATGTTGCGTCCTGTTCAGCTAGTTGTGAGGCAGTATGGATACAGAAGCTACTGTCTCAGTTATTTGATCTCCCGTTGGATGCTACTGGTATCTTCTGTGATAACCAGAGTTGTGTGAAGCTATCTGAGAACCCAGTGTTTCATGACAGGTTGAAACACATAGAGATCAAATATCACTATATCAGGGATATGGTGCAGAGAGGAGCTGTGAATCTCCTGTATGTTGCGATGGATGAGCAAATTGCAGATGCACTGACAAAGCCACTAGCCAGTGTGAAGTTAGAGTACTTTAGAGAGAGGCTTGGTGTTCTTCAGATTGATGACACTTCGAGGAAGAAGTGATGGGCACATTTGTTGAAGCCATTCCAAGCATGTTGGAAGGAGGATCCTTCACATGGCTGTGAATGTAAGCACTGGATGATGAACATCAGGATGATGTTCTAGTTTCTGCTCAGTCAGATCATTTATATATATATATGTACGCATCATGTTTGATGCTGGATATGATCAATTGGATCATTTATATGTATGTACGCATCATGTTGGATGTTGGATATGATCAGTTGGATCATTTATATGTATGTACACATAATGTTGGATGCTGGATATGATCGGTTGGATCATGTGTATGTATTTTTATATATGCATCATGTTGGATGCTTGGACCATGTATCTGTATATGTATCAGGTGGATACATTGTATGATCAGGTGGATCATGTATGGTGATATGTATCATTTTTTTGTATTTGTATTAGTTGGATACACTGTATGATCAGGTGGATCATGTATGATGATATGTATCAGGTAGATACTTTGTATGAATCAAGTAGATGCATTATATGATCAGGATGATCGTGGATGACGAGCTTCAGGATGTTGCTCCAGATGACATGCAGCAGGATGTTGCAGTGATGATGATCAGGATGATCATGTGTACATCAGGATGATGTATGGTGAGTATCAGGTTGATACTCTATGGCGTTGGATCAGGTTGTGTAGATGAGCATATAATTTGGCCCTGGGAGATTTGCAGATAGTCTTTCAAGGTTTTGCCTATGGCATTTAATTTGGCCCTGGGACATCTGGCAATTGCTCTTTCGAGGTTTTTCCTTGGGAGGACATATTATTTGGCCCTGGGAGAACTGTAGATAGTCTTTCGAGGTTTTTCCTATGGCATATAATATGGCCCTGGGGTATCCAGCAAATGCTCTTTCGAGGTTTTGTCCTATGGCATCTAATATGTCCTTGGGAGATCTTATAGGTTGGGCTATGTGCCCATAATAAGTTCTGGGATGATATTGCGAGGTTTTGCCATGAACACATATAATCTATCCCTAGGAGATCCTATAGGTAGAGCTGTGTGCTCATAACAACCTGGGATGCTCTTGCAAGGTTTTGTGGTGACCACATATAATCTGTCCCTGGGAGATCCTATAGGTAGAGCTGTGTGCTCGTAATAGCCTGGGATGCTCTTGCAAGGTTTTGTGGTGAGGTCACATATAATATGGCCCTACGAGATCCTATAGGTAGATCCGTGTGCTCGTAACATCTTGGGATGCTCTTTTAAGGTTTTGCGACGCCCGTAATAAGTCCTGAGGATTCCACAGTATGGCCAGTGATGATGAAGACCTACAAGTGGTGGGCCTACATCTAGTATGAAAAAGGACTGGCTCTGTAGAACTTCCTATGACGAGTAGAGTCAGAGATTGGTTGAGATAGCAGCAGCAGTGACGATGACAATGATGATGCATCGATGGCAATGATCTCGAGAAGAAGAATTGTTTAGCAGAACTGTGTCGAGAAATACCTTCCTAGTTAAGAGGGAGTGTTGATGTATATGTAACTTCAGAATGTATTTCATTTATGTATTTCATATATATTTATTCTACCCTTATTAGAGATGTGTTATTCCTCTATAAGGAAGTGTCGTCATATGGATTGACAAGTGTTGAAAGTATGTGTACTTGCCGATGGGTAATTAGACCACCATGTGTGGGGTCGGCCCTGAAATATATATATTATAATGTGGATGTACCTAGCTAGACAAGTCGGCCCCATAAGGTCACTGGGAAAATAGGTTAGTATAAATAGAGATCAGGTGATCTCTATTTAGATCATTCGAAAAGTTATATCTCTCTCACTCAGAAAGTGGTGCACTAGTGAGGAGGAGGATCATCTACTACTAGGAGACTATCTCAGTGTATTTTGGTTGTACTTTGGTTGAGACATTGCTCTCTCTATCTCTGAGGAAGTTGTGGGGTTTTTCACCTTAGGGTTTTCCCCGCAGAAAGTCTGTGTCTTTTGTCTCTCATGCTTTTGATTCTTGTGATTCTTGTCATGCTTATTGTGATTGTCATGCATTGATATACTGTATATGTTTTTCTCTCAGTGAAGATCCTAGAGTATTGTGAATTAATGCTCAAAATTCAACATGGATTGACAAGTGTCACAAGTGTGTGTACTTGCCGATGGGTTATTATACCACCATGTGTGGGGTCGACCCTAAAATATATATTATATTGTGGATGTATCTAGATAGACAAGTTGGCCCCATAAGGTCACTGGGAAAACAAGTTAAGTATAAGTAGAGATCGGGAGATCTCTATTTGGATCACTCGGAAACTCACACTTCTCTCACTCAGAAAGTGGTGCACTAGTGAGGAATAGGATCATCTGCTACTAGGAGACTATCTTAGTGTATTTTGGTTGTACTTTGGTTGAACTATTTCTCTCTCTATCTCTGAGGAAGTTGTGGGGTTTTTCACGTTTGGGTTTTCCCCACGGAAACTCTATGTCTCTTGTCTCTCATGCTTTTGATTCTTGTGATGCTTATTTGATTGTTATGCATTGATATACTGTATATGTTATTCTCTCAGTGAAGATCCTAGAGTATTGTGAATTAATGCTCAAAATTTAATAGAAGAAAGTGCCAAAAGCTTCTAAGAAAAACACTGGAATAAGACTGAATTTGGATCCCACCGACATGATTTAATCACAAAAGCGCAGCATTGATCTCCTCTTATCTTCATGCAGCTGAAATTAGCACCAAAGACAATGTTAGAAAAATAAAAGAAGAAGAAACCTTGACCTCTTTTAAACAAAAACAATTATCCACGGAAAAGGACAACACTCTTCTTATGTAAAATAGCGTCCTTTAATTCTCTTCAAGCTGAAATCGAGAAAAAATGAAACACTCTGTTTCTAGTGATATCACACATTGATCTTAATCTACAGTCTTATCTTTATGCTGGTTAATATGTATGTTGATACGATCTTATCATTGTCAAAATATGTCCTATATACCACAAATGGATCTCCCTATCTGATGTACACTACAGTAGTCGTGGGATGCAATAAATATTCATAAGAAAAGGGATAATCCCATATTGTCCATAACAACAAATAATATTCATAAATGTGAATATCCAAGGATGAAAATCCCATCCATCCAAGCTAAGTTGAATATGCAAGGATGAAAAAATTAAGAAGAGGAAGATACTCATAATAAGGATGAAAAGGTTAAGAAGAGGAAGATATTCATAATAAGATTGTACATAATACGTTCTTCACATCTCTGTGAGAGAATGTATGCAAGTGAAGCTCCATGGACTTAAAAGACAAAACATAAAACATCCTCAACATTTTCAAAGCATTGAAGTCTATTTACTTGTTTTTGGACATTTTGTATTTTAATTGTTTAAAATTTAAAGTTTAAGACTTAATTTAAATCAAAAGCTATGCAACTAAACAGAGGTAATCTGTTAATTCTTTATTTAGATATATTATCCGTTAATGAAATACATGAGTGGTTGATGGACTTTGGGGATATTTTCCTAGGTCATACTTCAAACATAGTTAGTGAGGATTGAATAAAAATTTATAATTCTAAATGTAAGAGTCAGAAATTCAAGTTCTAAATTTGAAATTGAGGCTTTTTTGGAAAGACAAGGTTTAAAAAGTTACATGATTACATCTATAATTACTTTGAATGAATATGTTCCTATCGTAATAAACATAGCATATGTGAAGAGGATGTTGTGATGAAAGGGTCTCTTGCAAATGGATTCACAAGCAATATAATATCAAATTTATTTGAAAATATTAAGCCATTGATATGGCACATGGAAATATTTTAAATAAATATGTTACCTATAGTGCTATTATAAACGAACATTATGAGTGCATTCTCACCCTTCCTATTGCCAAATTACAATTTATTATTCCAATTGTCATGGACCTCAATAAAGATAAAGAAAGTGATTAATCTCCATATTTTGGAAGAGACAGAACAACACACTTAAATAATTTTGAGTATAATATCACTACAATTGATTTCCAATCCATTGAGCGCCCCTTACTAATGGATAAATAAAATTCCATGAAAGCTTAAGCCTATTGCATTGTGAAGTATTGACTAAAGATGTGTTATAGAAAAAAAACCTTTGAAATTTGAATAGCCTTGACATAGAACCAAATAAAATAACGATGATAGAGAAAAATCCACACTCCTAAATGACATTGTGCTGGTTTCTATTTGCAAGTCATTGACAAGTTTATTTGAATTTAGTTCAACCTTACCAATAAATGTCTTGCCCAAAATCTAAATGCTGATAATTGCCAAGAATGAAATTATCTTAGAATCATGTTTATCAAATAAGTCCAAAATATTTATAAAATTACAATGTGCATAAACAAAAGTATATGCTCATACACCAAATTGTACCCTTTTCAACCCTTGTTCAACCTTGCTCTTCAGAAGCCATTGTTTTCAAATTTTGAATTATGTTCAAACATATAATCTACTTAAATAATCCTCCACTTTAGATTGAAACAAAGCCACATACCACACAGAAGGGCCTCTATGAACAAATTTGCAAGTGTAGGAACAATGAAGTATACCAAAGGCTAAAGAAAACACAAACCAATGATCTATAGAACCAAGAACTTAGATGAGGTAGATCGAACTACTACATTTATATATAATGCAAGGGTTGAGAAATAGATAATAGTTAATCGAGTGTATAAATCATTTACCACTCTCAAACCATAGTTCCAGTTCATCCTTTTCATTTCCTTGTAAAGACACCCCAAATGGTCACTTCAGCGGTCGTAGAAAAACAATGTAACTCATTTGTGCACAGGATCTAGAGTCTATTCTGTTTTGTGCTGAGGATCCAACATTGCTTTCCAGTACCAAAAAATGAGTCTCAATCGGGATTTCCTTTGCATAATTCCCCATTTTTTTTGTTTCATCGACCAAACCTTGAAAAGAAAGAAAGATAAGAACTGGACATCCCTAGAGATTGGTTCCAAAAGCAACATATTTTCTTGGGAAATTATTTTTATTCATTTTTATTGGAATTCAAGAAAAAACTACTAAAGATTTATTAAAGGAAATGGCACAGAGAATTCCTAACAAGGATTTTTTGTTGCAAAGTAAATTGAACCAATTTTTTCCATTAATAAAGAAATCATATTAATCTTAAAACTAGTGCATGAGATTAGCAGTAATATTATAGGATACCCTAAAAAAGGAATAATAACAATTTAATGATGCATTTCAGAATTTCAACTATTAGGGGAAAATGTCCTTTGTTTCAAAATTGCAATGCATACAATTAATATTCTTATGAAAAATTTAATTTTGGGCTTACTTGAGAGTATCAATGGTAATGACATGTCAATTGTTATTCTTTAGAAACCGAGCTCCAATAATGGTGGGGTGAGCGATTATGATAGCCCTTTTTTCCTACCAATAACCCTCTCCTTCCAAGCGAAATATCTAAGTCAAATTAGAAATATTTTTGAGTCCATTCAAGTTAAAAAAATTCAATCTGAACCACATAGATATAAAGACTGAATAATTTTTTCACTGAATTTCAATAAAAAATGGTTGCGTGCATTTGCATAAAAACCGAAACAATTAGAAATTTTTTTGTCCTTTTAATTCCTCTCAAAATGGGTTTTGAAAGCAAACCAAATTCTCAAACCTAATACTAGTAAATCCTATCTCATATGAGACACCATCCAGTATACCCCACTCGGATTTATTAATGGACATAACACAACTAGATTTTGGGATTCAATGCTCTTGATGAACCAGATTTATCTGTATAAATACACAAGCCTTGTCCTGGAAATGGTGCAACATTTCACTATTATATTTCTATAAAATTTGGTATTGAACGGTTTTGAATTTGTAGCCTCAAAATAAATGGCCTAGTAGGGATCCGAAAATTATTTTTATTGAAGTCAATCAAGGGAGTAATTGGAGATCAGTGGATGGATTAAGGCCACTACTAGAGCGAGGGAAAGTGAAATAATTCATTGATGCTTATGTGGCATATTGCATATCACAATTATTTCAACCTA
Organism: Larix kaempferi; assembly: GCA_027924585.1. Lineage (NCBI taxonomy): Eukaryota > Viridiplantae > Streptophyta > Pinopsida > Pinales > Pinaceae > Larix > Larix kaempferi. Next base: position 3,014,120 of record BSBM01000156.1, read on the forward strand.
CTATTCCTAATTGCAATAGATCTTGTGTCTAGTAGATCATAATCATTGTTGTACATAGTATTGAAGCCTTATTGTCATTGTGTTTGAGCATTGTTTTGCCACTTCCACCCATTCATTTTACCCCAATGATGCGAGGCAGAGTAGGAATTCCATAAGCCACATCAAGAACCACACATTACATATAGTGATTATCATGATATGTATTTTAAATCCAATCTAATGTAGTGCAGGATGAAACAACAGAGAAAGACTGTCCGGGCAATAAACTCATATCATTCGAACACATATATCTATGGATCCAACAACATAAATTGACAACCCCATATTATAAGGATGTTCCTCATCTAGATACATGGATATCCCAAGAAAAAAACTCTATGTTGCATTGGTTAGTACGTGTACCAAAAACCACAGAATAACCATGTTATTTTAATATGTGATGGGAACATTATCCCTGAAGGGCTCTATTCTCCACTATTCATTGAACACCTGCTTGTTGTTTTTAACTCCATTCAGGAATAGTATATGGTTGACATCACTGACAAGAGCATTCAAATCCGCTACAAACATTGGCATACCTGGGATTTGGGAGTTGTCTCTACTAGTGGACTATTGATCCATTGTAGTATCATGCAACCCATCAATGGAGCTCTCAAATAGTTGAGTCATGCTCACTTGATGAAGCATCAAAGAATTGGAACAATCATCATTAGTCATTTTGGCACTAACAATGTCCATTATATGTCGACCCATTTCTTGAATACATTAGGATTGTTCGCTACAACCCTTGAAATCCACATATAGCTTATGGACATAATGAGATCAACAGGGCCTTGAATAGTGATCAAGAAATCGTTGACATTGTTCTACGTTTCAGATTT